>CM046664.1:21670619-22248258 GCA_025594165.1 Tamias sibiricus
AGACAGCCTTTAGACAGGCTTCAAGTTCAAGGTCACATATTTACCCAATTATCTTTCTTTAAAGTTTTTATTTTCTCCCTGACCTCACATTTCTTCTTGTTCACATAATTTATTTATGACTTTCTCTCTACAAATTAACATGCCATATGCATTTACTGAGTAGTAATTGAGTTTTGAATGGCTGATTTTCAATGTATTTTCTTTGATTTGTGAAAGTTAATATTAGATTTTTGTTCATGTCCAGTGCCTGCTTTGTGCTGATGCTGCCCTTATCTCTCGAACAGTGATTTTTAGGCAGGGTTTCCTATCTGACTTGTCTGGGCATTTCCCCCAAAGTTGGTGGTCCCTTCACAAATGCTTTGAAGAACAAGGAAAGGAGATCCCCGAGCAGCTGCGCCCCGCCCCCCCCCCACACACACACACACACACACACACACACACTCCCTCTCTCTGCAGTATTTTAAACTAACCCTCTGACCTCTGTACACTGTTGTTATAACTTGGGGGCTGGTAATTGCTGGAGATTGAACCCCCGGGTGCTTTACCACTGAGTCATATCCCCAGCCCTTTTTATTTTTTTATTTGGAGACAGGGCCTTGCTAAAGTTACTGAGGCTGACCTCAAACTTGTGATCCTCCTGCCTTAGCCTACGGAGCTGCTGGAATTATAGGCATATACCACCGTGGATGGCTACAGCTTGTTTATTTTTAGCACTTCACAAATAACTTTTTATTTCTATCCATAGAATGTGTATGTGTATACATGACAAGAACTTTTATAAAGCAGATAGGTGAGAAAAGATTTACTCCTTTCATTTTCTCCATTCTGTCAGGAAGAGGGGATTAAGGCAAATGGAATTTACATGCACTAGAAAGAACCTTGAACAAAGTCTAGAGTTTAGGGCCCTTCCCCTGTGGCATGATGTAGCTGTGGCAGTCCCATGACACCTGACCTTTACTGTCTTTGACAGTGAGAGGCTGACAGGAATGTAGTCCTTCTTCCCTGAGGACCTAAGATCTGTGCCCCCTACAGCTCTCTGTAACAACCTCTTTAGAGAGGTTGACCAAGAACTGGAGCTATCCAGAGCAGACCCCACCACGGGAGAGATGGGGGGGCCGCAGTTGGTACTTCTGTGTCACAGTGGGTTCTCTCTCTGGGCATCAGGAGTCCAGGGCCGCCATCTATAGGGGTTGCTGAAGATGAGGTGGTGTGTTTTATTTCTTGAATGTGATTATATGTCTACCAAAATGCTGAGACTGTTGAAAAGTGTTGGCAGATTTGTTCTCAGATAGCTGTCTGGTAACCAGTCATGGTAAATTGCTGATCAGGACTTTTATTATTTATTTTGTAGCCACGTTGCCTAAGATAAAAATTTAAAGCAAAGAGAACCAAACTGCAAACTTAATTGCATACAGGAGTATTTTACTATTTGCATGCAAAACCATAGGAAGTTTAATGGGTTTTGGTAGCTGCAAAGAGGGCTGTTTTGGTAAGGTTAAAGAATTTTCTCTGGTTTTCTTCTCAGGCTCTGACTCTGTTTTCTTTACAGGACTACAAAGCTGATGAAGATCCAGCATTATTCCAGTCAGTCAAGACCAAGAGAGGCCCTCTGGGACCCAACTGGAAGGTACTGGAGGCTGACCTTTCTGACAGGCAGAGTCTTGGCAACAGAGCACTTGACAGGTCCTCAGTCTTGGAAAGCTGGGGACGTTTAAGTGAAAAATAGAAATGGCACAAAAATTGTTTCATTTGTGATAAGGACTCAGGACCAGTTGCGGTTGGCCAGCAAGTCTGTGCTGCATTAACAAACAGAACAGAGCCGGACTGTCACTTTCAGTGTAATGCTATTCTGATAACTCTTAAAAGAGACAAGTGATTTAGTCTTTGGGGGTTGTAACATTCTCTTTTGAGACTTGAAACAGTACAAAAATCCATGTTAAATGAAGGCTTATGGTTTAAGTTTAGTCTTAGTAAAAACTGAACAGGTTCTCTTCACCCAAGCTCAGGTTCCTGCCCTTTGAATAGTTACATTTTTGGAAAGCAGGACACCAGAGAGCAATTCTTGTGTCAAGTAGTTGTTTTTGAATAAAGAGGACATTCTTAACTTTCTTCTTGGAAGTAAGAACAGCGGTGGCAAGGTGGTAATTTAAATTGCTATGGAAGCATGACACACCTGAAAGCCATCCACGAAACTGAACGACAGGCTCTTGAAGAAGACTTAGCGCTGACGGCAAGTTATTATAGCTAATTTGACAGGAGAAGAAGAGCTGAAGGACCTGAACCTGCCCTGAGCAGATTTTACACCCACGGGGTTCACTCGGTCACCAGTCTGTACGCACTGCCCCTGGTCGCAGTGCATCGGTAAAGGATGTCTAGGTGCTTGTTGTTGCTTATAGGTAGGGGATTATTCTGCCACCCCCACAGACAACTCATTGAGCGGTTCTCCATCAGTGTCAAGAGTGTTTTGTGGACTGTCTGGTACATCAACCAAAAAGAGGAATGAATCTGCCTTGGTTTACAAGAAATGACTCATGATTGATCGCATATTCGTGTTTGTTCTCTGGGTAGAGTTCGGTTCAGAATTCTCCCAGCTTAATGACCATGACTGGAAACTTGAACCCCAGAGAGAGCTCTGTGTCACTTACAAATTAAAGAACCAATTCAGCGTGCGTGATCTAAGTTTACTCTAGTGGATTTGCAGAATGTTCCCACCCTTTCCAGGCTTCTGGTTCAGGCTCTGGGACTCCCTCTGAGTCGAGGAGCAGCCTGCCAGTGGCCACCATCACTGTGCCAGGGCACCCTGCCCTGGCAGGTGCTGACTGGCGCTGGTGCTGCTTCTGTAGAACATAAAGGGGCGTGAGGTTGAGGCAGTTTCTTCAGATTGTCAGTGTTTCCAGTGTAGATTTTAAAAGGCCATGCTGCATTCCATGGGAGGTTTATCACGCTTGGTTTCTGATTTTTCCTGTGGGAACTTGTAATTGTATAACAGGTCACAAAAGTATTGACACTGGGACTTTTACTTGACTGTTGACTTTCTAAGAACTTGGAATATATGCATTGATTAACATTGCTTTGTCTTTTGATATTAATGATTATTTAAAATTCTGGAATCGGTTCAGTCTTTTTAGAAATAATATGAGTTTAACATTTTTTTGCAAATTACAGAATAGCAGTCTTCCCCTGCTCCCCTCCCCCCCCTTTTTTCTGTGTTAAATGATAACTTTGTGTTTACTCTGATAGAATGCTGGCCCATAGTAATACCTTTCTACCCAAGGCCAAGCTCCTCTTACAAACTGTCAATGCCTACCTGAATTTCAGTGACTTGCCATGATCTCAGAAAAAACTGGGATAATCAAGAATAACTAACTAAACCATTCATTTACTGCTACAAAAGGAAATAAGAAGAAGGGTGAGTGGTAGCAGATAGTATAGCATACAGAAAAACAGGCACCTATAGGCTTGATCTTTTTTTTAATATTTATTTGTTTTAGTTGTACACAATGCCTTTATTTTTACGTGGTGCTAAGGATTGAATCTGGGTCACACACGTGCTAGGCGAGCGCTCTACTGCTGAGCCACAACTCCAGCCCCTGTAGGCTTGATCTTAACAGTATGGCGTGTCAGTGTATTCAGCAGGACCTCTTTCTTGAGACTGTCCTTGTCATTGTGCTGAGGCTAACCCCGGGGATGATGACAGTTGAAGTTGCCATTCTTGCTACATAAGAGGAGGGAAGGGGCTGAGTTTGTGGCTCAGTGGTAGAGCGCTCGCCTAGCACGTGTGCGGCCCGGGTTCGATCCTCAGCACCACATAAAAACACATTGTGTACAACTAAAAGCAAATAAATAAATATTAAAAAAAAAAAAAAAAAGCCGGGCGCGGTGGCACACGCCTGTAATCCCAGCACTTGGGAGGCTGAGGCAGGAGGATCGCGAGTTCAAAGCCAGCCTCAGCAATGGCGAGGCACTTAGCAACTCAGTGAGACCCTGTCTCTAATAAATTATAAAAAAAAAAAAGGGTTGGGGATGTGGCCCAGTGGTCGAGTGCCCCTGAGTTCAATCCCTGGTACCAAAAAAAAAACAAAAGAGGAGGGAATAGGGAGACACTGTGGTAGCCATGGGAAGAGTAGATCCTGTTCTGGACCCGAGGCGTGGTGTTGCATGAGTGCCAGCTACTAGGGCTGCAGCTCTTCAGAAGGCCTCTGAGCTGTCCTACCTGCACACACTCAGCCTTACCAGTCCAAGTTCCAAAGAAGATTCAAGGCCAGGAGTCAATCCTGCAATCTTTGTGGTGTTTTTGTTTTGCCTCACACATGCTTGGCAGGCACACTGCTACTGAGCTGCATCCCCGGCCCCTGTGATCTCTTTGAAACTTTTCCTGTGTATTCCATTCTGGTGCTTCCCTCTCAGTTTTGCAGTGCTTACTGCCTGTCTGCACTAGTCTGAATAAAGGGAGAGGCTTCCCTGGCATCAGGTATTCAACAAGGTCACATTTAATCTTTACAACTTTCCTCTGGGGCAAGTACAGCTGCTTCATTTTATACAGGAATATGTGGCCAGGGAAACACAGGCGTTGTAGAAGCAGCAGCATAATGTCACCTGATTCCGTGCCAAGTGTGTAAGGTGTGGAGACGCAGCAGATCCTCACTCTTAATCTAGTGACTCCCAGATCACCAGTCTGCTCCGGGTGCGCTGTTGCATGGCTCTGTGAATGCCTGGTATTTGTCAGAATTTCATAATTCTTATACCAGTGGTGCATTTCCCATGATCAGGGGATCTGTAAGTGACATAAGCACTAATGGAGATGAATTAAAAACACTGCATCTGAACAAGTTGTGGCTTAAATAACTCACCCTTAGAGAAAACCTTTGCAAGCTACTCTTCTGACAGCAGATTAGTATCTAGAGTATATAAAGAACTCAAAAAACTAACACCAAAAAACAAAACAAAACAAAAAAACAAATAATTGGGCAAATGAGCTAAACAGTCACTTCTCTAAACACAAATGGCCAGCATGTTCAACATCTTTAGCAATTAGGGAAATGCAAATCAAAATTACACTGAGATTTCTTCTCACTCCAGTCAGAATGGCAGCCATCAAGAATACAAATAATAATAAATGCTGGAGAAGATGTGGAGAGAAGGAGCACTTTTTCACTGTTGGTGGGTCTGTAAATTAGTACAACCACTATGGAAATCAGTTTGGAGGCTCCTCAAAAGACCAGGGATGGAACCACCATAGGACCCAGCCGTCACTCCTTGGTATTTAGCCCAAAGAGTTAAAGTCATTGTGCTGTAGCGATGCATGCTTACCCCTGGTTATAACAGTTCACGGTAGCAAACTGTGGAACCAGCCTAGGAGTCCATCAGCAGATGAATGGATAAAGAAAATGCACAAATCCACAGTGGAGTTTTATTCAGCATAATGAAATATGAGATTATGTCATTTGCAGGAAAATGGATGGAACTTGAGAACATTATGTTAGGGGAATTAAACCAAATTCAGAGTCAAGGGTCATGTGTTTTCTCTCATCTGGAAACTAGAGAGGAAAAAGGGAAAGAAAGTGGTGTGGGGGGGGAGTGAAAACTGAAGGAGGTCAGTAGAGGAGAGAGGGACTGGGACAGGGAGGAGGGGGTAGGGGGAATGCGGGGGACTCTTGAGTCCTGTTATGTTGTGTGCACCTGTGAATATGTGACACACCATTTAACAGGTTTTTTTTTGGGGGGGGGGGTTGTGGGGTTTTTTTAAATTTTTTTTTTTGTTTGTTTGTTTGTTTTTAAGTTGTAGTTGGACACATACCTTTATTTTATTTATTTATTTATTTATTTATTTGTATGTGGTGCTGAGCATCGGACCCAGCACCTAGCTCACATGCTCTACCGCTGAGCTACAGCCCCAGCCCTGTACCACTTTTTTTAATATTTTTATTTATTTGCTTTAGTTGTACACAATGCGTTTTATTCAATGAATTTTATTTGTACGTGGTGCTGAGGATCGGACCCGGGTTGCCCACGCGCTAGGCGAGCGCTCTACCGCTGAGCCACAATCCCAGCCCCCACTTTTTTTAATGGGGGGAAAAATAACCTTCAATCTGAGCCTCACTTTCCACATCTCAAAAATGGGAATATTAGTGATCAGGTTATGGTAAGGATGGAGTGAAGTAGCCAGCAAGTTCCCAGCACAGAGGACATGCACAGCAAACGTCATCTCTTGTCATTGTCTTGCTTTTGTCTTTGAAAATAAAGAGAATGTTCAGCCTTCGTCATCTCTTGGCGTGGAATACATCTATAAATCTGATGTGGGTGCTGCTGGTCCCTGTCTGGTGCCTCGCATTCCCCTCAGTGGAGTATCTAGGGATTGCTAGCGTGTCCCAGTTCACCTGTCCTTCACCCTGTGCTTCTGTGTTTAATGAGGGCTTCGTGTGGGTCAGCCATAGAGTGGAGGGTCTCCCAGTGGAGAGAGCCTTCCCTGATCAGGAAAAGATTTCTGTATTTTCCACATTTGATAAGTGCACACTTTAAAAAATATGATATGATACAGTAGCTTTTTTTTTTAACTACAGACCCAGAGATACAGACCTTAGTTGCACATTCATTTTTCCCTCAGAAGAACAAATTTTAAAATTCTGAGCACATGAATTCTATTTTGTTACTTAGGGTTCAGCACTTGATTAGTGACTCTGTGCATGGTAATAGGAGAGCAATGTATAACCTGATTAAAGTTTTTGCTTCAAGGCAGAATTGTGTGTTTCTGATGGATGTGAATGTCTTGCTTCTCTGCAGCACTGTGTGTGTGTGTGTGTGTGTGTGTGCGCGCGCGCGCTCATGTGTACAGGCTTCTGCTGTACCTTTCTGGAGCTTTGCGTATTGTGACATTGACATGACTACCTATTTGGATGGTTTATCAAAAATGTCTCATATGTGGATTCCTTTTAGCTTTTCAGCTCACTGCCTCTGATCTGGGTGAGGAGTTGTCATCTTAACAAATTGAAATACTACCTTTGAAGATTATGGTGTCATCCTTATCCTATGGCATGGCCTCATTTCTTTCTTCATTTAAGCCAGACACCTCATGAAGACTTAAGCTTCTGTGTCTACATATGTACAGAAGTTAATCATTAGGCCTCTAAAGGTCTTTGTAGGAGGCTTTGCTGAAGCATCTGCCCCTTCACAGGGCTCAGCATGTCTGGGAAGTCTCCCTGAACATTGAAGGATAAGAGGATAGGGGCAAATAAGAAGTTGATCCAGAAATTATGGTGGTGGTACATTCTCTTCATGTGTGTGCTCTTTTTAATCACAAAGGTGTGTCCTGTTTGTCTTCAGTGTTAGCCCTAGCCTGAGGAAAATCTCCAGCAGCTGGAGGTTGGCCTTTCGGCCTCTCATTCTGTTTACCTGCTTAGTCACATTTCATACTTGTTCTAGAAGAACAGTAGTGGCCATTTTGGACCCACTGCAGCCCACGAAGGGCTGCCATATTTTGTGGCAGAGACACAGAGGTGCTAGTTTGTTTCCTCGTTGTCACAGTTCTGCTCTCCTCTCACCCTACATCTGTGAAAAGGTGGTGGTAGCCTTGGTCACCAGTAGCCTGAGATGAAGAGAACGTAACATTCTGTTGGCTAGGGAGAGGAAGAATAGGAAGGGGCACTGAGGGAGAAATTTAAACCCAGCTGTGGAAGTCTTTTTCATGCTAGTGACTGGCAGGAAAGAGCCCCAGAAACTGGTGGCTCATGGACAGTGTCCTTTTCCTGGTGGCCACCCTAGTGGAAAGACTGATGGTACACTCATGTCTTAGTGTAGGATGCCTGTGAGGATCAGGAAAGACAGGAAGGTGCTTGAAAATCTTTTTCCACCCTGTAATCTTATGTTTGAAACCCCTTAGTGGGTGACAGAGAGAGGCCTCATAGTTTCTGGTTAGGCCACATTTTAGACAAAAGTGTAATAATTTAGACCTACAGTCATGGCTGGGCTTTTTTGTTTCACTTGCATTTTGATATTTGTTTTCGAGTACCAGGGTTGGCGACTTGTTTATTTTGGTTAAAATTTTTAAGTACTTTTAGTACTTTTTATGTATTAATTGTGTTAACTTCCACAGAGGATGCCAAAACAAGCCATTCCACGATTCCAAGAATCCAAGTGCCTAAGAGACATGATCAGTGGTAGCTTATCTTGGCCACTGAATGTCCCTGTTCCTAGGCAGAGCTGAGTGCAGAATTCAGGCTCAGATGCAGGAGAAGGGACTTGCCCCGTGGGCCTCTAGCAGAGTCTCTTCCTGACACTGTCAGGAACACAAGTTTTCTGCATGAGTTTTGTTCCAATGTGAACTTGTGGCTTCACTTGTATATTGTGTCTCTTCCACAGTAAATGAACACAAACATGAAGCACATGTCATAGTTCTGGTAACTAAAATAGATGTGAGCCACACAAAAATTAAGGTTGGAAGCCTGGTGTGGCAGCGCATGCGTGAAATCCTAGCCACTCAGGAGGTTGACACAGGAGGATCACAAGTTCGAGGCCAGCCTCTACAATTTAGTGAGGCCCTAAGTGACTTCGCAAGACCCTGTCTCAGAATAAAAAATAAGAAGGGCTGGGGCTGGGGTTGTGGCTCAGCGGCAGAGCGCTCGCCTCGCATGTGCGCGGCCCGGGTTTGATCCTCAGTACCACGTAAACATAAATGCATTGCATTGTGTACAACTAAAGTAAATAAATAAATATTTTTTTTTAAATGCCATTTACTTTTAAAAAAAGAAGAAGGAGAAGGGCTGGGGATGTGGCTCAGTGGTAGAGAGGCCCTGGGTTCAGTCCCCAGTTTGGGAGGTGGAGTGGTGGGTGTTCAGTTTGGAGGAGCCTGAAGAATGTGATTGATTATTATCCTTATCTATTTTTTAGTAGTCGATGGACCATTATGTCATTTATTTATATGTGGTGCTGGGCCTCACACATGCCAGGCAAGCGCTCTACCACTGGGGCTCAGCCCAGCCCTACTACTGCTTTTTAACATGCCCCATTTACCCGAGCAGACAGGACTCTCTGGGCCTGACCCCCACTAGGGCCTCATGGATGACCCTCTTGTGGCACTTGATGTGTCCTGCGTCAGGTGGTGATTTGTTCGTGCTGTCTAACTCTCCCCCCCTTTCTCTCTCCTGAATGTAAGACCATAGGCTTTGCATCTTCCTAATCTTGATATGTGGCAGTGGCCAGTACAGAGCTGTGCTCATAGTAGGTGCTTATTAAGTATTTGCTAGATTCATGTTAACTGTCTTAAACCAAATAAAAATCAGTTAAATGTTGGATTTGCCATGTACTTAGAAAAATGTAAATATCCAACATGGGTCTGTCCAGATGGCTACCAAAATAAACAGCTATCTGAATAAAATTGAGAGAATGGCTGAGTTGGGAAATTGGGGTTTCACTTGAAATTTCAGTGCACATACTTAACACATATCCTGTGATCTCATGTTGATATTTACTGACGCACACACTGGCACCTGCCCTGGCAGTGTGTCTCTTGAAATTTTCCTAACGAACTCTGGGTTGGAAACTTAACATTGCAGAATAAGCTGCCAGAATTGAATGTTCAGATTGCCTGAAATTGAAAAATTATAATGTGAAGGGAATGTGAACCTCATAGAAGCTCTGGTGTCTTTGTAACATACTAATTGGTTAAATGAACCAAGTACTGGTCTATGTTTATCCCAACACATTTTTAAAGCAGAAAAAGTATATGTAAAGTTCACAGGTCTCACGAGACTGTAAGAGGACTGTATTTTTAGAAAACTAGCTTCCAGGCTTCCAGAATGCCATTATTTTTCGTTTTTGGGTTTTTTTTTTTTTTAATTTATTTTCTTTCTTGTTTTTTTCTTTTTTTCTTTTACGTTTGTGTATTTTTGTCACCAATTCAAAAAACTAGTTTTCGTGGGTGGCATGGGCCAATTGCTCCCCATCCCAGGGTGTGTTTGGTTACACTGTGTGGTTCCAGCCACGGTTCTCCCCCTATAGGCCTCGTCCACATACCTTAGGGTAACCTAATAGCCCTCGTTAAATTAAAAACATGATTTGAGTTTGTGAGCTTTATTTATAGTTAGTAAGATGAAATGTAAGGAATTCAGTGAATATGCAAACTATTTAAATAGAATTTTGGAAACATTTCAGAACCAACCAGTGCTTGCTATATTACTGATGAAATTTAAATTATGTAGAAAGGAGTCATAACTTGGGATCCTTCTGCTAGCTCATGACTCCAATCTCATAGAACTTCTGATTGCTCTTTTTTGTAACCAGTGAGTCTTTACCTTCTTTTAAAAATTGTCCTTTGAAATTTTCATGCTTTGATCTCTATAAAATTCATTTATCAGCAAAGTAATTTTGTTGCTCCTAGATTAGAAGAATTAATTTTAACTGTCTTGCCTTAGATAAGGGAATGTAAGGTTGGGCTGGATTGGAATTAAGATCTTAATTCAGGGGGCTGGGGTTGTGGCTCAGCGGTAGAGTGCTCGCCTAGCACGTGCGCAGCCCAGGTTCAATCCTCAGCACCACATTAAAAATAAATGCATTGTGTACAACTAAAGGAAATAAATAAATATTTTTTTAAAAAGATCTTAATTCAGATTTTGACTCTTTGAGATGGGGGGGGGGGTCAGACCTCAAGCAAGCAATCCTCCTGCTTCGGCCTTCTCAGTAGCTGAGACTACAGGCACACCCCAATCCCTGCTTGTTTGGGGGTTATTTTTTAAGCAATGATGAAGAATGAATCGGAAAAAGTTGTATTGTTTAAGACCAAAAAGGAAGCTTCTTCTAACCCCTAACAGCCTCCTGGGGGCTGGGTACACATGCCAGAACTTTTTTTGGCTCCTGTGGGATCCCAAATATTTGCCCCAGTGAGATTTTTCACACTGTGAAGGTTACATGTTTCTTCAAAAGAATGTTTCTGATAACCCTGAAGAGTTGGTCCTATTTACTTTGCATACACACCTTGTGACTACTTTTAGGAAAAATTAAATATGAACTGAACTGGGATTTGTCTGTTAAAGATCTTAATTCAGCTTTTAGTTTGATTTCCTGTAGCTTTGTTTTATTAAACATAAAAAAAAAGGCAGAAGAACTAAGATTTGAAATAGTACCCAGATAACTTGGGGCAAAGTAAATCTTTGCCCTAAAATATGTGGCTGTGTGCCAACACATTTTTTAAAGCCAATTTTTAAAAATATAGTCCCCCCCCCCATGATAAAATATGGTAGTTTTGAAAATAAGAAATTGTACACAAAAGAAAATAAAAATCAATTGTTATTTTCATCATTTAATTACTACTGATGATATATTTCCTGATTCCAATAATTTATTTTGTTACAGATGTTTTTACCATATATAGATACCTTACTTATATTGGTGGTTCTACACACACACACACACACACACACACACACACACACACACAGTTGGCGGTTCTTTGAAAGATGGCCTTTAATGGCTCCATGCATAATAGCCCATTGTTTGGAAGGCCTGTGAAGTATTTCACCACTCTCTCTTAGTGGGTGTTGAGGTTAATAATTAATAAGTATAGGGGTTTTGCTATTGCCAATAAATCTAGGGTGTTGCTGTTTCCTTACCTGATGAATAGGGTACATTTTTGAAAGTGAAATTAGCAGATTAAAGGGTCTGTGGTAGGCTATAAACAACTTTAAGACTTTCTTACATAGTATCAGATTTCTTTCCGGAAAGATGGTATCCAAAGGGTTCTTCCAGGCTTTGCTTACTAATTCTGGGCAGTTTCACAGTTTTCTTTTTCATCATCTAGTATGGATGATTTTAAAGCCCTGTCCTTGATTTAATCAGGAGTTCAAAGGCCATAGCTCAGAGTAAGAGATGACTCCTAGAAGTCACGTTCAGGATTGGGTGAGACCGTAAATACTGTGTGTGCGAAAACAGTTGAAGAAGAAATGTGCATCTTGTGTGCACTCAGGTTTCTCTTGGGGCTGTTTGGGATTGTGGTTCTGGAAGTTACTTTCTGTTGCCTCCTATTCGAGGTATCAATACTCTGGTAAAGAGACCAAAAATTAAAGGCAGCAGGCTTTTTATCCATTTATTCTTTGGTTTACACATTATTCCCTGGATGATTTGTTTTGTTTTTTAGTAACTATTTGTTAAAATAGATGGAAAACAAAAAGCAGACTGAGAATGAAGATACATCTTAAATCTGGGGAGATAGAAGACTGTTGCTTTCTTGTTTCATTGCTAGTTTTTAAAATAAGCTTTATAGACCAGTATTTCTTGATAAATTGCCAGTATTAACTGAATTGATTTGAGCCTCTTGCCCAGAGCTGATAGAAAGTATGAGAGAAACAAACCTGGTTAGTTGTTGGAGTCACGTGTGTGCGCTCTGTGCCTGGAACCCGAGTTGGGGGGTCATGTTTGTACAGCGTTTTGCTTACTCCTAATTAGAACCATTCTTCCTCCTCTGCTTTTATAAAATTGGGGGAGAATTCTGAAGAGTTGGTATTCCACCAGGAAGACCCAAGGTTTTCGTGGAGAACGGTGTCCGATGCTTGGGGTTTCAGAAGCTGTCACCAGCCCCAAGTTGACTGGATGGACCTTTGAATGTTCTGTGGAAGGTGTCTTTGGGTTAGTCAGTAAGAGGGGGCAACATCAGCTAGAGAGGAAATCCAGCCTGCGAAGGTAGGCGGGGTGTTTTATTAAGCCAAGACACATTATAGAATAAAAATAAAATTCCAACAAGTTTTCAAACAAGCCTTTGAACGTAAAGGACACGTGTGTTTATAATCTGCAGTCCTGGGTCGACCCTGACCTTTCAGGAGCCAAGTTCACTCACCCCTGCTTTTAGTTTCACCTCAGGGGAAAATGAAGAAATCTGCTGAGTCTGGCTGCCCTGCCTGGTCCGCACAGAGAAGCGAGGCCCAGACAGGTTAAGGATCCTGCCGCGCCACACAGGAAGGCAGTGTGCATGATGGGAGCTCCTAGGACAGCACTGCTGTTCAGCAGGTGTTTCACAGTTCAAGCTCCATGTTCCACACGTACACAAGTCCTGTGGCCTGGATTGGAAGGTTCCTCAGATTAGCTCATTGCTTACTGAAAGCCTCTGGGAGGCTGAGCCCTCCGAAGCCCCCGACAGTTTATGGAAGGCCTGTTGACCCCTCCACACACTGGACCCAACTTAGTGCCAGGGACTCGCAGGTCAAGAAGAGAGAGAGCTGGGCTGGGTGCGGTGGCACACTCCTGTAATTCCAGCAACTGAGGCAGGAGAATCACAAGTTTGAGGCCAGCCTCAGCAACTTAGTAAGACCCGGTCTCAAAATTTAAAAAATAAACAAAGGGACAAGGAATGTGGCTCAGTGGCAAAGTGCTTCTAGGTGTAACGCCCAGGACCAAGAAAAAAAGAGCGAGATGCCAGTGTGTGATTTTGGGCCCAGGGCCGTGCATCCACAACAGGAGGTGTCCCCTCTGAAAGAGATGATTGACACCAAGGACAGTGGTGGGGTTTTACTGTTGTGTGCATACGTAATCATGGTCTTTGCTGTAAGCCATTTTTAGGTGCCCTGACAACACCTAGCACAGGTGGAAGTGTAAATGGTGCCCACGTAACACTGGTTGAATCACTCATCACGTATGTCTGTGCGTCCATGCGTCCACACGTCCATGTGCTGAATTTCACATGGCACTCTAGTGGGGTGGGGGAGTCTATGGGAAAATGGAACTAGGCCAGCCAGCTCGCTCTGTTCATGTGGAACTCACCTACAAAGGGACAGTGTGCTGTCAGAATTTCTTTTAAATGCTTGCTGGTGTGACCTCCTTGATTCAACCCCTGTACCAGGACATGTGCTCAGAGGATGAAGCCGGGCACAGTGCTGTGCACCTGAATCCCGGCTACTTGGGAAGCTGAGGCAGGAGGATCATGAGTTCAAGGACAGTCTAGGCAACACAGTAAGCCTGTCTCAAAAAAAAATCAGGTGAAATGTCACATCAGAACAGAGAATCCTGAAGAAAGTTAGTCATGCAGGACTCCACAGAACTGTTAGTCCCACTAATAATAACAAGATAGAATGTTTTAATACAGCATATCCCTAGATTCACTTAAAACCGGGACATCAGCTGGGCACGGTGGTGCTGCACACTTGTAATCCCTCTAGCTTGGGCGGCTGAGGCAGGAGTATTGTGAGTTCAAAGCCAGCCTCAGCAACAGTGAGGCACTAAGCAATTCAGTGAGACCCTGTCTCAAAATAAAACATAAAAAAAAGGACTGGGGGGCTGGGGATGTGGCTCAGCGGCAGAGCACTCGCCTCGCACGTGCGCGGCCCGGGTTTAATCCTCAGCACCATGTAAAAACATAAATGCAATTGCATTGTGTACAAGTAAAGTAAATAAATAAATATTTTTTTTAAAAAAAAAAAATGGGGGGTGTGGTTCAGTGGTTAATCACCCCTGGGTTCAATCCCTGGTACAAAAAAATAAATAAAATAAATACTGGGACATCCTATTTTGGGGGAAATGTGATGTGGTTCTGTGGTCTCATAAATGAAAAATAGCCTTGAGGTCTTAGAATAAGACCTATAAATTCATCATTTTCTGAATTTATATGTCTGAATAGACAGGATCTTTGCTCACACTCAGTTTTTTGAGTTCAGGATGCACAAGAGGGTTGGGACAAGGGAAGCAGCCATGGCAGCTGGTGTGATTGGCACTGGTGTTGTGGTGCTCCCACCTTGGGTTGGTGATTCAGTCCTTGCAGGAGATTCCTGCAGTGCACGTGACTTGAACTGTTTTACTCGTATGAGGAAGAATTTGGTTAAAATTGTGTGAAGATTGAAACTCCCAGGCTATGGCTCAGTGGTAGAGGACTGGCCTGGCATGTGCGGGCCCTGGGTTCAATCCTCAGCACTGCCTAAAAATAAAATACAGGTAAGGAGATAGGGAACTAATGTGCGTTAAGCCCTTGAGTCCTACCAAGTATGGAACGTGGACTGCCTTATTTAATCCTCAGAATGTGACGTTTTGGGGGCTTTTGTTGTTTAATATCGTCTTACAGGCCACCATCTTTGGGGACTAGGGCTAGGGAGTTGTCCTCTCCCAGACCATCCCTGCAGTCGGCCTCTGGGTCCCGTCTTCTCTGATATGTGCCTGCCTTTCCCACTAGACCGTGGGCTCCGAGGGCAGGTACATGTGGTGCTAGCCTCCTGCCAGGGCCTGTCCCAGCCTCCTCTGGGCCTGCTCAGGACTGTTTTGGTCTCCTGCACACACCACCTTGAAAGGGAGCCCTTCCACTAAGTGGACCCAAGTGAAAACACGGCCCCTCCTAAAAATGCACATGGTCACTAGTGATCTCACTAAGGCAGAGTGCCATAGGTTGCCACCACTGACAGTGATCTTAGTGAAAATTTTCAAAACTATCCTGAAAACTGAAAGAGAACAGTGAACACAGCTGCGTTCAGTGGTTGTCAGTGCTTTGCTTTCTCCTTGTCCTTCCATCCTTTCCTCTTTTCCCACAAATACATATTTAAATTATTTTTTGGTGAAACCTCCAAATGAAGAATGAATTTTCATACTCTGATCATAGGGTGGCATCTGTGGCTTCAGCTGCTAATTGCTTCTTTCTTGTCATCTCCTGAAAATAGATTGCAGACCTTATATTTTGACTCTTTTAATCCAGATAATCCCTGCACACCTCTTTGGTCCTTTTCCTCTCGCTCCCTTTTACCAGAACAAGATTTGGTTTCATTCCTGGCTACACCACTGAAACTGTGAGGCATAAGCATTTGTGAAAATTAAAAACCATCTATCTGGGACTTGCCTTCCTGTGCTCTGTAGTTTTGTTTGTTTTTAAATATTTATTTATTTTAGTTGCACACACACGATGCCTTTTATTTTTACGTGGCGCTGAGGGTTGAAGCCAGGCCACGCACGTGCTAGGCGAGCGCTCTACCGCTGAGCCACGCCCCAGCCCGTTACACCTGGTAGTTTTAAATCATCTGTGCAGCTTAGCAGCAGAGCCATTGCACTCGCCAGTGTTCAGAGACGACTGAAGGTCCTTGTTATTTTTGTTGTGACTCACCAGTTCCATGGGGGGTGTGGTACAGGTGTTAGGAAGATCCATATGTAGTAAAAGCTCACTTTTGATACGATGTGAGTCGAGCTTGGTATTTAATAAGAAATCTGGAGAGGTGTCCGCTTTGAGGCCGAGCAGTGTGCCCATTGAATTTTGGAGGCCGGAAGTCACTTGGTCTGTGAGAGGATTCACAACAGGGCGGTGCTGCTGCTTTTCCAGAAATGATTTTGAATTTCCAAATATCTGGATTAAACACTCAAGACTGATTTTCTTCACATAACGTCTGCGAAGGTGTCACGCAACCATCGGTTTTAACAATTTCTCCTTTCCAACCTCCCTCACGCAGAAGGAGCTGGCAGACAACCCCGACTGGCCTCGAATGTGTGCCTACAAGCTCGTGACCATCAAGTTCAAGTGGTGGGGCTTGCAGAGCAAGGTGGAGAACTTCATTCAGAAGGTAACATCTGCTGAGAACATGGTGCCTTGGGGCCAGGGTCGGGTCTGGGGGAGATTTTTCTCTGTTATCACCCTCCCCCCCCCCCCCCCCCAAATCATGAGATGAAATGTACCATCAGTTTCTGCCCTTTTAATCCTTAGAAACCACAAAGACAGGTTTCAGGGCTTTTAAGGGACTTTCCTTGGGGAGGTGCAGAGCGGTTCCGTTCAGCAGGCTTTCCTGCTGGCCCACCCAGCTCTGCCACACACGGCATGTCCCCAGGGGATCCTGGGCCTGGCTGGGGGGAGAGGTAGGCCTTGCCTCTGTGACACACACAACTGTGCCTTCATGTGGGGGTCCTTACAGGTGCTCACTGAGAACAGGGACACTCTGAGTCAACTTTACATGATCTGAGGACCCAGATCCTAATTGGCTTTTGGGTTTTTTGTCCTTATCACTAAAGGGAAAGCAACATATAGGTAGTTAAGATCTGTGAAGTCAGGAGCTGTGGTTACAGAGTACCCATTATGGTTGAGCAGTTGTGCAGCACGCACAAGGCCCTGGGTTCAGTCCTCGCTGCCGCAAATAGACGAACGACAAACTGCACCTGATTAGAAATCCACAAGGAACATGGGAAGTGTCCTTGGTCTTTACTTCTTCTGTAGTGTGAATATTTATTTCATTGTCATTAAAAGGAAGCCCCCTTATATTTCTGAGTCCCACCACTAGCAGTGTCTGTTCCCCTGTAGTTGCAGGGCAGGGACTCCGCGGTGCCCGGACCGCTGGTCATCCTGGGCCTGCAGGCACTTGGCCCACAGCCGGCTCTGCGGAAATACTGGCTTCCCTCCTCGTGGGGTAGAGGACTAGATGAGTAGGCCAGTGCCAATAAATGGAAGTCACACATGTGATTGTAAAGTCAATTCATGGATAAAGTTAAAGAAACTGAAGATGGTCCGAAAGTACTCACTATTTTCATGCACTTCTCTCTTGAGAACATTGAGTACAACTTAAGTAATTCAGTAATTAAAGCCATTATTTGTATAGATGGCGCGCCATCTCTCTCTCTCTCTCTTTCTATATATATATAGAGAGAGAGAGAGATACATATATGTATATACACACACATTTCACATACACACATATCACACATACACACTTATGTATGTAGTGGCAGTAACAGCATAGAAAAATTAATAGTAGGTTGTAATAATTTTTTTTTAATTTTTATTTATTTGCTTTTAGTTGTACACAATGCGTTTTATTCAATGCGTTTTATTTGTATGTGGTGCTGAGGATCGAACCCGATCGCCCACGTGCTAGGCGAGAGCTCTACCTCTGAGCCACAATCCCAGCCCCTAATAATTCTTTTTTTTTAAAAAAATATTTTTTAGTTACAGGTGGACACAATATTTTATTTTCATGTGGTGCTGAGGATCGAAGCCAGTGCTTCGCACGTGCTAGGTGAGCGCTCTACTTCTGAGCCACCACCCCAGCCCTGTAATGATTCTTAATTTAATAAAATATTTTTATCCCAAGGAACCCAGGACTTTTTTTCTCTAAGTGCATTTTTTTTTCTATGCCACCTCACAGTATTCCCTTGAAATGCAGAGAGTGTGGAGAATGACAATGTGTAGTTTTATAGCAGAAAAAAAAAAAATCTTGTCAGCCTTTGCTCACTGACATTTAGGAAAATGTAAAAATAGATCAGGTCCAGCAGGATTGTGCTGGATCGGATGGTGCACACCATTTTTTTTTTTTTAAAGTTTCTATTAGATCATTACCCCTTGACTAGAGGAGATCATTTCTGATTTCACAGAGAAATTTTTCTATTTTTCTATTTATTTTGCCATACAAAATTATAATAGGATAGAATTAAGATCTCTACTAAACTTAATAGGGTGGTCTTTTCAAACCAAATAAATATGTGAATTTCGTGGGTTAATTGGGACATGTGATGTTAGTGTGTCATTAATCTCAGGCTTTTGCCATCTTATGCTACTTTTCTTCTTTGTTTTAAAAGCAAGAGAAAAGGATATTTACAAACTTTCATCGCCAGCTCTTTTGTTGGATTGACAAGTGGATTGATCTGACAATGGAGGACATTAGGAGAATGGAAGACGAGACTCAGAAAGAGCTAGAAACAGTAAGACTTGCCATTCTATGGAAATCCCCTCATTTCCCCCTTTCTGAAACTGTGTGGACCTAGAGTTAGGAAGAGTGCTATTGAAAGCCATTCCCTGCTCTGTCTTCACCAAAATGGAGTTTCTTAGACACTAACACCCCTACGTGTGTTCTGACTTCTCTTTTGTTGAGCATCTTTCCTGAAGGTGGACTAGAGCTTTCTTTATCTAGAGTTTGTCACCTATAAACTGCCTAGTGGTTTTGTATTTTTTTAGTATTGATTTTTTAGTTGTAGTTGGACACTATACCTTTATTTTATTTATACATTTTTACATTTATTTATACATTTTTACGTGGTGCTGAGGATTGAACCCAGAGCCTTACCCATGCTAGGCAAGTGCTCTACCGCTGAGCCCCAGCCCCAGTGGTGTTGTACTCCTTCTCATGCAGTAGTTCTCTAACAGAAAAGGGAACAAGGACGCAGCACATTAGTTCACAGTCCTTTTAGAGTCCCTTTGTCCGAAGCAAGAACCTTTGGCTCAGTTTCCATCACAGCTGATTATAAGTGCCATGCATGAAGTCCTGGTTCCCTCTCCTGTAAATAGGTAAGGCTGGTGTGGTCACTGATCTAGAAGTGCCTCCTCCCTCCGCCCTCTAGCCATGAGTGCTGGCTTGTTTTGAGTTTGGGGCACATACAGGGGACCCCCGGCAGGAGGTCAGCCTGCTGCATTAGTGTTGAGCTCATCCCAGCTCCTCCCCACTGCCACAGCAGCCCTGTCGCCAGTGGGTGTCTCCTTTCTGTCAGGGATGGATTCTTCCCTGGCTTCTTTTTGCATGTGTCTGGTTTTGGTTTTGCCCTGGGCCACGCTTGTCTCCAGTTGGCAGTGAGGCCTCAGAGGGAAACAAACCCAAGAAATGTCCAAGGCCTACTAGCGGTTTCCCTGCGGTCACCTCAAGTCCTGCCAGCAGGCCCAGCTCTGGGAGCCCACAGGTGCGCATGTCTGACAAACACCCGCCTGTGAGGTGGGAGCCTCGCCTAGTCGGAGGAGAGTGGCAGCATGTCAGGTTCTTTGGCACAGAGGAAACCTATTTCTCTGGCACATCTCGTTGTGAAGAATCTGTTTTTTTAAATTGCTTACTTTTGGTGATTACAGCAGGTCTGCTTCTAATTAGCTTTATACAAACCTTCTGAGAGGGCTAGGACATATTTTCTTTATAAGGCAATAAAATGTTTTGACCTTATCTTACACATAAAGTAAACTATAGGCAGACTCCAACTTATGAATGGATCTTGCTCCAAATTTTTTTAGGTTGATTGTTTAAAATTTGGAATGTATTTTCCCATAGAGATCACTGCACAGTTTGAGCTGGTTTCTAGACCAGCCCCAGTTCTCATTCTCCGTGGTAGGCTGAGTTCCGGGTCCTTGGAGTGGGGTGATAAAATGGCAAGAGTCGAAGGCGCTTCCCCAGCCGTTGCCTTTGCGCTGGCCACGGGTATTTAAGCAGGTCAGAGCAGGTTGGTCATGGGTGCCTCCCTCCTTCCTTTCTCCATCTCTCGCCCACTTTTGTGCCCCATTCTCAACAGTGAGGTGCCCTTCTCTGCCCCTGAGAAGCACCTGTCACCACCCCACCCAGTTTCGATCACTTTCCTCCTGCCTCCCCTGGGGTCGCTCCCTCCATGTGCTCCAGGCTGTTGCTGCTCCATCTCTGGCCCCTCTGTGCAGCTGGGATGCTGTGCTGGGGTGGCTGTGTGACAGCGTGCGTTCACGTGAGCTCATGGCACAGCTCTGCCATTGCCAGTGAGGTTTTCTCACACTCAGGAAACAGAAAATGGGTCATTTCTGTTGGTTTGAGCCCTTTGGAAAAAGCCCTTCTCTTGGTTCTGGGTGTTTCGCTGAAGAATCGTCCCACATGAAGAAGAGCAGGCAACACGGCCAGCGGGTGACTGCAGCGCCCACCACCTGTCCTGGGCTCTGAGCCCTGGGGCGAGTTCTTGGACAGAACGTGGCAACACCTCTTTTTCTCCACTCCTGCTGCCTGTGCAGGTTCAGGCTCCTGACGACCTGAACTCGTGGTGGGACTCCCTGACTGGTGACTGGTTGCACCTGTGGCAGTGGCCCTTGCAGGCTCAACTGCTGCTCCATGCACGTCCATTACGTGTGGGTTGGAGACGGTGCTCCAGAAGGCGTCGGGGAGGTGGCAGCACAGAGCCCCGGTTGAGGAGCGCCTGTGTTCTCGCACCCACGTGGCCAGGCTGGTCAAGCACCTGTGCAGTGGGTCATCTTGATGTTGAGTCCTACCCAAGTTCCTCTGCTCTAAGTCACTGGGGAGTGCCTTGTTCCTTGTGGCATTGCTGCTGCTTGGTGTCTTGAGAGTGGGTCCTGGGCATCTTCAGAGGGTGGGCCACAGGCGCACGTGAGGCCTGGTGAGTTAGAGTGCTCTCCAGCACTCGGCTGGCCCTCGGGCCCTGCTTCCCTGATGCCTGATGGAGTGACCCAGTGCATTGTGACGCTCTCACTCAGGGGTGTTTTCAGAGTCCCCTTGCTTTCTCTTGCCCGGGCTTTGGTTGGGTAGAGAAGACTGGCACCTGTGAGGCTGGGCAGGAGAGGAGCACCCCACCGGCACCCACAGAGCTGCTGGAGCTCAGCTTGGCACCCGAAGGGCTTCCTGGGACAGGTGTAGCCCCTGTGGTTCCCAGCTGGACCTCTGGGGGTGGGGCAGGCAGTGTGTGTGTTGAACTTTAAAGGTGTTTTATCACATTTTTTCCTCGGTTTTGCTCATTGAGATTTGTCTGTCTGTAGTCTGCTGCTGCTACTGCCTGGCCTTTCTTTTAATCATTCCCTCCTTGCTTCTTTGCCACCTATTATTTCTGTGCTTGCTTGCTGCTTTTATTCTCCCTCCTTTCAGTAACTTTGCTTTAAAGAACTTGATAGACCTGGTCTCAGAAGCAGCAGAGGTCCCCCTCCCTCCCCATGGCTTCTGTGTGGTCTGGGGACTACAAAAGTATGAACTACACCTTGGGGCAGTGTGTCACATTGTATTGACAACAGCTCATTTACTCATTGGCGTCTTTAATCGGTTCCCATCAGCCTGTCAGCCTTTGTTAGATACAAAACACATAGATACTTTTCGTGCTGTGTAAGGAAAGCCTCTTGCAAGAGTATCTTTAGGCCAGAAATACTGGAGGGGCCTCAGCGCCTCACTCTTAGGTGGATATGGCCGTCATCTGGTGTCCTTTGCCTAATGAGCTCATCTAGGTCCTTTTCTCCCCCTGCTTACTAACCCCTACTCAGAGTCTGATTTTAGCAGCTCATGATTTTATTTTACATTTAGATGCGTAAGAAGGGTACCGTCCGAGGCACGTCGGCTGCTGATGTCTAGATGAGTCCCCTGTAGGGTCAGAGACAATATCACACTGTGTAAGTGAAGACCTGGATAAACAGAATGTTTAAGACCTGTACCTGTGTGGTAAGGGGGAGGTGACTCGCTGAGCACAGAGACTCTAACCAAGTGCTAAATGTGGCTTTATTTTTTACATTTAGAAGATAGGAAGTTTAGGAATGGACAGTGAGTGCCTGGGCTGCTACTCTGAGGCGCGTGTCTGTGGAGCAGGCTGAGTGGAGTTGTCAGGGCTCACGCTGGGTGCCAGGCCATCGTAGGCCTGTCTTGCTGGCTGGTTCAGGTGACTGGCCTGCTGCTCAGTAAAGCCGCATGGGGTTAGTGAGGAAATATGTGAGTGCTCTCAGGTAAACAAAGAGCCCTCACCCCATACCACAGGGGCCAACCTCAGTGATTCACTTTAAAAAATTAGGTGAGATTTATTTCTGTGCATCACAGTGTTCCCTACATGGTTAACCTTCAGTTACCTCTCAATTAGCTTTTCTCTGTGTAATGCACTTTGGTTTTAACTTATAGCATAAAAGATTTCCATGGTCTTATTTATCCAACACAAACTCACATGCCCAGATAATAGATTGCCCTAAAAGGGGAATAAGAATAAATATCACAATCTGAACCGCACATTGAAACAAGTATAGGTAAACAGAAGTGGACGGCCCACTGTCCAGGGTAGACACCGAACCTCGATGTTCACGGTGGGGGCGGGGCTCCCCTCTCCACCACTGGCTCTTGGCTGCTGCTCTGAGCGGCTGAACCGAGGGTGACTGGGGTGCCCAGCCATGAACAGGGGTAATTGTACCAAATAAGAATGGAGCGACTCTCCTAGGATTCCCCAGAAGCTCTCTCTTTATGTAGTGCTCATTTTTAAAACGTTTTTCTTGAGTTATTGTTATGTTATTAAGTTCTCTAAGCTTCTGTGTAAGCAAAATGCTTCTAATTTAATTTTCCATCTGATGAAACAAAATGTTATGCCATTAGTAAGACCAGAATATATTTGAACAGACTAAAATCTTAAGGTGCAGTAGTTGGGATAAATTTTCTGCCAAAAGTTTTGCCACATTGACAGATTTTTTCTTGCGAGTGTGTGGGACAAGCTGCTGTCTTTGGTCTTCTGTGTGGTGACGCGTTTTCACTTTTCTTCCACTTTTCTTGCAGTTACGTAATCAAGGTCAAGTGAGGGGAACCAGTGCAGCCAGTGATGAGTGAAGAGGAATCTGACCAGTGTCTCGCAGTGTTGAAGTTCCGACGTGTGCCTATGGGGACGCACACACAAGCACAGGTTCCCAGCCACGTGTGTCTGTGTGTGTGTCTGTGGCTGTATATAGAACGCATGTAGAGCTGCAGACCAGATGCACACGCGTGTGTATATATGTACATACAAACATCCCGAAGGGATTAGTACAATTTCTCCAAAGTACTGTACCTATCTTCAGCAAGAATGCGAAAGAAAATATTTTCAATATATATACCTGGAACAGATTTTAATAATTATCAGAGTAAAACCATTAATGGACAAATTGACTGCAATGTGATACTAGCTGGTATGTTTCATAAATGTCAAGCTGTGGACCAATATATATAGCCTTTGTTATTTTTCTGTTCTTTTAAATCAGTCTCTTATAAATTTTTATTTTAGTCCCATAAGCACCAGACTCCCACAGAAAGATTCCTTCAAAACTTTTTGGTACTCCCATGAATCTGGAATGTAAACTCTGAATGTATTTATAACTATTTATTCCTGGATGGTCCTTATCTTCCAGCCAAATTTGATGATATCTATTAAATAAGGAGTAAAGTTACAGGCCAGTTTTTACTAGTTTGAGGGGAAAATCCTTTTAAAAAACTTTTCTGGTTTTTATTGGAGTTTTGTATTTTAAATTTCAAGTATTTTTCTACATCAAACCTAGAAAAATGAAGATGACGGTTTGTGATTTATAATAAACACTAGAAATTTTTCAGGCTCTTGTTAGGTAAACAAATTGATAAAGAAATCAGTCTCAGCAGCATCGCAGGCTGCGCAGAGAAGCTGGAAGCCGGCGCGTCCGCCCAGCCTCATTCCCCAAGCGGCCGTTTGCTGCAGTTAATGCGGAAACCGCGCACAGGATCCAGCCTCACAGCTGGGACGGGCAGTGGTGACCATGTCCTCTTTCCCGGTGGCCGTGCACCCAGAGGGGGTGCAGCCTGCAAGGTGGGACGGTGCAGTGCCTCTCAGGGCTCACCTGGGCTGGCTGGTGACCCCGACTTATGGACCTGCTCTCAGGTAGGACACCCAGTGGCGTTCCCTGAGGAGGCATCAGGAAAGTGCTGGTTAGAAGTCACTGCCACCTTTCATTTTCTTTTTTCCTTTTTTTTTTCTTTTTTTTTTTTCTTTTTTAAAGAAGGAACAATAGCTAGGTAAGATTTTTATCAGCTTTCTCTGTCTGAATGCAGCTCTTCTCCTGTCAGTCCTGGAAGCTTGAGTGGAGTGATAGTGCTGAGGCCTTCGGGCCACAAGCTGTCTTCTGTGACCTCCTGCTCCTCCTAACACCCCCACCCCTGCAGTCACACCACGTTAGTCATCCCATTTGCTGACAGTCCTGTCCTCCTGCTCTGCGCTTCCCCACATGTCCTGTGTCCCCACCGGAGTGCTGGCAGTGAGTGGGACGGGGTTGCGGGTCACTGCCGCATTGAGAGACCCTGTTACCCTCAGCAGCACACCCCGCGTCTCGCACGTCCTCTGTGTACTCAGGATAAAGACCCATGTTTACTCCCGGGGCGCTGTGGGAAGGTGGGTTTTTCAGAGCGTGACCACCGTCTGCAGAGGGTCGGGTGCGAGGAAGGAGGTGCTGATGTGTGGCGTGGAGAGCCCAGCCAGCCCTCTCCTCGTAGTGGACCTGCCTCTTGCTGGCATCCGCAGTCTTGAGGGAGCTTGGGCACACGTGGAAACGAGAGCCCGGCGTGTGGATCTCAGTGTTTTTCTAACAACTGTGGAGACTTGAGGGAATGTGTGGTGAATGTAAAATACCTAGTTTACTTGGCAGTCTCTTGTGTAAATTACAGTAAAACAAAGTAAATGAAATCTAAACAAAAATAAATTTGATCACAAAATGCCACCTGTGTGCTCGAGTGGTTGTTTCCCTGATGCCACGGCTGGTAAGGGACGCGGCAGCCCACTCCGCAGGTCTCCCTAGGTCTGTGGCGTGCGCACTCCCACTCTGGGAAAATAAAGTGTCTTATTGCAAACTTTCTTGAAAGGTACTCGTGCCACACTGAGTTGTTACTTTTGGTTTCTGAAATAATTTTCTCTTTAAAAGCTGAGCAGTAAACTAAAGGGGTTTTTTAAAACTTATTTTTAAAGGGGGAAAGTATGGAAAGCAATGATATTTTTCTGAAGTACTCCCATCAGGATTTTGCCGTGAGATTCTGATTGTTTCAAGATTGTGGCTTTTTGGTTTGAGGCTAATTTTGCCTCTCCTCTCTGAGGACTGTGTCTTCTCGTCTTCTCTCTTTGGACAAGGAACAACTATGTTCTGTGGTTTCAGTTTGCTTTCTAGAGTACGCAGCACTAGGAGAGGTGGCCAGGAGGATGGATGGATTCGGTACAGATTGTTGTATTTCCAGAGTGTTTGGGGCTGGTTTCTGAGGTGAGCCTCTTGGTATTCTGTTTCAGATGTGGTGTGTGCACTCGTGACAGTCTGTCACTCACGCATTCGGCAGTTTGAGCAGTGGTACGCCCAGCACTGGGTCTTACTAGAGGTTCTAAGAGGAAGAAAAGCAATTGTATGGTCCAGTGTAGGCAACAGACCTAGGGACAGATGAATTCCAGGTCAGCGTGGTAGTTGTGTAAGAGGAGAGAGGTCATTGAGAGGGACCTTAGACACCATCGTCCTGGTACAGATGAGAAAGCAGAAGTCCAGGCCCAAGGAGTGGGGACCCAAGGAGCCCCAGGGCCCAGCTCTTGGGTCACGGCACAGTCGGCACACCCAGGGGCACCCCTGGTTCCTCCTCCCATCTTGGACCCCACTTCTGGACATGGAGATCAGAACGCCCCACCGCAAGGCCGCAGGGCCAGCGGAGACATCGAGGCCTCGGGCACCCAGTCCTTTCCCGGGGGAGCGCTCTCCTGTTCCATTCACTCACCAGCCTGCCTCCTGCTAGAATCACTTGGCTCTCCTGGCTCTGTAGGCATCACCACGGGCTTCTTCATGAAGTTGGCCTCCCTGGCCTTCTTCAGCTTGATACATTGTAAAGTCTCACAGCCCAACTTCCTGCACTGATCTCCTCTGAGGAAGTGAGAGACTCCGCTGACGTTTTTGTCCATCTCCTGCCGGCAGCTTGGTTGCAAAGGGCCTGGTGTGGGGGTTCTGTGACCCTTCATTTGGGAGGAGAACGTTCACACGTTGTTCTTAGACCCTCAGATCTGGTGTCCTGGGGGCCACCGGAAGTTAGGAGACGTTCTGTGGCTCCAGACGACACTGGTGGTTTAGACTCGAGGACTTGGGGTGGTTGGGAGGGAAGGAGAGGCCAGGCCAGGTTCCCAGTTGTCCTGCTGGAGTGGAGCCCCTGCAGGGACGGGTGCTTCCCAGGACCTGCCAGTGCCACTCGGCCACATTTCCTAGTGTGGCAACGTGAAGCAGCAGCAGTGCCCTTCAGAACCAGCTCTCCACCCGACGGCACCAGAAGAAGCGGGAAGTGCGGCTCTTCAACAGCCCTGAGGCCAAGCAGGGCACGAGACTCGGCACCTGTCTGTCCGACATGCTGACCCTGTGTCTCATCCTTCCTCCCATGTGACATCGCCATGTCGTAGGTAATCCCCCCTTTGCTGTCCAGAGGGGTGAGAGTTATAAAATACAAAAAAACTCTGTTGGCAATCCCCTCCTGGCTCTCCTGCTCCCTCACGATGGCTTGCCCGCCCCGGAGGGGCGTCATGTCATGACGAACCACTGCTTCGTGACTTCTCTACGCATTTCTCTTTTATCAAGTTAAATTGTGAGTTAAAATGTGTCCCTGGATGAAAGACTGTCCCCATTCCAGGTGGGCTCTTCTCGATGTTTGAGAACTGGGTCTTTGGGATCTCTGTCTGGGGTATCTGTTCTGTTTTTCTGGGGAGACCAATTTGACAAAAGTTGGCTCGTGACGCCAGTGGTGCTCAGGCCTGGCTGCAGCTGGAGTCACATGAGGAGGAGCCTCTGAGAAGAACCTGGCGCCCGTCTTTCCTTGGCTTTGGTTCCAGGTACCCCTTTTTCAAAGCACGGGAAAAGAGCTCAGAGGACTCCTGCCCTCTTCCTGGAAGACCCTTGAGATGGACGAGCTCTCTAGGTAGCCGTGATTGCTGCCCACTCCTGAACCCCGAGGCCAGCAGGTGCCGCTTCCCACAGGAAACCTGCTCTATCTTGGGGTGCCGTCAGGTCTGCCACAGCCCACGTGGCTTATCAGGCTCTGAAGGACTCCACACCTTAGCTAATAGGCGTCATCTTTAAGTCTGCAGTGTCTTGTGCCACATTAGCTTGGGCACGCCTCAGCGACAGGTGTCATGGGTGTTCCCCAAAGTCACCTCCCTTGACAGAAACTCTATTCCTGTACCTGTTCCTTTTTGCCCACAACATTTGTTTGCTGACCTTTTGTGTCCTGTGGGCCAGGTGGACCATCAGGAGATCTCACCTCCAACCTCAGCAGGCAAGTCGCAGGCTAGTGCCACACACAGGCTGGGTGACTCCGTGGCTGATGGGACCAGCTTGTAAGAGCACAAGGGGCTCCAGGCCCACGCTGCTTCCTCCTCGCTTTCCAGGCACCAGCACTGCAGGTCAGCGACTATAAGCACATCCCAAACCAAACTCCTCTGAGGCCATCCTCCTCACCCCGCATGCACCACACTGCTGCGGTCTGTCTCCTCGCCACCGACTGGCTGCCCCAGCCAGAAGTCCATGTCGGTCCCCGAGTCTCCAAAAACACCCCCAGATGCAGGGGGAATCCTGCCAGCCTTGTAAGTCTGGCCACACCACGCCAGTAAGTGTGCTAGGCTCGGCCAGCTGGGCTGCTGGAGCTCCTCGGCCCTGCCCTCGCTGTACGGAGCGAGCGAGCGACTGTCCTAGAAACGAGACGAGAAGGCAGGCCAGGCTTGACCAGCGAGGCCACGTCTATTCGCCAGGCCCTTGTCTGGGATAGGGTGTGGATGGCCTTCCCCGCCTCCTCCACAGTCAGTTTCTAGAGCGACCCTGACGGGGCTGTGCCCTGCTCAAGTGTCGTCTGCGAGACACCCTGAGGCCCAGAAGACCAGCACAGCCAGAACCAGCGACTGTGAGCCTCATTCTGCCCTTGGGAAGGCTGAGCCGGGTGCTCACCAGCCTCAGGGCCACAGGCAGGCCGATCTCTAGTGAAAGGAAGCCACTCTCCACGGGTGTGTTGTCCATGGAAACGGCTCTCCCTGTGCTTCCCAGCCAAGACCATTGCAGGTCGGAGGGCAGAATGAGGACGTGCTGACGGAGCCGTCGTCACAGGAGATTCAGTAAGGACAGTACTGGCTCGTTAGCCCCCCGCCCCCTGCCCCTGTCCAGCAGTAGCGTCTGCCGCTGCTCCACTGAACACTGTGCTCGCAGACAGGTTCATCAATGTCCGGGTCCTCCTGCAGGGTGGAGATCCGGTTCTGGGTGCCAGTGCTGGTCTCTGCACCCGGGCTTGGTGTCCTGCCTCCTGATGGGGCCCTGTCAGGCCAGGCCAGGCCTTTGCCTAGAAAGTCAGCCCGGGCTTCTCCTGAGTCCGTGAGACCTGACCTTGGGTTGAATCTGCTTACTTCTCGGTTTCTGAAAAGCAGTGAGGCGCGGGGATGGGCCTCCGCCTTGTTGATGCCTTATGTATTCTGCCGCCACCTGCTAATCACTCCGGAGCAGAGCTGCCTTGCACTCCAGACGTGGGCCCTCGTGGAGTGGAACGGAGGAGTGGCTCGCAATGTTTATTAATGGACGTGCTAAACAAAAGCTTCGCCTGGGGCAGCCTGGTGCTCCTGCAGCCCGGAATACTGATAGCACGTTCCGCCAGCACTGCCCCCACTTTCCCATGGCCCACAAGGCCACCGTGAGGTGCTGTGAGCACTCCCATCCAGGGTGCTAGCTGGTGGCCAGCCGGGAGAGGCGCTGTGCAGGAGGGGACCAGGGGCTGGGGCCAGGCCACACTCCTTTAGGTCAGGGGCGACACACTTTTTCTGCAGAGGACCAGATAGTAAATAACCTGGGCATGGTGGGTCATGGAGTCTCAGTTGCTGCCACTTGTTCCTGCCTGTGACACAAAAGTAGCCTTGGACATGACATAAGGGAGCAGCCGTCCTTTGCCAGCCCGTTTCTAGGTTCTTCCCTCAGCGTCTCTCGGCTCAGATTGCAAAAAACAAAACGGATACCAGCCAGCACTTATAGCACCTACTGTGTGCCCGGCTCTGTTCTGAGCACAGCTCTTAAGTGGCCTTGCTGGATCCCCACAGCCCCTAGACCTAGGTGCTGTCAGTCACCCGCTATCACAGATGCGGAAACCAAGGCCCAGGTCAGCGCGGGGTGCTGCAGTCATCACTGAAAGTGGCCGAGCCAGGACCCGGGACCACGGCCTACCCACCCGGCCTACCCACCGCCAGTCTCTGCTGTGTCATTGCCCCGGGGCGGGCAGGATCCCAGTGGTAAGGATTCTCTTGGGGACCCTGGGTTAGCGCCACTGAGGAGCGACCTCTGTGCCTGGTTATTCCTGGAGCTCGGAGCCAGGAGTACGCGTACCCCCTCGGCTGTGCTCTCAGGGCCC
This sequence comes from Tamias sibiricus, assembly GCA_025594165.1. Taxonomy (NCBI): domain Eukaryota; kingdom Metazoa; phylum Chordata; class Mammalia; order Rodentia; family Sciuridae; genus Tamias; species Tamias sibiricus. The sequence continues at coordinate 21,700,382 of CM046664.1, forward strand.
CCCACCTTCTGCCTCCACCCAGGCTGCCTCCTTAGGCAGGAATTCCTGCCCCTCGGGTTTGATTTTGTCATTGCTGGGAACATGGCAGGGTGGGTTCTCCGTACCCTGGCCTCCTGCTCTGAGTTCCACCGAGTGCTTAAGGGGTGGCTCTGAGCATGTGCAAACGCGGGTGGCACCTGCTGTGTCGTCTTGAGTGGGAGGGACCCCGTGGGAGGGAACCACGAGGTGGTCTTGGGAGCTCCGTGGGATTGTGGGTAGTCGCCCCATCTCTGCTCCCTCCACAGGAGAATCTCATTTCAGCCTCTGTAGCCGCGAGGCCTGCAGCTCCCTCCCCCACGTGACTGCCCAGCACCGCCTTCCCGCAGGATGAGGTTTCTCGGGTCAGCATCTGGTGGCCCATGAGCTCACTGCTCTTAGGAGGCGCTTGCCAGAAACCCGACGGGGGCGGAGGGGGGTTCAGGATTCCTCCAGCCCCTTCCAAGCCACCAGGCTCAGATTTTCCACTTGTGCGATTGAGGTCAGCGCCTGCGTCCTGCTGGCGAGCGCCCCGCACATGTCAGAGCTGGGCCTTGGGCGGTGGTTTCTCCCACTTGCTCTGGAATTCACTCCCCGATCTGGTCCTCTCTCCCCCAGGCTGTCCATGGCTGCCCGTGCCCAGTGTCCTGCGGGGTGGGGAGCGGGTGGCTGGACCGCCCGGCCAAGCCCTGGCTCTGGGCCTGGGGAGGGGATGGTGGCCCTGTTCGCTCAGGCCTTGGTGGGGGCAGGGAGGCAGTGTCTGGCCAGGCAGGAACAGCGGCTCACTGTGCTGCCTCCTCGTCAGCCAGTCCAGAGAGGCTGTACGGCCCGATTGATACCAGGCTTCTCGCGAACACAGGAAGCCGCTCTTTCCCAGTGGCCACCCTGGACATGGGGGCTTTGGCTCCAGTGCCCGCCATGTCCACTTACTGAGCAGTGGACCCCCAAGTCCGTCCTGGTCCTCTGTGCCTCGATGCCTTGCCAGGGGAAGTCGGTGGTCATAGCAGCACCAGCAGTGATCCTGCAACAGGAAATTCCCAGGCATCTCGATAGCTCCAGGTCGGCCCTCGGGTGGCCTGCTGGTTAGCTAAGGGGACAGCCCTTTCTGGTTGGCTCAGGTTGGAGGGTTCCCGGGAAGACGTGCTTTTGATGCCGGAACCAGGACGACCCTGAGTGAGCTGAGATGGGTCCACCTAGAAGAGCCCCCAACGCCTGCATTTTTTAAGCCAGTGACTTTATGATTTAAAACAGATTTAAAGGCTCAACCATGTCCTGCAGGAGACAGTTGATGTCATTTTGTAACCTGGTGTGTCCCAAGTCGACTGCCTGAGCCCCCTTCCTTCAGCCCCCACAGGGCAGAGTATCAGGAATCGGGGTGGGGATGGGGCATGTGGGAGCCCCCCGGGAGGACGACTTGCCAGAGCCATCGGGCTTCCACAGGGCAGTGTCGCGTCACACCCTGATGCCACCCGGGCAGTGGGGTGACCACCCTCCATCTCCTACAAAACAAGCCCTCAGGACGAGAAGCCGTGCTCAGCCTCCGCAGCCCAGAACTCTCAGAAGGAAGGCAGGTCCTGTCATTCCATCGTGGCTTTCAGGACAGACAGACGTGTTGTCCCCACCACCCGGTCCGTCCTCGCCTAGCTGCCGCCTCTCACCTCCAGGCTTCAGCCACGATGGCCTTAATCCTGTTGAGACCAAAGTCCGGGGTGGCCGCTAAACCTGGAGCCCTGTTCCCCTGTTCCCCTCGATCTCAGTCCAAGGACCACATCCTCAGAGACCCCTCCCAAACACCCCTCCTGGGTGCTACCGCCTCAGCCCACCTGGGAGCTCCATAGAGAGGCCAGCAGAGTCAGTGGCCCTGGCATCGTGGGCACAGGGCCTGCCCACGGCCTGCCGCCGAGTAGACCGAGCTCAGCAGACCTGTTTTGAATGAATGGAGCAGAGAAGCCCAGAAGGGAATTGCTGTCCTCCCAGGCCTCTGCCACCAGGCCACCAGGCCGCCTCCCCGCTGTCCTTAACCATGGCCAGGCCCTGTCCCCATGGAGCCACCCCACCTCGGCTGTCCCATCCTTTGCAAGGAAAGATATCTGTTTTATGGCTCGCCCTGCTCCAGGTTCCTCTCGCGTTATCGTAATGAGTCGACGGGGTCCCCATCGTGGCCCGGCCCCCTGCGGTGGATGAGAGGAACAGCGCTATCTGCGATCTCAGCCAGGCCCACGCGGTTGTGGTGCTGGTTCCTATTACAGTAATTGGCATAAACTTTATTCTTTTGCAGAGAGATTTTTTTGGCCCGCTGAGACTGCATAACCATCTGCCATAAATTGAGACTAGTACGGCTTATTTTGGTGAATGCAAAATTGGATCCCATTCTTTACTCTGTGGCTTGATTCAACTTCCAGATGGTTAATCCACATGAAGTAATAGGAATGCACCGCGGCTCTGCTTAGCTGAAGATGGAGACGTAATATTTATTTGCTGATGTGGAGCCCTCCACACGCTGCCCTGTCGGGATGTCAATATATAACGCAGCAGCACAGAAATGTCAGCTTGTTCCGCGGGAGCGACAGCGTTTCTCCAAGTTGCCATGGGGGACCCCCAGTGCCTTTTTTTCTTTTTTTTTTTTTTTTTTTTTTTTTTTGGTCTGCCCTTGACCTAATCTCAGGAGGTTTTGTTCTCTCCTGGGCTGTTTCTTATCAGCTGTGTCTGCCCGTGTAGCCGGCTTCACATCTGCTTTGACTTTAGTGCCTGTGACATTTTCATTAATACTTCTCCAAGGTTGAGCCCTTATTCCAAATACCCTGCAGCTCACGGAAGCCGTAGCTCAGCTGTGCGCGGCTGGGGCTGCTGGGAAATTGGCCCCTCCGTATCGATGGGCTTGGCCAGCTCCACCTAGTTGGGCTGATCAGTCCTGCTGTGCTGGGGCGGGGGCTCTGAAGCCCATCTAGGTCAGCAGAATTGGGGTGTCAGACCCCATCACCTGCCCTCTGCCAGCCAGTCGTGTCCCCCTTCCTGCTGGACCTCAGAGCCTGGCCCAGGGAAGGTGGGCTCAAGATGGGCACAGGCTCTCTCTAACACCTGACCTGCATTACCTGGGAGCCTGTGGACGCTGCAGGCTTGCCAGGGGCAGCAGACGTGCTGTGTCCCCAGCTCCGTGGGGGCTGCAGGAGGAGGACCGCAAGCTTTGAGACCAGCCTGGGCAACCTGTGGGACACTGGCTGCAAATAGCAATAAGAAGGGCTGGGGTGTGTTGTGGCTCTGGGGCAGGAGGTCCTGGGCTGGCTGCCCAGCACTGGAGGGGGAAAAAAGTGCCCACGCCTGAAATGGGGTTTCAGCCGCCCCCTGTTTGCCCAGTATTTTTCATCCGGGGTTTAGCACTGAAAGCCCCATCTCCAGGCAAACCCCTCAGATCTGGGCACACTGAGGCAGCTGATGGCGCCTGAAATGGGGTTTCAGCCGCCCCCCGTTTGCCCAGTATTTTTCATCCGGGGTTTAGCACTGAAAGCCCCATCTCCAGGCAAACCCCTCAGATCTGGGCACACTGAGGCAGCTGATGGCGCCCACCCGCCCTCTGTCCACGCCCTGCAGACCTGAAGGGGAAGCTGAGGGTTCGGGCCTAAGGAGCTGGGTTTGGTGAGTTCCTGTGGGAAGCTCTGATGAGCTCATGAACTTGGAACAAAAATCACAAGTCACGGTGCCTACAGGGTCCAGGCCATCTCCTGCGTGTGCCTGGCACACAGTGCACTTAGAGAACGTGTCGCGGGGATTTAGTGCACAGCACCATGGTGGACTTAATAGTGTTTATTCCTCGCCCCCCCCCCCCCAGTTCTTTTTCCTCAGTTCCCTGCTCTGCGCCTGGCTTCTAGCTGCCACTCAGGAAAGACAGACGGAAGGAATATCGGGCACAAGCAGATGCTGGGGCTAGGGCGTGCCCACACCTATTTCCCACATTGGATTCCAGAGTTCTGAGGTGGACTTGGTTAGAAATTGATCAAGGATATTCTGGTAGCGTGGGAATTAGATCTAAGCTATATTTTTAAAGGAATGAAGACCTTGAGCGTTTCAAGATGGGACAAATAAGGAATCAGATCTAAGACATTCTAAAATGGAATGGACTGGAACCGCGCACGTTCTAAGATGGAAGTGCTCTTGCTTCTTCCCTAGTCATCACGGGGTTTCTACAGGACAGAGAAGAACAAGAAGCTGGACCCCTGTCCCTGATTAGCAAAGCCCTGTCAGCCTTTCAAATGTTTGGAGGCCACTGCTCCCCCACAGACAGCTGGGACAAGTGTGAGGTCTCCAGGCGGGTGGCGGACACTGGGAATCTGGGAGTGGCCAGGCCAGGGGAACCATGTCTGGCTTCTGCAGGAGCCAGCACTAGGGTCCTCCGCCTCAGCCTGTGCAGGGCTCACCCAGGTGATGACTGTCCCCATGACCTAGCTCAGGCCCCGGTGTCACTCCACATTGCCCATTGCCATGGGCCACAGAGGCCATCACGTCTGCTTCAGTGTCGTGGTCTGCAGGAGGAAAGGCCTGGCCCTGCGCGGTGGGTAAGAAGGCGCAGGATTGTTCCTATGGGTTTTATCTGTCCATGCCCTGCCCAAGAGGACAGGAGGGGACAGAGACAAGGAGTCCAAGAAGAAGCCCGAGATCATCCTGACAAGGGGTCAACCCCTGGGCGTGGTGGCAGTCAGCACGTGTGCGGGGTCGGGGGACACTGACGTTCTGGACCCTGGTAGAGAGCGCAGGGCACGACGGGGCAGCCCTGGCCCCACCAGCTCCACCTCAGCCAGCGCAGATGCCAGCGCCCCACTTCCCCGCTTCAGCCCTGCGGCCTCCCGCCACCCTCCCCCTGGTGACTGCTCAGGAGTCTCCTGCCGCCCCTTCCCCCACGCCACAGGGATTCTTTTATCAAAGACTCACATCCCTCCTCTGCCCAGAGCTCCCCTGCAAAACCCAGGGTGCAGTGCAGAGGCCTTGGTGGCCCACCAGACGCCTCTCGTCCTCCTCCCCCAGCCACAGTGGCCTGCTGCCCGCTGCTCCCACCTGCAGGGCAGCTCCCTCAGCCCTAGCTGCTCCCCTGCCTGGAGCAACCTGTCCGCCCCTCCCCGCGCCCCCCCTCCCACCACTCAGGGCCTTTCTGGACCCTTCCATCTGCCTTGACTCTTCATGGTGTGCGTGTGTGCGCACGCCTGTCTCCCCACTGGACTGGGAGGTCCGTGAGAGCCCACTTTCCTCCAATTTCTTCAGTGCCTGGAACCAGCTTTTTGCTGGGTGCTCAGTCGGCACCGACCAGTGAGCCACTCCACCTTCCCGCCCTGGAAGCCGAGGCCACCAGTTCTCAGGGAGCCGCTCAGTAGTTGCAGAGGCCCATGAAGCTGAACAGGGCTGTCCAAATGTGATCATGGCCATCAGCCTCTCCACCCCAGAGCGGTGATTTCTGGAGCATTTTGTGTAATTGGAGCACAATTAAGCATATGGCAGTGTTTGCGCAGGGCTGTCAACCGTTCTGCGCTCACTGGCCGTGGGCTCCGGTTTCTTTCTTTCCTGTAACAACAAATCTGGACCCACCATCACGTGGGCCCTGCGGTCCAGGCCGCAGGGCATGCTGGGAACGGGGCTCAGGCTAACAGGATGTCTTCCTGGATGTCGTAGCCAACATAAATAAGGGCAGGAGCTTCCCACCGCGAGGAGAGGTGCGTCCTGCCGTGCGGGCGGGGCAGGAGCCCCTGGCCTGGGCTGCGGGGTGCAGGACCCACGGCCTTCACTGACTCCTTCCCCCTGCAGCACCAGGGGGCAGGGTCCAGAGGCCAATGGCCGAGTGGAGGCCGAGGCGCTCGTTTGACACCCAATTCAACCATGTAGTGGGATTTTCAAAAAGTTTTGTTCTTTTTAGTCATACACGAGTACATTTTGACATATCAGACATACGTGGAGGATGACTTCCTGTTTTTTTTTTTTAATATTTATTTTTTAGTTGTAGGTGGACACTGTGTCTTCATTTTATTTTTAGGTGGTGCTGAGGATCGAACCCAGTGCCTCTCGCGTGCTAGGCGAGCGCTCTGCCACTGAGCTGCAGCCCCAGCCCCAGCTTCCTATTCTGTGGTTGCACGGGGCGTGGAGTCTCACCGGCCGTGTGTTCATATGTGAACACGGGAAATTCTGTCCCATTCATTCCGCTGTCCTTCCCATTCCCACCCCTCCCTGCCCTTCATTCCCTTTGTCTGATCCAATGGACTTCCCTTCCCCTCCCGCTCCCTTGTTGTGTGTTAGCATCCACATATCAGAGAGAACGTTCAGCCTTTGGTGTTTTGAGATTGCATATAGCAAAATTTCTTGGGGGCCTGTACAAATCCTGTCTTTCTGACTAGACTGAACTTGGTAGAGGTGAGGTCTGCATTTGGAAGCCACCTGTGGCACCTCATTTTTGTAGATGGATTAAGAAAGTGGGGTGTCTCATAGAGCAGGGTTGGAAATAACTGGTTTGTCCATCTGTGGGAGAATGGACAAGAGCTATTTGTGGCGTAGGATCTCACACAGCCATCAGATGGAGTGCCCTAGGCAGGCACAGTGGCCACGCCTGTCACCCAGCTACTCAGGAGGCTCAGGCAGGGGATCCCAAGTTCAAGGCCAGCCTGGGCAACTTAGCAAGACCCTATCTCAAAAAATGAAAAGGACTAGGGTGTATCCCAGTGAGATAGTGCCCCAAGTGCCCTCCCCAGTGCTGCCCCCCAAAAGCCAAACCTGTTACTACACTTGCCAGAAAAAAAAAAGGATCTTAAAAATTAAGTTTGACAGAGACAGAGTTGCAGGTGAGCTGCGAGGAGAACTGGCCCAACCCAGTGCTGTCCGGGTGCGGAGTGTGTTGGGTGCACACGTGGAGGGCTGGGGACGGCTTGGAAGGGTGACACCATGTTCAGACATGATGGCGCCTGTCTGTGGCAGCAAGGAGAGGGACAGACGGGGGGGGGGGGGGGGGGGCTACCTAGTCTAATCCAGTGGGGCGTCTCCCAGCCCACATTGACACAGCCTGGGCAGTGAGGAGTCCCCAGCCACAGTCTGCCTTCCAGGGGGTCTTGAGAACAAGCCCTGTCCCATCACAGGGCTTTTGCATCCATAAAGCAAACAGCGGGCATATTCCTTATTTGAAATGCTTGGGACCAGAAGTGCTTCAAATTTCAGATATTTCAAATTTGGGAATATTTGCATAGAATTTGAGCATACCTAATCAGAATCTCAAGTACAGAATGCTTCAAAATCTAGCTGGGTGCAGTGGCGCACACCTGTCGTCCCAGCAGCTCAGGAGGCTGAGGAAGGAGGATCACAAGTTGGAGGCCAGCCTCAGGGACTCAGCAAGTCTCAAAGTAAAGAAAAAAAGGGGACAGGGTAAAGCACTCAGTGGCAAAGCACCCCCCTGAATGAAGTCCCCAGGACGTAAGAGGTTTCTCCTCGAGGCTTCAATTTTGCAACTATCCCTTCCCCAGTGGAAAACTGGGCCAACCTGTATCCCCCAAAGGAGGCCATTCCCAGCAGCAGCCTTCACAGAGGCCACTGACAGCCAGGTGTGTGCAGGGCGGGGTGAGCAGGAGGCAGAGGAGGTGGAAAGCGGCTCAGGAGAAGCACTGGAAAAGCCTGGGAGGTGACATTCCTGTCCCTCTCTGCCCGTCTGCAGCCCCAAGGATCCAGTAATGCGGGTTTGGGGAAGGAGGGCCCCAGCTGCAGTCCACGCAGGTTGGGACAATTAGGGGGATGACAGGGGCTGAATCATCTTGGTGGAGACCAGGAGGAGGGTGCTGGGTGGGTGTGGGCCCCGCTGGCGTGATCGCGGGCGACTCCTTCTCTGACATGGCACTGAACTCAGTTAATCCGCGGCTGCGTCTCCTCTTGCTGTGTGGCATTAACAGCAAGATCTGCCTGAACCTGACCCGGGGGCGGGAAGCAGGGAAGTGGGGGGAAACAGGCTAGTTAAACCCCTGCCCTGGGCCTCAGGGATGTAGCTCCGTGGTAGAGCACCTGCCTGGCGTGCACGAGGTCCTGGGACCTCATGTGACCAGCACCACAAAAAATCATGAAAGGACGCTCTCATCTGCAGAACTGGAAGGAGGGAGGCCATAACCCATCAGTCCAAGAAGTGCTCCTTTCCTCACATCTTTAAAATTAAGACGTAAGCCGGGCGTGGTGGCGCACGCCTGTCATCCCAGCAGCTTGGGAGGCTGAGGCAGGAGGATCAAGATTTCAAAGCCAGCCTCAGCAATGGCGAGGCCCTAAGCAACTCAGTGAGACCCTGTCTCTAAAGTACAAAATGGGGCTGGGGATGTGGCTCAGTGGTTAAGCACCCCTGGGTTCAATCCCTGGTACCAAAATAAGTAGTTAATTAATTAAAATTGAGATGCAGTTTGCAGTTGATGTGTCCTAGCGTGGTGAGCTCTGGTGGTAAGAGGAGAAGGCCCGGCGGTGGCGGGGCCTCCCCTGTGTCTGCGGTTGCCGCAGATCTTAGGGCCAGCCCCATGAGATGGGCGCCAACTCCCCGCCACGCCGAGGGGCGCAAAGACCAAAGTTTCAAGGCCATGCGCGTGCCCATTCTGGCCACAGCCAGGAAGGCAGAATCTGGTGACACCTGACATGCGGACTTTGCAAACATGCCGTGTTGACATTTTCCATGTGGCACCTGACCCGCGGTAGGTGTCTGGTGGCCCTGCCCTTCCAGGCTGTGTCTGTCCAGAGCAGGGCGCTGGCAGGCACGCAGGTGCCCGGCAGACTGGATGGGCGGTCAGCTTCTGGTCACCCCTGCCCCACCCCCACCCTGGGCCACCCTTGAGGTCCGCTGAGCAGGGCCCTGCGCTCTCCCACAGACAAGGGGGCGGCTGACCCGGAGACCCGCAGCCCCGCCGTCTCCAGCCAGGGAAGGGGGACGGTGGTGGGGACACCCAGCTCCCTCGCCCCGCCCGTGGGTCAACTGAGGTGCGGCCCAGTCTCCCGAGGCCCCCAGCAGGCCTGAACTTGGCGCCCACAGGGCGGCCCCTCCCTGTGCGTCCTTCATTGGCCGCGCTCCTCCTCAGGCGCCCCCACGCGGTCTTCCTGGCCCGACCCTTGCCTCGGGTCTGCTTCTGGGGAACGCGGATGGAGGGACAGGCAGCAGAGAGCAATCTGACCCCTGGACGCCCACTGGGGCTGTCCAAGGAACCGAGTGGAGATGAGGCCAGGCTGGGGGACGCTGGCTAGGAGCCAGCGGTGGCCGAGAGTGCTGTCCGTTCTGTGGCTGTGGCCACAGACCTGGCCATGGGGACCGAGGGGCGAGGAGCCAAGCATGCGTCCTCCGCCCGCCTCTGTGCCCACCCGCTGGCTTAGGGCCAGCCGCAGCCGTGCCCAGGGAGCCGGAGACTGCGCTGGGCTCAGAGCAAGTCCAGCTGAGCTCCCAGGCTCCGGGTCACCTGCCCTGTCAGAGCCCTGCTTGTCTCTACAAGGGATGGGCTGACACGGAGTCCCTGCGTCACAGGCTGCTGAGAGCTGGGCATAGAATCCACCCAGCCTGGACTCGGTGCAGGCCTGGAGCCAGCACCAGGCTTGGGAAGGTCACCCTGAGTCCCTCCTCTCAGCCACAAAGTGGAAGGAAGTGGCCTCAGCATGGAAGCCCTGTCAGGAGCTAAAGAGATCACGTATACAGGAAGCGCAGAGTCACGTGTGCAGTGATCGCGCAGCAAATGTGAGGAGTTTTCAATCAGTTAATGTCCATTTATCAGGATGAGGTCTCACTCTACTGCCCAGGATGGCTCAAGCCCAGCTACTGTGGGTAGCTGGGACTGCAGGTGCACCCCCATCACCCCACACGCTGACCCAGCTCTGTCAACATTTATTCCCTGGACACTAGACTGCCACCACAGGACCTTTGCACATGCTGTTTCTGCTGCCTGGAATGTTTGTCCCTCTTCTCTCTGCTTTGTCTTTCCCTGGGGCCTAGCATTCAGCTCGTAGCCTTTGTGGGACTCCTGGGAAAGTTCTTTGCCATCCTGTGTTCCAGTGACCCTCCTTGCCGTGGCTCTGACGACAGCCCCACGTGCTGATGGGATGTCACCTCTCCCTTTAGTCTGTAACCCACCAGCGCATGGGCTCTGCCTTTTTTTTCCCTCTCATGACACCTTCCATACCTCCACCCACACTCACAGATTCTGGCTTGTAATCAAAGCTTAATGAATGTTTATTGGGTGAATTTTGGATAGGGAGCGTGTGTCTCCAGAAAACAAAGAGTGGTTCAAAAGCAAAGAACTTGAGCCAGGCGCCGTGGCACACGCCTGTCATCCCAGCAGCTTGGCAGGTGAGGTAGGAGGATCGCGGGTTCAAAGCCAGCCTCAGCCACAGCGAGGCCCTAAGCAACTCAGTGAGACCCTGTCTCTAAATAAAGTACAAACTAGGGCTGGGGGTGTGGCCCAGTGGTCAAGGGCCCCTGGGTTCAATCTCCAGTACCCCCTAAGGAACAAAGGATTGGTGTTTCCTTTCCAGGAGCCACGAGACCCATGGAAGGGGTCAACTGTGACACCCCCTCCTCTCAGCCCTGAGCCCCAACCACGTGCATGATGGACCCCAAGAGCCGCGTGGGCCAAATCTTTGCTGGGTCCTGCACACTCCAAACTATATGCCTAAACAGTCCCTGGGCCCGAGCCTTGGGGACTTCTGTCCCCCGCCAGCCCCCCTGCCTTGAGCTCCTGGATTTACTTTGAGCTAAACAGTTCCTCACCCAAACTCCTCTCAAAACCCAAGGCCAGGTCCAAGCTCATGGCCCCAAACCGCGCTTACATAACCCGCAGTGACGCTAAGTGTTTGTGAGGCGGGGAGTGGGCCGGGGCCTCCGCTCTGGACCGCAGGGGACATTTTGTCCTGCAGGACGGTTCTGTCTGGGTGGTGTGCGTGAGTGCATGTGTTTTTCTCTTCCTGAAATTCAAAAACAGCTCCTTTGACTCAAGCTGTCAAAAAGGAGAAGAAGAGAAAGAAGAGAGGGAAAAAACCTGTAATAATTTCAACATTGGGTTCGGATCAAGAATTGCAAATGCTAAGAGAATATTTTCCAAAGTCAGGAATCAAGTAAGAGTCGCGGTCTGATGGCAAGTTGACGGCTGACCTTGGGGAACGTCCAGGAACCGTCTCCCGCCCTCCCTCCACGGAGGCGGGACTTTTCCTGGACTCTCAGAGCTCACAGTGGCCTCACCCTTAGGCACACCTGTGTGTACCGAGGGGGCATCTCTCTCTCTCTTTTTTTTTTTTTTTTTTTTTTGGTACCAAGAATTGAACTCAGGGGCCCTCTACCACTGGGCCACATCCCCAGCCCTATTTTGTATTTTATTTAGAGACAGGGTCTCACTGAGTTGCTTAGGGCCTCCCTTTTGCTGAGGCTGGCTTTGAACTTGCAATCCTCCTGCCTCAGCCTCCCAAGCTGCTGGGATGACAGGCGTGTGCCACCGCGCCTGGCCAGACAGATGCTTCTAAGATGCTTCCTTGTGCTCTTCTTGCTGATGACCCAGCCAAGACTCTGCTTCCAGGCTTCTTGCTGGTCCTCCAAAGGCGGCCCTTGGTGTCGCCTGTGTGCTCGGGGATGGGCACGCTGCAGCCGCACTGTCAGGACAGCTGATGCCGTCCTGTCTTGCTTCCCTATAACCTGGCTGTTTGATGGAGAAATCTGAGGCCTGGGGTCAACCCCCAAGGGTCACGTGACTCAGAATCTGCCTCCACGAAACAGCTGGAAGAGCAAAAGGGAGTGTCATGTGGTTGAGCACCTACTACGTGCACGGGGACCTCATCTGATTTCGTTCTTGCAACAACTTCCAAAGCCGGGTGCTACCCTACAGACCCATGTTGGGCCAGCCACACGGGGCCTCGGGGGCCTCGCAGACGGGAAGCAGCAGAGGTGGGAGGGGACCCAGGGTCCCCCACACAGTGGCTGTGTCCTGAGAGCTCGACCGGTGCTTGCCAGGAGCTTTGGGGCCAGGGAGGTGATGGAGACATGCTCCCTGTCCCTGAGGAGTCCCGTTGAGGGCGAGTTACGGCATCTTGAGGTGGGAGCTCATCCTGAGTTGCCGGGTGGCCCGGTGTAATCGCATGAGTCTAAAGTGAGCAGAAACCTTCCCTGACTGTTCAGAGGAGGATGTGAGGAGGGAGGGAGGGCTGGAGGGGTGCAATGTCGCTGGCTTTAAAGGTGGAACAAGAAGAGCAGGAGCCAAGGGGTGCGATAGCTTCCAGAGGCTGGAAGAAGCAAGAGGACAGAGGCCCCGCCGGAGCCTCGAGAGAGAGCCCGGCCAGGCCCACGGCAGGCGACAGGTCTCTAGAACTGACAGGTAAGAAGATGCGTTGTTGCAGGCCTTTGTGGTATTTTGTTAGAGCAGCAATACGAAGCTAATGCCAGGGAAGAGCATGTGCAAAGGCCCCGAGGTGAGAAGGAGCATGGCTTCTACCCATGGTGTCAGCAGGGGGCGCTCCTGCTGCTGCCCCACCCTCACCAGGACAGATTGCCCAGGAGACAGACCTGCCCCCAGCCGGCTGAGCAGACCCTCAAAGGCTCCCAGGTCTTCCTGACAGGCACCCGCAGGGCGTGCTTTGGGACGCCGGCCAGGGGACACGCTGGCAGGTCAGACTTGGGGATCCACTCTCGTCCCTGGACCTCTCTTTTCCTTTTTCCAGAGAATTTCTTAAAGAACGCAGATGAGGGCCCTTTGAAAATGGGAGGAAAGTCTGGCCAGGTCAGGGACGTCTGGCTGTCCCCGGGGAGGCCGAGGATCCTACTCCTGTGCGCTCGTGTTGTCACAGTGCTGATCCCTGAACAATCACAGCCTCGCTGTGGCACTTTATGCTGTGCCTGTGGTCCCCTGTGCGAGCCTCCCTGAGCCCAGTGAAATCACCAGGGCCAAAGGCAATGACTGTCACACGCAGGGACGTTCAGAGCAGAACACCGGCCTGCTGGAGGTCACCCAGCACGCTGGACGGGACTCAGCTGCTTGCCTGTGTCTGTGAACTTGCCTCTTCTGGATATTCCATGCAGACAGGATCCTGCCACGCATGACCCTTCACATCTGGCTTCTCTCACGTGGTGTGATGTTCTCAAGGTTCGTCTCCGTGGCCACATGTATCGGGGCTCCCATCGCTCCTTTTCCACGGCTGCATATTATTCCACGATGCAGATAAGCCACGTGGTTCATCCATCCACCCACTGGAGGAGATGTGGGTTGTTTCCAGCTTTGGGCTGTTGTGAAGGATGCTACTGGGAACCTTTGTGTCCCTGTTTTGTTTGACCACCTGTTTTCAGTTCTCCCAGGTGTGGGAGAGTGGGGACACGTGGCCATCAGAGTTTCTCTTCCTAATAAACCCGAACCGGCTTCCACCTTCGCCTTGGTCACAGTCTGTGAGGATGGAGGCAGAGCTGGGGTTACCTTTTTGGGTTTTGTTTGTTTTTGGTTTTTGTACCAGGAATTTAACCCAGGGGTGCTTAACTACTGAGCCACATCCCCAGCCCTTTTTAATTTTGAGACAGAGTCTCTTGGCTAAGTTGTTGAGGCTGGCCTCAAACGTGAGATCCTCCTGCCTCAGCCTCCCAAGACGCTGGGATCACAGATGTGCACCGCAGTCCCCAACCAGAGCTGGTGTTTCTGATTCAAGTCGAAGTTATCTGCCCAGTGCTCCTCTGCCTCTGAGGGTAGTGGCCGTGTCTGCCTGCTTTAGGACACTGCACGGCTCAGGGACTGTCCCTGTCACTTGTTAAGAGCTCTCAGCAGCCTGGCATGGTGGCGCATGCCTGTAATCCCAGCACTTGGGAGGCTGAGGCAGGAGGATCTCACGTTTGAGGCCAGCCTCAGCAACGGCTAGGCGCTGAGCAACTCAGTGAGACCCTGTCTCTAAATAAAATACAAAATGGGGCTGGGGGGTGTGTGGCTCAGTGGGTGAGTGCCCCTGAGTTCAATCCCCAGGACCTAATAATAATAATAATAAATAAGATAAACATCTCGGTGTAGGGCAGGAGCAGGAACAGATGGAGCTGCTCAGACCAGGTGGGAGCCGTGGCTGGGGAAGGTGTGGTGGGGGCCGTGTGCAAACGTGAAGGAACAGGTGTGTCTGGGGCCAGGCCGTCCTCCTGGGTCCCTGTGGGGCAGAGGCCGGGAGTGGGCATCACCCGAGCCGCCAGCAGCGCGCAGAGGACACACAAGACTCGGGGAGCTCCAACAGCCCCGCCGGAGAACTGGGGCCGCCCGCGTGGGCCGGCTGAGGCGGTTCGGAGGCACCCAGGCCTCCGCAGGCCCGGGCCCCGCTGTTAAGAGGAGCGGGAGGCCGGCTCGGCCCAGGGACCTCCGGCCCAGGTCCCCGCAGGCCGCCTCCTTCCTGGTGGGCGCAGGCCGGCCCCCACCGCCCACGCCCCGCGCTGCGGCTGCAGGGGTCCAGGACACACACGTGGGGACAGGGGCCTCTGCCGGCGAGCGGCCTGGGGGAGCGCGCCTCCGGTCCCCGGTCCCCTCCCCGCTGCGTCCGGGCCTCTGCACCTCCACGCCTCTCGCAGCCTCCTGCCTGTCCTCCATGCCCCGGGCGGGTCGGCACCGCTGGGCGTGGCACGGGGCTCCAGGGCACCAGGAGAGGCGCGCTGAGGACCTACTGTGCGCCCCGCAAGGGAGAGCCGCAGGCCGAGGCCACAACTGGGAGCCCAGGAAGGAGCCGCTGCAGTGACGCGCTGCGGCCCACAGCCCGGCCCAGGCGGCCGTGCCAGCTGCTTCTCTGCGGCAGCCGCAGCCTGGCCCGGGCTGCACCACGGCTCCACAAGAAGCCGCGCATGGAGGTTCAAGCCGGGTTCAACCCCAGCACTGCAGAGCAAGACAAACAGGAAGAAGCACCTTCGTGTCCACGCGTGTGTGCAACAGGGCTGTCCACGTAGCCAGCGTGTGGAAACGACTCAGGAAAGGCCATCAACAGGTGAAAGAACACAGCGACATCTCAGGCTGAGGCAGGAGGAGCTCCAGTTCAAAGCCAGCCTCTGCAACAGCGAGGCCCTAGGCAACTCAGTGAGACCCTGTCTCTGAATAAAGTATGAAATAGGGCTGGGGATGTGGCTCAGGGGCGGAGCACCCCTGAGATCAAAAACTGGGACACAAAAAAAGTGTGATCTAGCTGTATGGTGGAAGAGTATGCAGCCATGAAAAGGGATGAGACACTGAAACACGCTATCACCGGGATGAACCATGAAAACATTTTGCCACGTAAAAAAAAGCCTGTTATAAGAGGCCACACATTGTGTGATTCCATTTACATGAGGTGTTCATAGGAGGCAAATCCCTATGGCAGAAAGCAGATTTATGGTTGCTAGGATACAGGGGAGGGAGGAATGGGAAGTGGGATATCCTTTTTGGAAGGATGTGAGTGTTTGGAGCTAGAGAGTAGTGGAGGCTACACAGTGTTCTGAATGTACTAGTTGCTGGTGGATTATTCATTTTAAAAGTCAGTGTTAGGGGGCTGGGGCTGTGGCTCAGTGGTAGCGTGTGTGAGGCACTGGGTTCACTTCTCAGCACGCATATAAATAAATAAAATAAAGGTCCATCAACAAACAAACAAACAAAAATTTAAAAAACAAAAACAAAATTTTAATACAATTATTAAAAAAAAAAAAAAAAAACAACTCAGTGTTAGGACAGGTTTCAACCCCATTTTAAAAAGTGACTTTTTGCCGGGTGCTGTGGCACACACCTGTAATTCCAGCAGTTTGAGAGGCTGAGGCAGGAGGATTGCAAGTTAGTGAGGTCCTAAGCAACTCAGTGAGATCCTGTCTCTAAGTAAAATATGTAAAAGGGCTGGGGATGCGGCTCAGTGGTTAAGCACCCCTGGGTTCAATCCCTGCTACCAAAAAAGAAAAAAAGATTGTCCTAGTCCTCACCCTGCCCAGGCCAAACTATATCTTTTGTTAAGTTTTCATATTTGTTCCATTTTCTGTGATCACAGGGCTCTAGGAATGACAGTAATTTCTTCAGGTTTAAGTTAGCACAATT
The DNA here is from genome assembly GCA_025594165.1 of Tamias sibiricus. Lineage (NCBI taxonomy): Eukaryota > Metazoa > Chordata > Mammalia > Rodentia > Sciuridae > Tamias > Tamias sibiricus. Next base: position 21,716,401 of record CM046664.1, read on the forward strand.
ATCATTGGCATCCAATTGATGAGAACAACAAAAATTGATGATACATTGTATACACTTCTGATCAGATGTTTATGATACAATTTAGAATCATAAAATAATTGATTATTTTATTAAGTAATTATAAATAATTTGGGGTAATGTGTCCCCTCGTGAGCTGGGCCCTGACCGAGCTTTTCCTTTGCCTGGAAAGGAAAATAAATGTCCGCGCGGGTCAGACCTTGCGTCTGCAGCCGGCTGTCCCGGCTTTTTTTGTTGTTGTTGTTGTTAATTGGTGGACAAATGTATTAGATTTGTACGAGATGACACGCAGATGGGCTGGAGCTGGAACGGGTGTTATGTGATATTACTCAATAAAATATGCTTTAACACCCGACTAAATCTGGATATCATCGCAGACCGTTTTCCCCGAGCGTTTTATCCAGCGCGTCTTGGAAAAGCCGGTGGCTCTGGAATCCGTTGCAGTGTGTTTAGAGAATCGGGGTGTGCTGAGTGAACAGCGTCCCCTCGATATTCATGTCCACTTTGAACCCATGAGGGTGACTTGACTTAGAAACAGGGTCTTTGCAGATGTGGTCATGTTGGATTACGGTGCACCCCCAACCCCACAGGACTGGTGCCCCAGGTGTGTAGTAGGTGCTCAGTTAAAGACTAGACTGACAGGTCTTGGTGTCCTCACTGCGGGGGGCTCACTGGAACCCAGGCGCATAGTAGGTGCTCAGTTAAAGACTAGACTGACAGGTCTTGGCGTCCTCACTGCGGGGGGCTCACTGGAGCCCAGTTTGCATGATGCCCAGGAAGTCATTCCATGTTTGGCCCTGGGGTGGGGGCTCTGGTGGTGATCACAATGCCCGGACCTCAGACATAGGAGTGCACCCCAAGTTAAGGCCATCAGGTACAAGTGGCTGGGAAGGACTGGCTCAGCTGACCCTAACTGAGCCAAGAGCCCTCCAGCCGGGCACGGCATGGAGGGAGGAAGGCAGGGCAGTGCGTCTGGGCTGGAGGCGGGTGTGGGGAGGCTGCCAGAGCCCCCACGACTCTGGAGTGAGGAGTGCGAGTTCTCTTTCTTTCTTTCTTTGGTAGCAGGGATTGAACTTGAGGGCACTCACCACTGAGCCACATCCTCAGCCCTTTTCATTCTTTATTTAGACACAGGGTCTCGCCAAGTTGCTTAGGGTGTCACTAAATGGCTGAGGCTGGCCGTGAACGTGCAAGCCTCCTGCCTCAGCCTCCCTAGCCGCTGGGATGACAAGTGTGCGCCACGTGCCCTATTGATTTTTATTTTTCGGCTGTTTGCTGGATGTTTTAGGGTGTGGGTGTGGGGTGCGGCTTGTGTGTGCATCTGGTTTGATACGATTTAGATCCAGGTGGGGAGGGTGGTGGTCAGGACCCCGGAGGGGGACAGAGATTTCAACAGCCAGCATCTGGGAAGGGACAGGACCGGGGGCACATCTGCGTGGCTACGTGCGTGTGTGCACCTGCGAGTGAGCACAGGCACGTGAGCGTGTGGACACGTCCAGGCCTCCCTCCGTCCACCGGGGACTGCCTGGGGAAGGGGGGGTGGCCCATGACAGGCGGGGCGAGGCCTGTGGAGCTCCCCCCCCCTGCCCCCCCGCTGCTGTGATTTAGGAGGCTTTTCCGTTGGGGTGACGCAGACTCCAAAGGGCTGCAGCCATCTGAGTTAGGGACGGGGCGGGCGGGCGCCGCCTGCTCTGTGGCTCCCTGGCGGAACGTCTGAGCCAGCCAGAGCCAGGTGCGCTCATCGCAGCCAGGGTCGGGCAGCGGTGTCTGGAGCGCCCCGGGTGGCCTGGTGTGGCCCTGCCCAGCGAGGCCACCCGGAGCACCCAGGGTGGGTCCTGGCTGCCGTGGCGCAGGCGCCAGGGGCCTCCTCCACCCTCCAGGCCCGTCCTCCTCCCGGGCAGCTGCGGCTCACTGAGCGCCCACTCTGTGCTGAGCCCCGCGGCCAGGGAGCTCTCCCCAGTGGACAGGTGGGGACACTGATGTCCAGAGGAGTGCAGCGCCCTGAGCGGCCAGGCCTGAAGCGGACCCCCCACACTGCCTTCCTGCCGCCCCCGGATGTCTAGAGGAAGAGCCAGCTGGTCACAGTGTCACAGCCCAACAGTGACAGGTGGGCACTTTTCCAAGAGTCTCATGGAAGGAGCACATGACTCACCCTCTTTGGGCTCTGTTTTCCCGGCAGGTGGGAGGTGGCCCTCCAAGCCTGGCAGCCTCGGGGCCTGCCTCACCACCCTCACAGCCTGGCTGGTGGCCGGGCGTGGGCGCCGTGGTGGGCTCCGCACCTCTTTCCTGCTTGGGCCCTGGGGCTCTTAGTTGGAAGGAAGCCTCCCCCGCCCGCTCCCCAAGGCACTAGGCCTCCCTCTAAGTTCCCTTCTGTGAAATGGGCACATGACTATTTCCAGGGTGGAGATGATATGTTGGGGGCTGGGACTGTGGCTCAGTGGTACAGTGCTGGCCTAGCATGGGTGAGGTGCTGGGTTCCATCCTCAGCACCACATAAAAATGAAATAAATAAAATGAAGGCATTGTGTCCATCTACAACTAAAAATACATATATTTAAAAAAAAAAAAAAGAAAAGAAAAGAAAAAAAGAGCTGGGCGCTATGGCACACGCCTGTCATCCCAGCAGCTCAGGAGGCTGAAGCAGGAGGATGGAGAGTTGGAGGACAGCCTCGGCAACTTAGCAAGGCCTAAGCAACTCAGGGAGACCCTGTCTCTAAATCAAATACAAAACAGGGCTGGGGGTGTGGCTCAGTGGTGGAGGGCCCTGGGTTCAATCCCGGTGCCCAAGCCTCAAAAAAGAAAATTGGAAATAAGCGTCCCAGGGGGCCCCGGTGCGCGGGGAGCCAGGAGCTGGGGGCGAGCCCCTCTGACCGCAGCCCAGGAGGATGCCCCTTTCCCGCTCAGGAGCCCTCTGGAGGGAGCCTGCCCCTTCTCTCCCTCCACTCACCGGCTGGGGGTGGGGGTGACCATGACCTCTGGCCATCTCCCGCCCTCCCGCAGGCTCCTGCCCCCGTGCTGCTGGGAGGACTCCACAGACCAGGCCGCGTCGCCGAGCGGCCGCACCAACCGCTGGGCACGCAGGACCCGGTTCGTCGGCGCCCGCGGGGCTGCTGCGGAGGGCCTGGCTGGCATCGGGCGCGGGGCTCCTTCCTGGGGACCCCCGACCTGGGGGCTGCGAGCCGGGTCCTCCCCACTGGGCACGCGGCTTCTCCCCGCACCTGCTCCTGGAGCAGCCGCAGCCCGGGGCTGGCAGGGCAGGGGACAGGACGGGCGAGGACAGGAGGCCGGGCTAAGGCCCACTTGCCGCGCGCTCCCCGGTCGCGGCGCTTGCTTGGTTCTGTCACGACCCCGGCCAGCGGCGCGTTGCTTCATGTGTGTGTGAACACAGGGCCCCTGTGCACGCTCCCCAAATCCTCTACAGCCGAGCCACATCCCCAGCCCTGTTAAAAAATTTTTGAGACAGAATCTTGCTAAGTTGCTGAGGCTGGCCTCCATCTTGGCGATCCTCCTGCCTCAGCCTCCTGAGTCTCTTGATTACAGGTGTGCACAACACACTGGGGCTGCTCCTTTCTTCTCCCTCCCTGCCCCTCCCTCCCTCCCTTCCTTTTTCCTTCTTCCTCTCTCTCTCCCCCCTCTCTCTCTTTCTCTCCCCCCCCACCCTCTCTCCGTCCTCTGCTGCGTGAGGACATTTTCAAGGGCAGGCTGGACTGGGCGCTGGAGTTTCTGGGCCTTCGTTTCCAGCCCTGCGGCTGGTCTGAGTTAGCCTGGGCCCAGGCCTGGGTTCGGCACACTCTGCTTAGGGAATGGAAAATAGAAGCTCCCGGCTGGTGCCTGGGGAGGAGAGGTCCGGGTAGGAGGAGACTTGGCGGGAGGCGGAGGACTCCAGGGACCCGGTGGCCTGGGCACGTCACTGCCTCTCCAGCCTCAGTCCTGAGGACAATGGGGCAGGGCCTCCGAGGGCTGCTTTCAAGACTCAGGGAGTTTGAGGAGCAGCTGCGCACTTTGGAGAGGGCTGGCTCTTGTCATTGCTGTGTGTGTCTCTAAGCAATTAAATTGTCCCCTCCCTCCTCCTCCTCCTTCTTTTTTGTCCCCCCCCCCCCTGCTCTGGAGAAGGAACCCAGGGCTCTGGCATGCTGGGCTCTGCCACGGAGCTGCCCCTTCCCAGCCCAGCGGCCCCACTTGAGATTCTGTGGTCACAGCCAAGCACGCGGCTGTCACGGGGCTCGTGGACTGGCTCTGAGCGGGGCTCGGGAACCTGGGGTGTGCCCCGGAGGCCAGACCTCCCCCCCCCCCCGCAGAGGTAGAAGCAGGACCCCGCTCTGCGTGCTGGGCCATTGAGGTGCTGGAGCAGGTAGCCCCCCACCACCTGGCCAGGTGAGCTGGGAGGCTGTCACAGGCTGTCACTTCTTGTCCTACGTTCAGGGAAATTCCCTGGCGCACCCATTCCAAAACCTGGCGGTGTTTGCCCCAGAGTTTGGGAGGCAGGGAAGTTAAGGAAGGAGTGGAGGAGGAGGCCAGGAGTCTCTAGAGGTGCAGAACAAGGCCCACGCTGCCGAGCCTGCCAGGCTTCCTCTTTCTGTACAACAGCCCTGGATTTGAAACAGGTGGAGCCTTTATGACCCGTTGGACTCTGGCATCTCTTAGTTGCTGTGTGACCTTGGGCAAATTCCTTTGCCTCTCTGTTCCTCAGCTTCCTTCTTTATAAAATGGGAAAAATAATAGAACCATCCGTGATCAGGGACACATACCTGTAATTCTAGCCACTCAGGAGGCGAAGGCAACAGGATCTCAAGTTCAAGGCTGGCCTGGGCGATGTAGTTCAAGAACTGGGATGTAGCTCAGTGGTAGAGCACTTGCCTAGCATGCACAGGGTCCTGGGTTTGATCCCCAGACTACATAAAAAAAAAAAAAAAAAAAAAAAAAAAAAAAAAACAATAGAAAAAAAATAGAACCTACTTCACAAGACAGCCGTATAAAAAACGATCTCTGCGTTGTCACGTGAGCTGGGTGCTGCAGACAGGTGTCACACTGGCCCAGCGGTCAGGGGTGGCTCTGCAGGTTTTGAACCTAGGAGAGCCAGGCTTCTAGAAAGTCCCTGCAGAACGTCCCGGCCACCAGGGAGCAGAGGCTGGAGTTGCAGGGGAGGGGCCTTCCCGGCCAGCTGCCCGGTCTGCTCCGTGACGGCTGCCTCCCCAGGCAAACTCAAGACTTTCTTTCTTCCAGGTCCCGTTTCCAAGGAAACCAGGTGAAGATGGCTTCTGGGACCACCTTGAAAAGCAAAGGGGAGACCCACAGGTCTCCAGGAACTCTCCCAACCCGTCTCTGTCTGTGTTACTTGGCTGAACTTCAAACCTTTTCAGAACAAGGTCCAAACTTTCCCACTTGCCTTTGAGGACCTTGAGACCCAGGTCCTGCTGACCCCTGCCCCTTCCTCGTCCGCAGCTGCTCTGAACCTTCCCACACGCCATCCACTTGGAAAGGCCTTTGGTTTTGTCTGGTTGTCAAACTCCTATTCTACCCTCAAAACCCTTTGGGAACTCCCCTCTATTTCTCCTCCCAGCATAGCTATTTAGTCCCTTATTGATATGATCATTGTACATCAAATACTAGGTGTCCTTTGGTCTGGCTTAAGAGCTGGAACTGTTGTTGTTGTTGTTGTTTTTTTTTCCTGAGTTCCCCAACTGAATCCCATCACACAGTAGGCAATAAGTACTCATTCAACTGAATAAGGGAGATCCCCAAGATATCAGGCTCCTGGGTAGAGAAGGAGGGAATGCTGTTGCCTAGCAACCAGCCGCGGCTCCATGAGGGTCTTATCCTTTCCCACCTCTAACCAGCCCCTCTCTCCTCTGCCCTGGACACAGCTGGGGCTTCTCAGAGGTTGCAGCCCTGGGTGTCCCTGGACAGACACTGGGCCGACATCATCTATCCCCACCAGCACGGGGGTGACAGGGCATCGAGGTTGTCATCAAAGGGAGTCATCCGTTCTCTCAAAGCCTGGCTGGTGAATAAGGCCGACCTGCCAAAAAAACCTGGTCTTAAGCCGCATGCGGCGGCACGCCTGTCCCCCCAGCGGCTCAGGAGGCTGAGGCAGGAGGATCATGAGCTCAGAGCCAGCCGCAGCAACTTAGTGAGGCGCTAGGCAACTCGGTGAGACCCTGTCTCTAAATAAGATACAAAATGGGGGTGTGTGGCTCAGTGGTCTAGGGCCCCTGAGTTCAATCCCGGGTACCCCCTAACCCCCAAAAAAGAAACCAGATCTTTCTGGGATCCTTTCTCTATTCTCCACCTCTTTAGATTCAAATGCTGAGGAATTAATGAGAAGAGGTGCCACCATCGAATGGATGCCCACCGCGTGTCACCCCTCTGCCTCCAACCTTATGGCCCATTTGAAATGGCTTTCATTTCCCCTTTCCAATAAGGGAGACCGAGGTTCAGAGAAGGCTATATTTTGCTCCAGGCCACACAGCCCATAGGTGGTGAAGAGGAGATTTGAATTTGGCAGGTGTGGAGCCTACGTGCCCACTGGGTGACCGGTGTTGGGTGCTGGTTTCTTGAGTGGGGAGTTCATAGTGACCCTCCCCCAGTCTGGGCAGTCCACGCCCCCACCTCCCGGCCTGCACAGGGAGCCTCTGGGCAGCTTGCTGAGGCCATTCCAGACAGTTCCCCACACGTCACCAGCCCTGGGGCTCCGATCCTGTGTCCCCTCCTTCCCTGACCCAGGAGTCCCCTCCAGCCACTGCCAGCATACTCCTGGGGGCGCGGGGTGCAGGGAGGGGAGAGGAAGGGCAGGCCTGGGGTGGCCCCTGCGGCTCCGCAGCTCCGGCTCTGCGCCGGCGGGGCTCTGGATTCCTCTGGGCGCTAGGGGGCAGTGTGTCCGTTTCCAAGAAACCGCGGCTTGCAGGCGAGGCACACGCAGGGGCGCCCACACCGTGCAGGCGACCACGCCAGCGCTTCCACGGCCCCAGATGGGCACACGCCCTCACACTTGCAGAGAGGAACACAGACACACGAGAGCAGAGATGCAGGCAGATGCACGCGCAGATCACAGAGAGGGGCGCCCCCGGGGCTGGGGAGCAAGACAGAGCTGCCACGCCGCCCCGTGCACGCTCACGCCGCCACGGACAGACACCCAGAAGCCCTGGCAGTCTCGCCCGGGTGAAGACACAGTGCAGGACACGGCCACGCGCCGGCACAACATGCCTAGTGTTAAGAAAGGCGACTCGAGCACACACCCGGGCAGCAACACAACCGGGCCCAACACACCCTCCTTTCAGACATACACGCCCCGCTCAGAGCTGAGTCTTGGAAACGGCCCCAGAAAAATACTCCCACACCCCCTCCCTGGAGCGCACAGGATTATTCCACAGGAAACCTGCCCAGGTGTGCAGGAGACCCCCACCCAGGCCTGGTGTGAAGTCATGCCGCCTTAACCCGGCTCTCCCAAGACTGCAGGCCAGAGCTGTTCTGGCCCCACCCCCACCCCCTCCAGGGCCCCAGACGGGTCCCCACTTTCCCGTTTCACACAGTTGCCTCCTGATATGCTCACAATCCAGAGCCAAGTATGTGACCTGGTGTCATAGACTCTGCACAGGCCTTTGCCCGTGAGGGGTCCTCCTCTGGACAGCTATTCTCTCTACTGGACCCCCTTCCTGCCCAGGAGGTTCAAGGTCTCCCCTGCTCTGGCCCAGGAGCCCTGGGAGGGGGTCACCAGAGGCCTCCTCAGGTCCTTGATTTCTTTGTGCCTAAATCAGCCAAGCCTCAGTCTTTTCTCTGGCCCTCCCTTTCCTGTCACTTTGCTAAGTAATAATTTCCATGTCCAATTCCATTTCTTTTCTAGTTCTGAAACCTCTAAGCTATCAGCAAGAGGATAGTTCACATGAAAACTAATTACACAAAATCAATATTTAATCACAGACCAACAACCTGATCCTGCAGAAAAATCCTTTTAAAACTCCACCACCCTGTACAAATACTTCTTCCCAGTGCTTATTTATGGGCCCCATTTTTGGTGGGGGTAATTTTCATTTTTAATTTCAAAAAGAAAAAATATATATGTCTGTGGACTCCAGGAAGGACCTTAGACCTGAGCTTGCTTCACCTTTGAGTTTGAAAGTTGTTTGGTTTTAGTATTTGCTTTTTTTTTTTGGGGGGGGGGGGGTGTTTTCTTGGGAAGTCCCTGGAGAGTCTGCCCCCTGCCGCTGTCTCCTCCCCCCACTGCCTAGGTTGAGCCCTATTTTCCAGTGTCACCTCGGGCTGCAGCGCCGGGGGGCACCGAGCACTACACGGTAACTTTTTAACTCGCGCCGGCGACTGTGGAGTGCTTAATCCGAGGTTTTTAAATAAAAAGGGCTCAGGGGTTGGTTTTATTATAACGTTTATTTCATTTCAGATTTCATGCGCAATTTAGCAAACGCTAGACAGACTTGGGCGATAAACACTTTCTTTTGTGGGAGGGGGGGTAGAGGCATTTTTATACACCATGCTTAATTTTATTTAGATTTAATAGCGATATCAGGGGCCCTTCAAAGAAAGTTCTGTTTTATTCTCCCTTTCTCCTAAGAGTGTAGGTCTGCTAGCCAGATCGCCTGGTGCTATTTTATGGCAAAGAAAATGAAAGGCCTGTCGCTGCTCCTCTCTCCTACTTACACTTTCGAGCGGAAAACACACGCACGCACGCACACATCCAGCCTCGCGTGGGCACGGACACACGCACACAGAACAAACACTACCCTCCATCACCTCCAACTTCCAACTTCTAATTGCAAGATAGATTTCAGCCTCGGTGGGGATCAGGAAGATCTAAACATTTTAACTAAGATTATTGGGATAAATATTTCATAAAGAGCAGGGCAGATATTAAATTACTCCTATTGATTTTAGTATCACAACCCAGTTCCGTTCTTTGGCCTCTTCAGTTTAATTGATCTCTTAAGGAGGCCAACTTCGCGCCGGGAGAGGGCCTGGGCCTCGGCCCGGGTGGCTGGAGCAAGGGGCCCGGCCGACCCGTGCGCCCTTCACGCGCGGGTCTTCTCGAGGCTCCCAGCCGCGAGGCTACGCCTGGCCGCTCCCGCGCTGGGCTCATCCGATGCCCCCCCCCCCCCCCGCCCTTCCCCGCATAAAGTGGCAGAGTGGTCCTGGCGAGCGAAGCCAGAGGCTGAGAACCGGAAACCCCAGGCAGTGGCAATCAGGGACAATTGTGCGTGCCCTCCTAAAGGAGGAAAGAGCAAGAACCGGGGTCTCTCCAGGAGAACCCTAACTTCGGGGTTCCGGGTCTGCTTTAACCTCCACAAAAATCCCAAGCCTGGCCACCTCGGGCGCCGCCAGTGGCGAGCAGAGGGAGGGTTCACCTCTGGCCTGAAGAGCAGTAGGCACTTAGAGACTTTCCGTGGCGCGTCCAGGGGCTTTGCCAGGCGACCCCATTGTCTGAGCGCCCCGCACCGCTCACCGCCCACCTCCCCGCCCCCTGCCCACCCGGCAGGTCTCGCTTCAGTTGGGGGTGGGGAGTTGAGAACACTGTGAATGGGAAGGGGGGTGAACAAAGCCAAGCTCCCGCCATTCTCCTCCTCTCGCGCGCCCTCTCCAGCCCCCTGCGCCCGGAGGCCAGGACGCGCCCCCAGTGCACTGGCGCCGGACCCCGAGGCGAGGCGGGAGCAGGGGACCCCAGAGCTGGGGTAGTGCGGGTCCGTGGCGGGGGCCTCAGCAGCCAGGACCCGGGACCACCTTAAGAGCGAGCCCCGCCCCGGGCCCGGAGCTTGGGCGGCGCTGATTGGTGCAAATGTAATGGCTGAAATTGATTGCTGAAATGCAAAACTTGTTGCTGCTTCTCCCGGCGCTGGGCGAGAGGCAGACAGAGAGGGGAGCCGAGACCCTCAGAGCGCCCCACGCAGAGCCCCCCCGCCAGCCTGGAGTGGGGTGCGCGGACCCCCCAGAGCTGCTCCCGCCCCCCTCCCCATTCCCGGCTCGGAAAGCGCAGCCGGAACGCCTTAGCTCGCTTGCCCAGCGTGGCCCCCAGCCCGCGTACGCCCCCCTTCCCCGGGTCCGAGGGGGACTCGCGGAGCACCTCGGCGCGGAGGCAGGGAACCGGAGCTTTGGAGCCACCCAACCCTTCGCCTCCGTACTCGCCCGAGCTTGCAACGGGACGCGGAGACTCCCGCGAACTCAGACACCCAACGGCGGAGGACAGAAGCAGCAGGCGGCGGACGTGGCCGAGAAGCGGCGCGCCGGGGCGCAGCGCACCCGCCGCCGGGCAGGGGAGCCGCGCCTTTCCCCCGACCCTCCGCTCCAATCCCGGCGCCTGCCGCCTCCCCAGCCCCGCTGCTTCCTCGGCTCGGGGGCCGGTACCGACGATGCCGAGCGGAGCCTCTAGACCTCCGACCCGCTGAAGAAGCAGCAGCCGTTCGCCCGGGGCCGGCGGGGACTGTGCGCGCGGATCGTGCTCGGCGGAGGCTCGGGCTGCGGAGCGCAGGGACTACGGGGGGAGGGGGGAGGGCCTCTCGGTCGGTGCCCCCCACGCCAGCCGCGGCTTTTAAGGGTCTCCCTCCCGGCCCTTAGCAGCTCCACGCGGACTCCGGCAGGCTGCGGGCGGCGTCCTGGGGCTCCCCTACCGACCCGATCGGACTTAAGAAGGTGATTGCTCGGCTTTCCCAACCCCCTTCCCGCCCCGTTTTCCCCCACTTAACTTTTTGATACGTTCGCCGCGGCCCGGTCCCCTCCCCGCAAACCCACCCGCGGCTGTGCCAACCGCTTGGGGCATGGGCCCCCCAACGCGGCTCCTGGAGGCCCCGCGGCCTCGCAAGATGTGAGAGGCCCGCCCCGGGCAGATCCGGAGCTCCGAGAGAGGAGCTGAGAGCCCCCAGCCTCCCCACGCCTGGCGGGGTGGCGGTGCGCGCTGCGCCCCCGCGGTGCCGAGCGTCCCGGAGCGCCCAATCCTGGGCTGGAACGAGTAGCTGGCCGGAGGCGCGCCGCGGAGAGCAAGCTGTCATGCCCTATTGATCCCCCCTTGCCCCCCGCCAAGTATGTTTGGGCTGGACCAATTCGAGCCCCAGATCAACAGCAGGAACGCTGGCCAGGGCGAGAGGAACTTTAACGAGACCGGACTGAGCATGAATGCCCACTTTAAGGCTCCTGCTTTTCACACGGGGGGCCCCCTGGCCCCGTGGACCCTGCCATGAGCGCGCTGGGCGAGCCCCCGATCTTGGGCATGAACATGGAGCCATACGGTTTCCACGCGCGGGGCCACTCGGAGTTGCACGCAGGGGGGCTGCAGGCGCAGCCCGTGCACGGCTTCTTTGGCGGTCAGCAGCCTCACCACGGTCACCCGGGAGGCCACCACCCCCACCAGCATCACCCCCACTTCGGGGGCAACTTCGGTGGCCCGGACCCGGGGCCTCGTGCCTGCACGGGGGTCGCCTGCTTGGCTACGGAGGCGCAGCCGGCGGCCTGGGCAGCCAGCCGCCCTTCGCCGAGGGTTATGAGCACATGGCGGAGAGCCAGGGGCCGGAGAGCTTCGGCCCGCAGCGACCTGGAAACCTCCCGGACTTCCACAGTTCGGGTGCCTCGGGCCACGCCGTGCCTGCCCCATGCCTGCCGCTGGACCAGAGCCCTAACCGGGCCGCTTCTTTCCACGGCCTGCCCGCCTCCAGCGGCTCCGATTCCCACAGTCTGGAGCCCCGGAGGGTGACGAACCAAGGAACCGTCGACTCCCTGGAATACAATTACGCGGGCGAGGCGCCCTCGGGACATTTTGACATGTTTTCGCCCTCTGACTCCGAGGGGCAGCTGCCTCATTATGCAGCGGGTCGTCAGGTTCCCGGGGGCGCTTTCCCGGCTGCCTCGGCCATGCCCAGAGCCGCGGGCATGGTGGGCTTGTCCAAAATGCACGCCCAGCCGCCGCAGCCGCCGCCGCAGCAGCAGCCGCAGCAGCAACAGCAGCATGGCGTGTTCTTCGAGAGGTTTGGCGGGGCCCGGAAGATGCCTGTGGGTCTGGAGCCCGGAGTAGGCTCCAGGCACCCGTTGATGCAGCCTCCCCAGCAGGCCCCGCCACCCCCCCAGCAGCAGCCCCCGCAGCAACCGCAACAGCAGCAGCAGCCTCCGCCACCGGGCTTCTAGTCCGACAAAATTCGTGCCCGCCTGCGCTCCCCCGGCCCCAGCAGGGCGAGGCTGGCACGCCCAGCGGCGGCCTGCAGGATGGGGGCCCCATGCTGCCCAGCCAGCACGCGCAGTTCGAGTACCCCATCCACCGGCTGGAGAACCGGGGCATGCACCCTTACTCCGAGCCTGTTTTCAACATGCAGCATCCCCCTCCGCAGCAGGCGCCCAACCAGCGGCTGCAGCATTTCGATGCGCCCCCCTACATGAACATGGCCAAGAGGCCGCGCTTCGACTTCCCGGGCAGCGCAGGAGTGGACCGCTGTGCTTCGTGGAACGGGAGCATGCACAACGGCGCCCTGGACAACCACCTCTCGCCCTCTGCCTACCAGGGCCTCCCCGGCGAGTTCACTCCTCCTGTGCCCGACAGCTTTCCCTCGGGGCCTCCCTTGCAGCACCCAGCCCCCCCGGACCACCAGTCCCTGCAGCAGCAGCAGCAACAGCAGCAGCAGCAGCAGCAACAGCAGCAACAGCAGCAGCAGCAACAGCAGCAGCAGCAACAGCGCCAAAATGCGGCCCTCATGATTAAACAGATGGCTTCCCGGAATCAGCAGCAGCGGCTGCGCCAACCCAGCCTGGCCCAGCTAGGCCACCCAGGGGACGTGGGCCAGGGTGGCCTAGTCCACGGCGGCCCGGTGGGTGGCTTGGCTCAGCCGAACTTTGAGCGCGAAGGCGGCAGCGCGGGTACGGGGCGCCTGGGCACCTTTGAGCAGCAGGCGCCGCACTTGGCACAGGAGAGTGCGTGGTTCCCAGGCCCACACCCGCCGCCAGGAGACCTGCTGCCCCGCAGGATGGGTGGCTCTGGCCTGCCCACTGACTGTGGTCCGCATGACCCCAGCCTGGCGCCTCCCCCTCCACCCGGTGGCTCTGGGGTGTTGTTCCGGGGCCCTCTGCAGGAGCCGCTGAGGATGCCCGGAGAGGGCCACGTGCCGGCGCTGTCCTCGCCGGGCCTCCAGTTCGGGGGCAGCCTGGCTGGCCTGGGCCAGTTGCAGTCGCCTGGGGCCGGGGTGGGGCTGCCTAGCGCTCCTTCAGAACGCCGGCCCCCGCCGGACTTCGCTGCGCCAGCCCTTGGGGGCCAGCCGGGCTTTCCGTTTGGCCCAGGGAGCCGGCAGGCCACTCCGCACAGCGGTCCAGGCGTGAACTCGCCCCCGAACGCAGGCGGGGGCGGCGGCAGCTCTGGCGGCGGCGGGGGCGCTTACCCGCAGCAGCCTGATTTCCAGCCCAGCCAGCGCACCTCGGCCAGTAAGCTGGGCGCACTCTCTTTGGGCTCCTTCAATAAACCCAGCTCCAAGGACAACCTGTTTGGCCAAAGCTGCCTGGCTGCGCTCTCCACGGCTTGCCAGAACATGATCGCCAGCCTCGGGGCCCCCAACCTCAACGTGACCTTCAACAAGAAGAACCCACCCGAGGGCAAGAGGAAACTGAGCCAGAACGAGGCGGACGGCGCGGCAGTGGCCGGCAACCAGGGCTCGGATTACTTCCCGGGAGGGACTGCTCCTGGGGCCCCAGGACCCGGAGGCCCGGCGGGGACCAGTAGCAGCGGCTCCAAAGCCTCGGGGCCGCCAAACCCGCCCAGCCAGGGGGACGGCACCAGCCTCTCTCCCAACTACACCTTAGAATCAACGTCGGGGAACGACGGCAAGCCGGTCCCCGGGGGAGGTGGCCGGGGACGGGGTCGCAGAAAAAGGGACAGTGGTCACGTGAGTCCTGGGACCTTCTTGGACAAGTACTCAGCGGCTCCGGACAGCGGGGGCGCGCCTGGGGTGAGCCCAGGGCAGCAGCAGGCCCCAGGCGCGGCCCTCGGGGGAAGCTCTGTGAGTGACACGCGTGGGGCACCCACACCCCATGAGAAGGCACTTACGTCGCCCTCGTGGGGGAAGGGGGCGGAGTTGCTTCTGGGGGACCAGCAGGACCTCATGGCGTCCCTGGACGGTGGGGCCAAATCGGACAGTAGTTCCCCGCACGTGGGTGAGTTCGCCTCGGACGAGGTGAGCACGAGCTATGCCAACGAGGACGAGGTGTCGTCCAGTTCCGACAACCCCCCGGCCCTGGCCAAAGCCAGCAGGAGCCCCCTGGTGACTGGCTCGCCCAAACTCCCTCCTCGAGGGGTGGGCGCCGGGGAACACGGACCCAAGGCGCCCCCGCCCCCACTCGGCCTGGGTATCATGTCTACCTCTTCCTCGACCCCCGACAGCTACGGCGGGGGCGGGGGCGCTGGCCATCCGGGCACGCCGGGCCTGGAGCAGGTCCGGACCCCCACGAGCAGCAGCGCGCCACCGCCCGAGGAGATCCACCCCCTGGAGATCCTGCAGGCGCAGATCCAGCTGCAGAGGCAGCAGTTCAGCATCTCCGAGGACCAGCCCCTGGGGCTGAAGGGTGGCAAGAAGGGCGAGTGTGCCGTCGGGGCCTCCGGCGGGCAGAACGGAGACAGCGAGCTGGGCAGCTGCTGCTCCGAGGCGGTCAAGAGCGCCATGAGCACCATCGACCTGGACTCGCTGATGGCAGAGCACAGCGCCACCTGGTACATGCCAGCCGACAAGACCCTGGTGGACGGTGGGGACGAGGACAAGACGCTGGCGCCCTGGGAGAAGGCCAAACCCCAGAACCCCAACAGCAAAGAAGGTATATGTGCACGCGCTCCCTCTCCTTTCCGGGTGACCCGCCCCATCTGCTGTGTGGGCCTTAGCCCCCGCCCCTTGGGTCCCTCAGGGTTCGGAGGGCACAGGGCCCAACTCAGAGCTGGGTACCCCTCCTTTGGTTACACCAGGAGCCGTGGGTCACCCACCACCAGGTGCTGCCAGGTAGATTCTGTCTCTGCAGGATGGTAAGAACTTAGATGTCACCCTTTGGGGAATCTCTGTAGAGTCACACACACCATCCCCCTGCCCCCAGCCCCCCAGTTCTAGCTGTGCCACGGGCAGAGCTCAGAGAAGCAGGCCACTTCTTTTTGCACCCAAATCCCTCCTCACCCTCCACATTCAGGCTGGGGTCCCTTCTTTGGAGTTGTGTGTGTCCCCTTTCCTGGCAGGACACCTGGAAAGTTCTGTTTGGGCCTCCCCACCTCTTCCCAGTTAGCCAGCCTCAGCGCTCAGGTGACGGCCTCTTCACAGAAAAAGTTGCCAGCCTTGGTGTCGGGCAGCGTCACGCAGAGACAAGGCCTTATGTGACATCAGTTCCTAAATGAAGAGCTGTTCTGTCCTCTTCTTAACTATTAGAGTTTCATTAGAAAACAAAACCCAGAACCTGGAGACCGGGCCTGCTGTAGGAGGCGGGCCACCACCTCACCAGGAGACATCTCCTTGACATTTGATGGGAGTGTCCTGGGGCTGGGGTGAAGTCCACTTGGCAGAGACCAGACCCTTCCATTAGGAAATCATTTGTGGATGGGGATATGTATATATATTCCTAAGACACAAAGGACCCGCGTTTGTCAATATCTCGCTTGGCTTTGGTGACAGATGTCCGGTCCCACTTCTCCTTTGCATTCTAAGCACCCCTGTCGCCAGGCCTGGAGGCCTTAAGGTGGGAGGGGCGGGGGCTGGTCCTTGGAGCGCCATTCCCGCTCAAGTAGTACCAGTTCTTTTCAACCTAAAGATGCCTGGGCCATAATAGGTATCCATTTTATTTTAATAGGGCTTTATTAAAAAAAGAAAATAGAACCAGTAGTTTCTTAAAATTAGATAACACCAGCCACCGCCTCCTTTTTTTTTTTTTTTTAAACCTTTTTTCTTCTAAACCCCAGTGGAACCCCTTGGGTCTCACAGGGTAGAATAGCTCCATGGTGTCAGTAGCTGGTGATTCAACACCGTCCTTTAAAACAAGGTGCCCTGATCCTTTTGCTCTGGCTCAGAGTTTTCTCCCTTCTCTTTCCTTAGCCCGTGTCCCCATGTCCGGCCATCTCTTGACCCTGGGTTTTGCGTGAGGGTGGGTTTTAAGGGACTGTGATGGAAAGGGGGGAGGGGAGCGGGACCCTGAGCTAGGTGGTTAGGATGGGGGATTTGGAGGCACCCACCCCAGAGGAGGACAGCGTCCCCCCTTAGGTTTTCCAGTTCATGAATGCGGCCCTGGCTGGCTTTTCTCTTTGTTCGCGGTTCCTGCCCAGCCTGGGACGCAGGGACCCGCGCTCTCATTTGAAGCCTGGTGTTTAGCATGCAGGGCAGAGCCCGTGGCCGCCGGCCTCCGCATTCTGCACACTACTCCCAGGCAAGGCTGTAAATTGGTTAGTTTGGGACCCTGGGCATTTTTTCTTTTTTTCCTTTTCCCCCTTTTAAAAATGGAGTTGGACACAGCATCCTGCTGGCAGCACCCCCCTCCCCCCTTTCTCTTTTATTTTCTTGTACACAACATCTCGATCCGGCCCGATCGATAGCTGGTTAGCACAAATCTCAGCCCCTGTCACTTCTACCTGGCCTGGCCAGGCCGCCCCTCCCCCTCCCCCCTGTCTTCCCCACCCTCCAGTAATTAAGAACATATTGGTCAAAATGGGTGAGAAAAGTTAAAAATAAAATAGAATAAAAAACACCCACCACAACCACCCAATTTAGAGAATTAGTAAAGAAAACCAGTAGCACTTCCCCGTCCTAGTAAAGGGCCTTACTAGGTGGAGAAGTCTTGGGTGGCTTTAATGAGATTTTTTTAGTTTGAGAGGTTCTCCCCACCCACCCCTGCCCAGCCCTTCCTTTACTGGGAAGGGGTTGAGATACAGGCTGGGGTGGAAGAAATGTCACTAAAGAAATGTTTTGTTTCATTATCACAGAGGAGAAAAAAATATGTGGGGGGACATGTGCTGGTCCCTTTAGGCTTGGGGGTCCCTTCTCAGCGACCCGAGGCCCTCCCTGTGTTTGAGAAGACAGGGGGCTTCCTTCAGGGACCACGGGGCTGGCCGCATGGGCAGGGACACCCACTTGACCTCCTTTGTTTCTTCTGTAGTGTGGGAGGATAGTGTCCTGGCTCAAGCCGGGAATTGAGGCTCCTCAAAGCTCCTGCAGCCTTGGGGGCTGCTAGTTAAGGCTTTATAAGGTACCTGCCTCCCTGCCTGCTCCCTTCCTGCTAGTAAATAAGGATGATTAAACTTTTCATTATGATAACACCCTCCAGTCCCATCTGCACACGTTGTATAATAGGCGCACAGAGCCTTCCACGGCCCCCGAGTCCCCAGACTGAAAATCAGAGTGAAGTGTGCCACTTTGAAATAGAGTCAGGGAAAAAAAAATTAAAGCAAAAAACATTCTGCTTTTCCTTAATCAACAGGCCCTGGGTCCCCTTAGCCAGGGAGCTGTGGTGTTCCAGGCCAGCAAGCCCCCCTGCTCGCCCTCCCACCCCCTTGGAAGCAGAGCCCATTTTTGTAATGATATTTTATTTTGTCACACCGTAAAACACGCCAGTACTAATGTGATTAAATATTAACACCGTTTCTGAAATTCTCCGCTCCGATGACAAAATACGAGTCGGTATTTAGCAAAATGATCCGTGCTCGGATTGGAGGAACGAATCGGTGTTCAGAACTGCACAAGACGTGTAGCCGCGGGGACGTGCCCGGAGTGTCTTATGGGCTTCCGAGGTCCTTCGGAGGGGAGGAAACTTGATTGGCAAGTTGTAGTTCTAGAAGCGTCTAGGCCGGAATCGCATGTGATTTCATGATTTCTTAAACCAGGAGAGCAAGCCTCTCGAATCCGCCTCCCCGATTTCCTCGCCAACCCACCCGACAACTTTTATATAATGAAACTCTGCATCTGATCGTGAGACGGCTCCCAGTGGGGGTGGGGGAAGGGTGCCGTGATCGGTGGGCCGGGGCCTACCCGGGGTCTGGACCCGGTCGACAGGGGTGATGTGAATTTAAGGACACTTTGCAAGATCCTCCACCTGTCTGGGTGAGGGGTGTGTGTGTGTGGCTCTGGAGGAAATTCCAAAAGAGAGAAAGAAAAAGACCAGGATAGAACAGAGATCATGGATATTAAGTTGGAACAAATGATGCTTTTCCAAACTCGAGCTAACTAACTGTCTACATGCGTTCCTGCCAAACCTCCTTTCGGATGGGAGGCTTCAGACCCAGGGCGGCCCAGAAGGGTCCTTCCCACACATAGACACAGGAGTGATGTCAGGCTCTGTTCTCTGTCCCCGATCTTGCCCTTTTTGGAAGTGTGATGTTTTTCCAGGGATGTGGGAGAAAATTTTTGGAATGTCATGCTTCCCTCCCAGCGTTCCAGAAGGAACACTCAGGCAGGGCTGAGAAGGACGAGGTGGGCCGTGGATTTCTCCCGACGTGGGGCAGGGAGGGATAGGTCCCAGCCTCCCAGCCCGGAGCCGGTCCTCGGAGTCCTTTTGGCCCCCCTCCTTCCTACACCGGGCGGAGACTTTTGAAGGCTCACATACTCCAACTTGCTTGGGAAGAGCCGGGCACATCAGAGTCTGGCTTCCCCGTGGGGTCACCCAGCGCGCACTGCACGCCTTCATGTGACTTGTGTGCCTCTGGAAGATGTAACCCAAAACTTCGCAGGTGTTAATCAGGGCTGATGTAAACAGATAGGGGCTTCCTTTGTGCAGCTGACTTGGGGGCCAGCCGCTCCCCGGCCAGCCTAGGACATACAACTACTGTTCCTTGGTGCTTATTCAATATTTCATGGCTGACATAAACCTGTCTTCTTGATCCGCCTCCCGACATAAAACCCCAACCCAGAATCCATCTGCGATTATATATTTCTACTAAATATTAATAGAGGACAACGATGCTGTGAGGGCCAAAGCTTAGCGGGGTTGAACTTCTCCTGGTTGCTGCTACTGAGATTTTCCGGCTGTTTTGATTTTCAACACCCACTACCTTCTAACACGCCAGAGATGCTTAGAGATTCTCCTCCGTCTACCCGCAGACAACTTTTCGTGGATGGTGAGCCTTTCCTCAGGATGGCTTTCTTTCACATAAATTTCATTTAGATTTCTTGGGAGGCCCCTCCAGACCGGAAGTAGGAGACTGTTGGAATGTACTTCTATTTTATTGCGGGTTCTAGGAAAGGAGTGTGGGTTGGTTAATCTGATTTTGCTCTCTAGCAATGAAATTCTATGATTCCTGATATGATTTTGTTTGCCTGACAGAGGTATTTAAATTTCCACAAAGAATCTTAATAGGTCCTGAAAATAGGGCTCCTCTCGCCAAGAAGTTACTCGATACCCTCCGCTGATATAAAATATACATCTTTAATAAACAGCCCGGGAGGACCAGGTGAAATTGGAGGAGGAAAATTCTTCCCAACCGTGGCAGGGCGGACTTGGGGGCTGTCGCTGGGATTTCACGGGATCTTCTAAACTCGCTCTATGCCGCAAAATTGAGCAAATCACTTGGTGGCCCCTTTCTCTCCACTTGAGTGACAATGACGTTGGATTGTGCTCTGTGCTCAGGGAGCGATCTGCGTTCCTGAAAGCGTTTAGGAGATAAATGCTCTCAGTCAGGAATACTGTATTTACCTCTGTTTGGTTAATTTTAGAGATTAAAAGGCTGTAGCTTTATATAATAGGATCAAGTGTCTGGGGAACAAGTGAGGACAGGCAGGCCTTCCCAGCACATGGCAACGTGAACATGCCAGGCCCTCCCACACCCAAGGGTCCTCATTGACGGGGGTCCCCCGTCATGGGTCCATGCGCACCTTCCATGCTTTTCTGGACACCCCCCTGCACCCCGCCTCTGTTCTACCCGGGCCTTGGGTCTGCAGGGGCCAGAGGAGCCCGGCTTCCTTGTCCTGACCCCCGTCAGGGTTTGGCCTTGCTGGGGACGGTGCTTGTGTCAGGACGGTGTCTTATCTGTTTCTAGGTGTGTCGGTCGTGGGATCTGATGGCCCGTGGAGAGGCTAAGGGTGCACCCGAGTGTGATGGAGAAGAAAGAGGGACGTTCAGGGGACACGTTGCAAGTCTCCTCGCTCCTCACGCGCACGAGGGCCGGGCAGAGTGGTCTGGGGCAGGCTTGAGAGAGTGTGGCCCGGGAGGGTGACAGGTCAGGGGTCAGCAGGGAAGGACAGCCCGAGCAGTTCAGCGGGTGAAGGAGGCCCCTGCGCGCCCTGGTCCCACCCCAGCACCCCACCCCGGCCCGGCCAAGTGTGTTTCCATCAGATCTGAAGTTAGTCTTCAACTTCACCCTTAAGCTGCTTTCTCAAGGCCACGGGAAGCCAGCTAAACCCCAGTCTCAATGGCCTTAGCTGACAGTTTCTGATTCTGCAAAAGACTGAATGAGCGCAAGTCCTAAAAATAGAGGGAGGATTTTGAAGATCCTAATTACGAAGTCGCGGCCTCCCGAGCTGTGGGGACTTTGATCTGGGGTGTTTCAGGAGCAGACGCCGCTCCCCTGTGGGTTTTGTGCCTGAGCACGCGTGGAGCGCGGAGGTGGCCCGTGGCTGGGATCCGCCAGCCTGCTTCCCCGCGAGGGGAGGAAGGGATCTTTGTGAACCGATGGTCCCCTCCCCCAGCCTCCCCCGGTTGTGGGAAGCCGCTTCTCGTTTATGGAAATGCCTCTCTTATTGTGATCTTTTGGTACCACCGACAACAACGCTGGGCTTTGGAATTAGTCATGGCCCTGCCTGCGGGGACCCTGGGAGTCCTGAGGCACAGAAGCCCAGCCTGCATTGCCGAGCTGGTGCCACTCAGGCCTCCCCCCCCAGAAGCCACACATGGGATCTGAAGGATAAGCTGGTTCTGGGCTCCTGGCTCCTGTCCTGGCCCAGTGTGAAAGTGGCCCAGTCATTCCCTACATCAGCCGAGAACACGCATCTGAGATGCCACCTCACTGGGGGCCGGTGGCTCCCGAGGCTGTGGGTGAGCTGATGGTTAGCATGTACTTCTGGAGGCTCAAACCCCAAACTTATTTTGTGTCCAGGATTGAAAAGCAAAGTTAAGGTTGTTTTTTTGTTTTTTGTTTTTTGTTTTTTTGGGGGGGCAGGGGCACCAGAGATTGAACCCAGGGACACTCGACCACTGGCCCACATCCCCAGCCCTGTTTTGTATTTTATTTAGAGACAGGGTCTCACTGAGTTGCTTAGCACCTCGCTTTTGCTGAGGCTGGCTTTGAACTCGTGATCCTCCTGCCTCAGCCACCTGAGCCGCTGGGATGACAGGCATGTGCCATTGCGCCCAGCACAAACTTAAGTTTGATCTACTTGGGTGTGGAGGGGGTGTTTGAAAGACTTTGTTTTCTGGGGTGTGATGGTTAGAGGAGACGGGCCTGCTTTGTTTCCTGGGCTGCATTTTAATCAGTGGCCTCAGGAAGTAAGTGGTGTCTACTTCTAGAACACTGCCCAGGAGGGACTGGAGGGAGGATGGCCACAGGTTTCCCCAGGTCTTACAATGCAGGTTCCCGCCTGGGCCTCACAAGGCCATCTTGGACCGGCACTGTGGGTACTGTGAGTGACACTCTGTGGCATCACAGCCCCCCAAGGTCCCTTTCTCCCTCTTGACCGAGAAGGCTGTTAGGTCCGCATAATCACCGCTTCCTTGCAAAGCCGGATCAGAGAGAGAACTTTATAGCAAGCGTGTGCGAATCCGTCCACGATTTATACATCTTTGGGGGACCCAAATGCCCTTTAAACCTAAGGCAATTGAATTTAACAGTTCGGAGTGCTTAGCACATTCCTGCTGGCTCTCTCTGAAGGTCTCAGAAGGGACATCTTACATGGAACGAATTGGTCCAAAAGTAGGAAGGGGAAAAAAAAAATAACCCACCAATAAATGTCTCTATACAAACTCATGTCGTTGGGGTGGGAAGCAGGTTTTGATGTTCTTATCTTACAAGCTCAGAGGACCAGCGAACTCATGTGACCCCACTTTCCCTAGAGTTTGTGGGATCAACTGTGTAAATCGAAGCCTCTGTCTTCTCTCCCGTCTTTGACCTCTCGGGAAAGTTCTGGACCCCTCTCAAAATGCCCACTCCTGGCCTTCTGAACCCTCAGCCTGGTTTTCCAGGTTACAGTCTGGGCTTGGTGGCCTTTGGTTTGGGTGAATCAAGGTGCATTAGAAAAGACTTGGAGGACATGGTCCCCTTGGTGAAGGGGTACTAGGGACTCGATACCCCTGAAGGTCTTGGTGAAGGAGTACTGGGGACTCGGTACCCTGAAAGTCTTGTCAAGCTGGGTGTTTCTAAGACACCCAGAGGAGCACCACATCCTGTTTTTCTCTTCCACGTCTCAAAAACTCTCCACTGTTCTCAGAAACCCGAGGCCGTGACTGCCTTCATTGGAAACTAACTTGGTGGCTTCCCTATAGCTTTCCTAAACTTAATTTTTTTTTTCCTGCTTCCTGTTCCAGGGGCCTGTCCTGTGACCACCAAGTGGCCCTCAGATGTTTGATCATGAAGATTTAAAATGACTTTTTCCTTCTCAGTGCCGAGAAGACTCTTTAAAGGGTATTCGGACACTAAGTTTTCCTTTGTCTGGGACAAGAGGTTCCAAACTTTAGGACTAATGATGCCCTCTGGGGCCTTTCTGACACCCCTGGCTTTGGGTGGTGTGACCAGGAAGTGTGTCTGTCCCGTGGTGGAGGGCCCGCGTGTGCTGGCTTCGTCTGGCTTTCCTGGTTGGGTGTGGGAGCCCCTGGAACGTGAGGTGACAGCTAATGAGTGAACTTGACACACACACTCGCACACTCACGCACTCACGCACACACACACACACACACACACACACACACACATGGCTTCCTGCTCATCCAGTCTTCAGGGCCGGGTGAGGTGTCACAAAAAGATATGACCCTTTTCAGTCACTGTGAAGCCTTGTTTTCAGAGGCACCCCGAGCTCGGAACACTGGCATTGTGGCATGATTGGCACGACCACCAGGAATAAAACACTTCTTCAGGACCATCTTCTGATCAGGTGCGGGTGGGGCGTCCACACAGAACAGCCTGCTTTGAAATTCCCAGGGCCCAGGCTTCTGGAGAGGACCGGGCGGCTGAGGACTCACTGGGAAGCAGTGGCTTCTCCCGTCCTCCTCCGGGGTCACAAACAACCTTTGAAATGGTGGGCCCTGAAACCCCACTGCAAGCCCCCCTCTTTCCAGGAGGCAGAAGGCAGAGAGAGAAGCACCCGGCCCCCCAGATAGGGAGACTGGACAGAGGTTGGGTGCAGTTGATTTTCTTAGGATGGATGGGCCTGGGGGCGGTATGTCCCTCGGGTGGAGAGGTTCTGGGGGTTTGGAGTGGAAAATGATGTCTAACTGTTGAGGCACTGCTAGCACCTTCTGGTCCAGTTTGGGGTGGGGGAGCAGTGTCATTGCTCAGGGGCTGAAACTTTTTGTCTGGGCTTGTTCCCCTGGAGCTGGGGACTCCCAAATGACCACAGATGTCTGGGGGGGGGGGGGGGGAATAAATAGGCCCCGACTACGCTGCCTGGTGGTTCTCTCGGCCATCCGGGCCTGTTTCTGTTTAGCTAGCGGCCGAGGCAGGCGATCAGGGTGATGAAGGGACCCAGACGGGTCCCCCCAGAAACGAGGCCCACCGCTGCAGAGGAGTGGCCCCTTTGGTCTGTTGCAGACGCACGCTGAGTGTTGAGGATGTGCCCAAATCTTTCCATCAAAGAGCGGGTGGGAAGAGGAGTGACCTTTCCCCTGGTGACCTGCAAGGTGACCATCAGAGCCTCTCTCTCAGCACCGAACCCCTTCAGGGACAGTCTCGGCTTTCACGGGCACTGCAGGCAGGGTCCCACCTCTTGGGACGGCCATGTGCCGGGGCTGGCCTCCTACGCAGCACACACACGTGTACTATATCTTTCTTTTTCTGCGTGGCAGGTAAAAAGGGAACCAAAGTCAGACAAATTCAGCAACAGGAAGGTTTCCCTGACTGCAGATAAGCCATGCGGGAGGTTCAGCCTCTCTGTCCTCCCTCCCTGTCGTCGGGGAGACCCGCATGGGGAGGCCCTCGTGCTTTTAGTTGGCTAAAAACAAACGGACCCTCGCCAGCCCCCGCGCTGCAACTTGGGGTGGCAGCTTAGTGTTAGAAGGGAGGCCGGGGATCAAAATCTGGCTTTTTAAAATGGAAGCAATTTCATGATCCATCCGCCGTGACTAGTTCCAACCTCCCGGGGTGGCCAGCTCTGGGGCCCTCTGGGTGCCCGCGTATGAGGACGCGCACGCGCACACGCTGCTACGCTGCTACCCACGCCGGCCCGGGGAGTCGCAGTCAGAAATGCAAAAATAACCCCCCTCCCTCCGCCCCCCCGCCTCTTGCTCCTATAAAGTTGGGGCCCCCTTCGGTTTGGAGTAGCAGCTTCTTGATCCCAGTGTGGTCAATTTTTTGCTGAATTTGTAATCCTGTTAGGGCTGTTGAATTTGCTAGTACCTTTTGCTATTTTGGGTCAGTTTTAGTGAATAAGCGTTTATTTCGCGCTCAGGGCGTGAGAAGCATTTTGCTGGGATTAGATGTGTGCGAGTGCGCGCGGGTGCATTCATGGGGACCAGCCACCCGTCACGGGAGAGTGGTCCCCCCCCACCCCCGTCTCGGTTCCCACCGCCTCCCGAGGAAGAGGGGGCCAGGGCCGCCTTGGGCCATCCCTTGTGGGGGAGGGGGGAGGAAGCCCCGCCGCTGAGCAGACCCGGCCTCCCAGATCCCCCGAGATCAGGCTCCCTCAGGTCCCTCGGTCCTTGGAGTGTCCCCAGCAGCAGCTCTTCGCACTCGAGGTGTCCGGGTTCTTAGGACTCCCCGAGCCCTCGGAGCCCCTCCCCCCGCCGCGTGGACAGATGCTGGAGGGGGACCGTGTGCGCGCAACTTTTAAGCAATACGTGGCCTGACTTCCAAAGAAGGAAGGGAAAGTATGCTCCGGGCCCAGAGGCTGGGGGGAGAAAAAGAGAAAAGAAAAACAAGGAACAAAACAAAACAAAACACTGCGCCCAGCTTTGGCCTTCGCTAACACCGAGTCTCCGAAGGGGGACCTGTGTCACCGGGACGGTGTGACCCTGCGGCCCGGCCTCTCTGGCTGCCCCCTCTTCACCTGTGGGCTCCCCACAGCCTGCCTGCCTGTCTGCTTCCCCACCACGAGTTCACACCCTGCTTTTTCAACCCCAGGCCTGGGCGGCAAGCCGGTGGTCTCCCAGGCCCCTCACCGTCTTCCCGGTCCCTGCCTGGCTTTCCACGGAGCCTCCTCTGTGCAGAGCCCGGGCTGGGGCATGTTCGGCTCTGAGCCAGCGGGAGGTGAACTTGACTCGCCGAGGAAACAGGCATTTGCAGAGATGAGGATAGAATTTCTTTTTTTATGTGGGCCCGTTAAAGTCTAATGGACACTGGTGTCTGGCCTTAAATTTGGAGAGGGTCTTTATCTAACCCTTAAAACCAGAGTCGTTTCCGGTAATTACAACACCGCAGGCTGGACCACTAAATCTTCCAGAAGCTTCTCTGGGGGGATGGTGGCGGGGTGGGAGGGACGGGCAGCGGGGGCACACCTGTTACCTGGATCAGCTATAACGATGACATTTCTGGACTCCTGGTTTTAAAGGAAGAATTTATGGGCCAGACGCGCCGGAAGCCAGAAGCTAGAGGCATTTCTGGCTCACGGCAGCGAGATCACAGGAGCCCCCACGCCCAGAACCCATCACAGCCCCTGCATTTCCTTAATGAATTAATTTAGCTCCCCGACAGTTGGTATTAAGTAGTTATTTTGGGAATCCAAGGGAGAAAGAGCTGAAAGACTTTTTTTAAAAAAACAGTTTGGGGAAGAAAAAAAAAGTAGTGCATTTAGAAGTTTGAGATGACTTGGAGCCCAGGCGGGGGATGTTGGGACGCAGAGTGGCCAAGCGTGGCCAAGCGGCCTGCCTGTCCCCACCCGTGACTTGACTTCTCCTTGCAGAGGTGTCCCCTCCTCCTCCTCCCCGCCCTTTTTTTTTTTTTTTTTTTTTTTTTAATCTCTTCTGTTGATAAGAATGGGGGAGGACTCGGCGCCCAGGTTCTGCTCAGCGTGTGTGAAAACTTGGAGATCACTCTCACTGAGGAACTCGGTTTAATGGGGAAATAGCCCTCGTGTTCTCTTGTGTGTGTTTGCTTGCAAGTTTAAAAATAGTTTGTTTTCATATCCCGGATTTCATCCTTTGCCTATGTGACAGAAGCCCGTGGGTGCGCATGCGCGGGAGACAAACTCGTCACCTGCTTGTCGGAGGCGGTCAGAGGGTCACAGCGTCACCACCAGGAAGAGACAGTGATTTCTCAACTGGCCAAAGGGACCTGGAACTTTTTTTTTTTTTTTTTTTTTTTGTACTAGGAATGGAACTCAGGGGCACTTGACCACTGAGCCACATCCCAGCCCTATTTTTTATTTTATTTAGAGACAGGGTCTCACTGAGTTGCTTAGGGCCTTGCTAAGTTGCTGAGGCTGGCTTTGAACTCACCATCCTCCTGCCTCAGCCTCCCGAGCCGCTGGGATGACAGGCGTGTGCACCGCGCTGGCTGGAACATTTACTTTGAACTTAAAAATGTCTTTTCCTTCCTTGTCAGCAATCCCCCCTCCCCGCCCTGGCAATATTTATTTCTTCCTTTAAAAAGGACCATGGTCTTGGTTGCTGAGCGCCCCTTGGATTCCCAGGGCTTAGGTGGGAAATGTGTTGGAGGGTGATCTCAGCCCTGAGCTGGGCTGTCCTGGTGCTAATGGTAGCAGGGCCTATTACAGAGAGTCAAAGAAGATTGTAAATGGCTTATGCAGAAAAACCATTTAGATAAAAAAGCAATTTTCCCTTCTGCATAAAAGTGCTAAGAATTAATAGCACATTCTTTCTAAATGGGTATTTTTATATTATATTTTCCCCCTAATGAAATTCTTTTCCCAAACAGAAATATGTTTCATTTTAAACTTTAGAGTCAAATTGATCTGTTGTGAAGCCGGCAGGAACCGGTGTCCGGGCAGAGCGAGGCCCTTCCCTCGGCTCCGGCTGCGAGTTTTGAAGTTGGGCCGGCTGGTGGCCACGGGGAGGCTCCCACGGCGGGGTTGCCCGGGCTTCACCCTGCGATGGGCCCCGGGTGTTTGGTGGTTTTTACAAATAGACAAACTGGTCCTGAAATCTGGGCGGTCTGCGTTGGCCTGGGGCGAGGCCCCCTCTGTCCTGCGAGCTCCCATGATCCTCTGGGTGCACGCGCCTCCCCGGGAGTCCCCGCCCCCGTTCTGCTCCCCTTTACCTGACAGCTGGGGAAAGGGCTGCCTTCCTCCCTCAAGGACCCACCAAGGGGCAGCTCTGGGCTCCCCTCCCACACCAGGGCCTGCCTGCGTGGTGGTCTTGGGAGGAACGGAAATTCAGGACTTCTTAGAAGGCCGACCCCATGCAGCCTGGCAGGAGCTTGCTGCAGAGCGTCCTGGAAAGTCTTCGGGAGCTCGCTGGGCCAGTGTCTGCTGACCCGATTTCCCCTGCCCGGGTGCGTGGACGTGGAGTCCTCAGGAAGCTTAGGTGTCAGGACTTCAAAGCTCGGCGGTGGGTGAGCATCCTAAAACACCTGCTTGCGGTTTTCACAATCCAGACGGCACTCCACTCGGGTGAAGGCTTAGGCAGCATTCATAACACGGGAAAGATCTTCTTGCATTTCTGTGCCCTTCCACACAGCATTTTCCAGCTGAGAAAACTAAGGCCCAGAGAGGGCAGGCAACTCCACTACAGCCACACAGCAGAGCTGCAAAGTGAGGACTGGACTGTGGCGCTCTTGGCTTTGACCTTCTCTTCCTGCTTCTTGACCCGCTCCCCGGGAAGGCAGGATCCGATTTCTCCTGGCTCAACTTTGTGCAGACCAAGCCAGATCTCTTTGAACCAGGCGTTTCCCGGCTTTTTTGCAATGTGCCGTGACACACAGCTGAGGATGGTGGCAGTACACGTCCCCCTCATTGTGCGGGTGATTCTTGACCTTGGAGAGACCTTGACGGCACCACATCCTGCCGGAGGCCTCTGGGTCTCAGGCCTGGTCTTGCTACTCTTAGGAGCTGTGCGGCCTTCGACAAGCTGCTTCAGCTTGATCTCCTCATCGTGGTGGGGAGTGGCGCTTGCCTCATAGAAGTACCCTGAGATTGTAGCCAGCATTCTAATAATGCGATCAAAAGCACAGGCTCTGGAGCCAGCCTTGCTGGGTTCAAACCCCAGCAACTCCCCTTCCTAGCTGTGTGACCTTGGGTAGGTCACTTCACCTCTCTGTGTCTCTGTTTCCTCCTTGGCCGAAGAGGATAATGGTAGTTCTCACCTCACGGGGACAGGAGGATTCACTGAATTGATACTCAGAAGTGTGCCCAGCACAACCAAGTATAAGGCCAGCACCAGCCCTTATTGACCACCTACTGTGTGCTAGGTGTTTTGCATATAGAGCCTGGCCCCAGGGCCGGGACGGGGCATGGTGTCGTGAGGTCTAGCTCAGTCCACCCTCCCTGCAGCCTGGCCTTGACCTGGCACAGGCCCTGGAGGGCAGGGGGACGGTGGTGTGGCACCCTCCTTGCTGGGGCAGTCAGATCTTCCCCCGATGCTGGAGGGAGGGCCGGATGCCACCTGGCGCGGTCAGGCCGGGGTCGCTGGGGCTGGGGCAGCACTGAGGTGGCTTCCCGCTGCCCAGCAGCTCTCCCAAGAGACGGTTCCCTGGTACGTGTGAGCACCGTCCATCTTCTTCACGAGCTGGCCCCAGCCTCCAAGCACTGAGCCAGCCGTGAGCAGTCTGGGAGCTGGCCATTGGAACACCCAGCCCCTGCGTCTGGCCCCTTGGGTGGGGACTCAGGAACCCGCAGGCTTGGGCTGATCAGTGACAGGGAGGGGGAGAGGGGTTGAGGTTGAGCCTCCCTGCCTCGGTCAGACGGGGAGGGTTCAGCAGTCAAGCAGGCCTGGGTTGGATCCCAGCTCTGCTGTGCGACCTTGGGCTGGTGGATTCACCTCTCTGAGCCTGGGTTTGCTTTCCCTGCAAAACGGTTATAATCCCTGTGAGTTCTCTGAGAGTGGCTCTGGCGTCTTCTGGGTGGAGACCCGGTGCTGCTAACTACCCCAGGATACCCAGGTCATGCCTTGCCACCCTCCCCTCAACACAGAGCCCCCAGACCTGGAGAGCCGTGGCGCCAGCGTCCAGGAGCCCCAACTCCAGGAAGCAATGAGGGCGTCCGACGGGAGATAATCTTCAAAATCTGGTCACCACGTCTGGTAGAAAGTCCCGACTCAGTCCCCAGACACACACGGAGCGCCTGTCACGGGGTGAGAACCGCTCTGCCCGCAGCCAGAGACCCTGCCCTGCTCTCCTCGAGGGGAGGGGACAGAAGGACAGATGGACAGCAGCCAAGGTCCATGTCACTGGCTGGGCGGGGCCAGGCAGAGCATTAGAAGGGGGTCTCTGTGGGGTGACGTGGGACCGAGGGGTTCTGGTAACCAGTGAACAGCCTGCTCTCGGGGGGCTGTAGTGTCCTGCCGGCAGTGTGTGCTGGTTGCCAGCGGTGTGCGGGAAGGGTGTGAGACAAGGGAACAGCAAGCGCGGGGGCCCTGAGGCAGGACTGAGCTGGCCTGTTCCAGGAGCAAGCACGGGTGCTGTCTGGGAGGAGAGTCCTGGGAGGCAGGCAGCACCCGGCGCTCAGGGCGTGGCTTTGATTCTGAGTGTGACGGGAGCCGGGAAGCGGGGATCCGTGGCACATAGTAGGTGCGAGATTAACAGTGGTTCAGCTGAACCCGCAGTGTCCAAGGGAGAGGCTTCCTTCCCTATGACCCAGCTCCCCTGGGGAGGCAGAAGCTTTCCTGACAGTTTGGGGCACAGGGTAGCTCTCAAGACAGGTGCTCGGGGCCCCCAGATCGGGGCTCAGCCTGCCACAGGCGGGGTGGGGAGGGGAGGAACGTCCCACTTCTCCCTGAGCTGGGCAGGGTGTCCAGGGGACTCTGTGTCCTTCTTTCCCCAGGCGTTGCTCTGCAGGCCTGGCGGGAGTCACCACCGCAGGAACACGTAGGCCCCACCAGGACCAGCCCAGAGTGGCCTGCAGGTTGCACCTTGGGCAACCCGGACCTGACATCCACCTTCTGGAAGCTTTTCTGTGCTCTTCCTTCCTGGCTCTCTGAGTGGCAAAGAAATTCTCACAGGCAGTGGTTAGTGACCATCAGTCAGGCCAAGCCCACTTTACAGATGAGGAAACTGAGGCTCAGAGACGCAGAGCGAGTGTTGTAAGGCCACAAGCTGGTGGGTGGCAGAGTGCAGTCCCCGCCACCAGGCCTGTCTAGACCTGTACTGAGGACACCACGGCCTGAGACGGGAGCTGTGTGGGGTCTCTGGGCCTCCCCTCCCGGCAGTGGCCAGGCCAGGACCCAGGCTGGTCCACTGTCTGCCATTTGCTTGTCCCAGGTGAAGGGTGGCCGTCAGAACCCCAGGCCTGAGGGGACAATGTGGTGGGATTGGGGTGGGGCGGTGCCACCTCCCTGAGCCTGGGTCTGCTCATCCGGCATCTTGAAGGGGCTCAGGGGTCAGGGAGTGGGCCATGTAGCCCGTGTGGGCGTCCTGCCTGGCCCTGGGGACACGGACCGTGGCCACCCGGTGCCCTGCCCTCTCTGTCCTGAGACCTGGGGCGTGGGCTGGCTCAGGCCCGGGGACCCCACCGCGTCTCTGCGAGGGGCCCAGCGGCCGCAGCCTCCCCTGCTCCTGCTTCTGTGGGTCACGCTCGCTGAGACCCTGTGGCCTGGGCACAGCCACGTCCCACTAGAGAGGCAGGCTGCAGACTCGGGCCGCCTGGGGAGCGCCTGCCTCAGTCACCTGACTGCGGCCATTGCAGTGGCTCTGGCCCTGGACCTCGGGGACGAGGACAGCGGGGCTGCAGCCTCCTGCTGGTGACCCCCTGGCCACCCCAGGCCTCGGTCCCCTCAGCTGTGATTCTGGGCAGGGGAGGATTAAGGGGATAATGAAGAGGCTCGGCCGGCACCTGGCGCGTCCCCAGTGCCCCTCGGCCTTGGCATGAACCCACCCGCTCCCCAGCTCCTGGGGGGACGGGACCTCCAGGGGAGGGCAGAAGGTGGGGGGCGGCCTCCCTGCCAGCAGCAGGCGTCATGTACAGGGTGGTGGCTCCCCGCGGGCAGTGTGGGCTGTGCCTGGGCTGGGGTGGCCTCAGGTTCATGCTGCAAAGGCTCTTTCTTTCTTTCTTTTTTTTTCTTTTTTGGTGCTGGGGCTTGAACTCAGGGGCACTCGACCACTGGGCCACATCCCCAGCCCTGTTTTTTGTATTTTATTTAGAGACAGGGTCTCGCTGAGTTGCTTAGGGCCTCACTGTTGCCGAGGCTGGTGATCCTCCTGCCTCAGCCTCCCGAGCCACTAGGATGACAGGCGTGAGCCACAGCGTCCAGTAGCGGGAGATTCTTTTTTTTTTTTTTTTTTTTTTTTTTTTTAATATTTATTTATTTTTTAGTTGTGCACAATGCCTTTATTTATTTTTACATGGTGCTGAGGATCGAACCCGGGCCACACGCGTGCGAGGCGAGCGCTCCACCGCTGAGCCCCAGCCCCAGCCCTGGTGGGAGCTCGCAAGCTGCAGTCTGCACAGGGGTGGCTGAGGCAGGGAGCAGGCGCTCCGGCAAGCTGAGGGTTCCCCAACCTTGGGTCCGCCGCGGGCTCCTCAGACGGCTGCTTGGGTAGGTTTGGAAAATGAGTCCCTTGGTGGGACGAGAGAACTTCCTGAACATCCTGGTGACAGTAGTTAAAGGAGGATAGACAAGCCACGTTCTTCCTGGGCAGTTCAAGACAAACCAGTGCAGGGGGTCTCGAGGACCCCAAGGGCTCTTACCTGCCTCCCTCCTGGGTCACCCATGCAACCCTGCCTGGCTTTTCTCCTCCTCCTCCTCCTCCTCCTCCTCCTCCTCCTCCTCCTCCTCCTCCTCCTCCTTCTTTTGGTACCAGAGATTGGACCCAAGGGCGCTTAAACCACTGGGCCACATCCCCAGCACTTTTTAATATTTTATTTAAAGACAGGGTCCCCCTGAGTTGCTCAGAGCCTTGCGGAGTTGCTGAGGCTGGCCTTGAACTGGCGATCCTCCTGCCTCAGCCTCCTGAGCCGCTGGGATGACAGGCGTGCGCCCCCCTCCGCCCCCTCCACACCGGGCTGGCTTTTCTTCTCCTTGGGTTTCTCCCCAGGTCTGTGCATGGTGAGCGAGAGCCCACGGGGCTGGAGGGTCCTTCTTGGATGTTGTTTTTCTGGGGGTATAAACAAGAACCGCTCTGATTCTCGCCCTGCATCGTTCATTTACAGTTTGATCAAACCCAAGGGGGGTGGCCCAGAGGATCATGGGAAGCTGCACTCCCTGCCCAGGACGGTGGGTCATACGCAGGACCCCCCCCCCCCACACACACACACGCTAAAGACCAGGGCAAACGCTTTTTTTTTTTGCCTTTCCCTTTTATTTCTGGAACAATCTGCTGGCCGGTCCCTTTGGGGTCCCCCACATTCTCTTTTCTGAAACAGAATCCATTCCTAGCCCCAGATGACCAGGCCTGGAGTCCCTTTGTCTGGTATGTGGTGTCCGCCTGGGTTGGTGGGGGCACATGCTTCCAATTTCTTCTCTGGCGTGCCAGCCTCGGGGGAGGGGCCGGGTCAGGGACAGCCCCAGGGACAGGGGAGCCCGGGACGGCTGCCTGTCGCGAGGTGGAGGGGGAGCCGTGCTCCGATCTGGGTCAGGCCGCCCGTCCCCTCGTGAAGAGCCCTGTCCCCCGCCACCTCCACCCTCAGTCTCGTTAGGCTGGGGTGGACTCGGGATTCGCCTGCCTTCTATTTGGTTATTATTATTTTTTTTAATGAGGTCAGACTGAAAAATCCATCTGCCTGGCCTGCCTAGGTTTGAAGGCAATTAAGCCAGAGACTAACCTCTTAATTAGGGTTTTCCCTGCGTAAATCTCATTTGGTAAATTCCTTATCATCCTCGGCTTTAACGACAGCGCGTCCTCGAGACGGGATTGAGCCCCCCCGGGACCTCTAAGTGGATCCCCCCAGAGAGGCCGCCCAGCCTCCCCAGGAAGGGCTGGGAGAGGGACCCCCTCTCAGGGTTAATTAATCAGAAAATTTAGTGGAGCCTGGTGATCCTGGAGAACGTGTCTGCCACCTCTTAATTCCCCGCCACCCTTCTGCCTCCTTCTAGGCCTTGCTCTAAGTTGTTTTCTGGTGCTGAGGGAACCTGAGCCTCCTCCTGCGGCCCCCCTCCCCCAACCTGTCTGTCTTTGTGTGGAGGTTCCATTTTCCCCTTCCCTTTTTTAAATGCAAGTGCAGCCGGGAGTGGAAATGTCAGGGGTCACTCTTCAGACGAGGGGGCAGGGGCCCGGGGCCACCTCAGCTGCTGTCTGTCCCCTTCCAGAGCCCAGGGCTGGACTTAACCCTTTGGAGCCCAGCCGGGGCGCACAGGCCTTTCCTCCCACTCTGCCCTGGAGTCAGGGGACACTGTCACCGGGTCCCCTTTTGGAGGTGTTAGGCTAAAAAGGACTTCTGTGGTCCCGGGGGCGGCAGGTGCCCGGGCCTTCCCTAGAAGGGAGCCCCGTTGGACTTTGGCGGTGCGCCTGGCACGTGCTGAGCACTTGTGGAGGTGGAGATGTCACCAGGGTGGAGCTGTCACCCGTCCAGACACAAGCCGGGCCACGTTCACGGCCTCGGCCGCATCAGCAGCCCAAGAGACGGGAGGGCTGGGAACTGGTGGGGGTGGAATCGGGGCCGCGGGGCTCCCAGATCTGCACCCCCGGTTCTTGCACATCCGAGCCCCAGATCCAGGGAGAGGAGAAGCCCTGTGGCCAGAGTGGCTCCCAGCCGCCCACGCCCTCCGGTGGCCCTGGGAGGGGCAGCGCCGTTGGAATGGCCCGCAGGTCCTCCTGCCCCCGGGAAGCCGTGGACCCCTTCTACAGAGGAGGTGGCCTGGCGGCAGGTGGCAAAGCTAGGTCTGTCCCCTCCTTCCTGTTTGCTGGTTGGGCCAGACTCGGCCGCAGGAGAAGCAGCCCCGGCTCAGGGTCTCGGGGTCTCTGTCACCTGGGGGCTGCGCACTGGGACTGGGGAAGGGAACAGGTGGGGCGGCCCAGTGACGTGGGGGTCCCTCTCTACGGGTCGCCGTGGTCTCGCGAGGCCTCCGTTCCCTCGTCTTTGAGTGAGGACCTCAGCAGCGTCCCCCCCGCCACCCGGGGAGCTCGGGGCCACCAGGTCCGCTCCTACCCACGGAGCTTCCCGGCAGCAGCTCGCGCCCCCGCGCTCCCACACGGCTTCACCGTTGCTGTCATCACTCGTTCCTGACGGTGGAGAAGAAAAAATGTCAGTATCCACAAAGTCCCCAGGGGAGGAAGTCCCCGTTGTGACCAGCACCTCTGTGGATAGCTGGGGGTGTGAGGGTCCCCAGAAGGTGTCAGAGAGCTCGGGGTTAGGCCTCTGATCTGGGGCTGTGTGACGCTGGGCAGGTTACTTGACCTCTCTGTGCTCCCGCGGTGGGAGCACCGTCCTTGGTCAGCGGAGGGCTGAGTCTGAACTCTGAGCCTGGAGGGGAGGAGAGGGTGCTTTGCTGCTTGGTCCTGAGCTGGGCAGCGGCTTTGGGACCCTCCCTGCTGACTGGGCCTCGGTCTCCCCATCTGGAATGGGGAAGCGGGTGGGGGGGAGCTTGGGAGAAATGCATTGCCCAGACGGTTTCCGCCCCGCCCGGGCCACTCAGGGCTCAGAGACGGCTCTTTTTTTGGTGTGGGGGTGCTGGGGATTGAACCCAGGGGCACTCGACCACTGGGCACGTCCCCAGCCCGACTCTGTGCTTTCCTGAGAGACAGGTCTCACGAGCCGCTAGGGCCTCGCTGTTGCTGAGGCTGGCCTTGAACTCGCGGTCCTCAGAGGCAGTTCTCACTGGGCGAGTGGAGAGCGGGGGCTTCTCAGCGCTGAGCGTGGGGACTCGGCCGAGGAGCTGGCCCCGCTGCCGGCCCAGGTCTGTGCACGGTGCATGCCTCTGGGACCCCGGCTGGAAGGGCCAAGGTGGCTGTGGGCCCCAGCGCCCTCTCCCTGCCGCGCCTGCCTCAGTGTCCCCTTCTGTGAAACGGGCGCCGCGGAGGCCCTGCCAGTGGCCGGCTCTGAGGACTTCGTGGGGCAGAGTGGCCGGCCACAGGAGCCTCTGGCCCACGGTCACCCGCTGTGGCCGGCCACGCCCAGAGAGGTCTGGGGCTGCCTGAGGCGGCACCGCGGCCTCCCGCTGGCCCGCGGCCTCCTTCTCCCGCCCTGAAACCGGAGCTGGGATCCGCTTCCCCGACCTGCTTAATATTCTGTCGGGTAAAATGAACTCATCGGAGCCTCCCGAAAACAGCTGAAGGAGGCCCGGCGCCCGGCGGCCTTTCAGAGCGCCCTGGCCCCCCACCCCGGCCTCTGCGAGGCTGGCAATGGCAGCAGCTGTGAGCAAGGGGCCCCTTTTCTTCTTGGTGCCCCTGGGGAGCCTGTGTCCCCAAATGGGGCTCTTGGAGGGCGGGTGGGGGCTGGGTTCCTGGCCTGTTCAGGGCCTTGATTGTGCTTCTTGGTGGGGAGAGTCTGTGTGGGGTCTCCTTGGGGACTCTGAGAAAGTTAGGCCCTCCCCAAATCCTTTCTCTGCCTGTCCTCCACCCCAGCCTCCAATGGCCCGTGGAGGCCGGGAGCCTGAGCCGCCAGCTACCATGGGGACACTGAGCCTCGTACGGCTGTTGGCTCCTTGGGACTTCTGGGGAAGTTCATTCTCCTTATTCCCATTTGACAGGTGGGAACACTGAGGCCCAAGAGGTGTGCTAGCTCATCCAAGGTCATGTCACTAGGAAATGACCTCAGCCAGAACCCGGCTCTGACCTCCGAGCCCCTGTTCTCGGTGCCACCCAGCGACCTCTGGACACACAAAGTCACCCTGAGGTTGAGTGGAGTGGCAAGCTGTGGACTGTTGCCCCTGGGCACACAGTTGGCGCCACTTAAGTGCCCGCCGTTATGGTGACCTGGAGACTTTGTCCCAGCTGCCACTTCCGCAGCCCTGATCCCTGAACGCCCGGGTTTCACCAGCTCCCTCCAAAGCAGAGCGAGAAAGTGCTTCCAGGGGAGGCTGGGTTCACTCCATGGCATCACCCGCGGTCACGTGAAGTATTACTTGGGATCAGTCGTGGGCAGTTTCTCTGCCGAGGCCCAGCAAGGTGGTGGGGTGAACGCCCGCTGAGGTAGTGTCGGTGGGGCCTCTGCAGGGTGCTGCGGGGGTCTGGGGGTGTCCTGGCCTGAGAGCCCCATCGGGGCTTAAACCCACAGCAGTGGTTTCTCCCCAAGGCACAGAGCTCCAGGGAGGGCTGCTCTAGGAACCTGGCAGCACCTTTCCTCTGTCTGTATGTAGTGGAGGGACTCAGCACAGAGTGCTGGACTTAGTCCCTTCTGCAAGTGTATTGGAGGGACTCAGCACAGGGTGCTGGACTTAGTCCCTTCTGGAAGTGGCCCAAATCAGCTCTTGGTCCACAGCCTCTGAGAGATCCCAGCGCTGGGTGTCCAGCTACGGAATCTAAGGTGGAGCATTTTCCTCCAGAGTCTAAACCCCTCCCTGTGGGGCCTTGTGCGAACCCCTTTCTCTCTCAGCCTCAGGTTTCCTTAGCTGTAAAACAGGGGTAATTTGACCATGCAGTGCAGGGACTGCCAATCTTTCTGTCAAGGCTCAGGCAGTGAATATTTGGGGCTTTTCAGACCCGAGTGTGTCTGTCACTACTTCCTAACCCTGACCTGGTCATTCAGGAGAGGCCGCAGTGTGCCTAGGAGTGGGTGTGTCTGTTTTGACACAGCTCTAATTAGGAACACTGGAATCTGAATTTCATAAAATTTTCATTTTTATAAAATAGTCTTCCTATTTTCAACCATTAAAGTAATGTCAAATGAAAATTCTTATCTCTTGGGCTACAACAATAGAATCCCCCACACCTACAATCACAGTGGGCCAAATTGGGCCAGTGGGCTTCACTGTTTTCTGGTTGCCCCCACCCCCACCCCAAGTCTGCAGGTCAAAATTCCTTTCATGGGTTTATTGAAGAGGAAGTTAAAAACAGCTGTGTACTAAATTCAAGGAATGATGATGACCACCCCTTCTACAGCTTATTCTTGTACCTTTGCATTTTGGGGTGCATTTCTTTGACCAAGGCAGGACTGCTATTCACATTGCAGGAAAATCAAGGCCCAGAGAGGGAAAGCACTTTGTCCAAGGTCACACAGCTGGGAAAAGAAAGGAGTGGGACTTGAACCTGCTGGGTTCTCTGCTCACCCCAGGACCTGCTGGGGAGGCTCCAGGGTCCTCTCTGCCAACTGAAGTGTTGGAAATCACATTGGCCTGGGAGCCTGCATCCCCCTTCCCTGAGCATCAGTTTCTCCATCTGGGAATGGCCCCCTTCAGCCCCTCCCTGTCTGCTGGACTCTGGGTGCTGACGGGGTGGGTGATGAGAATCTCTCCCCATCAGCCTCTCAGCAATTCCAAAATCTGGTCATACCCAACCAGTTTTGGCATTGTCTTGCCGCAAAGCATCATGGGTTCGTGTGCTGTGCCGGCTAGAGAGGACTTGGGGTGGGGTTAGGGGGGCAGTGGGCGAGAGTTTTAATCCTGGCCTGGCCTTGGCCCATCTTCTTTAGTGACCCTCAGGCGGGTCACTTTATTTCCCTGGGTCTCAGTTTCTCCCTCCCTGTCTGTGATTGGACTAGGTCAGATCTCAGGTTCAATGTCAAGTGCTCTTCTGGGTTGATCCGTGCTGCCTGGCTCTGAGGCTGGTCTGGGTTCAGAGGGGCCGTGCCGCGGTCATTTAGCAATGTCTGCTGTGGCACCAGGAAAAGGTACGTGCTGCTGGGCTCTCATGTGGTCACAGTCCTGGGAAAAAATCCTCCGTGGCTCCCCCCGCCCGCAGTGGACCTCCTCCTATGGAACCTTCTGTTTGACAGAAGGAGCTGGCAGCACCTTTTTTGACGGAGCTGGCCTTTTGTAGAAAGCTCCTGGTCACTGCAGCGACTGCCGCAGCCTGGGAGAGACGTGAGGACGAATGGTGTAGACCAGCCGCAGAACTTTCCGCGAGCATCGAAATGCCCTCCATCTGCCCTTCCCAGTGCGGTGTCCTCTGGGCGCGTGCAGCTGTCAAACCCTTGAAATGTAATTATTTGTGAGAGAGGGATTGATTTTAAACTTTGTTGAAAGATGTTAAAGCCACCGGTGCTAGTGGCTGCCCAGTCGGACACCCCAGGTCTGGATTTGGAGAGCATCAGGCTTGTAGGGGTTTTAAGAGCACTGACTGGGTGGGTCCTTGGGCGGGAGCCTGTTGCTTAGCAACAGAGGCAGGCAGCTCTCTGTAGCCCCGCCCACAGGCAGCTGGCACCGCCTCTGCAGGGGTGTTGAGGGGGTGGGCAGGCTCTGCGCAGGGGGGCGGGCCTTGTCGAGGTGGGCGGGCTCTGCATGGGTGGGCGGGCCCTGCAAAGTGGGAGGGCTCTGTGCTGGTAGGCGGGCTCTGTGCAGGGGGGCGGGCCTTGTCCAGGTGGGCGGGCCCTGCAAGGTGGGAGGGCTCTGTGCTGGTGGGCGGGCTCTGCGCAGGGGGGCGGACCTTGTCCAGGTGGGCGGGCTCTGCAAGGTGGGCGGGCTCTGTGCTGGTGGGCGGGCCCTGCAAGGTGGGCGGGCTCTGTGCTGGTGGGCGGGCTCTGCGCATGGGGGCGGGCCTTGTCCAGGTGGGCGGGCTCTGCACGGGTGGGTGGGCTCTGTCCAGGTGGGCGGGCCTTGTCCAGGTGGGCGGGCCCTGCAAGGTGGGCGGGCTCTGTGCTGGTGGGCGGGCTCTGCGCAGTCTCTCTTGCACCACAGGCCTCCCTGGGAGGGGCCCTGGATGTGTGGGCTCCAACCCTGAGTGGGTGAGGCACGGCCTGGATCAGATGTCGCCTTCAGAGGACTTGTATGTGGGTTCTCTTCCCAGTGGCCTCAGGTGTTCCAGGTGCAGAGTGGGCGGGTGGAGAGGGGAGGGGGGGTCACTACTCTCCAGGGCTCGGATTCTCCCTAACAACAACATCAAAACAAAAACCCAACCCAGGCCCCACCCAGCGCTGCTCCTCCTGCCCTGAGAGGCGCCAGGGAGGTGGAGGGTCATTTAACTGGTGCTCGCACTGGGAATTGGCTTCAGACTCGTCCCAGAGGTTACCCATGGGTCCCGTCTCGGGGTGGGGTGGGGGTGTAGGCTGGGAGAGGGGCTTTCCTGGTTCCCGGGCAGGAGGAAGTGGCTGGCGTTTTCGGCTCATGCCAAGGGTGGACTGAGGTTTGCTCTCCTTTCCAGACACCCCCGTCTCCTGCTCTGTGGGCCCACCCACAGGGTCTCAAGTGAAACGGAGAGGACTCCAACTTCCAGTCTCACAGGAAGGCCGCTGGCCGGGCTGGGGTTCTGGAAAGGGCGTGGACGTCCCTCTTAGTCTATGTCAATCTGGGGGGGAGACACAGTTGGCGAAACCCCCCCAGGGAGGCCCTGTGTCACCGTCCCCCTGGAAATTCCTGTTGGGTCTGTCTGGAGGCCAAGGATTGTGCTCCCGTCTTTGCCATTTTAGAGATTCTTTAGGGTTTGCTCCTGCCCCTGGGAATTGATGTAGTGGGTGCCTGTGTGCCAGCTGCCAGGGCCACAGTGGGGAGCAGGGGGGATGAAGCCCTTCTCAGAGCTGTGGCAGGCCACAGGACATTTGCACAGAGCTGGGTTGATGTGGAGTGTTGGGTAGAGAGGGCTGGGAGAGACCTCCCCCAGGCAGGAGGACACCAGGTGCAGGGAGGGACAATGGTGGTCTGGGTAAAGGGGAGAGCTGGCAGGAAAAGTGTACCCCCCTTGGGGACAGCATGCTGCTTCTGGATGAGGAAGGAACGAAGCGCTGGCTTGGGCTGGTTGGGCCACACACGTCTCTGCCCTGGTGCGCTTTGCACCCGCTAGCCTGGTCTCCTAGGGCCTGGTTCTGCCTGGTCCCAGGGACCAGGGGCTGTGACCTCTGCTCCAGGAGGAGAGTCTCTGGGTCTTAATCCTCCTTCCCCATCCCAGAGACACAGCCGAAAATCCTTCCAAGAGGTACCTGTGGGTGTTGCCAAAGGCGCTGTCCAGGGGGATCTGAGGGAGGTGAGGCGGCTGACTGAGTCACGCACCCCCGCCCTGTGCCCCCGCCTCTTCCCACACTCCCCGCCTCAGCGGAGCAGGAGGGACCAGCCCCCTCTGAGAGTCCACACCCCACCTTTCCAGGTCATTGCCAGAACTCGATGACACTGGGGTGTGGCGGGAGCCCTGACAGCCAAGCCAGTCAGCACCTGTCAGTGCTCTCCCCCCCCCAGGGACCGAGAGCAGTGCACATTTCCCAGCAGTCCACAGGAGAATTTGGGCAAGGGAACACCTACCTACTCTTCTGGTCACAATCCTGGCAGTCAGCTCTCCTGCCACTTATAGAGAGGATGGTGGCTCAGAGAGGGCAAGTGATGCTCCTGAGGTCACACAGCTTCGGGCAGGGCCAATGCTGGTCTCCTGGAGCTGTAGAGGAGAGTTCTAATCAAGTAGGCATACCCGTTCCCCAAAAGTCCAGGGTGGGGCTGAGGATAGGTGTCATAACACAGGCAGCCCTGGGGCCTTGTTCCCCACTGTTGTGATGGATGCAACCAGCCAGCTCCTTCTAAGCCCAGAATAGCTGCAACTGCTCCACCCATCTCTCTTTTCCAGGCCAGGCAGAACCAGGGGCTGGTTAAAAAGACCCAGGCAGGCTCTGGACTCATGCAGACCCAGGTTCAAATCCAGCCCTGGCACTTCCCAGCTGCAGCACCTTGGCCCTCATAGGGCTGTTGAGGGGATGAGTAAGCTCAACCATGAGCGTCACAGGCCGTCCCTAGGGTCACCCGCACTCGCCCAGCCTGTCACTGTCTACTGGAGTTGAGGCCACGAGAGGCTTCAGGACCTGCCACCGGTCTCCAGTGGCCCAGCGTGGCAGGCTTGCTCTGCCTCAGAGAGCCGCCCTTCCTGTGCTGTGTCTGTGGAAGCATTTGGAATCATCATCATCTAAGAGATTCCCACACCCCTCCCCCACCCCGCTTCATATCTCACGGGATCTTAAGTGGGAGGCCAGGGAGGAGGCCAGGGAGGTCTCCGCCGCAGCCCGAGAAGGACAGCCAGCTCCTCAGTGAGCAGTGGCACCTTTCTGATTCCTTAAGGGTCACGGCGCAGATCTTCACCTATCAGGAGCATGTATTAAGCACCTGCTGGGTGCCTGGTTCTACTTCCAACTTGGGGGAACTCAGGCAAACGCCCACCTCCACAACTAGCTTCCTCCACACAGGGCCTGGTGGCACACGTGTTTATACAAAGTGACGGTGAATGTCTCATGTCAACTTGATTGGGTCACGGGGTGACCAGATAGTCACATAGCCATTATTTTTCTGAAAGTCCCCCAGCAACACATACGGTCTGGTCTCTGTCTCAACTGCGTGGAAAGAACCACAGAGAAAATGCAGACGCGCGTGCGGCTGTGTTCCAATAAAACTTTATTGGCAGGGGCGGACGGAGGGCCGGCGTGGGCTGAGTGCTGGGTCTACTGCCCTCGCAGGCCGGGTGAGATGAGTCTCTGCCCTCTGGGATCTCAGCTAGGAATCAGTGAGTGGGACGAGTGGAACCTGGTCTGGGTGGTGGCTGGGAGCATCATCTGTCACTGCTAATAGTTCCCTGTCACTGGGCCACAGCCCTGCCCCTGGGCCTGTGATCTCATTTCACAGATGAGGAGACTGAAGCACAGCTCAGGTGGCCGTCCCTCGACCTGTCTCTCACCGTGGGGTGACCTGGGCTGCATGTTCACCCCTCCTCGGCCTCGGTCTACCCTCCCCCACCCCACCCCACCCCCGTACCCTCAGAGAGGACTCGCTAGTGTGATGCGTGGGACACATGGTCACATCCTCTGTGTGGAGGGATGTAGAGGGAGAGAGGTGGTGTCCCTTGTAGGGGTCACCACCTAAGTGGGAACAGAACCGGGTGAGTTACAGGTTGGCCCGGGTAGACTGGGGCTTTCTCAGGGGCCATTCAGCAGGTAGTGGGGGGAACCCTGACCTTACTTGCTTAGGGATGGAGATACCTGGGCCCTGTATGTTTCTAGCTCGGGTGTCTGTGCCCACGCTAGAGTGCATGAGGTGTGCAAACCTTTTATAAGTTGGGACAGATTCACAATGCACTGCCCCCACTCAAGAGCCTGCTGTGGCTCCCTATTGCTCACAGGAACGATGTCAGAACTCCCTCCATGACTGATCCCTCGTGGGCTTGGCAGCTTCCTCTTCTATTTCCATCCCTGGGCCCTGGGCCGGCCTCTTGCTGTTCTTTTTCTTTTTTCTTTTTTTTTTAATATTTATTTGCTTTAGTTGTACACAATGTGTTTATTTTATTTTGACGTGGTGCTGAGGATCGAACCCGGGCCGCGCCCATGCTAGGCGAGCGCTCTACCGCTGAGCCACAACCCCAGCCCCTCTTGCTGTTCTTCTGTGGAAGTCACAGTGGGCTTGAGGTGCCCCTCTTGCTCTGTCCCCTGCCAAACTTCACCTGTAACCCCGGCACATGCCTTGAAGTCTTCCTGGATCCCCAGCCCTGTCTCCGTCCCCAGATATCAGGTGGGCACCTACCGTCCCACCAGGCTCCTGGCAGGGCAGAGGGGACCAAACCCACTTCTCAGATGAGGAGATGGAGACGCAGGGGTTCCCAGGGGCAGATTCGGGGTGGCGCAGCCTGGCCGTGACAGTGGGGGTGGGCTTCAGACCCAGGCCTCGCCTCTGAAGCATGTGCCGGTCCCACAGCTGGCCCCTGTGCAGGGCCCTCCCTGGGGACACAGCAGGGCTACGGGAACTGAGGGGGTGAGCAGGCAGTCTCCTCCCTGCCCTCCCCACTGAGCGAGCGTCCCAAAGCCCCCGCCAGCCCCGGATGGGGAACGAGATCGATGCCCCCAGAACCTTCCCCCCAAACCCCAGCCCTCGGGAAGGTTGCCCTGGGAAACGCAGACTTGTGGCGGCACCTGGCGTTCCCTGCCGCAGCTTCCCGAGGTTGAGATTCTAAAGAACGCAGGTGGTTATCTGTGGAACAACTTAACACGCTCTGCATTCTGGGAACTCGGGGAGGCCTCAGCCTGGTGCTAAGTTGCTCCCGTTTACACGTGAATATGCCAGGGCTCAGAGAGGTACAGCGGTCTGCCTAAGGCGGCTCAGCATGGTGTCTAACACTGCAGGGTGAATTGTGTGTGATAAGGGTGTGGGAAGGCGCTGGCTGCACACGGGCTGGAGGGTCTCAGATACAGTAATCCTGGTGACACCGGATGGCAGCTACCATTTACTGGGGCATCCAGAACCGTGCTAAGTGCTTTGCCTGCAATACCACTGCGTCCTCCTCCTGTGAAGACCACGCTGTCTCTGTCCCCGTTTTCTGGATGAGGACACTGAGGCTGGGGGAGCGAACTTTCCCAGAGCGGAGCGGCAGCCGGCTCCCTGCACGAGCCCCTCCCTTGTGTTGCGTTGGGAGGAAGTTGCAGGCCAGGAGGGGCTGGCCTGGGCTCCCCTGGGCCGTCACGTCTGGGTGCACACCGGCAGTGAGTGGCCCTGGGGTGTGCAGGCCTCATCTGTCACAGGTCACTGGCTGCATGGCTGGACGCTCCAGGACCAGGAGGCCGCGCGGAGGCACCCGGGCCCAGGAGGCTGCCCTGCCCCTCTGTCCACCCTGGGACCGTGGCCCGCCGCCGTCCCCTCCTTCAGGGCTGGGGCAGGTCCCCAGCCCTCAGTCCCCCGCTGCATCCTGTCTGCCCTGGGCTCTGGGAGGCCAGCTTCGACTCTGCCCTTGATGCTTCTCCTCCGCGGAGCCCTCGGCCAGTTCTCAATCTAAATGACAGCTGCCCTCAGCCAGTCAGCTCGGATTAATCTCCCGAGGTTCCGGCCTGGCCCCGCGGCCGCACCCGCTGCCACGCGGAGGGGCCCCTCCTGAGCCTCGGTGGGGGGCTCTGTCCAGCCAGCGCTGCGTTAGGGACAGAGGGCATCTAGGGCCTGCTCTCCACGAGCCCGCCAGGCCTGTGCTGCCCGGTGACAGCGGCTGTGTGTGCACTGAGGGCCATCAAGGTTGGTCCCCAGCTGCTGGGTGACCTGGTTCCTTCCCATCCCATCTGTGAGCCCTGGGCCCTTGTCCAAAAAGCAAGTAGCTGTTGACCAGAGAGGGGGGGTGGAGAGAGAGAGCGAGAGCGAGAGCGAGAGCGAGAGCGAGAGCGAGAGCGAGAGCGAGAGCGAGAGAGAGAGAGAGAGAGAGAGAGAGAGAGAGCGCGCGCGAGAGCGCCTCTGGGATGTACTGGAACCCACAGGCGTGGCCTCCGGGGCGTGGCCTCGGGGGCGGGCCTCCGGGGCGTGGCCTCGGGGGCGTGGCCTCCGGGGCGTGGCCTCCGGGGCGTGGCGGTGCTGTGTGTGGCTGGAAGCTGTCATGAGCAGGAGAACAGACTGGGCAGGGGACCCAGGTGGAGGGCTGGGCTGA
The DNA here is from genome assembly GCA_025594165.1 of Tamias sibiricus. Lineage (NCBI taxonomy): Eukaryota > Metazoa > Chordata > Mammalia > Rodentia > Sciuridae > Tamias > Tamias sibiricus. The sequence goes on from CM046664.1 coordinate 21,760,970, forward strand.
GGGGAGGCCGGTCCCCTGGGCCTGCCTTGGGCTCTGCTTGGCCCCTGCGAGATGACCGGATGGAGTGTCACTCAGGCTCTGGCCACTGTCCCTGCGTCCCTGATCCTTGGGTTGTGGGTGCTGGTTCCCTGCGCTCAGGCTGAGATGTCTCAGGGTCCCTCACTTTGGGAGGCTCCTGACCCAGTCTCCTGCCTGCATCCAATGTAAAATTGCACTGCTCCAAAGGAGTAGGTGGGTCGCCCAGACCACCACCACCACCCACCACCCCCCCCCCCCCCCCCCCCCCGTCATTTTAGAGAAGACCAAATAGGCCCAGAGAGGAGCGGTGCCTTGCCCAAGGCCACACAGCAAGGGGGTAACAGAACAGAGATGAGGATGTGAGTCCTCGTAGAGACAGTGAACAAATGCTTACCTGGTGGCAGACACGCAGGCGTCTGTCCTGGGGGCCTCCCGGCTGGGCTTCTCTGGCCCTCGCCAGAGGGATTGCCAGCCCCTTCCACGGCCTGCCTGGGATCATGGCGTGGTGGGCGCAGGCCTGCGGGCGATCCAGGGTGGGAGTTGACCTGGGCCTCGGAGCTCCGGGTCAGAGCTGCCCAGCTGTCCAGCCTGTGGCAGGGGTGGGCGGAGCCCAGCTGTGGGTCATGGGACGGCCGTGTTCCTGCTTGTTTGGTGGCCGTGGAGACCCCCTGCCTGCCACCAGTGTGTGGATGGGATTGGCTTTTGCTGTCCCTGAGCCCAGGTGGGTGCGCCCCAGAGCCCCCTCCTGCTGCTCAGACGAGGGACATGACCCAGGGGCTCTTCTTAGGGTCACGGGTTCTACAGAAGGACTTGTTTGGTTTGGGGTGACTGCTCAGGCCCCCCACACCCTAAGGGGCGCTTCTTGGGGACTTGTCTTGCCATGGGGCTGGGGGCGTGGCTCAGTGGCAGAGGCTTGCCCAACACCAGCACCAGGGGGGGCCTGGGCTCCACCCCCTGCACCTGCTTCTGGGGCTTGAGCCTCCGAAGGCTGGAGTATTTCCTGAGCACCTGCGATGTGCTGGCGCCACGTGACCCGGTGTCCCAGGGCCAGGAGCTGGGGGCACCCTCACCCATTTCACAGAGGATAAAGCTGAGCTCAGGCAGGGAAGCCCGGGCTGACCTGCTGCTGACCAGGGACCAAGATCCAGACCTGCGTCACCTGACTCCAAAGACCCCAGGGTGTTTTCCGTCTTTGGTGGCCTGTGGGGGCGGGGCCTGACTCAGACCTCCTCCTTGGGCCGCGCCAAGTCCCATTACGTCACAGCCCGGGGGCGGAGCCACGTGCCAGGGGCGGGGCACCAGGACCTCTCCACAGGGCGATGGGATGGCAGGAGACGGCAGAGGGGAGGAGGGAGGTCCTGCAAAGCCTGAGACTTTGCCCTGAGGGCAGTGGGGAGCCATGGGAGGTTCCAGCCAGAGAGCGACCTCTGGTTGGTGCTTCTGGAAGCTCACCCGGTTCACAGAGGAAGAGGGGAGCAGGCAGCGATCGCGAAGGTCTGGGGACTGGGGACAGGTGTGTGCGCAGGGGCCTCGGGGACTTTGTGCTGCAGGACGGAGGCCCAGAGAGGAGCTGGCCAGCCCTGTGGCCTCCGCCCTGGCGCCTGGCTTCAGTCCCAGCAGCCCAGCCTCCAGCGGAGCGGCACCTGTCACGGAAATCCCCTCCCAGGTCCAAATAAAGGAAAAGCCAAACTCGATGTGCCCTCGTTGGGACCCAGTGAGGGTGACGGGGGTGATGGGGGTGCCCGGGCCCACACTGCTGCTTACGTAATCGCTCAGTTAAAAATAGCGGGGGGCGGGGGGGGGGTCGGGTCTACCTCGCCTGCCCCAGCCCCCGCCGGCCCAGAACCGCTCCAAGCGGCAGCTCCTGCTGGGCCACCTCCAGAGCCCGCTGAGCTGGGGACTGAGGCGCACGTGGAGGGCGCGTCCTGCATTATCTCATTTAATTCTCAGCAGCTGCCAGGCTTGCAGCTGGCCCAGGCCTGTGCCCAGGGGCTGGACGGACTCCGTCCTCCCCCGCGCTGGCCTTCCCCGTGGGCAGCGGCTGGAAGGTGGTGGGGCCAGAGAGCCCCTGCCTGAGGGTCACAGGGTGGCAGGGTGGCCGGGGCCCCTCAGGCTCGTGGCTGCCACCCGGCCCAGCTCCTGACGCCCGGGTGCGCGTCTCACCCAACCCGAAACCTGGCCTGTGGGTGACGATCTGAAGGGAGGAGAGTCTGGGGTCCCACGGTGCGGCCCGCAGAGGGAAGGAGAAAGCCGAGTGTCCCCGGGTGGCCAAGGCACCTGGCCGGCAGAGGGTCCCCTGCGGGCGCTTCATCCCCAGAGCGGCCTGTCACCTCCCCCCTGCAGAACGCAGGTCCTGGAGCTGGGTGACGGGCACAGAGGCCCCTGCTGCACACACGCAGCCATTGTCACCCTTGAGCCCCGTGGGAGAAATGGGGGACGCTGACCATTCCACAGTACCTGCTCTCCTCCCCTGGGTGACGGTGACCGTCCCCACTGGGGCTCAAGATGTGCCCAAGAGGACATGTGACCTGGGCTTGTGGCGGGAGGGACCGCGAGGGCGGCCCACCTCAGGCCCCGACTGGGCACGGGCACAGGCGGCCTGTCCTGGCTGACAGAGGTCCCGCCCCGGCCCACCTGTCCCCACCTGGGTCGTGCGTGGTGGCCGTGACGTCCCACCCCGTCAGTGCCAGCTCTTCCTCTTCCATGGGCCCCAAGCTGCTCCTCCGAGCGGGGACCTGGAATCGCCACCTCCAAGTGACAGATGAGCAAGCCGGGGCCTGTGGCCGGGAGCCGCTGGCCCGGGAGCCAGCCTGGCCGGAGCCTCGGGCCCCGAGGGGAGCGGCCACCTGCCCCTCGTCACCTCTGTCTTCCAGTCTGTCAGGTGGGGACCAGGGCGCTGGGCACCTGCCCTGCCTCCCCTCTGCAGCCACAGTTGACAGTGACCAAGTGGAACGCGTGACAGGACCCACCAGGTGCCAGCACTGGTGCCACCGCTCCAGGGCCACCCCGACCCGGGACTCGGCGGGGGCGGCCTGCCTCTGGGTGCTGACGTGGGGGCTGCTGCCTGTGTTCCTAGGCGGGGGCCCGGGGCCTCTCCCGGACTGGGGCAGGCTGTGACTGGAGGCTTCTTCCTGGGGACTCATTTATCAGCCGCCCTGGGAGCCACCGTCCTAGGGCGTGTTGGGTCCCCTGCTGGAACGAGTCCCCGGGAGGGTGAGTTTGGTCGTCAGGAACTCTCTGACAACCTTCTCCCCTAAAACTATCCGACACCAGGCTGCCGCCGGAGCTCGGCCTCCTCCTGGCCAAGGCTGGGGGAGTCCAGGCCCGTGCTGTGTGACATCGGGCCAGTGTCTCACCCACTCTGATCCCGGGCTTCCCCTGCCAAAGTGGGCCTGAGGATCCCCCTTGCTGGGCTTGCTGGGGGTGAATCAGGTGACAGGCGGGTGTTGGCTGTGTGTCCGGCACCCTCACTGCGTCCACCCCAGTGCGGGCGCCTGTCTGCAGCCTGGCAAGGCCAGTCTCTAGGGAGTCTGGCCCTTGGGGTTGGCTGGGACTCCCCCTTCCTGGGTGCTGCTGGGGAAGTCCCCTTAGGGAGGCGGGCCGGGGGCTGGGTGAGGTCTGGTCGCCGCTCAGTCTCCTCCTCTGTAACGTGGGTGTGACAGGAGGGTCCCCGGCCGGGCGCACCGCGTCTAGGCTGAAGCTGCTCCCGGGCAGGGAGCGGGGTGTTGCTGGGAGCCTGACCAGCGTGGCCCAGCGGCGAGTTGGGGGAACCCTGCTCCTGAGGCCTTCCGCGCCCACAGCTGCCCAGCTGAGGACAGCCCCCAGGCCGCGGGTGCTGCAGAGACCCCGGCTCGGGGACCTCCCAGATCCGAGTGACAGTTCCAGCAGCCCTACCTGGGGACCGTCACAAGGCCCCAAGGCGGATGAGGCCATCTCCACTTGACCGCAAGACACCTGGGGATTGGAGAGGGACCGTGGTGGGGCCCTGTCACACAGCAGTGGGGCTCTGGCCCTGCCCCTTGGCCTCTCAGCTCCAGGAGGGCGAAGGCTGTGCCTGCCTGCCTCTGCCTGGCTCATAGTAGTTCCTCAATAAGGGCTCGGTCGCCAGGCGAGGGCGGGGAGGGTCCTCCCAGCGCTGGCTCTTCCCAGCATGCAGGTCCCAGAGCCTCGGGGCAGGGGCCCAGCCCTGGCTGGCCTGCGTGTGGAGGGTGAGCGGGCCCTGGGTTCAGTGTCTGGGCGCGCGCCCTCAGCCACCGCTGGCCCACCCCCAAGTCCAGCCTCCTTGACTTCTCCTGAGGCAGACCTCACCGTTAGTCCATAATCAAGCCCAACTTCCTGGCCCTCCTGGCTGTGTGACCTGGGAGGTCATGTGCCCTCTCTGAAAAAGGAGAATGATCTGAATACTGGCGAACGCTGGTCAGTGGTCACTTGGCAACAGCGAATTCAAGGTCCCGCCAAACTCTGCTCCATTCCTTCTCTGCCTCACCCTCAGAACTTGCAGGTCTTGTGTGCGCCTGGTCTGATTCACACTAAGGTGTGAATGGTTTCCAGATTCTGCCTCAAGCGTGTCTAACAGATATCATGGTCTTTTGGGGTCTGTGAGGAGGGAATTGAGGGGATTTTCATCGACGATAGGCAGGATGAATAGTCTTCCTCATCCCTGGTCCGCAAAGTCCCCTCACCCAGCAGCTGGGGATGTTGCTCTGATGTTGGTAGGGAGTCCAGCCTCAGTTTTTGTTGCCTTGAGGGCTTCAGAGTCTGCCCTTTTTTGGAGGGGTAGGGGGTACTGGGGATTGAACTCAGGGGTGCTCGACCACTGAGCCACATCCCCAGCCCTGTTTTGTGTTTTATTTAGAGACAGGGGCTCACTGAGGTGCTCAGGGCCTTGCTGTTGCTGAGCTGGCTTTGGACTCGAGATCCTCCTGCCTCAGCCTCTCAGGCTGCTGGGATGACAGGCGTGTGCCACCACACCAGGCTTACAGTCTGCCTTTCTGCAGAATGCCCTTCACATTTCCGTGAACCCCTAGTACACATGAAGCTGTCTGGGCACCATTTTCAGAGGAGGGGACTGGACTCGGGTCCCTCTATGGGGCTAGCACCCAAGTCTCTCAGCCTTTGGGTTGGAGCTGTGTGTCTCCAGGAAAGTGTCTGTGCCTTTCTGGGCTGCCCACTCCTCCTCTGTAAACTGGAGGACAGAAGGCTAAACCCACAGAATGGAGGGATGAAAGACAGGCAGGTGCCCCAGGAGGCTTCCCCGCCCGTCCTGGCCTGTCACCAAGCTGCCGGGTGGCGGCTCTGCCAAGCCAGGGATTGGGGTACTGTGGGCCTCTGCCTGCCCCTGGCTGTGCCCTGCTGGGCACCCACAGGCCCCTGCCCATCCTGTCCACTCCCCTAAGAAGATGCTGTGTGTTTTCCCCTGCGGGAGGGTCAGATCGTTTCTCGTGCGTGTCAGTATCTTCACCATGAGGTCGAGGTGACCATCCTCACTTCCCGGGGTTGGCCCTGTTTTAAGACGTTTCCAGCGCCTGTCAGGCCCCCAGCAACGTCTGTGTGCAGGACAAGAGAACAGGCTGTGTTCTGGACTCGGACCAGCCCCGCCTCCCCCCTTCCACGGTATCCCGCGGGAACTCCTACGCATCCTTCAATGCCCAGTTTAGATGTCCCTCCTCCAGGAAACCTTCCCAACCCCCCTGTGTCCAGCTGATCTTTTGAGACTCCCGAGTTTATCTTGCCTGACCTCCACTCCCCAAGGGGGAAACTGGACCCGGCTGTGGGGAAGGGCTGAGGCCTCCCCGCCGCGCACCTCCAGACCCCCAGACCATCTCTGCCAGGAGCAGAGGCCTGGGTGTGGCCTCTCCTCTGGGCCTCCCTTCCCCGGAGCCCCGCCCACCACTAACTGCTCTCTCCCTTCTTCCTCCGCAGCCCACGACCTCCCCGCCAACAAGGCCTCTGCCCAGCCCGGCAGCCACTTGCAGTGCCTGTCTGTCCACTGCACGGACGACGTGGGGGACGCCAAGGCCCGCGCCTCCGTGCCCACCTGGCGGTCCCTGCACTCGGACATCTCCAACCGCTTCGGGACGTTCGTGGCCGCCCTCACTTGAATCGACGAGAGGCCCCCACCTCCAGGCCCTGCCCTCCCCCTCCCCGACCTGTCCCCACCCCGCTGTTAGGAAAGGGCCACTATTGCTGAGCGACTTTTCTTTCTTTCTTTCTTTCTTTCTTTCTTTTTTTTTTTTTTTTGTCTAGGTTGGCACCTGCTTAGTGGCTTATGGACCCGAAAGGGTTAATTTAAAGGGGCGGGTGGTTAAAAAAAACCTCAAAAGTTCTTTTTTTTTTTTTTTTTTAAGAAACTGCCACTGTATGTTACCAGTGTTAACTCTGCACAGTTAGCCAGCTTTTGTTTCAACCTTTGTTTTTCCTGCTAGAGAATTCCCCCCTTCTCTGTAATCTTGGCCTACCCTTTTAGATGACCCCTTTTTTTTTCCCTCTGTTTTATTTTGTTCACGAAGCTTCTGTGTCCAAGTATTGTTATTTCGTAATAAGACAAGAGTTGCTTTCCTTTCTTTTTTTTAATTCTCTTTTATTCTCCCCTCCCCCCCTTTTTTTCTCCCCCTTTTGTTCACTGCTTATTAAAATGGAATTCCTGGAGAAGAGTAGTTTTGGAATGTTGCCGGGTGAAAGATTGTCATCGCAATATTATATATTGACACCCAACTGTCATCAGCCAGACAGGAGCCAAACAAGTCATACCCCCTTAGGTATTCCGCCTGCGATTTTGTTTTGTCTGTTCCCTAAGAAAACAGAGAGATGATTTCCCTTCCAGCAAACGCTGCTGGAGCCCGGGCTCATCTTCGGTTCGGCTGTCCTGCTGGAAGCCGGGCCTCCCGCCTGGACCTGAGGATGCGTCCAGCTGCCCCTGGGAAGGAGGCCGAGCGTCCGCAGTGAGGTTTTTCTCCTTTTCTGGGCCTCTGGTTAGCTCCCTGAGCTGAACAGCCTTCGGTCCTCGGGGGGTGCCAGGCCCAGGGACCTCAGGGGCCCGTGGGGAAGCCTTTCTGCTTTTCTGGCTGGGCAGGTCCTGGGGACCGAGGGCACTAGGTGTGTCCCCTCCCCGGCTCCTGCTCCTCCCCAGCCAGTCCTGGGAGGACACGGCCCTCTCTTGGAGTCTGGGCTGTTTCCCAGAGGGTTGCCAGCTCCGAGCCTGACCCGGGGCCATCCTCTCTTGACCTTGGCGCCCCCCCCCCCGCCCCTTTTGATTTGATTTCACCCCGTTTCTTAAACTAGAGCCATGTCCCCGCGTCTCAGGAGGGAGCTGCCTCTACTCGGGGCAGAGACAGCTGTGGTGGCTGGAGGCCCCGCGTTGGCAGGACGGACGGACACCTTGGGGTGCTGCTGACCCTTGCGAAAGGCGTCGGGGACTCGTGGGGCTGGTGGGGCACATCAATTCCAGGGTGGGTCAGACCAGAGGCGCTGTGACACGCTTCCTTCAGAGGGGCGACGCTTACACTTTTATTTCAGTTTTCCGTTGGCCAGTGGGTCTTTCTAAATGCCCCCTCCCGAGCCCTGCTGGCCAGGTCCCAGAGTTTACAGATCAAGCGTCCTTTAGCAAGTGGCCTGAGGCTGGGGCTCCCCACACCACCCCCATATTGCGTATTTCAAAGACCTTTTCAGCCAAGGGAGAGAAGAGCCCAGAAAATCCTCTGTCCCCTCTTCCTGGCTGGCCCCTTGGGCTGGGGTCTGGGCCCTCTGACCGGGGCAGGCCCTGGCCACAGAGGGCAGACAGAAGCAGGTGGCAGGAGGGTGTCAGTGGGAAGATGGGAGCAGGCAGAGGCCCTGTGTTCTGCTACCAGGGGAATGAGGAGGGGTGGCTGTCCCCCTACTGTGGTCACAGGATGGTGGCCAGATTCTGGGCAGAAACCCACCTCCACACCCCTCGAATTCTGTACTGTCAGCTGTTTAAGCTTCATGGTTTTATTTTTTGAACAGGAATGATTTCTCCTTAATTGCTTAAGGCCGGGGAGCAAAGTCTTTCAACCTCTGTCTTTGACTTTGCCACCGTCCCATCCGCCGCACGTGGCCATCCGCCTGTGGTCCTTGCCATTCTAGAAACTTCTGAAGCTTCCAGCGTTCTCGCTCCCCACGACCCCCAGAACACGGATCAGCTTTTCAAACAGCCTTAAGCAAAAGGATGTCATTTCATGTCCTTTGGTTCTCATGGAAAGAATCAAAGCAAAGGATGGAAACACACCCCACACAGGAGACTCCCGGCGCGGCGCCTGGGCACCCCGGCGGCGCACCCTTCGGGAAAGGAAAGGAAGATGTTCTTATTGCACATGTAAAATAAGAAAACTTAACTCTGCTGTGTGTTAGGCAATCCTGTCGTCTTTTTGACTCTTAAAAAGAAAAGTTCATTTCTGAGATGCTTGGTTGGAAGACTGACAATAGCTCATGAATTGAGTGTTATTTTTTTCTTAATGTAAAGTGCGGTCTTCCGTATTCATGCAGATTGTATATACCTGTATATGTTTTCCTGAGCAGCTAAATAACAATAAATATGACGTTAATGGTGAGTGTGGTACGTTTGTGGGCGGGGCTGCCTGCCTGCCTTTCTCCCCTCCCCACTTTTCCGCAGGATTCTTCAAATTCCGTGAAACCCCGAGGCTCCGTTCTGGGTGCCGTAGTGAGTGGGTGCTTGAGTGTCGGGGTGTGTGTTGATGTTGTTGCAATTTGGGTCACTTCAGGGTTGGTCACCTTGGCCCCTGTTGACATTTTGAGTCTGATGATTTTTTTTCTTCTTTTTTTTTTGGTACCAGGAACTGAACCCAAGGGCACTTAGCCTCTGAAACAGATCCCCAGCCCTTTTATTTCATTTTATTTTTGGTACCTGGGATTGAACTCAGGCACTGGACCACTGGGCCACAAACCCAGCCCTTTTTTGTATTTTATTAGAGACAGGGTCTCACTGAGTTGCGTAGGGCCTCGCCATTGCTGAGGCTGCCTTTGAACTCGAGATCCTCCTGCCTCAGCCTCACGCCCGGCTGATGATTATTGATTGCTTTTCTTGGCCAGGGTGGGTGGGCAGCACCCCCGCTCCTGCCCACTAATCTCAGCAGCATGCCCTTCCCCCATTGGGACCACCTACAAAGTCTCCAGGTGCCACACAGAGTCCCCCTGGGTTGGTGTCTGACGGTGCGGGAGGGAGGGGCTAGGGAAGCCACCCTAGTGGTCACACCTCTGGGCGTCAGCACTCAGCGTGGTGACCTCCCGCCGGCCGCGTGGCTTCCTGACTCCTCCGTGTCCCCATCTATGAAGCGGGTCCAGCTCGTGGGGTCGTCAGGGGACACGTGTGTGGACGCGGCAGGCAGGGGAGGCCCCAGGAGCCCCCAAGGCTCAGGCGGCTTCTGGGGCCCGCGCTGCTGCCCCGCCCTGGACGCTGCCGCCCCTGCCCACAGCCAGCGTCCAGGACGCGTGGCGGTGCCCTTTCTGTGCTCTTGTTTGTGGACTGGAGCTCGGCGGGGCAGCTCGCGGGGCGCTGCAAAGAAGGAAGGCGGCCGGGAGCCAGCCCGGCCCAGGCGCTGCCACCCCGCCCACCACAGCTGCACCTGCCTCCAGCCTGGCACCCTCTGTCTCAGGCTCGGGGCCTTCCCGGGACCTTCCCTGTTAGCAGTCCAGGTGTTTCTCAAAGTGTGTTCCACGGAACCCCAGCCGCAGACCCGCGCGGCGACATTCCTCAAGGCCGGGTTCCCGGCCTCAGAGTCGGAACCCGTGAACGCCAACTCCCTGCGTGATCGAGCAGGGGCTGCTTCCCTCCCCCAGCCCATGGCCGGCTGGAGGGCTCCTGTGGGGGACCCTGATGCCAGTGTGAAGCAGGAAAGTGGGGCAGAAATGCTAGAGGCACACTGAGTACCCAACAGCGGCCCTTCGGGCTTGCGCTCCTCCAGGGACGCCTCTGCCCTGGCTCTGGCCCTGGAGGGGTCCGGCAAAGGCAGCAGGCAGTGCTGGGGGCTCCCGTCGCGGACTGCAAGCTGGCTATTGGACTGGGGACCTCGAGTGTCACCAAGAGCTGCTGTGCCGGAGGCTGGGGCCCATGCAGTCGTGTTTCCGGGAGGGCTCCTGGGAGGTGACATGGTGGGGAGGGCCCTGGCCTCGTCCTTGGGCCCTTCCATTGGTGGGTTCACAGCGGGGTGGCCCGGGGAAGTGGGGAGATGGTATGGGGCGGGGCCTATGGAGGGAGTAGGTCCCTGGAGGGGTATTTCTCGGCCCTACCCCTTCCTCTCTCTCTCTGCTTCCTGGCTACCAGGAGGTGACAGCTCTGCTCACCCCACCCTTTCCACCATGAGGTTCTGCCCTGTGACAGGCTGCAAAACCATGAGGCAAAGAAATCTTTCCTCCATTAGGCTGCTTTCCTCAGGTATTCTGTCACAGCAATGAAAAGCTGAGGCACACACTAGTTAAAAGGTCTAATTATAGCCAGGTGCAGTGGCGCACACCTGTCATCCCAGTGGCTAGGGAGGCTGAGGCAGGAGGATCTCCAGTTCAAAGCCAGCCTCAGCAAAAGTGAGGCGCTAAGCAACTCGGTGAGATCCTGTCTCTAAATAAAATACAAAATAAGGCTGGGATGTGGCTCAGTGGCCGAATGCCCCTGAGTTCAATCCCTGGTGCCTCCCTTTCCCCCAAAATTTCAGGGAATATGCCCAGCAGTGGTACAGGACTCTGAGGGACTCACAGGAGAGGTTCGAGGAAGGCTTCCTCTAATAGGTCATGTCAGGTAGGGTTTTGAGGGATGAAAAAGAGTTTATTTTATTCAACCCAGAATATAAATTGCCTGGAGGTGAGGCTGTGGGCATAGAGTCCATCAAATGTCCATACCTGCACTGTCCCCTTCTGTCACCATTAGCCACCTGTGGCTCTTGAGTTCGTGAGATGTGGCTGGCCCAAATCGCAACATTTTTGTAAGTACAAAATATACACCGGTTTCTAAGATTTAGTATGAAAAAAATAAGAGGATAAAATATTTCACTAATTACAATTAAAATTCTGTGTATTGAGTACATGTCGAAACACTAACTTAGATATTCCTTTAATATGTGAATACAAATAATTTTTAACCCATATTTTCTTAATTTAAGAAAATGTGATCTATTCGTTTTCTGCTGCTACTGTCTTAGTTTTCTGTTGTTGTAGCAAAATGCCTGAGGGTGGAAACTTAATAAAGTAAAAAGGTTTATTTAGTTCACAGCTTTGGAGGCTACACATCCAACATCAGGCAGCCCCGACCAGTCAGCCTCTGGTGGCGCTCCATGGCTGTGTCACAACATGGTAGATGGCATCCCACAGAAGGAAAGCCCACAAGAGGGGCCGCATAGAGGGAGAAGGAAGCCTCCCGATCTTGTGGTAACTGATCCAGTCTCCAGAGAACTAACCCAGTCTCTTGAAAAGGACCATGACCCGCATGACCTTGACTATTTCAAGGGCCAACTACTTTCCTACAGGTGCCCTGGAGAATCAAGCCTGTGCGTGAGTTTTAGAGGGGACAAAGCATAGTCCAACTCCACACCCAGAGGCGGCGAGGGCCCTGGTCTCCCGCTAACTGGGGGCTCAGTGGTCACATGCCCCTGAGTTCAATCCCTGTACCCACCCCCAAATAAAAGATTAGAAAAGGATCTGGAGACCAGAGTGAAGCGGGTTTTCCTGTCCGGGGGCTGATTCTGCCCTGGCCTAGGTTGGCCCAGGAGGGCGGAGCCCCCGGGGAGGAGGGGGCCTGGTTTTCCTGCGTCCCCTGCCCCTGGGGAGGGGGCGGGGTGATTGCCCAGGTTGGTGCCAGCGTCCTCTGTGGCTGTGGCCTTTGTCCCCGCCATCAGGCCCCATAGAGACCCCACCCTCAGGAGCACATTCTTCTCCACGGAGCCTCTGGAGCCCCCGCTGGGCACCCCAAACAGCCCCCTCCTCCCTTTTGTCCCAACCAGGGATCCTCAGAGCTTGGAGCCCCTCCGAGGACAAAGGGCTCATTGAGGGGCCGGCAGGCGTGGGGGAGGGGCAGCTGCGGAGGGCGTGATTGACAGGCGCTGGCCAGGCCAGCGGCGCTGGTCCCGCTCCTGCAGACTCTGCCTGGTCGGCCCACACCGAGGACCTGGCCTGGGGGCCTCAGTCTGCCTTTCTGTGGGGTGGGTGTGGCAGCGGGACAGGAGGGTGCCCCCTGCGGCTGGGCTGGCGGTGCAGTCTGCGGTGCTGAAGGTCCCCAGGAGAGGCAGAGCCTGCCGGTTTGTGCTGGACCCGCCCCCGCCGCCCCCAGCTGTTTCCACCTGTGGAATTTGGAGGACCTGGAGATGTGGGCAAGGCGGCCCTCGCGCATGCCTTGGGAGATTCCTCCAGCAACCTGCCACTCAGTGGGTATTTACTGAGCACCTACTACATGCCAGACTCTGCTCAGGCCTGGGGGCCCACCAGGGGATAGAGCAAAGCCAGTTTAGGGGCACAGTTTCCCAGGGCGAGTATCCAGGATTTGGACCCATTTTCCTGCTGAGCGTGTTTTATTAGAATCTTCTCACATTGTGTTAAGTGGGGGGCACTAGGGAGGGGATAGGGATGGGCTTCGGGTTGTGACAACCTTGCCGACGAGGGAACAGGCTGGGGGTGAAGTCACTTGCCACCAGTGCCCACAGCCCGAGTCCCCTGGGGTCCTAGGAGCCTGGCTGGAGGTGGCTGTGTGGGACGTTGGGAAGTTGGATGGCCCTGGGTTCGAGTCCTGCCAGGCCTCCTGCCTGAGCAACTCTTCTGGGGCCTCACCTGCCTCGGCTGTAAGATGGACTCAGGGGCCTGGAAGGCGTTCCAGAGGGCTGGGGGTGCTGGGCCTGTGGAAGGTGCCCACGGTGGCTCAAATCCCAACGGAAGCAGCTTTGCCCCTGGGGGCTTGGGGCAGGGTTTGGTGAGCCACTGTGCCCCTTAGGGAGGGGGAGACAGGTGGAGTTAAAGGCCACCAGGGACCCAGCCCCTGTCTAGAGCCTTTGATTTGACCTTTTGGAGATAAGGGGTCTGCGCCTCCGACTGCAGGCCGGCCTGAGCCCTGGGTGACAGATCCCTGGACCCCGGCTGCCCTGTGCCCGTGACCTCCGACCCCTGGCAATGGTGAGGCGGGCGGGTGGCCAGTCCAGCTTCAGATGCAGGCGGAGACCAAGGGCTGTGGTCAGGGGCTCCCGGGCTGGGCTTCCTGCCCTTTCAGGGCAGCTTGGCTAGACCGAGAGCGGGCCCAGCTCAGGGCGGAGCTGGGCCTGTTGGAAAAGCTGGGGGAATCATGGTGCAAAGGCACCCCTGGGGGGTCCCCTTCCTCTGCAGCCTCCTCCTCCTCCTCCTCATGGTGACTTTATCTCCTCCCCAGTGTCCTGCTACGTAAAGAGAAACAAAAGATTGTAAACTGTGATGTAAATTTTAGCATGCGTCTTTGTGTTGTGCGGGGCTGCTTTTTTTTGGTTTTTGTTTTTGTTTCTTGGGGGGTACCAGGGATTGAGCTCAGGGGCACTCAACTACTGGGCCACACCCCCAGCCCTATTTTGTATTTTATTTAGAGACAGGGTCTCACCGACTTGCTTAGTGCCTCGCTGTTGCTGAGGCTGGCTTTGAACTCCTGATCCTCCTGCCTCAGATTCCCGAGCTGCTGGGATGACAGGCATATGCCACCGCGCCCAGCTTAGGGCAGGTTTTAAGTGTCAATACTGCAGCACTGAACTCCCACATGGAGCCCCAGAACTTACCGGCTCACAGCTGTGGCTGGGCACAGACCCGCTCTGCTCCTACCAGGACAATGGAGTCCGCTGTTTGCTTCTTTCCCTGTGCGCCTTCCTCCTCGGCCTCTGCCTTAGGTTTGCAGTTGAGTCCAGAAAGCAAGAAGGAAAGGGAATTCAGGATTTCTCTGTCGTCTTCTGTCAGGAGGAAAGGCCACAGGGAAGGCTTCAGTGGGGGGCCTCTCCTTGCAGTTTTGATTGACATTTCCCTGATGGTTGAGGAGATTGAGCAGCTTCAGCGCTGAGCAGGAACAGCGGTTCGAAGGAGTCAGTAGGGGCAGGGGCAGGCGGGAGATCTGACCAGAGCCCAGACTGCGATGGCGACCTGCAGGAGGACAGAAGGAAACGTCACCAGTGATGGTCTGCCTAACAATGACAGGGTGATGAAAGGGATGGTGGTGGTGGTGGTGATGGTGGTGGTGGTGGTGGTGGTGGTGGGGGATGGTGGTGAGGATGATGGTGGTGGTGGTGATGGTGATGGTGATGGTGGTGGTGATGGTGATGGTGGTGGTGGTGGTGTGATGGTGGTGATGGTGGTGGGGATGGTGATGGTGGTGGGGGATGATGGTGGTGGTGGTGATGGTGGTGATGGTGGTGGTGGTGGTGATGGTGATGGTGGTGGGGATGTTGGTGATGGTGGTGGGGATGTTGGTGGTGGTGGTGATGGTGGTGATGGTGGTGGGGATGGTGGTGGTGATGGTGATGATGGTGGTGGGGATGGTGATGGTGGTGGTGGGGATGTTGGTGATGGTGGTGATGGTGGTGGTGGTGGTGATGTTGGTGATGGTGGTGGGGATGTTGGTGGTGGTGGTGATGGTGGTGATGGTGGTGGTGGTGGGGATGGTGGTGGGGATGTTGGTGGTGGTGGTAGGGATGGTGATAGTGGTGGTGGAATGTTGGTGATGGTGGTGGTGATGATGGTGGTGATGGTGGTGGGGATGATGGTGGTGGTGATGATGGTGATGGTGATGGTGGTGGTGTGATGGTGATGGTGGTGGGGATGTTGGTGATGGTGGTGGGGATGTTGGTGGTGGTGGTGATGTTGGTGATGGTGGTGGGGATGTTGGTGGTGGTGGTGGTGATGGTGGTGATGGTGGTGGTGGTGGGGATGGTGGTGGTGATGGTGATGGTGGTGGTGGTGGTGATGGTGGTGATGGTGGTGGGGATGGTGATGGTGGTGGGGATGATGGTGGTGGTGGTGATGGTGGTGGATGGTGGTGGTGGTGGTGATGGTGATGGTGGTGGGGATGTTGGTGATGGTGGTGGGGATGTTGGTGGTGGTGGTGATGGTGGTGATGGTGGTGGGGATGGTGGTGGTGATGGTGATGATGGTGGTGGGGATGGTGATGGTGGTGGTGGGGATGTTGGTGATGGTGGTGATGGTGGTGGTGGTGGGGGTGATGTTGGTGATGGTGGTGGGGATGTTGGTGGTGGTGGTGATGGTGGTGATGGTGGTGGTGGTGGGGATGGTGGTGGGGATGTTGGTGGTGGTGGTAGGGGATGGTGATAGTGGTGGTGGAATGTTGGTGATGGTGGTGGTGATGATGGTGGTGATGGTGGTGGGGATGATGGTGGTGGTGATGATGGTGATGGTGATGGTGGTGGTGATGGTGATGGTGGTGGGGATGTTGGTGATGGTGGTGGGGATGTTGGTGGTGGTGGTGATGTTGGTGATGGTGGTGGGGATGTTGGTGGTGGTGGTGGTGATGGTGGTGATGGTGGTGGTGGTGGGGATGGTGGTGGGGATGTTGGTGGTGGTGGGGATGGTGGTGATGGTGGTGGTGGTGGGGATGTTGGTGATGGTGGTGGGGATGGTGATGGTGGTGGTGGGGATGTTGGTGATGGTGGTGGTGATGGTGGTGTGGTGGTGATGGTGGTGGTGGTGGGGATGGTGGTGGTGGGGGGGGTGGTGGTGGTGGTGGTGGTGATGGTGGTGGGGATGATGGTGGTGTGATGATGATGGTGGTGGTGGTGGTGGTGGTGGTGGTGGTGATGGTGATGGTGGTGGTGATGGTGATGATGGTGGTGGGGATGTTGGTGATGGTGGTGGGGATGGTGATGGTGGTGGTGGAATGTTGGTGATGGTGGTGGTGATGGTGGTGGTGATGGTGGTGGTGATGATGGTGGTGATGGTGGTGGGGATGATGGTGGTGGTGATGGTGGTGATGGTGATGGGGATGGTGGTGGTGGTGGTGATGGTGGTGGTGGTGGGGATGATGGTGATGGTGGTGGTGGTGGGGATGATGGTGGTGGTGGTGGTGGTGGGGATGGTGGTGGGGATGATGGTGGTGATGGTGATGGGGATGGGGATGTTGGTGATGGTGGTGGTAGTGGTGATGGTGGTGGGGATGGTGATGGTGGTGGGGATGGTGATGGTGGTGGGGATGGTGATGGTGGTGGTGTAATGTTGGTGATGGTGGTGGTGATGGTGGTGGTGATGGTGGTGGTGATGATGGTGGTGGTGGTGATGGTGGTGGTGGTGATGGTGGTGGTGGTGGGGATGATGGTGATGGTGGTGGTGGTGGTGGTGATGGTGGTGGGATGGTGATGGTGGTGGGGATGATGGTGGTGGTGGGGATGGTGGTGATGGTGGTGGTGGTGGTGGTGGTGGTGATGGTGATGGTGGTGGTTGTGGTGATGGTGGTGGTGATGGTGGTGGTGGTGGGGATGATGGTGATGGTGGTGGTGGTGGTGGTGATGGTGGTGGGATGGTGATGGTGGTGGGGATGATGGTGGTGGTGGTGATGGTGGTGATGGTGGTGGTGGTGGTGGTGGTGGTGATGGTGATGGTGGTGGTTGTGGTGATGGTGGTGGTGGTGGGGATGATTGTGATGGTGGTGGTGGTGGTGGTGATGGTAGTGGTGGTGGTGGTGATGGTGGTGGGGATGGTGATGGTGGTGGGGATGATGGTGGTGGTGGTGGTGATGGTGGTGATGGTGGTGGTGGTGGTGGTGGTGATGGTGATGGTGGTGGTGGTGGTGGTGATGGTGGTGGGGATGTTGGTGATGGTGGTGGTGATGGTGGTGGGATGTTGGTGGTGGTGGTGGTGATGGTGGTGGTGGTGGGGATGGTGGTGATGGTGGTGGGGATGGTGGTGGTGGTGGGGATGGTGGTGGTGATGGTGGTGGGATGTTGGTGGTGGTGGGGATGGTGGTGGTGGTGGTGGTGGTGATGGTGGTGGGGATGGTGATGGTGGTAGTGGGGATATTGGTGATGGTGGTGGTGATGGTGGTGGTGGTGGGATAGTAACAGGATAAATCATGTTATCAGCCAGCATTCACCTTCATATTCCTCATCCCATTGTCATAGGTAGACACTCTCCAGGGAACAGACACCATTTTCACCCCTGTTTTTGGGATGGGGAAACTGAGGCGCATTATGGTGGCCAGCTGGGGAAGGCATGGGGTGTGGGGCAGACTGGCCTGACTCCTGCTCCTCCACCGGGCATGGGGAGAGCCGCACCCAGCCCCCCCCTCCCCAGGGCCTCGCAGTGCCAGGCTTCTCCCTTCCTCGGCCTTTGTCCTGCTGTGACCCTGGGGCTAAGCCTTTGAAGGCGGCTGCCACGCTAGGCCGGGGGGCCTGTCATCCCCCTGGCATCGACAGCTGTGCTCTGGTCCCGGGAGGGAGGGGCAGCCTTCCACAGCCCGCGGCTCTTCTGTGCCAAACCCTGGTCAGAGTGAGATGTGTGTGGAAGAATCTGGTGCATGTGGATCCAATTTCTCCTGGAACACAGCAAATAGCGCAGGACAAAGGCAGGCAGCCGGGCTGGACTCAAGCTATGCAGGCGATTGCTTCCAAGGTGTTTGACAACTCTGAGACTCGGCTGAGCTGGCCGGTGGCACTGCGCTGTGGCAACCTACCCAGGAATGAGCAACCAAAAGCCCTGGCTCGCCCCCTGAGCCTGGCAGTGACACAGGGACGGGGACCACCCATGCACAAGAGACCTTTGCAGGGGACGCTGCATCCAGCAGCGTCAGCAGTGAGGTGTGATGGTGTCTCCACGAAGTTTCTTGCTCTGTGAGCCAACTGAGTCTCTTGCCCTTGCTGAGTCTTAAGAGTCTGTATCTGTCACATGGGGCTGCAGAGCTGGAAGGTATTGAGCAGGACCCAAAGGGGTGTTTGGTTTTATGTCTTCCAAATAACCAGCTCCCCACCACCTTCTCTTCCCGGGCTCTGCTCCTCCTCTTCTCAACACGTGCTTCTGAATGGGGCTGCCAATCATACTATCCGACTTTCTGATTGGTCTAAAGATGGGCATGTGACCCACCTTTGGCCAATCAGAGCCCTTCCCTGGGATTTTTTTTTTTTTTTTTTTTTTATATTTTTTAGTTGTAGATGGACACAATACCTTTATTTTATTTATTTATTTTATGTGGTGCTGAGGATTGAACCCAGTACCTCACACATGGTAGGCAAGTGTTCCGCCACTGAGCTACATTCCCAGCCCAGATTTTTGCTCTTGAACTAGGAGAAGGCAGCCCCTTGTCCTCCAAGGAAGTTGGTCCTGAGCTGTTTATGATGCAACCCCCACTCTGTAAGGTTACGAAGAAAGAAGGTGACCAGTAAAAAAGAAAAGCAGATGAAGACCAAGAAGATGTTCAGATGAGGTTGATATTCTAGTGTCCTGCCTCATGTCTCCCCT
The DNA here is from genome assembly GCA_025594165.1 of Tamias sibiricus. Classification (NCBI taxonomy): domain Eukaryota; kingdom Metazoa; phylum Chordata; class Mammalia; order Rodentia; family Sciuridae; genus Tamias; species Tamias sibiricus. The sequence continues at coordinate 21,779,405 of CM046664.1, forward strand.
TCTTATGGAATTTTTGGTGACAAGAGCCAAGTTTTCTGTCTTAAACTAACTGAATTTGCATTCTTGTCTCCTATGAAAAAAACCTATGTTGATAAATGCAAGACTTTCCTGGCTTCTAAGGCCTTCAAGGTTCGTTACCCTCATCGTTCCTGAGAGCTGAATATTAATATTCCTAGGTGTACATCTCACTAATCATAATCACCTCCATCTCCCAAGTATGCCAACCACGGAGCTGAGCCTCTTATAGGAATCTCTTGATCAAATCCTACAACACCCGGGAGATAGTGGTTATCATTCCTCCTATCGTACACACAAAGAAACGGACAGTCAGAGAGGTCAGTGGATTCACTCCAGGCCACACAGCTGGCAAATGATAGAGCCAGAACTTAAACAGAGGTCAACTTTCCCGCCCCTGTGTAACAAGTCAGTGGGGGTGATGGTGGTGAGCCAGGTCTTCTGGGCACCCACCAGTAGCAGACACCTCAATGACATCGCTGCTCTTAGTTCTCGAGATGGCCCCCGGTGGCAGAGATGATTTTTTATCCCCATTTGGCAAATGAAGAAATAGAAGCTCAGAGAGTTTGGGTGACTTACAAATGCCACATGGCTAGAAAATGACAGAGCCACCGCGCCTGTGGTACTCCCACATGGGCGCACATGAATTCCACACTGTAGGGTCCGTGGTGGCATACTGATTGAAAAAAGCCTCTGTCCCTCCGTCGCTGACGCTTCCCTTCTCTGGGCCTGTCTGTGGTGTGGCCCTGAGCCTCCTCCGTGGAGAGCTGGCATCTGTTTCCCATCCCTGGAATCTGGACGTGGTAGCCAATGTGAGGACACCATGGCTGGTCACCAGCCATCTTCCTTCTATGTCCTATCATGGAGAGAGAGAGAAAGAGAGATCTTTCTTTCTTTATTTTTTTTTGTGTGGGGGGGATACCAGGGATTGAACTCGGGGGCACTCAACCCCTGAGCCACATCCGCAGCTCTATTTTATATTTTATTTAGAGACAGGGTCTTGCTGAGTTGCTCAGCACTTCACTTTTGCTGAGGCTGGCCTCAAACTTTTGATCCTCCTGCCTCAGCCTTCTGAGCCGCTGGGGTGACAGGCATGTGCCACCAAGCCCAGCAGAGAGATATTTCTTATAAGGCCACAATTCCATTGGATCAGGGTTGCGCCCCGTGACCTCACTTGACCTTCATCACCTCCTAACCCACAACTGTAGGTACCATGCGTCACTGTGGCGGGGGAAGGTTAAGACCTTGATAGGAGTCTTGTGGGAGATAATTCCGTCCAGTCACAGTGCGCGGCTGGCCAAGGTCCTCAGCAATGGCATCGTGCCGCTTCCAGGCAGGACCGTGAGGGAATTTGCAGCTCCTACTTTTTCTCAGAACCCGGCCCAGCAGCCACCCCCACCCCCAGAAAAAGATCTCAGCCTTGGTGGAGTCACGGTGACGCACGCGGTTTTTCCTGGGTTGGCTTTCGGAGGACAAGCCAAACGGACCCTGGATGGTCCTGGGGGGAGCGGGATCTCACGCCCTGTGTCCACGTCCACCGTCCTTCTGTTAGTTCACCTTCTCGTCCCTTTAAAGGACCTTTTCTCCGGGGAGCTGAGAGCAACACCTCCTCCCCTCCCGGGCTGCGCCTGGAGGACGTTGGGTGGAGGGGCGCAGTCCTGGCCCCGCGGCCGCCCCGCCCTGCCTGCAGACGTGCCCGTTGGACTGTGTGACTGTGACAGCCTGCCATGCGGTCAGGAGGAGCCCTGCTTTGACTCTGGACCTGTGCCTGGGCTTGGCGACAGGTGTCCCATCTTCTCTCGCGAAGCCAGACAGCAGCAGCGAACCCCAGGGCCCAGGCAGCCCCACCACCAGGCGGGAGATGACCTTCCAGTGCCTGAGCTGCTAGGCCGGGGTACCTGGAAGGTCAGGTGGGGTCAATGCATTTTCCGCTTCTGTTATTTTCTTCTTTTTTAAAAAATTTATATTATTATGATTTTTTGGTACTGGGGATTGAACTCAGGGACACTCGACCACTGGGCCACATCCCCAGCCCTATTTTGCATTTTATTTAGAGACAGGGTCTCACTGAGGTGCTTAGCTCCTCACTAAGTTGCTGAGGCTGGCTTTGAACTCGCGATCCTCCTGCCTCAGCCTCCTGAGCCACAGGCTTTAATTTATTTTTTGATTGACACATAAAAACAAAGATCATACATATTTATGGGGTACCTGGTAGTGATGTTTTGATACCTGTACATGTTGTGTGATATTTAAATCAGGCTAAACTTATAAATCTCCTCAAACATTTATCATTTCTCGGTGGTGAAAACATTCAAAATTCCTTCCTGCTTTTAAAAATATGCCCTTCATTATTATCATCTAGAGTCACAATGGCACAGCAGCACTGCTTGCTTCTACCTAGCAGAACACAGTACCACTGAGCAACCTCCCTACCCGGTCGCCATCCAAGAGCCACCAATCTTCTCTCAGCTTCTATGAGATCATTATTTTCCATGTCCCATGGATGAGTAAGATCCAGCGGTACCTGTCTTTCCAAATTTGGCTCATGTCACTTAACATAATGTCCTGCAGTCCCTTTCATGTTGCTTACAGATGACAGGGTTCATCCTTGTTTATGGCTGTGTAGTATTTCGTCATGGGTTTTTAAGTTTTCGAGCAATCTCTCCTGTTTTCCATGATGGCTGTACTGCTTGTGACATTTTCAATTTAGCATGGGTCTATCGGGAGTAACCCCACTGTAAGTTGAGAAGCCTTTGCACCCTTTCTGCTGGGTGACGTTGAGTTCAGCTGTGTGACATCTTTGGCCAATGGGTGTGTGCACACACGCCAAGAGCACAGGCTTCCTATGCCCCCCGTGGTGACTGGGCCGCCCCCTGTTGGCAAGAGAGGGAGGTGCCCAGGCTAGCCCGCTGCAGGACAGAGGAAGGGGGAGCAGGACCAAGTCCCCGAGTCCTCCCTGCCACCGCCAAGCCAGGCACCCCGGGCCTGAGGTCGACCCCAGCCAGGACCCCAGGGCCCCTAGACGCACCAGCACCGAGTACCAAGCCTCGGGGGCCACATGCCATTTCATGGAGAGTCATCGAGATGGAGAGGACAGTGACGTTGGCCGAGGAAGTCACCCTGAGGCCATCTCTGGCTGCCTCCTTTGCCAGAGGCCACCGTGGAGGGCCGGGACTCCCACCCCCGCAGGCAGCGGGACCTGCGACCTTGGGCTCCTGGGCTGAGAGGATGGAGGGGCAGGAGGCTGAGTCGGAGCCCGTCCCGCCCCCAGGCCGCCTGCTCCAGCCGGCTGCGGGGAGTGGCGGACGTTGTTTGTGCCCTGAAGGGAACATCAATCACGCGGCTCGGAGGCGCTTGCTCAGCCCGCTCCGCGGCTTCTCTGCACAGGGTCCTGGTGCGAACCGGCGCTGGCTGCGCCTGCCTGGTGGACGTAGGGACCCCAGCGCCTGCTTTCCAGGCGCCACTTCCCCCTCCCAGTGCCCCTCGGGGTCTCCTTGCGTCGTGGGTCCCATTTTACAGATGCAGAAGTTAAGGCCCAGAGAAGTTGCCCACTTGCTCAAGGTCACACAGCAAGGAAGGAAGAAGGGGAGGACTGGAACCCGAGCACACAGGTGCCCAGAGCCAGGCTGTGCGTCATCCTCCGCAGGCTCACGGGGTCACCAGCTGCTCGGCGTCACTGACATTGTCAGTTGCCAGATCCTTGCAGGGGTGGGGGCGGGGGCTGCAGAGTGGCTGAGGAGCCTGGAGCTCTTCACGCAGCTCCTGAGCGCGTGGGGAGGGGGCGTCTCTCTTCCTACACCTCGGGACAGAGTGGCTATTTTTAAACCCTGCTTTTTATAGTTAAAACAGGTTCACGTCAAAGGGACTCGTCAGGCATCCCGGGAAGTGACGTTTAGGCAGCCAGAGCTGGGGCTGACGCGGGCGCTCTGAGTCACGCGTCCTCCTCCCTGGGAGCCTCATGCTGGGAGCTGCTTAGGCACCGGACGGTGGGCGGACTGCGCACCTAGCCACCCCTGCTGGTGTCCCCAAGCCCAGGTCGGTGGCACCTGCAGGTCACTCCTCCTCCCAGGTGCTGGGGCTGGCCGCTGACAAAGGTTTCCAACGCCACCTTCTTCAGAGAGATGCAGCAGGAGGGCGGGGGGCAGGCAGGTCCTTGTGACCCCCGGGGGAACCTGGGGAGCAGCCTACCTGGGGTCCTCAGAAGAGCTTGGAGCACAAGCCCCAGGCCTTCATTCTGTTTTTGTTTTTGTTTTTTTTTTTTCCCCTTCTCTTTTCTTTCGTACATCTTCAGGCAGTATTGTATTAGAAGGAAATATTTCACCGCTGAAAAAAGAAAGATGAAAGTTTGAAAAAGGCTGAGTTCTGAAGCCTGAACACGCTCACCTCCCTGATCAACTACTTAGCTGTGTGTCCTTGAGCGATTTACTTCACGTCTCTGAGCCTTATTTTCCCAATCTGTAAAATGGGAATGATGAGCGTACTTAACTCGCAGTTGTTGTGAAGAGCGCGGAGGGTTGCATTCTCCAAAGATGGTCACGACCGGGTACCCCGTCCATAACCTTGCAGAACCTCATCACGCGCCTGTCAAGAGTCGAGCACCCCCCCTTGAACCTGGGTGAGCATTTGTGACAGTCCTAACAATACAGCACGCTGGAGGCAACAGGAGACTTCTTTGTCCTTTTCCCACACTTTTTATTGATGTGTTACTGTTTACATCCGGCTGGGATCTGTTCCGTATCCGCACGCCCACAACACACAGTGTAACCATGTAATCTGGCCAATACCCGCCCCAGCACCCCCGCCTCCCAACCCTTGCTCCACTTCCCTATTTTGAGGGGGGGGGGTGTACCGGGGATTGAACTCAGGGGCACTCCACCACTGGGCCACATCCCCGGCCCTTTTTTGTATTTTATTAGAGACAGGGTCTCACTGAGTTGCTAAGTGCCTCGCCATGGCTGAGGCTGGCTTTGAACTCGCGATCCTCCTGCCTCAGCCTCCCAAGTGCTGGGATCACAGGCGTGCGCCACCGCGCCCCGGCTCCCTTTCCCTATTGATGGTGCAAGACTTCCAAGGTGAGGTCACAAACGGGCCACAAGCTGGTCCCTGGTTCCCTTGGGATGCTCATTCTTCACCCAGGCCACCAAGCAGACCGTGGAGAGGAATGGAGGACCCCACCCTCGGGGCAGGTCCAGCCGGGCTCCCAGCCAAACAGCCAGGACGAGCTGCCGGCCACGCGAAAGAGCTGCTCTATTTTATTTTATTTATTTTATTTGCGTCCCCCACCCCTGGACGAGCTATTTTTGAGGTTGCTCCTCCACTCCCTAGTGGGGCCACCTTCTCGGTCAGCCGGAGGAGTCAAGGGGAACCCTTCCTGTGGAACCCTCATGAATCACAACTGTGCTCGTTGGTGATTCAAGACACCAAGTTTTAGGCTGTCCTGGTGCAGCAGGGACCTATTCCTAGAAGAAGGAACTAGGTGGGTCCCTCTGTGCACACAGGGACCAGGTCCATGGAACCCACAGAAGGAACTGAGCACAGAGAGGGTGGTAGGTTGGCCCAAGGTCACACAGCTCCTCCTCTGCATGGGGGTGGTAAGGCTGTGACTGTTCCTTCTGAGCTCATCCCACAGTGGGGCCTATCCTCTCTCCCCCCAAACTTAACTAGCACCCATGGCTCAGAAGAGGGCCGATCAGGCCGGGGGTGGGGGGCTCCAGACAGGCTCCCGGTAAGTCCCCCTCCCTGCCTGTCCCCCACGGGGGCCTTGTGGCTGCCCCAGGGAGGTAGGCCAAGCGTCCCCAGCTGGGCATTGGCAAAGAAAGGCCCCAGAGCTGGGGAGGCCCCTCCTGGCACAGGACCCTGCTTCCTGGCTGCCTGCGGCTCGTCCTCGGTGCTGGGGCTGCCACGAGAGAGGATCTGGTGACTTTCCTCTCGGCATTAATAATGCTGCTAATTAAGCAACCCAGGGAAGAGCAGGCTGGCGCCGAGGAGGGGACAATGGTCTGAAAAGGGAACAGAGAGTGGCATCAACAGCTTCCCATGCAGGGCTTTCAAAAGAGCAGCTGTGCGGAGCGGGCGGGCAGGGAGCAGGAGGGACGTCGCCAGCGTGCCCGTTGTGGCTTTGCGCAGGCCGGGGAGACATGGAGGAGCCCGTGCCAGCGGCCCAGCTGTGCCCCTCGCTGGCAGCCCCTGCCCGCCCAGCTGGACGAGGCCTTCTCGGGAGCTTCTGCACAGGCTGATGGAGCAGGCGGTCAGAGTGGACCAGCTGGTGCACACGGACTCCCACAGCCCTTGCCGGGCCTCCGTCTATGGAGCAGGGAAGCTGAACTAAACTCTGTTTCTTCTTCTGTGCTCCTGGGGATCCACGGCGGCTGCCCGGGATGCGGAGAAGCCGTCATCAGCGCTCTGTGGAAGAGCACGCCGGGATCGACTAGCGATGTCTGCCACGAGCGCAGGAACGGCAGAGCTGGCGATGTGGGCTACCCGGATAGGGAGGCCGTGGGCCATCCTTCACCAGGAAGTAGTTGAGAACGACTGCCAGGTGTAGTCTAGTCGTTAAAAAGCACTGACTGTCCCTTCCTCTGGGTGACTTCCTTATCTGTAAGACGGGTGCTCGTAGGAATCACAGGTTCGTCTGTTGGTGCCTGCAGGCCTGGGCTCCAGGACCCTGGGGACCGACACCCAAATCTGCAGATGCTCACGCCCCTTATTTAAAATGGTAGTGTATTCACACGGAGCGATTCTGTGGACCTCTGATGCTTCTCCAGGCATGTCCTGGGCACCGCCTCCCTTGCTGTGCCAGCCAACTCTGAGTTTGGTGGGGGCAGATGTCATCAAGGCCCCTCTCCAGAGGAGGAAACCACAGCACAGCCTCAGGAGGGAAGCCTTGAACCTGAGCCTCCCCCTATTTCTTTCCCTGAACTTCCTTCTCCACTCCTAGATCTAACTCCAGTAAGCCTCCAGGATCTCTCTGACATTAAACCCAAATCGAATCAGGTCACACTCTTGCTCAAATCCACTCACTCCCATTCCCCCTCACTTGCAGGGACACATAGTCCCTGTATCAGTCAGTGCATGTTGGGTCACACCGTTGTAACAAACATCCCCCAACACGGCACTGTACAGCAGTGGCCATTTCACTCACCCCTGCTCTGTCTTGCTCCCTCCTTCCCTCCCTCTCACCTGCTCCACTTCCCCTCACTCTCAGACACACAGTCCCCGTATCAGCCAGCCTGAGCTGGGTTGTGCTGTGGTAACAAGCAACCCCAAACTCAGCACCACACTGCTGTAGGGGCCTGTTTTCTGTCACACTGTCTCCATCATGGCTGGTCAAGGCCCTGCTCCACTCTCTTTCCCTCTGCCTGGCTGACTGCTCCTCTCACTTCCAGCGGCCAGGGCAGAGGAGAAGACAGCCTCCCACACATCGGCTCTTTAAGCTCTGCAGAAAGGGACACACACATCATTTTCACATGTAATTGGCTGGAGCCAGCCCTGTGGTCATGTTGGACGTCAGGACACAGTGACCCTTCTGCACCAAAGAGCAGGGACATCCATACTTACGAATACAGCGGCCACCAGTGCAGCAGGACACCCTCACAAGGACCCCTGCCCTTGCCAACCCAAGGCCCTTGCCATACAGAACCACGCACCAGGACCACAGACCCTCAGCCGCGACCACGCCCAGCCACGCCCAAGCCACACCACACCCCAGCCCATCACACGCCCCAACCACCCTCACGCCCCAGCCACGCCCCAGCCACGCCCCACACACAGACCCTCAGCCACGCCACTGCGGGCGCAGTGCTGTGCATCTGCATCCCTCGCTCTCATAAACACACTCATGCCCGCTCCGTCACTTCCCTACACGCTCACACTTAGTTCCACACCTGTTTGCACACTCGCCCCGACTGGCACCCGCATCTGGCCCGTCTGGATGGAATGCCTGCGCCCTCCCCAGTTCCCGTGCTGCCACCCAACCCCAAGGTGGTGGTGTTGACGGGTACAGCGACATGCACAGAAACCAGGGCCCTTGCTCCCTCCCAAGTGCGGTGGCCTGGGGGGGCGGCTCTCTGAGGCCTGGGGCCCAGCTCCATTCGCAGAGCCCCAGCCGGTGAGGCAGGGACCCTGGAGGCAGGAGGTGGGGCTGCGCGGAGCCTGGCCAGGTGGGACGCCCCCAGCCACCCCGCCAGGCCTGAGCAGCCCCTCTCCTCCCCGTGCCTGGCGGCTGCTCCTGTAATTGGCCGCGGGAGCGGATCGATCAGGCGCTGTGTGCACCGGACACAATTAAACGCGCTTGGGAGCCGTTAATTGCGCCAGTGAGAAATTCCAAACAACCTAATTTGGGACTTTGCTCCCGAACGCTTCTCCGCCTCAGCTGAGCGCCGGGACACTAAAAAGGGCTGCAGAGAGCTGGCCGGGCCCCAGCTGGACAGGCCGAAGGCCGGTCCGTTGTCGTGGAGATGAGGAGTGGGGTCAAGGCCACCAGGCAGGGGGGCCTCCTCTAGGTAGCCCGCCTGGATTGCCCCGCGCCCCTCCAGCAGCCCCTGGCGTCTCCCACATCCTAGTTCAGCTCGTAGCTTCCCGCTGAGGGGGTTTGGGGTGGTTTCCTGTAGATCTGTGAAAGCTCCTTTGCTATTGGAGGGCTGTTGGTCACACCTTCATGGAGCCCCGTTACCTGTGGCTGTCATTATAGCTGGGGCGGTGTTACCCAGGTCCTCAATCAGCTGGAGGCCTCTGGGCAGCGGGCTTGGTCTGACAAACAAGGCTCCATTTGCTCCAGATGCATAAACAGCTTAGGTCCAGGGAAATAAAAATCAAACCAGTTTGGGGCTGGGGTTGTGGATCAGCAGTAGAGCGCTGGCCTAGCGCGTGGGTGGCCGAGTTTCATCCTCAGCACCATGTAAAAATAAAGGCATTGTGTACAATGAAAGCAAGTAAATAAATATATATATAGGTATAGATATAGATATAGATTTTAAATCAAACCAGTTTGGCTGTCATAAAGCACTAAGAAAGACGATCACAGGAAAACATTTTTTTTTTTTTTTTTTGTATTGGGGATTGAACTCAGGGACACTCAACCACTGAGCCACATCCCCAGCCCTATTTTGTATTTTATTTAGAGACAGGGTCTCACTGAGTTGCTAAGTGCCTTGCTAAGTTGCTGAAGCTGGCTTTGAACACGTGATCCTCCTGCCTCAGCCTCCTGAGCTGTTGGGATGACAGGAGTGTGCCCCTGCGCCCTGGCCAGGTCTCTTTTCTGGGCAGCCTCTCGGGTCCACCTTCCCCCCAGAGTCTCCCTCACTCCCACCCCCCCACTGCGGTTTTCCGTCATTACTGCATGGATCAGGCTGGACGGCACGCTGGGCAGCTGCTGGCCTCTCCTGCTTCCTCACCTCCATGCACGGGCACTTGGTGCGCCTGTGGGGGCTGGGCACCACTGCCTGAGTGAAAAGACAGGCTTGAGTGTGCGTGTGAGAGCGTGCCACGTGTGCGCAGCCTGCTGTGGGCACTTCCAGGAAGGTGTGAAAAGGGGGTTCATGTGTACCCTGTGTGGGGCAGGTTGTGGTATGTCTCTGAGGGGCCCCAGAGACCCTGTGTGTGTGTGTGTGTGTGTGGCTGGGGGACCTGATTTGTGGGTGCATTGGGCTGGCACGGCTTTTGCTTTATGGTCTGAAGGCTTCACACGTTGGCTCTCACCTTTGGAAGGTGGTCGGGTGATGAGGGTGGATCAGTGCCCCTCGCAAATCAGACCTGAGACACCTCCCGTGTCCCCTCTGCCACGCGAGGACTCGGTGAAGATGCCATCCATGAGCCAGGAAGAGGTGCTCCTCAGACTAATCTGCCAGCACCTCCATCTGCCGGACTCCAGAGCTGTGGCAGGTCTGTCTGTGGTTGGCGCCGCCTCTGCTTCTGGTGTTTTGTTACAGCAGCTCCCCTGGACTGAGACGCGCTCTGACTCTGGCTTCTTCCCAAGCGCAGCCGTGGCTGCCGCCCATCTCTGGGCTGGGCTCTGGGAACACGGCTCCGTCCAGTGCGGCTCTCTGAGTCTGTGTTTTTGACCATGCCCTTGGCGATGCTGGCCCATGACCCATCCTTGGCCCCGCCCAGCTGCTGGCACCGGGGAGGGACCTCGGGCCTGCCCCAGCTCGCCCCGTGAGGCAGCCTTGGAGACCCAGGCCTTGCTGCCAGCTTTGGGGCCTCTGCAGCCCTTGAGCCCTGCGGCTCCCACGAGGGTCCCCCTTCTCTGCCATCCCTGTTTTACAGGCTGAGTGAGGGTGGCTCCGGCGTCAAGGGGCACCCGCAGGGGTCTAATGTGCCCAGGCGGTTCTCGCAGCTCAGGTGCCAGCAGCTATAATTCACTCACTAAATCATGGCCATAAATTTCTCCAAAGGGATGGGTCCCCAGGCGGGGGGCTGGGCTGGCGCTGGTATCATTGAGCAGAGTTCAGGCCTCAGGGTCTAATTAAATGGGGGCACGAGCAGGGCGTTGAGGCCCGTGTCCCACTCGCAGGTGCATGCTGCCCTGGGCACAAGGGTGTCACCCTGGGCAGCCCGCGGCGGCGTGGGCAGGGAAGGCGCCCTCTGGGTGCTATGGGGGGACATCAGGCAGCTCTACTCTAACCCTCCATCCTTAAAGCCACTTAAAGCAGGGTATGTGGTGATCCCCCAAAACATGGCCCCTAAAACCTGTGAATGAGACTCTGGAGAAAGAGTCTGCGAGGTAATTTCTTCTTCTTTTTTTTTTTTTGTTCCAGAGATTGAACCCAGGGGTGCTCAACCACTGAGCCACACCTCCAGCCCTTTTTAAAATTTTTATCTAGAGACAGGGTCTCACTGAGTTTCTTAGGGCCTTCCTAAGTTGCTGAGGCTGGCTTTGTACTCGCGATCCTCCTGCCTCAGCCTCCGGAGCCGCTGGGATGACAGGTGTGTGCCCCCACGTCTGTGCTGCCATGTCATTAAGCTAGGGATCTTGAGATGAGACCCATCGGATTAGGACGGACCCCACGTCCAATGACAGGTGTCTGTAGGGGACGGGATGAGACGGGGGAAGCCAAAGGCCACGTGAAGACAGAGGCAGGAGTGAAACAGCCGCAGACCAAGGGGCACTGGGCCGCCAGCAGCAGGAAGTGCAGGAAGCGAGCCCCGCAGCATGGCCCAGGGAGCCTGGAGGCCGGGGCGGCGGGGTCAGCGGCTAGCCGGGCGGGGACCGTGCAGGTCGGGGGTGAAGGCGGAGCGCTGCGTGGCCAGGTGGGCTCCGGGAGCTGCGTCCCCAGCTGTGGGCAGTGACGGGCAGACGCACCCCTGGTGGCTTCGGGGCTGCACGAGAGGGAGCCAGGATCGGGGCGGCTTTCCAGGGCTTCTGGCAGCTCAGGACGCGCTGGGGGCTCGCTCTGCTCTGCGACGCCCGAGTCCTGCGCACTCCCTAGCCGGGGTGACGCCCACCGAGGACCCCACGGCAAGCTCCCCAAGGCAGGTGGCAGGAGGGAGGCTCGCGGGATCCAGGGCACATCGGGGGCAGGGGACCTGGGCTTGTGGCCAGGGTGGTGCAGGAGGGTGGGAAGTCTGAGATCCTGGGCCTGGAATCCGGGGATCCCAGGCAGGTCAGGGGGTCGGGATGGGTTAGGTGCGGAGCTGAAGAGTGGTCAGAGATCCTCCTCAACAGCCAGCGCCATGCCTGTCACCCGGCGGCTCCGGAGGCTGAGGCAGGAGGATCGCGAGTACAAAGCCAGCCTCAGCAACTTAGGAAGGCCCTAAGAAACTCAGTGAGACCCTGTCTCTAGATAAAATACAAAATAAAGCTGGGGATGTGGCCCAGTGGTCAAGTGCCCCTGAGTTCAATCCCTGGTACCAACAAAACAAAACAAAACCAGAGAGAAAGAAATTGGTTTTCCTACACAGGGAGGGGAGGGACACATGATTTCGGGGGGCTGATACTCCGCAGCCTGCTCTGCACAAACCACTCTTTGATATGAACGAGGGCCATTCTCTCCACGTCCTGTGACATGGGAAGAGCCCCGTGTCACCTTGTGGATCTGAAGGACAGTGGTTGGTGACACCCTGGGGCTCCCAGATGGGTCCTCAGCCCCTTCTCTAACCAGCCCCAGCCCCAGGCCCACTGGGTGCCACCTGCTGCTGCACAGAACTCTCTGTTAGCACCGGGCGGTGCTCGCGAGGGCAGGACCCCCTGAGACCCTCCTCGGGACCCTCAGTCTGCGGAGCGGAGGCCTCGGCCTGGTGCCAAAGTGTCTCTCAGGGCCTCGCGCCCAGCTGACTTCCTTTACGACAAAGAGAGACAGAAGGCAGGCCTCAGGCTCAGAGCGCCAGGAAAACAGCTAAGTGCCGGCCATTTGGGATTTACTGACGTCCTTTTGTTTTCATTGTATTTATTCTTATTTTCTTTGCAGGCCTTGTTATACCGCTTTTGCAGTTTTCTGTAGTGGTGATAGAAAATTGCCTTGCAAAGTGAATTCACTTAGGGGAATCGACTGAAGAAAACGCAGTGTCCAGAAACGGTTCCTTCAGGTGCCCTGTGGAAAGGACCGGGCTCCGCCAGGAGGGGGACTGCCACTTGGGGAGCCCCGTCCTGGGTGCTGGGAGCCATGGAAGGTGTCGGGGGGAGGGTGTGCCTCCACGGCCGTCTGCCCGGAGTGCTGGGGTCGTCGGAGTCAGGGTTGGGCCTACCCCGAGCTCCTGAGGCCCAGGCCCTGAACTTGCAGGGTGGTGGAGAAATATAGAGAGACAATAAGGCAGTGAACCGTGGCCTGGGGTTTATGAGGCGGCCATGCTTGAACGGCCGAAAGTTAGGGAAAATGTATTTATTACAACACTTTTCATGGGCAAGTTATCATTTTGTCAAACTTTATTAGAGGGACTAATTAATGGGTTGTAAAAAGTACTAGTGCGTGGCCGGAGAGAGAGCTGGTCCCGGGGACATTGGCAGCCCCAGGATTTATGACCCCTCGGTTCCCCATTTATTACGCAGGGCAGGTGCGGCAGCGTTATATATGGGCCGCGCCGAGCTGCCCCCGCTCGCCCTCCGGGAGGCCCAGGGCCGGGAGGGGCGCCACCAGCCTCCAGTGCGGCCTGCGGGGAGCGGGCAGAGGCAGGGGCAGAGGGCAGAGGCAGGGGCAGAGGCAGCGGCAGAGGCAGCGGCTGGGCTGCGCTGGGCCGCCCGGCAGGACCTCGGCCTCCGCTCCAGGCCAGGATGGCGAGGTCACGGGGCGCACGGGGGGTGCCCGCAGAGTGCGTGAGGAAGGCCCTGCAGGCACGAGGGCTGGCAGGTGGGGACGGGAGGACACACGCAACTAAGGGGCAGAGCTGGTGCCCCGGAGGCGCTCAGTGGCCGTGGGCCGGGTGGGCTGAGGCCTCCCCTGGCCCTCCCCAGGCAGCGGGGGGTCCCTCTGAACCTCAGCGGAGGTGACACCTGGGAGCTCCGAGTGACAGACCACCTCCCTGCTGCTGCTTCCCAGTGCCTCTTGGTGGCACGCGCCCAGCGGGCAGTGCCAACGGGGGCTGGGGGCACACCCCAGGTCCAGAACGCCCTCTGAGAAACGGGCTGGGGGCCGGCGCAGGGAGGATGGCACAGGCCTGCCAACGGGGGTTCCTGTCCTGGCTCCCACCTGGGCACCTCGGGGACGTGGCTCAGGGCCCGGCCTCAGTGTCCCCATCCATTGACTGGGGATTCTTTCTAAAATTTTTTGATTATTTTTTATTTGTTCTTTTTGTTACTTATTTATTTTGGGTGCCGGGGATTGAACTCAGGGGCACTCGACGGCGGGGCCACGTCCCCAGCCCTAGTTTGCATTTCATTTAGAGACAGGGTCTCACGGAGCTGCTTTGGGCCTCGCTGTTGCGGAGGCTGGCTTTGAACTCGCGACCCTCCTGCCTCAGCCTCCGGAGCCGCTGGGAGTTTGCTCTTCTGAGATGGACCTGGCGGTGTTCTGACATGCCTTACGAACGCGGGGTGCAGCCGCTCCCAGTTAGGAGCCCATTCTTGGGGCTGAGTGTGACGTGGCGCTTCACTGGACGTGCGCTCGCATACGAACCCGGGAAAGCTCTGTCGGGTCCCTCCCGTCCCCCGCCCTCCCCTTCATTCCCTTTGTCTAATCCAGAGGCTGTCGACCCCCCCCCCCCCCCGCCAGCCCCTTATTGTGCGTTAGCATCCGAATATCAGAGCGAACAGCCGACCCTTGGTCTCTGGGGACCAGGCGTCCTCGGGGCACAGTCACCAAGCTGGGGCAGGGACTCGAGATGGCATCTGGGCAGTTCCTGGCACCAGGAGGCCCTGGGCACCGGGGGAGGTGGGCTCTGGCCGGCCTCACTCTTGGCCTCTCGCCACTCCCAGGCTGGGCCTTCACTTGTGCTGAGAGCCCGTGACCTCGGCAGGGCCAGCTGGCCCTTGCCTGGGGACAGCCTCCCCTTTCGGTCTCTCGACCGGGGTGGCGTGAGCTCAGTGCGCGTCCACCTGGCAGAGACGGCTCCCCCACAGGGCCACGGGAGGACGGGGGAGGAAGGTGGCTTGGAGCCTCAGGGCCACACTTCTGCTTGCTGTCTCTTCCCTGGGAGGCATGCAGTTCCTTACCACTGTCACCCCCGCCAAGTGGGGACAGGCACTGCTTTGGCCCCCGGGGCTGCTGCCAGGGACAGCTCCCTGCTCCTCCTGCCCGTGTGGCTTCCATGTGGAGCCCCACGGGCCTCACTTACTCCCTCCTCCCACGATGTGGAGTGGAGGCCCGATGGTCCCATTATCTGACTAGAGAAACCGAGGCTCAGGAGTACGAGGCACGTGGCGTCGCAGGACTGTCCGCTGCTGGCCAACTGTGAAGGTGGCATCACCCACCCCACCCCAGAGCCTTCCACGTCGGTGGGGAAGCTGGACGGGGAAGACCAGACTCAGAGACAGACTGGAGGCCAGAAGAGCTTCCTGGGGGAGGGGATAGTTTAGCTGGGTATTGAACATGCGTCTGCCAGGAACAGAAAGAGGGATCAGCATGTGCAGAGGGGCAGAACGTGAAAAGAAGCAGCTGACTGGTTTGATGGTGTGGAAAAGAAGGGAAAAGGGAGCTCTGGAAGGAGGAGAGGCAGCAAGTTCAGCAGGCTCAGGCCATAGGAAGCCTGGAGCACAGGCTGAAGAGTGTGGCCGAGAGGAGAAATCAGATGGGAGAGGCTGTCTGCTAGAGCCATACCATCAGCTCATGTGTCAAGAAGATAATTCTAGAATGAATGCACAGAACTTCACTAACTGCAACAGCTCTCCCCCAGTTATGGGAGAATCTTCTACCTTGTGGTCGGTGAGAAGGTCTGATAGCAACTTACATGCCTTAGTCTGGGGGCCGGGGGGGGGGAACAGGGATCCCCATGATTTCCAATAGTCACCAGTGGGTGGCTGAAACCCTTCCCCAGAAATCCCAGGACCTCACACTTGCTAGGCACGTGCTCTACCACTGAGTTGCATTCCCAGACCTTTTGATTTTGAGACAGAGTCTTGCTAAGTTCCCGAGGCTGGCCTCAGCCTCGTGATCCTCCTGCCCCAGCCTCCTGAGTAGTAGGATTGCTGGTGTGCACCACCGCACCTGGTTGGAAGTCTCTAGGTCTGGCTCACCCACCCCTCCTGGCTGGCTGGGCTCCCTACCGTGATGGCATGTGCTGAGGAGGACTGCCTGGTGGCAAGGAGTGAAGTGCAAGGTCAAACCGACACAACGTCACTGGATCGAGCAAACTCGCCCTGGGAGTATGAAAGAGACCCAGGGCAGGGCACGGCGTGTTGTTCCCTCACGGTGACCAGGGTCACAGTGTGGCAGCTGCAGACCTTGGTTGCACCGGGTTGTGGTTCCTGCTTCACTTGTTTTGGGTGACTCAGTTCTTTGGAGAGGGTGGCCCAGGCTTCCAGTGTCCACAGTGTGCCAGGGACATCCAAAGGGGCGAGCACCACCTGCCCAGGAAGGTGGGGGTAGGGTCATCTGTGGGGGCGTCGGGGGCCCAGAGGTGCTCCGAGGCCCCGGGGAGCAGGGGGGGCTCTGGTGTTGCTGGACCTCCCTGGCCCTCCTGCTGTCCTGAGAATCCAACCCGACCACCTCGGCCACGTGCCAGGCTCTGGGGGCCGTCTTGCCCACCCACGCCTCCTCTGGGGCACCTGCCCTTCCTGTCCCCGACACACTGGGCATGCCCGTCTGTGCTGCTTTGCGTCCAGCCCTGGGGTCCGGCACGGGCCCTGGCACGCCGTAGGTGCTCAGTCAG
This sequence comes from Tamias sibiricus, assembly GCA_025594165.1. Taxonomy (NCBI): domain Eukaryota; kingdom Metazoa; phylum Chordata; class Mammalia; order Rodentia; family Sciuridae; genus Tamias; species Tamias sibiricus. The sequence continues at coordinate 21,795,656 of CM046664.1, forward strand.
TGCCCGGCGGTCGGACGAGCGCTCACTCTCGGGTTCCCGGGCACCCCACTGGGGTGTCTGCGGCCACCTGTTGCAGAGCTGGGATGGGCCAGGCCCTGCCAAGGTGACCTGGCAGGAGGAGGACTGGGACACGGCTCTTGGCCTCGTGCCACCTTGGCTCGTGGGAGTCGTCTGCAGCTGTGCGAGGTGGTAAGGCTGGGCCCGCTGCCCCAGATCTAGAACGAAGGGCGCCTGTCCCTGTCGACCTTGGTGGGTGACAGGACGGATTTGTTCAGGCAGCCATCTGCGACCCAGCGTGTGCAGCACCAGGCCCTGCCCAGGCCCGGGAGACCCGTCCCGTCTGGGGGGCGGGGATTCTAGCACTCCCGCGTCTGGTGGGCAGCGGGGCGCTCCCAGGTGCAGGCAGCGAAGGTGAGGGAGAGGGCGCTCCCGGGGGGCCGTGGTTTGAGCCGCTCGGAGACGAGGACTCCAGGGCAAGTGGCTTGATTGAGAGGTAGTTCCGGAAAGCGCCTGTAGGGGGCAGGTGCGGTGAGGCGGGGGCAAGGGGCAGGGACTGTGGACAGCCTGGAGAATGCAGGGGTGGCCAGGCCTCAGGCACGCAGGGAGGGCTGGGCATGAGGGTCACCCGGCTGCTGTAACGAAAGACCGCAGAAGTGATGGCTTAGAAAAACACACATGGGCTTTCTTACAATCCCGGAGGGCAGAAGTCCTGCGATCGAGGTGTCAGCAGGCCTGTGTTCCGGCGGGAGGCCCTGGGGGAGAGCATTTCCTCTCCTTCTCTGGCTTACAGAGGCTGCCCACGTGCCTTGGCTTGTGGCCTCTTCAAAATGAGCAATGCAGCCTCTTCCAGTCTCCTTTCTTTCTCTCTTTCTTGTGCCTGTCACCCTATTTCCTTCTCTAATTCTGCTCCTCTACCTCCCCCTTGTAAGGACTTCTCTGATGACATTGGGCCTGCAAGGATAGCCCAGGATGAGCACCCCGTCTCTAAGTCCTTATGCACATCTGCAAAGTCCCCATTGCCTGGCCAGCTAACATACTCACAGGCCCTGGGGACTGGGGTGTGGCTCTGTCTGAGAGGCTCCAGGCGGGGCAAGGGAGGCTGCCCAAAGATGAGCGCATTTTGGTTAAATCTGAAGAATGCCCAGCGGCTCTGGAGGCTGAGGCAGGAGGACCATGAGTTCAAAGCCAGCCTCAGCAAAAGTGAGGCCCAAAGCAACTCAGTGAGACCCTGTCTGTAAACAATATATAAGAAAGGGCTGGGGATGTGGCTCAGTGGCTCAGTGGCTAAGCGCCTCTGGGTTCAATCCCTAGTACCGAAAGGAAAAAGAATCTGAAGGCAGAAGCCGACTCCTTCGTTTAGAACCCATGGCATAGGCTGCTGGGTTTGTAGCCTGACAATGGGCCGGTGTGAATGGAGCAGAGCGAGTGGGTGGGGGCAGAGATGAGGGACAGAGTGGGTGAGACATGGGATCCTTCAGAGGGGACCAGGTCCCCCAGGAACCTGAAGGCTCTGGCATGATCTTGGGGTTCATTGTGCTGATAGAGGGGAGTGGCCTGAGTGACCTCGTGCCTGTCGGGAAAGTGACTCTGGCTGCTGGCTGGGGGGTGGGCTGGGGGAAGAGGTGGGAGACTGTTCTGAGCGAGGCGAGAGGGGGCCGGGGCTGGCGTGGGAGAAGCAGGGAGATTGAGGATAGATTGGTGCCAGCACAGAAATCAAAGTAGGGCTGCCTGGTTGATTTTCTGTGGCTATAACAGAACACCGCAGACCAGGTAATTTACAAGGAATGAAGGTTTACTTGGTTCATGATTCTGGAGACTGGGAAGTCCAAGGACGTGGTGCTGGGATCTGGTAGCGGCCTTCTTGCCGCACTGTACCGTGGCCGAGGGCGGCCAGGCCTATGGCGAGACGGGGCAAGTGTGCCAGCTCACGTCTCTCCTCCTCTTCTTTTTCTTTCTTTTGTGGGGTGGCAAGGGGTATTGAACCCAGGGGCCCTCAACCACTGAGCCACATCCCCAGCCCTATTTTATATTTTATTTAGAGACAGGGTCTCACTGATTTGCACAGTGCCTTGCTTTTGCTGAGGCTGGCCTTGAACTTGCAATCCTCCTGCCTCAGCCTCCGGAGCCTCCGGGATGACAGGCGTGCGCCATGGGCCAGCGGTCTTCCTCTTCTTATAAAGCCACTAATGCCATCAGGGAGCCCCACCCTCACGAACTCAGCTAGTGCTGATGACCTCCCAGAGGTCCTACTCCCAGACCTCACGAACAAGACGCTAGGAATAAACTTTCCTACCCACCAGTTCGGGGGTCCACACCAGGCCGTAGCAGGTCCTCTCTGTTGGATGCAAATTGGTGGCACGGACCCCACGACGGGTTTTACACCAGCGCTTGGCCGGTCTCTGTGTGAAGACACCCTTAGCCGACGGAAGGGCCCATCGCTGTTCTCTGGAGAAGCACCACCAGTGCCAGAGGCCACCCCGTGGCTGGCCAGGGGTGGGCCGGGGCCGTCTTGAAGTGGTGTTGGGGGGCTACAAAAGCGAACTTTCTCCCTCGCTGCCTCCTTCTTTCCCTCTTTCCTTTTCAATCAAATACCTCTGAATTTAGTATCGAAAGAGGAAAGTAGTATAGACTCTGTACTCTAGAAACCCACTCAATGCTCGTGCGTTGAGTGAGAAGCCGCCGTCTGCGGCCCTGCGGCCTCCAGCACTGCTCTCCACGGCGGCCCAAGGACGGTCCCCGGGGCGTCCTCCCAGGTATTGCTGTGGTGCTTTCTTGCATGGTTTTTTTTTTGTTGTTTTGTTTTGTTTTTTGGTACCGGGGACTCTAACTCAGGGGTACTCGACCACTGGGCCACATCCCCAGCCCTTTCTTGTATTTTATTAGAGACAGGGTCTCACTGAGTTGCTAAGTGCCTCGCCACTGCTGAGGCTGGCTTTGAACTCGTGATCCTCCTGCCTCAGCCTCCCAGGTGCCGGGATTACAGGCGTGCGCCACCACACCCGGCTTCTTGCGTGTTTTCTAACTGGCGGTTGTGAGCTCATCTTTGTGGCCGTGTCTGTGGGAATCCTGGCGCCGTGGTCCAGGTGCGTCTGGTTGAGCAGGGAGATTTAATATCCTAAATCCGCCTGGTTTGCTAGATCATCATCCCTGGTCTGAGACTTCTGTTTTTCTCAGTTTAGGGGTTCCCTTCACCGCGAGTAGTACACACTGAAACACCAGATTGGTGTGATTGCAGGACTAGGGTTACATAGTCTTAAGGAAAAAAAAAAAATTTTTTTCCCTTATCTGAGCCCAAGCAAAGGTACATGAGCCGGGTGTGGTTGCCTGTCATCCCAGCACTGGGGAGGCTGAGGCAGGAGGATCGCGAGTTCAAAGCCAGCCTCAGCAATGGCGAGGCACTTAGCAACTCAGTGAGACCCTGTCTCTAAATAAAGTACAACATAGGGCTGGGGATGTGGCCCAGTGGCCGAATGCCCCTGAGTTCAACCCCGGCACTCCCCCCCCAAATAAAAAGATACACGAAATTCCTGCTGCGGCCCTTGCCAGAGCTTCCTTTTACTTTATTCTTCCCTTGAGAATATCACCCCTTGGGGATTGTGATTTTAGGGGGGCATTTGGTTCCAGTTTTCCTCCTTTGGAGGGCTTCTGTCCCCATGTGGACGTTAAACCTGATCCCCTGGACTCTCAGACACCTCTGCATACCCGGCACCTTCCGTCTACCGACCTTAAAGACCTGGGGATCCGCCAGCCACTGCACCGGTGTGGGCAGCAGCACGGCAATTGGTAGCCGCGGCTTTCAGACTTCTTGGGTTTGAATCCCAGAACCACAAGTCGTGACAAATACGCCCCAATCCTGAATGTCTCTGTTTCCTCATCTTTTTTTTTTTTTTTAAAATATTTATTTGTTTTAGTTGTACACAATGCCTTTGTTTGTACGTGGTGCTGAGGATCGAAGCCGGCCGCGCACGTGCTAGGCGAGCGCTCTACCGCTGAGCCACAGCCCCAGGCCCCTCATCTTTAAATTGGGGGCGAGGATCCTTACAGGATTCTTACAAGGGTTAAATGAGGTGACTAATGTGACTGCCCCAAATTGTATGGATTACCCCTGGGTGAATGCTGGCCACGGTCAATACTCAAACCTCTAGTTTTTACACCAATGGGAGGAGCAGAGACTCAGAGTCCTGTACTGGACTTTTTTCTGCAGATTGTTCAGGCCCCATGCCATTCTTTTTAACAGCTGGGTAGTACTCCCCTGCAATACTACACTAGTTTACTTGACCAGGCCTTTCAGGCGGTTCCAGTTTTTCCCTGTGACCAATGGTACCATGACCAGCGTCCCTGGACATCGTTGCCACTATCCACTCACCCCAGTTTATCTTTTCTTCAGGTCCACCGGGTGGGATTGCTGGGTGAAAATAAAGATTCTTCTAGAGACATTGTCTCCTTCCTCTCTCCTTTCCCTGGCCGACACCCAGGAGACAAGGCAGCCACGGGAACACACAGGAAGCTTCCCAAAGGGGCTCTGGGCATTTCCTCGGTTCACCAAACAAGGACTTTTTGGCCGCGCCTGCCCCTCTCTCTCTCCTGCGTGGCAGCGTCTGGAGGGGACGGTGATGGAGAGGGCTGTGGGCGGCCTCCCGGGGCCTGATGAGGACCAAGACTGCCGAGAGGGAGCCCTGTGGGCATCACGACGGCTCGTGGCTGCCAAGCCGGCCTCAGCCAGGGCACCGCGGCACGTGGGGGGTGCCCGGGGGGCGGGCGCCAGGCTGGGGACCGACTGCTCTGCTCCAGGCCCGTCCTGGCCCCTCGCCAGGCCTCAGTGTCCCCACGAGCAAGGCGGGGCTCACCGTGTGCCTCCTTGGGCTCTGGGTTCCGGTCTGGCCATTCCACAACTGGCTGAGGGCCGGTGGGCAGGATCCTGGAATGTGAGTGTAAGACTCGCCCTCGCGGGGCTGGGGTTGTAGCTCAGTGGTAGAGCGCTTTCCTAGCACACGTGAGGCACTGGGTTTGAGCCTCAGCACCACATAACAATAAATATTTAAAAAGACTCGCCCTCGGAGCCCGCAGTGCCACACTGCAGTCGGACAAGGTGCATGTAAGAGACTCAGCCCAGTGCTGGGCACAGAAAAAACGCTCCAAAGATTAGTCGCTTGTATTATTGGTGCTAGATGTTTGCTGAGTGTTAAATGAGATAATGTATGTAGAACCAGAAAAAAAAAAATACAAATGTTCCTTGACTCATGATGGGGGTCACATCCCCATAACCCTTTGTAAGCTGAAAATACCATAAGTAAAAAATGCATCTAATGACTCTACCATAGGGAACATCATAGCTCAGCTTGTCCTGCCTTAAATACGCAGGCACTCCTGGTCGGGCCGCTCTCCTCCATGCAGTGATTCAGGTATCCAGGCTCCTTCTATCTTGTGGTTGTGCCACCTTCAAGACAATACCTCAGAGTCCCCTTCCTCCAGCTGGTGGCTCAGGAAAGAGAGGATGAGGAGACACCTGCCTGTTAATCCTGGCATTCCCAAAGCTGTGTAGTCCCTATTTTCCCTTTCTCACAGCTTATTGGCCAGACTCAGTCACATGACCCTACCTAGCTGCAAAGGATGCTGGGAAATGTAGTCCTTGCCCAATCAGGATTTCCCAGAGGGGAATAGTCTTGCATAGGTCATGGAAGGGTTGGAGCTGGGGTGTGTAGAGGATGCGTCTCTTCTCCTTGAACCGGGGGTGAGGTTGATGCTGGATCCCACTGGATCCTATGGAACCCCCAGATATCGTCAATGGAATCCTTTCATCACTTAGGAGTCTGCGCAACCTTCGCCCATGTCACAGATGACAAAATGAGGCCCAGCGGGCTCTGAGTCTTGCCCAAGATTCAGCAGCAAGACAGGGGCAGACCCAGGACTCCGATTCAGATCTCGAGGTGGATACAGTTGTGGAGGGGGCCAGGGTCACACCAGAGGGTTCCCATTTGTGGCTGAAGGAGGCACCCTCCAAGTGTCCCCAGACACCCCGGTCTGCTGGGCCAGGCCCTGCTGCTGTGGGGCTGTGCGCCAGCCAGCGGGGGAGCAAGGCAGCTCCTCTTCTTTCTGGACCCTCTACTCGGTTCTCTGAGCTCATTAAAAATGCCCCCCGCAACCTTGCTTACCCTCTTTGCTGGCTCTGTTGGCCATCATGTGGCTGTCATGGGCATTTTTGGGGGGTGTGTGTGCTAGGGATTGAACTCAGGGGCCCTCGACCCCTGAGCCACACCCCCAGCCCTGTTTTATATTTTATTAGAGACAGGGTCTCACTGAGTTGCTCAGGGCCTCACCGTTGCAGAGGCTGGCTGTGAACTCCCGATCCTCCTGCCTCAGCCTCCAGAGCCGCTGGGATGACAGGCGTGCGCCCCTCCGTGCCTGCTGTCACGGTCATTTCTATACATGCACCACTTCACACAGACCCAGCCACCCCACGGGGCCCTGCACACACTTGTCCAGTGAAAGGAAGTGACACCCAAGGAAAACTTAGCTACGCGGCAACTCCTTCCACGCCTGTGCGTGTTTGTGGACTGTGGGGTTGAACTTGGCCCCAGCCAGGTGCTGAGCTGGTCCTACTCCCAGACGGGGAAACTGAGGCGCTGTCCTTTGCTCCCCTGGGGTCAGGCCAGCCCGCCCCGGCCCTGTCCCTGCGTGCCGCCTGACAGTGTCTCTGGCCAGGCCAGGTCCTGCCGAACTAGGCGTGGACAGGGAGCTGGCCAGCCTGCAGGAGAGGCCACGTGACCACTGGGGGACCCTCCCTTCAGCGGGCAGCCCAGCTTCCTTGGCCCTTGGCCCGAGTCACAAGGGATTGAAAAGTGACCTTGGGGCATGTGTAACTGGACCGCCTGGCATCGGGGCGCCTGGCTCACTCTGCTCCTTCTTGCTGTCCTCTGCCGAGGTCCCCTCCTGGCTTTTACAGACACGTGTCCCTCTGCCTGGAGCACCTTTGGCCCAGGGCACCTCCTCCAGGGAGGCTTCCGGGACTACACCTCCCCCGTCTGCTGGGTTCAGTTCCTTCTTGGAGCTGGCCTCTGGTGAAATGATCCTGTTGTTTGTGCCCCAGCCGGACGTGAACTCCATGAGGACAGACTGTGTCTCTCACGCCCTGCAGTCTCTGGCCTTGGGGACCCAGTGTGGCACATCCGAGGCGTCCTATAAATAGCTGTTGAGTAAGTGACTGTCTGAGGACAAGGGCTTGTCAGGGGCGGGAGGCCCCCAGTTCTGTGGGCAGGTGGACGTCTGGAGGGACAGAGCCTCAGGTCACCTGTGGGCCCCAGGGTGGTGTCTCTTCTGTGGTGGGGGGAGGGGAGCTCAGGCCCCGTGTGGCCGTGCTGAAGGCGGCCAGCTCCGGGCCTGGGACGGCGTGGCCGGCCTTTGACCCAGGACATTGGACACTCGTGGCTGCTGGAACGGAACGGGTTCCTGGGTCGTGGCCTGGGTGTCCTGACAAGCTGACGGCCTTTGGGCTGGCTCCCGGGACCTGTGTGATGGGACAGCAGGACCTGGAGGCGGGCGGGATGCTAGGTGGCATTGGGGGTAGGGACATAGTGCTGGCCGGGACCCCCAAGCTCCCTCCTCCCCACCAGGAAGGCACATTAAGGAGTGGACAGGGTGGGTCCAGGGGACCCCCCCCCCCAAGCTCCTTTGTCTTTAACAAAATGCTTAGCATGACCCAAAGTGGCTTTTCCAGCATCAGTGCTATTTTATTTTATGAGTTGGGTCCCATCGTGACCCTCACGTTACGGAGAAGATAACTGAGGCACAGAGATGGGAAGCAATTTCCCCAAAGTCACACAGCACAGATGAACCGGGGATTTGAATCCACACTTCCGGTCCCAGAATCTCTGCTTTTAGCTGTCTATTCTGATGCTTCCTTTGGGACTCTAAGTGGTGTGCAAACTTGCAAAGAAGTTGGTGTTTTGCACAGGAAGATTCTTTCTCGGAAACCCGATATGCAAAGTGTAGAAGAAGGAGTCACCCTGGCCAAAGTAGGAGTTGGCGTGCTCCATGCTCAGCCCCCACCCCCTGTCCCTCCTCCCAGGGGTCCGGGCTCTCCGCTCCACCTCTTATTCTCAAAGATTCTCGCATTCCTAAAAGCTAGCAGCAGAGGGTTGACCTTCCCATTGCAAGTGTCCTTCAGCATTTTCTTGGCCTCTAGAAGGCTTGCAGATAATACAGGTCTGTTAAAGGGCGTGGGTGAGGGGTCCCCTACCATCTTTCCTCTTTGGAGTCCTCCAAAGGCCCCCTAGGGTACCCTGGAATAAGAATGTTCTCAGGAGCCGGGTGCGGTGGCGCACACCTGTAATCCCAGCACTTGGGAGGCTGAGACAGGAGGATCGCGAGTTCAAAGCCGGCCTCAGCAATGGCGAGGCCCTAAGCAACTCTGTGAGGCCCTGTCTCTAAATAAAGTACAAAGTATTTATTTACTGTGTCTGGCCCCAGACGGTTCCTGCACGCCCATGTCTTCCTGTTGTGAAATTCTCGAGCTTTCTGAAGGAGCTTCTAACACAGAAGTCAGCAAACCACGGCCCGTCTTTGTCAATAAAGTTTTATTGGCACGCAGTCAGGACAGTTGTCTGCGCAGTGTGAAGGGCCGCTTCAGTACTGCCCAGGCAGACGTCCGGTCACTTGACTGAGACTGCCTGTGGTCCCAAAGGTCCAAAATACCTGTCTCTTTGCCAAAATGTTTTTGGAGCCCTGTTCAAAAGCAGTGCTGTCCTCTGGAAATTTCTGTGACGATGAGCAGTCTCTAGGCCTTTGCTGTCCAGTAGAAGAGCCCCCAGCCCCAGGTGACCACTGAGTGCTTGAAATGCCTTGATTTTATCTAGTGGTGATTAACTGACATGCAGATGCCCCCCGTGGCCCAGGTGGACGGGACGCTCTGCTGCGTGTCCCCACATCCTGAGAGAGAGGCTGTTATTCTGGGAAGGGACGGGTGTGTCCTCAAGGGTGGGTCTCCGGGAAGGACCTCCGGCCAGTGGCCTCGGGGTCACTGAGGGAGCAGCCCAGGACCGCTGGTGGTTTCTTAAAAGACATTGTTTGTACTGATAGATTTTTTTGGATGATGCTTTAGCATTGAGAGAGAGAGAGAGAGAGAGAGGAAAAAAAATCAATGTGGGCTGATTGTACCAGGAAGGCGGTGGATTGGGGGAAGCTGTTCCGCGTATTGGGAAATAGATTTTTCTGCCCTCCAGACATTAGCTTGGAGTTCTCTGAGATGAGGGAGCACAGTCTGTGTCAGAAATGAGAGATTAAGGAGGTTAATATGCCGCCTCCCTCCCCTTTGTGATTTCCACGTCCCGGGTGCCCTTGGCCTCCGAGGAGGAGGAGAGCAGGTCCCTGCCGCCCTGTGTCCTGCCCCCGGGGCTGGGTGGAGACGGGGACAGGCCTGCCCGCCCTGGTCCCAGGGGGGGCCTGGAGCCACGGGGCTGTGACTGGCTCCCCGGGAGGCTCTCCAGGGGCTGGGTCCTGGTCCTGCTCCTGGCTCGTCCCTGTCCTTTGGGTCCCTGGGCTTTGGCGGCTCCAGCAGGAGCCCCGAGGGACCCCCGTGGCGGGGACCCTGAGCCCCCCCACCCCGATCTCACGCATGGCGGATGAGCAAGCGCCGGGGACTCGAGTGTGTGGAGAATGAGCATCAGGCCCGGGACCGAGAGGGGAGGACGCTGTCCCTGGAGGGCGCCAGGATGACGGAGAGTCGCTTCCCAGGTCCCATGTGTCCTTGCAGGTGGCCCTTTCCTTCCTGGATGGGCCGGGGAAGAGGCACCACCCCGGCAGAGCCGCGTGGCTGCCTGGTGGCCCCCAGTGCTGGCTCCTCTCAGTCCTGGGACCACCACCTCCAGGTACCCGCCCTTCACTCGCCCTGGTCACACTGTCACATACAGGGCAGGGACAGAAAGGAGCAGGCGCCATCCGGGAGCTGCGGGGACCCCCAGGGCTCCTGCAGCTGTGAGTAGGAAGGCCTGGAGGCCAGCGGAGAGTGTCCCCCGAGCGCCCTCCCTGGCTCTGCCCGGCAACGCCCCCGCCCTCTTCTTCGGCAGCACGCCCCGTGCTGGTTCTCTCGTTGGCACTGCGGTGGGGAGTGTCCATCTACCCCCAGACGGGACCTCAGCAGGGGCGGCTCTTTCTTGTCCATCCCTGAATTCCCAGAACCTGGTGTTTGTCACCTGCCAATGGAGAAAGTGAGAAAGGTCGTGCCCACGAACGTTTATTGAGCACTTACTATGTGCCACGTGCTGCGCCCGGTATCTCCCTGGGCCAGTGGCCCTCCACCTTCCCCCAGCACAGGGGAAGGCAAGCCGCTCAGCACACGCACTTGGTAATTGCTGCTTCCTGACGCCCTTGGAGACCAACTCCGCTGGGGGCCCCAGAGGGATGCCAGGGTGCCCCCAGCTCCCAGGGTGCCCCCAGCTCCCGGCTGCAGCATCCCAGGCAGAGCTCAGGAGGACGTCACCCTGAGCCGACGATGAGTCCCTGCTCTGCAGGGCGGAGCCGCTCCCCGCAGGTCTCTTGGAAAAGCCCAGACTTCTGGGGCTGCTTTTCTCGGGGCCTCTGGAAGCTCCGGCTCTCTCTCTGGCCTAGGGCAGCACATTTCCCGCCCTGACCTCGGGCCACTGTCATCCCATCAGTGTGGGTGAGATGGGACAAAGGACTGGATTAATGGACGTGGAACTTTGCAAGAGATCTTGAAGTGAAGGGCCACTCCATCGTCCTTCCACCCATGTCCTGGCTGAGACTGGTTGTTGGCTGACCCCATCCCTCTCTCTTCCCGGCACAGGAATAGACTCCGTTTCCCAGCCTCCTTTGCCTTACGGTGGGGCTGTGTGACGTTCTGGCCGGCAGAGTGTGGGCAGGCGTGACTTAAGTCACATTAAGCTTTGGCCCATAAACCAACACCTGCTCCCACAATCCTTCCCTCTTTTCATTTGCCCACTGCAAGCGGGGGACTGTGAGGTTCTAGAGGGGAGGAGAGCACAGTGGAAGGCGCCTGGGCCTCTGCATGGCTTCCTGTTCATTGAGAACCCTACGGGACCTTCAGCAGCAGAAGAAATGATTGTTATGGCTCTGAGAACCAAGGCTTACCTGTTATAACCTCTAGTGATAGCCTAATTGATAGTGCTTATTGAACAAATTTACTGAGCATATACTATGTGCCAGGCACTGAGCTAAGTGCTGAGATGCAGTTGTGAACAGGGTAGTCTAGGACCCTGCCCTTGGGACATTCTAGATGGAGAAAAAGAATGAACAAACAGCATTATGTCACAGAAGAGTCAAGTGAATTCGCGGTAGAGAGGATGGGGCTGGAAGAGAGAAGTTCTTGCATCAAGCGCTTAGGGAAGGTTGCCTCAGAAGGGAACACAATATCTGACCTGGCGATTTGAGGGTCGTGAAGAAGCTGGCCATGCCGAGATCTGCAGGGAGGACACGCCAGGCCTGGAGAACAGCTGGTGCAAAGGCCCTGAGGTGAGCAGAAAGGAGGCCAGGGTGGTGAGAGGGGAGGATGAGCGGGAGACGGTGCGGAGGGGGAGGTGGAAGTCAGAGCTGCAGAATCACAGAGAGCAAAGGAATTTGGGCGCTAGCTGCTATGAGTTGAGTCTCCCCAAGGTTCACGTGTTGGCGTCTTAATCCCTCAATGGCCTGTGGCCCAGAGGGAGGTGCGGCCCAGAAAGAGGTGTGGCCAAGTGGGAGCGTGTGGCCTGGGGGTGTGGCCCAGAGGGAGGGGCGGCCTAGTGGGGGTGTGGCTCAGTGGGCATGGCCCAATGGAGGTGTGGCCCAGAAAGAGGTGTGGCCAAGTGGGTGTGGCCCAGTGGGGGAGTGGCCCACAGGGAGGTGTGGCCCAGAAAGAGGTGTGGCCAAGTGGGGTGCGGCCCAGTGGGGGAGTGGCCTTGGAGGGGGCTAGTTCTTTGGGTCGTGGGGACGAGCCCCATGAATGGATTTATGCTTTCCTCTGGGGAATGTTCTAGCATCTCGGGTCGGGGTCCTGGCCTCTTTTCCTTGTTCTGCACGGCCTGCGTGCCCTGCTTTCCGTCACGTGTTGAAGCAGCAGAGCCCTCCCAGGAAGCTGAGCAGATGCAGGTTGTGCTTTTGGACTTCCCAGCATCCAGAACCTAAGTAAACCCGTCTTCTTCATGAATTCTCTGATCTCAGGTATTCTGTTGTAGCAACAGAAAGTGACCTAAAGCACTAGTCCCAAGTGTTTTAGGAGTTCTATGACTATGTGCTGAGTCAAATAGGTGCGAAAATAGGTGCTGTCCACTTCTCCTGGAGCTCAGAGTCTAGGTGACCGCTGCCCATCTGACACTTGGATCTTCCTCTCTTAAGTGTCTCTGTCAAGCCCTCTTGTTTGCCTCCAGGCCCAGGGAGCTGGCTGGCCAAGGAGTGGGCCCTTGCATCTCTGCTTGGTTCTGACGGCTCCAAGTCCGTCCTTCCATCATCCCGTGGGCCTTCCACCCAGTGGCTCGGAGATTCAATAACTCACTCCCTCTGTCTTCTGGGAGCAGGGCGCAGCCTCCTGCCAGCCTTTGGGGAACACAAGAGAAGATGACGTTCTTGCTGGGTAGGAGCTTGTGGCCTTCTCGGGGCAGCCTGTGGGCGGGGCGAGGCCTGGGTGCGTTGACCAAGGTGTGCCCATCCCCCACTCTCCTTCAGTCCAGGCGGGTGAAGGCATTCCATCCCCGCCGCCTCAGGGACGGTTGTCTACAATAAGAGGAGAAGAAGAAGAAGGAAAGAAAGGAAGAAAGAAAGAATTGAGTTTGTGGCTTTTGAATTTCAAAAGCTTAAGCCTCTAGAATCTGGCTTTTGAGCCTCAAAAGTATAATCCCGGAAGGATCCAGGGCACCGAATTTAGAGAATAATTGACAGTGTGGACAAGTGAGGTGGGTCTAAGGTGGTCCTTGGCATCCCAGCAGAGAGGCCAGTTCCCAGGTGAGGGTCTGGAGAGGAGATAGTTCCCATGGAGGGCAGGGGGAAGCCCACCTAAGGGTGGGCGGGTAGACCAACAGAGGAGCAAGTTTCCTTTTGAGGGGTTGCAGAGGTTGGCTACAGTGAGATAACCATGGCTCGAGTCTCACAAGTATGCTATTACTTGAATCTGGGAATTCCTTCCTGCCTCCTGCTCTCCTTGCTATTCATCACAGTTTTCTCATGTTAGCTCAGGGGCCCACGGGAAGGATCCTCTCTCTTCTGCTGGCTTGGCTAAGCCACAGGGCAAAAGCTGCAGGAGGCACCAATTTGGAGGGGAGAACAAAGTCGATTGAGATGAAAATTGACTGGAGATAGGCAGCTTCCTGCTACCACGGAGACTCTGGATCCAGCCATACCTGCAGCTGTTCCTTCAAGACCTTTTCGCGTATGTGAGAACACAAAGGATGGTTTCCCATTTGTTTCTGAAGCCACCGTGATTGGGGCTTCCGTTAATCGCACCCAGACATTCTGATAACACCATCCAGTATTCTCAGAGCTCCAAACCTGAATCATGTCGGGTGTTCTCTCCTTCAAATCTCCCCACCACCGGGAGCTCTCAGGTCACGGACAAGGTGCAGAAACTCAGAAGAAGGCATGGACCGAGCCAGGCTCCACGGCACAGCAATGACAGTGACCAAGGTTTGCACAGGGCTCTGCTCTAGCATGATCCAGGTCGCCCTACGCCGGGGAAGAGGAGGGGGCTGCAGCTCTGGGCCCCCACTTGGGGCTGCCCGCCGCCGCCGAGGTGCGAGAAGGGGCGTGTCGGGGCGCAGCCAGCCCGGGGCGAGCGCATCTGGAGCCGGAGCCGAGCAGATGGCCCTGCCTCGCCAGGCCGGCGTGGGCAGGTTCTCCCTCCGCGGCGTTTACGGGGCTGTCGCCAGGGTCTCCTTTTTGATATACGAGAGACGCTCCCGGGCTGGCCCCTCCATCGGACGGTGGCGAGTAAATCACCGCCAACCAGCAGGCGGGGGCTGAGGGCGGCGGATAAATCTTCCGGGCGACGCGCACCGAGTGACCTGGGGACCGCGCCGCATGGAGAGGTCAAGTGCAGGGGGCAAAAGCAACTTGGCCTTTGCTCCCGTCTGGACCACAGGACCCCGAGGGGGAGGGCAGGAGGTGTACTGGTTTCTAGGACGGCTTTTAGCAAAGTCCCACAAGTCGGGGTCGCCCACACCGCAGCAGTTGATTTTCTCACACTTCTGGAGACCAGAGTCCCCAATCCAGGTGTCCCCAGGGTTGTGAGTGCTCCCCTTTTCTGGCTTCTGGGGGTTGCCAGCCATCCTTGGCAAGGACGGGCTCCGAGACGCGCCCTTCCAGCCCTGCCTGCGACCTCGCGGGCCTGTGCCCTCCTTGTCACCTGTCCAGACAAGGGCCTGTCTCAGCTCGGCTCCGTCCCCAGGCCTCTCTTCCCAACAGTCACATTCGGAGGATCCAAGGAGATGTCCACCGGGAGGGAGGGGACGTGCTCTTTAACAGGGGACAGAAGGTGACAGGACATTCCTGCACAAAGGAGGGGCTTGTTTGCAGGCGGGAGGGGCTTCAGAACACGCACAGGCCCCTTTGTGTGTGGGGGGGGTCCTTAAGCAAAGAATCCCTCAGAAGTTTCTTTTTGCCCCAATGAACAGGCCTCTATGAGACTGAGCAAGCTGCTAGGGATTAAATCTGGTCTTTCCCCAACAGGTTAAATATTGCAGGCTTGGTCCTCATTGTGGCAGTAGATAGGTGGTGGGGCCTTTAAGAGGCGGGGCCTAGTGTCACAAGATTGGCCCCGCCCTGCACTCTGGCTTCCTGGCTCACTACCCAATCTTTCAATCCTGATGTTCCTCTGGGCATCCTGGTACCATCTGCCTTAAGGTCCTCACCAAAGCCAAGCTCATGCCATCAGCATGCCCTTGAACCTCCCAGAATTGTGAACTAAATAAACCTCTTTACTCATAGTTTCCCAGCCTCAGGTATTTCATTATAGTAACAAAAATACTCAGCTGCATACAAAGGCCTTCCTCTAATCCAGCAACTCCCCTCCTACTAACAGCCCCCACCCCTTGAAATGTGTTGTTATGGGCATTGGAAGATGGGTTCTACTAGAATATTCCCCGCAGAATTATTTATCTTGGCTGAAAACTGGAGACCACCCAAGTGCTTATTTTGGTAGATTACAAAAAGAGCCACAGATCTGCGCAGCCCATCCCACTCCGAGGCAGGGAGTTATTTCTTCTCCCCTAGAATCTGGACTGGTCATGTGATTTTCTGCAGCCAATAGAATGAGGAGGAAGGACTGCGTGCTGGTTCCGAGCCTGGGCTTCAAGAGACCTTGTGTGCTTCCCTGGAGATGAGCGGTCACCATGGGAAAAGTCCAGGCCAGCCTGCCGGAGGAGGAGAGGTGGGGGGAGCAGAGACGGCTGGCCCAGCTGCCATCCTCCTCCACCAGCCAGCCCCAGCCGCGGAGGGCAGACACAGGAGCGGGTCTCACCATGATCCCCAAGCCCAGCCCAACCACAAGATCCACCCTGTGGATCCACCTGTAGAGAACACCGTGCCCTAGAAAAGATGGTGGTTTTCAGCCACTAAACTCTGGGATCTTTTGTCACTCGGCAGTAACTAGCAAATACATCATCCACAGTAAAACAGACGGGTAAGTGTGACAGAGCCATACACGGAATCACACGCAGCAAGGACAATAAGCAGACTGTCCCCACCAAGGGCAACTCGGACGAATGTCACAGATGCTGTGTGTGTG
This sequence comes from Tamias sibiricus, assembly GCA_025594165.1. Lineage (NCBI taxonomy): Eukaryota > Metazoa > Chordata > Mammalia > Rodentia > Sciuridae > Tamias > Tamias sibiricus. Next base: position 21,811,377 of record CM046664.1, read on the forward strand.
AAAGAAGCCCGACATGACGAGTCAGGCTTGTGACTCCAGGTGCACGGGAAGTGTGAAGATAGGTGAGAGTCGTCTACGGGGAGCTAAGTCGGGGTAGAGGCTACCCTTGCAGGGTGGTGACCAGGAGGGGACCCCAGGGAGCCAGAGGAACCCCGATGTCACACCCAGAGAGACACAGGAGACCAGAGGGGAGGGCGGGCGTGGGCAGGCGCCCTGGACCTGAGTGGGTGGGAACGCCATCCCACAGCCCCCTTGGGGCGGGGACCCGAGTGCCCCGCTGGCCCTCACGGCTCACCGGGGCCAAGCCAGATTCTCGTGGTGGAGGCCAGGACCCAGGGCCCCGCTCAGGAGCGGCCAGCCGCTCGCCACCAGTGGGAGTCACCGTCGGCCTGAGCTTCTGTGACCTTAAAACGGGGGGACAAAACGCCCGAGCATGGGGAGAGCGGGGCGGGGGCCGGGGGTGCCCGCGCCCCTGAACTCTGGGGCCGGGAGTGACCGACGGGCCCAGGGCAAGAGGTCAGCAGGCAAGTCCATGCCTCAGGTGTTTACTGAGCACCTACTGAGTGCCGGGCGCTGGGGACCCGCGCACAGAGGGCCTGGCGGACGGCTCCCTGGGCCAGGTCTGCTGCGGAGCCCCAGCTGTCCCCACGGAAGGGCCCCACCCTTGCCACTCATCCCCCCACCTGCTGTACCCTCAGGACCTTGGCTGGGCCGGGTGGGCAAGAGTGTCCCCAAGAGTCAGGGAGACCCTCGGAGCCCGCACAGCGTCCTGGGCGGACGCGGCAGGGCTGGGGGCTCCGGGGCCCAGGACTCGGGGGCGTGGGAGCCCAGGTGGCGGCCACGTGTCCCTGGGGGCCTTCCCTGGGGGTCTCCTTGCTGTCACAGCCACACACGACCTTCCGCAAACACACACGGCCGTGATTGATTCCCTGCCATCCCCGAGCCCGGCGGGCCTGGCTGATGGCCGCGGTGCTGCCCAGACACCCGCTGGAGCTGCGTCCAGCCTCTGCCCTGGAAGTCGTTTGTTTGCTTTTAGACACAGCCTTTGTGTCCGGCTGAAAGGACGCCGCTGGCCCCCAGAGCCCCTCCCGCTGGGCCAGGCAAGGACGGTCCTGCAGCTGGGTGCTGGGGGGGCCTCTCACGCGGTCTCTCTGGGACCCCGGGGAGGACCTGTGCCCCGGCCCTGAGCAGCCCTGGGATTACTTAGGGAAGGCTCCTTCAACCCCAGGACACAGCCTCTCAGGGGCGGGGTCCCTCCCTCCCTCTTCCCTCTTTTCCTTTTACATTAATTAATTGAGCAACTACCACGAGCCCGGCACTGGCAGGTCCAGGGTCTTCATCGGCTGCCTGCATGACGCTCAAAAAACAGGCTTCAGCTGGGCGCAGGGGCACCCACCTGTGATCCCAGTGGCTCTGGAGGCTGAGGCAGGAGGATCGCAAGTTGGAGGCCAGCCTCGGCAACTTAGAGAGACTCTATCTCAAAATAAAAGATAAGGGCTGGGGATGTGGCTCAGTGGCTAAGTGCCCCTGGGTTCAATCTCCGGTACAGCAACAACTAACAAACAAAACAAACAGGCTCTGGAATCCCACACCCCTGGGCTCCACCCCTCCTGCGTCCCCTTGTGCTGCAGCTTCATGGTTGTGAAATGGGCTGCACCACGCCTGGCTGGGAGGGTCCCAAATCCTGCACAAGAGACAAACGCCTGGCACACAGTAGGTGCTCAGGCCCTCCCTTCTTCCCCTGCTCTTGTCTCTGGTGGTCACTGTCCCTGGCCTTCCTCTGCCTCTGGGCCTGCTGGAGAGGGGAGCACTGGGCCAGGAAGGTAGGCCCCTGAGGCCCAAGTCTGACTTTGCTGGACACTGCTGTGTGACCTTAGGTAGGCATCTGCCCCTCTCTGGTCTGTCCAGATCATCTCAATACTCCTTCCTCAGGCTTTGTGGAGGTGGTGAGCCCGGGGAGCTGGACTCCGGCTCTCCTTCCCGGGTGTTTTCCATCCTGCCTGGTGTGACAGAGAGTGAGCGCGTCCTCAGCCACGTCCAGGCCTTGCAGGTGCAGCTGGAGGCTCTCTCTGGCCCCTCTGCTGGGCGGGGGCTGCGGGGGGGGGCGCCCCCCACCACGGGGCAGAGGGGTGAGGCCAGGGCCGGGCCTGGCTTCAGGGCCTTCTCCCTTCCTCTCCCTGCCCACCCGAGGGCCGTGGGGTCACTTGGCTCTGCCCCCCCTCGGCCTCCCAGGGGCCCCACCCCCGTGGCCCAGGTCCCACTTGGTGGCCTCGGAATGCCACGGCCTCGCCGCCCTCGAGGGCCTGGGCCCAGCCCACGCACACAGCAGCGCCCGCCCTTCCCCGGCACCGGCACCGGGGGCTGCGGGGAGCCCAGGGAGGTCCTGGAGTGGGCCTGGCGGCAGAGGGCGGCTCCGACCCCCAGGGGACCCAAGTGGGCCCAGGTGACAGCCGCACCTGTGGTCCCAGTGGCGGGGGAGGCCGAGGCGGGAGGATGGCGGGAGGATGGCGGGAGGATGGCGAGTGGGGACAGCTGGGCAGCTTCGGGGACGCTGCGTCCAGATAAAATCAGAAAAAAGAAGACAGCGGGGGGGGGGGGGGTGGCTGGGGACGGGGCTGCGGGGGCTGCGGTCCCCGAGACCCACAGGAGTGGCGGGCCACGAGGACGGGACTGCACCGCCGGCGGCCTCCTCCGGGCGGAGCTGCCCGGGGACCCTCCCTCAGAGGCCCCGTGGGGGCTGGGCGTGGGAAGGCTGCAGACTGGTTTGGGGGGCAGGGCTTTCCTGTCACAGCCGGTGGCCCCTGCCTTTGTCCTCCTGTGTCACAGAAGAATGAGGCGCAGCCCGGATAAAGGCAGCTTTGTTAGGGCCCGGAGGGGGCGGGGCGGCCAGGAAGGGGTTACCTCTCCCGCCCCGCCCCAGCCCGGGCAGGAAGCACCTCTGCCCCGCACCACGCCCGCGCTGCGCCGCGGCTTCCGGGCTCGGGGTCCCCGCTTCTCGGCTTCGGGGCCTCAGTTCCTTCCTCTGGGTGGTGGGAGTCCCGTGCCCACCTCTGAGCCAGGCGGTGGACTGTGTCGGCAAGGTGTGTGGATAGTGAGAAAAGCAGCCCAGAGAGGTGACGCCACTTGCCCGAGCTCACACAGCTTGACAGTGGAAGGGACGGACAGCGTAGCCAAGGGCCAGGCGGGGCAGGTGCCTGCCCCTGATCCTGCAGGAGTGGCCGGGGCCCAGGACCCTCCGACTTTTCAGAGAGAGGACCGGTCATTCGAATGCCCGCAGGAGGGCTGAGGGCTGGGCTGGCGCCAGTCTGCTCCGTCCCCCAAGGTTCAGGCCCTGATGGCTGCCCCTGAGGGGCTGTGTGACCCGAGGCAGGTCCTGACCCTCTCTGTGTCCCAGTGTCCCCCCTGAAACGGGTCTAATGTGACTCCAGTCTCCCCAGGCGCGGGGAGACCTCTAGGAGACTGCGCAGGGCGGGCGCTGGCCATTAGGATCAGGGCACAATGGACGGCAGCTGGCTGGCCGCTGGGGTCTTCCCAAGGTCACGGCTGAGGGTGGGGCGGTTCCTGCCCAGGAAGGAAGGGTGTGAGGTCTGGGCTGCAGCCTGGGGCGGGTGGTTGAAAGGAGCAGGAGCCGCCGAGCTCACAGTGGCCCTGCCCGCTCTGCACAGTGACGGATGTGGACGGACAGATGGGGCAGGGCTGGGCCTGCTTAGTCATGGCCCAGATATCACCTCGGTGCCCCCGGAGCAGCTGCAGCCGGCAGAGGCAGGCCTGCAGCCTCCTCAGCCCTTCCAGGCTCAGCTTCATTGGGTGTAAGAGGCAATGGAAGCCCAGAGAGGGGAGGTAACTTACCCCAAGTCACACAGCAAGGAGGGCCGAGACGCTCGCCCGCGGAAGCACCAGGAGGGGGTCCAGTCTTCCAGGAAGGTCATTCGCGAGTGAAGGTGGCCTTGGGTGGCCTGTGACAGGGACCGGGTGGGAGCTGAAGCCTGGAACCCAGCTGTGCCCGAGGCAGGAGCAGGAAGAGGTGTCGTCCAGATGAGCCCCGGGATCTGATGGGAGCAGGCCCCGGGCAGCGGAGGCCAGATGGAGCCCTTGGCTGCCATGGGCATGTCCCCAGGTGCCCAGCCGTCACATCAGGCTGCCCACACAGGCCCAGTGCCTGGTGGAAAATGTCACTGCAGGTGCCTCCAAAACGGAGGAGAATGTGGGGAGGGGAGTGAGGGGGGGTGTCTGCCCAGTCACACTGTCACACTGTGGCCGTCCTGATCTGTGACAGCAGGTCCCCCCTCGTGTACAACTACTCCAATAAAAATTGTGGAGGAGGGGACAAAAAGCGGGAAAAGGTGCCAATAAAGAAAACACAAAATATTCAGGTAGGAAGTGTTTTCCTTTCTGTTTGTACCTCTTTCGCTCATAGCTGGGCTTCAATGGCTCCTGGGGCCTCACTTACAAAACACAGGTTCAGGCTGGGCACAGTGGGGCACGCCCGTCATCCCAGCAATTTGGGAGGCTGAGGCAGGAGGATCACAAGTTGGAGGCCAGCCTCAGCAACTTAGCGAGGCTTTAAGCAACTCAGTGACACCCTGGCTCTAAATAAAAAATAAAAAGGGCTGGGGATGTGGCTCTGTGGTCGAATGCCCCTGAGTTCAATCCCCAGCACCAAAACAAAACAAAAGACAGTTTCAAAGATAAAATCATTAAGAATTTCAAAATGGCGTTGGTCAAACTTAGACCCAGGCTGGAAGCCTTCTGTGTGCAGGGTCCTGAGGGCTTCAGACACTGCATTCCGTGGCCCTCTCTTCCTCCCGCCACCCCGGCCGGTCTCTGGCCTCTCATTTCCTCTCGTCTCCACAGAAGATCGGAGGTGATGGAGAGTCAGTCACCGGAACGTCCTGGCCCCGGGGAGGAGCCTGGCTGTGGAGCTGTGTGACCTCGGCAGGTCGGGCGAACTCTCTGTGCCGCATGCTCTTGGCGGAGACGGGACTTCTGCTCCTCTGCACCAAGACCCAGCGACTGAGGCTCGAGTCAGTCATAAAACACAGAACCACAGTCCCCCAAAGTCCCCAAGTCCTTGCTGCCTCTCAGGCCTTATTTTTTTTGGCCGCTAAGAGGGCTAATAAATGGCTTGCGGCGTGATGGAATCATTAAGGGCTCCGCCGGGCTGTGGGCAGCCCCCTCCGTCCTCGGCCAGGCCCGGACGCCCGCCACAGAGGCTGGCAGTGACAGATGGCGCGTCGCGGGGCGGCCGTGCCCTCTCCCGCAGGCTCCTGGGCCACCCGTTACGGGAGGGGCCGTGGCAGCTCCCAGGGCAGGGGCGGGACATCCAGGGAGCCGTGGCCAGGGCCAGCGTGAAGATCGGTGCTTGGTGCCTGCGGGGGGGGGGGGGGGACCCCGGAGACTGGCCAATGAACAGAAAAAGAGACGAAAGGGTCACGTCCAGGGCCGGTCGCCCGAGCAGACGCAGGAAGCGCCAAGCTTGTGAATCTGGTGTGGACATTTAGGATTTTCCATGAAAACCCGAGCGATGGATGGTAAAGAGGCTCTGCCCTTCCCTGCGCCCTTGGCAAAGTGGCTTTGCGCTTCCTCCCAGCAAGACGGCGTCCACTTCGGGGCTGGGTCATGGGACCTGTGGCCGGGAGAAAGTGGCGGATGTGATTCCGGAGCCGCTGCCTAGCAGGGTCTGTGCTCGGGAGCCTGCCGGGGCGGGGATCACCTGGAGCGGAGGCCAGCCCAGGCCAGGTACAGTTGACCCCAGGTGTGTAAGTGGCACTGGAGGGGACCAGAACCACCTCACTGACCTGTGGACGTGAGAGCAGCAGTCAGTGTCCACCAGTGCAGGCCTCTGGGTTTCCCGGGGTTTTGTTATGCAGCGGTAGCTGACTGATACAAGTTGTGACCCCGGGTGCTGATGGTGGTGGAGGAAGCTGGCTTCCTCCTACGTAACACGGTGGAACAAGAAGCAGAGAGGATTTGCGGGTCAGGCCACTCTTGAGAACTGGGGTGGCACAAGCACTATTTTGAGGAGACTGCTCCGAATCCCCTAATCACCTCCCACTAGGCCGCCGCCTCTTAAAGGGCGCACCACTTCCTCATCCCACCGGGTTTGGAACTAAGTGTCCCGTACGGGAGCCCGTGGGGGACAGACCACGGATAAACCACAGCAGAGGCTGGTGGCTCCAGCCCCCACGTGGCCACTCACACTCCCCAGGACATCAGGTTTGGAGAGACCGTGGCCACCAGGACTCTGGCTGCAGGAGGGCTGGGACCCCAGCTCTTGCACCCTGAGAGGTCGTCCCAGGAGCCGAGAGGACGGAATCCACCGTCCTCGGCCAAGAGGAGGAGGAGCCATGACAGGCCAGCCGTGACAGGCCAGCCGCTCCGGGTGTGTCCCCTGCTCCCTGGAGGTCCCCCCACGTCCCCACACAGTCTGGACAGAGTCCCCCTGTTTCTTCTTTGCTCAAGTTTCTCATTGGATTTTCTAAACCTGGAGGAAACCGAAAACTAATCTAACCTCACATTCCTGCTTGAGTCTGAATTTTCTTTTTTCCCAAATAAACTCTGTATTCTGCTCAACAAAGAATCACCATGGTGGAAAATTTGAAGAATGCTAAAATATATTTCCCTCTCTAGGGTTTTTTTGGGTACTGGGGATTGAACTCAGGGGCCCTCCACCCCTGGGCCACATCCCCAGCCTTTTTTGTATTTTATTTAGAGACAGGGTCTCGCTGAGTTGCTTAGGGCCTCGTTAAGCTGCTGAGGCTGGCCTCCAACTCGTGATCCTCCTGCCTCAGCCTCCCCAGCTGCTGGGATGACAGGTCTGTGCCACCGTGCCCGGCCCCTCCAGGGTTTTCTTTGCCTGATCAGCCTCCAGCTCCAGGGCACCATCTTGGAACCTGCTGGGTCTGTGTCACGTCAGCGTCCCTGTGGGCGGAGACGCCTCTGTGGCCTTTTCGTCTAGGGAACCCAGATGGATGGAGCCGGTGCCTGTGGTCTGAGGAGCCCCGTGGCTTCGTAGGAATGATGGCAAAGCAGGAGTAGGGCTTGGGGGTCCCGGAACCCCACCACTGTCCCAGCTGCTCTGGATATCGGGGAGCACCAGGAGAGCTCCAGCAAGGTCCCTCCGTGGTCCCAGGGCCGGGGCCCGGGTGTCCTGTCTGGCACGCTCGTGGGACAGCCACTGGGGCTGCATCTACAGATGAAGGCAGAGTCGAGGCCAAGAGCAGAGGGGGCTCTTTTGGGTGGGAACTGAGAGCCTCTTCGGGAGGCCGGAGGCTGGGAGGAGGCCGGAGGCTGGGGTCCGTGGCGGCAGGGGCCTGGAGCTGGCCTGGTGGCTGGGAGGGAAGGAGCAGGCAGGGCCCGGAGCAAGGTCGCGGGAGGGAGGGACGGGCCAGGTGCACGTTCTAGAGGCTGCCCTGGGGCTGAGGCTGGAGGCCTGCCCAGGGCTGGGTCTCTAGTCCGCCTCCTGGTGTGCTCCGGGCCTGCCCTTGTGTCCCCCTGGGGAGTGCGGTGGGTGGCCATCAGCCCTGCCAGGGCCAGGCCTGTTGTTCTTGGGGGGTGGGAGGAGGTGGCTCCGGGGAGACGGGAACAGCAAATCCCTTCCCAGACCTGGCAGGGGCCTGCACGCCTGCCTTGAATGGCTCCAGTGTCACCCTGTCCCTGGGGCGTCGGCCAGAGCCGCGCTGGCCACGTCCTGTTTTGCTCCGTCTTCAGTGACCTCAGTGTCACGGCAGGCCAGGAGCCCAGGGACCAGGGTTCCCTGGGTCAGGCCAGGGCCCAGACCCAGCAGCCTCCTCCACCCACAGGCCAGAGCGGCCTCCGCGCTCGGAGGTGCCAGGCCACCTGCCCAGGACCCCCAGCCTGCCGCGTGTGCTGGGCCGCGGGTGAGGGCTCGGCAACTCCTCAAGGTCCCGGGGGAGCCGGGGTGGGCGGGGGCCTCCGCCTGGCAGGACCTGCCCGTGCCAAGTCCCAGGTGTGACAGTGTGTCAAAGTGAAGACTTTCTTTTTTTTTGTTTGCAATTGCACTCTTGGGGCACGACTTACGAGTCGTACAGTCGAATCACGGCCGTGGGCAGATCCGTGTTTCTCGTATATTCAAGAATCGTGCAGCTGCCGTGGCGCGAGCCGGTCATCCCAGTGGCTCTGGAGGCTGAGGCAGGAGGATCGCGAGTTCAAAGCCAGCCTCAGCAATGGTGAGGCACTTAGCAACTCAGTGAGACCCTGTCTCTAAGGGCTGGGGATGTGGCTCAGTGGTTGAGTGCCCCCGAGTTCAATCCCTAGCACCCACACCCGCACAAAAAGAATTGTGCAGCTATTACATAAACTTTTGAAACCTTTTCACAGTTTCAAAAACAAACCCTGGGGACTGGGGCTGTGGCTCCGTGGTAGAGCACTTGCCTAGCACACGCGAGGCCCTGGGTTTGATTCTCAGCACCACATAAAAATAAATAAATAAATAAAGACGTTGTGTCCATCTATGTAAGCTACCTGGTACCGAAAACCGGGAGGAAAACTCTCGGAGGCAGAGTAAAGCTTTTACTACTTTTACTTCTACTTTAGCTTAGAGAGAAAGAAAGATAGAGCTTAGCTTCTTCTTGTCTTCTTGTCTTTTTCTTCTTGTCTTCTTAGCTTAGAGAGAAAGAAAGATAGAGCTTAGAGAAAGATTATTTTTTAGAGCTTCTTGCTTCTTTCTTCTGTCTTCTGTCTTCCTCGGGAGCCTCGGCCTAACTCTGACCAGCCATTACTTCTTCTATCTGGTTTCTCTTCTGTAACCGCTCTGCCTACATTCTGGCCGCTCTGATTCTCCGACCCGAACTCTTCTTCTGACCGACCGAGCTACTGCACGACTGACTGAATTCTCCGTTCTCCTAACTCGGACCACTTTCACCCGGTTATATACCTTCAGCTTTTCGGGTGCCTACAGGTGCGTCACATACATATCAGGTGGAACTTATGGCTTCCAGCTAGCTGCAACAGCCCTTCCTAATTAGGGCTCCTTCACATCTACAACTAAAAACCAAACAAAACCTAACCCTGTTCGCTTACCTGTCACCCTACCTCCCAACTCCCTGCTCTTCCCAATCCCTGGCAACCCCTAATCTATTCTCCTTCTCTACAGAATTGCCCACTGTGGACATCTCTTTTAAACAAAGCTAATGCAATATGTGTTCTTTTGGATCTGTTTTTTTTTTTTTTTTTTTTCCATGCAGGATAACCTTCTAGCATTTTCCAGGTTCTTCCACATGTTAGTCTCAGTGGTTTACTCCTTTTGAGGGCAGAATGATATTCCATTGTACGGGTGGGCCACTCATCAGTCGATGGGCATTTGGATTGTTCCCACCCTTGGCTATTATGAATCATGCTGCTATGAATATTTGTGCCCAAGTTTTTATGTGTATCCTTGGAGTGGGGTTGCTGGATCACATAGTAAGTTTGATCTTTGGCTTTTCCAAGAACTGCTGGACTGTGTTCTGAAGGATATTTTTGAAAAGAGCGAATGTGTGTGTTCACTTGTATTTGTACACATGTGTTTAGTATGTGAACACAATTGTGTATCAAAATGTGAAATCATCCTTGAGCAGCAGTAGTTATTCTAGGTTTGTTTCACATATAGACCGTATCAGCCTATTTTCTGCTGCTATAACGAAAGACCACCGACTGGGTAATTTATTGAAGAACAGGGTTGTATTTGACTCATGGTTCCGGAGGCTGGGGAATTCAACATCAGGGTGCCAGCATCTGGCCAAAGCCTCTGGGCTCCAACATCCTATGGCGGAAGACGGAAGGACAGGAGTGTGGGCAAGACAGACAGGATGGGGCTGACCTCACCATCCTCAACCCACTCCCTCTTAAAGATCCCATCTCTGAACGCCGTCCTATGGTAATTTCATTTCAATGTGAGTTTGGGGAGGGACGTTGAACCCACAGCCTGAAGCTGGATGGGAAGGGGCTCCTTGGGGCGGGGATCAATGTGGGCAAAAGCCGGGAGGTGGGGGCCGGGGGTGGGACCGAGTTCTCTCCTGGAAAGTGCTGGAAAGGGGTTGGCTCTGCAGCAGACGCCCACACCTGCGGCCACACACCTTTCCCCCACCTTCCCAGCCAGGGCCACGGGTCCAGCCGCTCATGCAAATTGTATGCAAATCTCCCCCCACCCAGCAGCCCCAGGGCACCCAGGGGAGTGGGAGATATTCTCCACTGGGCCCTTCCCCTCATTAATTTCTGAGCCCTAGTACATTACTCATGGATAATTAAGAGTGAGCTATTAATACAACATTTCATATCCGAGTGCAGCCAAGAGGAGGGCTGTGAGTCTCGCAATCCCAGGCGACACTGCGGCTTAGAGAGGAGGGTCTCCCCCAGATGTTCTAGCCGGCGTGGCAGTGTGGCCCCGGGACCTTCGGTTATTGACAGGATACAAGCAGAACCTCCGCGAAGGGCCAGCAGGGACGGCTGGGCTGCCGTGAAGCCTGCGGGTGCGGCCGTCGGCGCGACTGGGGGGGTCCGGAGCCAGGGCGCTGGGGGCTCTGGTGGTGAGGCTGGCCGGAGGCAGAGCGAGGAGAGACACCGTGGGCCACGTGGCCACGTCTGTCCGCACCTGGGACGGGGAGCGGCTGGATTCTGGCCACCCGCGAGCTCCCGTCCACCCTGCCACACCCCCTGCCCGTGCCACCTGGGAAAGAAGGACTGTCCTCTGTCTCAGCCTCACCGACCCCCAGGCTGACCCAGAAAGGGGGCTCCGTAAATACGGGTGGAGAAAACGTGCTGAGCATCTTGGGGTGTCACTCCCCCCAACCCCAGGCCCCTCATCCTGAGGTGGCAACAATGGAGTCACAGCCACCCCTCTGGGGCTACCCTGGGGGACACAGAAGCCGGCTCACGGGAACTGCCCAGAGCGTCCTGCCACTGGGAACGCGTCCAGCGTCCACTGCACAGGCGAGGACACCCGAGGCTCCCAGCTGCAGCGACCCTCGGACTCTGCAGTGACCGGATCATCCCGCCCACGGCGAGCCTCGCCACCCCCCCCCCCCCCCCCCCCCCCGGTTCCGGCGGGCCGGCCAAAGGAGACCACGGGAGACCACGGGTCGCAGCAGCGCGGCCGGGGCTGCGAGCAGGGACCCCTCCTCCTCCCGACCCGCCACCCTCCGAACGTGTGGGGTCCTCCCCTCCCTGTGGACGGCGAGGCCACGGCCTTCGCTCAGCAGGAGTCCACGTGCCTGCTGGTCGGCTACTGCAGGAGCCGGACACGTCCACTGACTCTGCGGCCTTCGGATGCCTGAAGTCCCTGATTGATTCCTGCGCACAGTAGGCCGCCGCTCCAGCCTCGCAGCCCAGCCGGGCCTTTCCTCATCTCATCTGAACGTCAGTGAGCCGTCCTCTGGAGGGGGGGTGTCAGGACGCCCATTCGGCAGGCGAGGGGACAGCCTGACTCAGAGATGGCACGGCCTTGCCCAGAGTCACACAGTGAGCCGGTTGGGGAGGGCGCTGTCCTTACTGAGCAGCTACTTACCCCCGGAGCTGGTGATGGGGAATCCCCGTTCTCCTGCGTTCAACGAGCACAGCTCCTTATTTCACAGGTGGGGGGTGACACATGTCACTGCTGAAGGTCGCATAGGCAGGACTGTCTGACCCTGAGGCCAGGCTCTCCTCTGCCAGACCCTCTCCTGCAGGACAGAGTGGTGTTCTGTGAGCCTTGAGAGGGTGGGGCCTGGTTGCCTCCTTCACTGCGGTAGCCTCAGGGCTTGGGTCGGGAGCGCTGCAGGCGGGCTTACTGCGTGAAGAGAGGAATAAAGGCTGGTCCCCCCAACCAACCTCACACCCTCCTGTTATCTGTGTCCCCCTAATTCACACAGCGATGTTCTAACCCTGCAGTGTGGCAGGGGGAGGGAGGGAGGGAGGGAGGGAGGGAGAGAGAGAGATCCATTTCTTATGTCCTGATCAGCTCCCCAGAGCTCCTGCCTGTGTCCGTCAGCTTTCCATCACTATAACACAATACCTGAGAGAATCAATTCATAGAGACAGAAGGTTTGTTTGGCTCACAGCTTCGGAGGTTTCCATCCATGATTGCTTTCTCCTGCTGCTTTGGGCCGGGGTGAGGCGGGAGCATAGAGCAGAACAGAACAAAAGCTCTCTCCTCGGGCGGGGGGGGGGGGAGAGCAAGAAGGGGCTGAGGTCCCACCATCCCCTGGGGGGCACGCCACCACCTCCCAACGGCACCTTTGAGGTCGCCTATCCAGGCCATAGCTCCTCTCCCTTCCTCCCTCCTCGCTGCCTCTCTTCTCCCCCGCCCCAAGAGCCTTCCAGACCTCAGAGAGGAGAGGGGCAGGGCAGAGCCAGGTGGACAGTGTGCCGGGCAGTGCCACCTGCTCATAGCGTACAGTCACTGTCACCAACCAGAATCAAGCAGGGCCGCAGGAACCCGGCTCCTACCCGTCCTCCCTCACCCCTGCCTTCCCCTCCGCACGGCCCCACCTTCCCCTCCACGCTGTCCCCCTCCCCTCCCTCCCTCCATCCTGGTTCTTTGCAGGGCTGGGGCCGACCTGGGCCCTGTGCGCCCCGAAGGTGCTCCGCGGGCTCCCGCCCCTCCCCCCCCTCCGCTCATCCACCGGCCCCTGCCACCAGCCAGCCCGGCTCAGCGCTCCCTGACACTCCCCCGGCACTTCGCCAAGCACCGCCACCAGCACGGGAGCCGGGAGCCGGCCCTCAGGGCTCCCCGCAGGCAGCCGGCCAGTTGCCTCTAACTGGTCTACAGGGGGGGCACTGTGCTGTGGCACCTCCTACTCCACCAGCATACAGGAACCCTCGCCCCAAACAGACTCTCCATTTTTTTTTTTTTCTTTTTTCTTTTGGTACTGGGGATTGAACTCAGGGGGCACTAGACCACTGGGTCACATCCCCAGCCCTTTTTAAAAATTTATTAGAGACAGGGTCTCACTGAGTTGCTAAGTGCCTCACCATTGCTGAGGCTGGCTTTGAACTCGCGATCCTCCTGCCTCAGCCTCCCAAGTGCTGGGATTACAGGCGTGCGCCACCGCGCCCGGCTTTTTTTTTTTTTTTTCTTTTTGGTATGGGGGTTGAAGAGGGGCACTCGACCCCTGAGCCACATCCCCAGCCCTATTCTGTATTTTATTTAGAGACAGGGGCTCACTGAGTTGCTTAGGGCCTTCCTGTTTCTAAGGCTGGCTTTGAACTCATGATCCTCCTGCCTCAGCCTCCCGAGCCACTGGGATGATAGGTGTGCACCACTGTGCCGGGCCATACTCTCCTTTTTTTTTTTTTTTTTTTGGTACTGGGGATTGAACTCAGGGGCACGCGACCACTGGGTCACATCCCCAGCCCTTTTTTGTGTTATATTAGAGACAGGGTCTCACTGAGTTACTAAGTGCCTCACCATTGCTGAGGCTGGCTTTGAACTCGTGATCCTCCTGCCTCAGCCTCCCAAAGTGCTGGGATTACAGGCGTGCGCCACCGCTCCCGGCCATACTCTCCATTTTTTGATTTAAAAAAAACCCCAAACTATATATATCCATTCAGCCTTGCATTTGCACAATGAGGCAACAAATAGGAAATTAATTTTATTTACCAAGATGGAAACGATTAAAATCCAGCAGCTGTTCCGACATTTCATGCTGCAAAGGCCAGGGTGTCCGGGGAGGCCTTCCCCAGGGAAGCTGGCCTGGAGAAGCCGGGTATCTGCCGGAAGGAGTCCCAAAGGGGGCGGCCAGAGGCCCTGCTGCAGTCAGCCAACCCCCACCTGCTCCACCCACCCTGTGGGGGGCATGCAAATCACCAGAGGCTCATCTGCATATGCAGCAGCTCATTTGCATAGAGACAGTTCATTTCCATATCCCGGGCTCTCAGGCCACAGGGATGGATGGACCAAGTGGGGTGGGGGTGAAGAGGGAGGGGGAGGGGGGAGGGAGGGAAGACACCGGGCCATCTGGGCCACAGGAAGGGAGAGATGACACCGTCTGCATTTGGACCCTGGGGGGGAGGTGACAGAGGGACAGGTCCTCGGGGCCCTCTGGAGGGATCTGAGCATGGGCTGAGCTGGCTCCAGCCCCAGCCTCGTCACTGTGCTCTGGGACCTTGGGCGGCTGACAGGGTCTCGTGCCTCGGCCTCCCACCTGGGAAGGGGCAGTTTCACACCAGCCTCCTCAGGAGGGCCACTCCAGGGCTCTCGGTTCCTGCTCCCCCGCCTGGTTCTGGCTGGTGACAATGACTGCAAGCCACGAGCGGTGGCCCTGGCCAGTGTCCACCTGGCTCTGCCCTGCCCCTCCTCTCTGGGCTCAGTTTCCCCAGGGGTGGGCTCTGCCTCCAAGGGCTGCTTCCTCGCTCCCCCTCCACCCACTGTCTTGAGACCTGGGGACGCTGGCCAGCACTACAGTGACAGTGGCCGTGGATGATGGAAAGGGTGGTGGCATACAAGAGCGGGAGCCCAGTGCAGGGCTGGACCCCGTTCCTCCCGAGGTCCACTCTCCAGGGGAGACCCAGGGGCCAAGCCCAGGCCTCAGCCTGGGTCCTCCAGCGGAGCCCAGCTCTGCCCGCCGTGGCCTCAGGTGCCCGGTTTAGACAGGGTGGGCCTGGGGCTCCCAGGGTAAGAAGTTGGGGTGCCTTGGAGGTGGGACACAAATGTCCACACCTTATTTCTGATCCTGTGACCCCTCAACCCCTCATCCTGCCCCACTCCTGGAACTCTCTGAACCCTGCTTCTCACTATTCCCCCGAATCTCTTGCTCAAGTTTCCTGGATGCGTGAATGTGATGCAAAGGCCCTGTGGCCTACAAACCCTGGCATCGTCCTCTCTCTTGTTCTTAAATGTTTGATTGCCCTGTGTGTGTGTGTGTGTGTGTGTGTGCGCGCACACGCGTGTGCATGCTGCCTTGTGCAAGCTCACATGAGTCTCTTACATCTCATGTCCTGTCTTGCATTGCAGGTGAGCTGTGCAGGTACGAGGAACAGGTCAGACCAAGGGGACCCTGGATGCTTTTCAGGCAGGGTCTGTGCCTGCTCTAGGGGCCTCCCTGGGTGCTTGCTGACTGGGTGCTTGCTGACTGGGTGCTCTAGGGCCTCCCTGGGTGCTTGCTGACTGACTGGGTGCTCTAGGGCCTCCCTGGGTGCTTGCTGGCTGGGTGCTCTAGGGCCTCCCTGGGTGCTTGCTGACTGACTGGGTGCTCTAGGGCCTCCCTGGGTGCTTGCTGACTGACTGGGTGCTCTAGGGCCTCCCTGGGTGCTTGCTGACTGGCTGGGTGCTCTAGGGCCTCCCTGGGTGCTTGCTGGCTGGGTCCCCAGTTGCAGGGAGGGTGTGCGGGACGCGCCTGCCTCTTCCTGCAGGAGTCATCAGTGCTGGGTGGGGGTGGGGCCCACCCAGGGACTCCCTCTCCTGCCTCCTTCCAGCCTGGAGCTGGGACCGGGAGGGTGGCCACGCCTGTGGCTGGAGCAGGAGCTGTCCCGTGGCCTGGGGGCCTGGCCCTGGGCTCCTGGCCTGTGCCCCGCAGGTGTCTGGGGGGCTGGGGAGGGTCCGAAGCCGCCTGCTCCGCTGGTCCCCTCTGTCCCCGGCCACCCTGCGAAGCCCTCTGCAGCCCGGCGGTCTGCCCCTCCTGCCCTGGCCCCTGGTGGGCTGGGGCCCTCTCCGGAACTTTCTGGGAGGGGCAGAGGCAGCACGGCCGGGAGGGGACGGGCGAGGTGTCTGGGTCCCTCTCTCCGAGAGCCTCTCGTTGGGCCAGATGAGGGGACGTCAGGACCGGGCACTCTCCTGGGGCTGCCCGTCCCTTCTGTGACCTCCCTGGTGGCCCTGGGGGGGGAAGAGGAGGGGACGGAGGGTGTCCCACGTGGGGCTGCCCTGGGGGTCTCAGCGTGTCCCCCCCAGCCTGGCAGGGGCACAGAAGGTGCCAAGAGCTGGTGGTGACACTTTTGGAATGTGGCACACCCAAGGTCACACAGCCGGAGGGCCGGCTGGGAGCCATTCTCTGCCGTGAGGTGTGGCCCCGTGACACAGGTGGCCCTTGTGCAACTCCTGGGCACGCGCGGCCAGGGGGCAGGGGCTGAGGGATCAGCTCCAGGGACACTCGGTCATGGCCACGGCCAGCTGCCCGGTGCTCAGAGGGGCCGCGGGCCAGCTGGCTGGGGGAGGGGCTGGGCGACCGGACACCCCGGCACTTGCTCCTGTCACTCCTGGGGGATTTGGTGAGCTGGTGGTGACCTGGTCGGGGACACGCTGTGCTGGGTGGCCGGAGGTTGGGGACTTGGCACGTCCTCCGGGAGCCCGGGCTGTGCGGGGGACACCCGGGTGTGGTCTGAGCTGCCAGGTCCCCAGGAGGCCCCTCCACGCCCCGGGCCCAAGGCCAGGCCACCGCTAGGCCAGGGACCTTCGCCAGGGACCCGCCTGCGCCCTGCAGCTCCTTCCCCGGGACCCCCACAGGCAGGGCCTGGGTCTGCTTCCGAAGGGAGCCCGAGCCCCCGGCCGCCTCTGCCTGCCCCCCCCCCAAGGTGACCTTGGTGAGTGCCGGGGACAGCTGGTCCTGTGTGGGGACGGTGGCCTTTGCCGTAAACCCTCCCGGGCACGGCCGCTCCCTCCTGCTCCGGCTCAGCCTGGGGGTCTCCGTCCTGCTCCCCGCGGCTGAGCCCCGCCTCCCCCGCGGTCCGGCCTCTTCCTCCTCCTCCACCGGAGGCCGCGTTCTCTTTGTGGTACCAGGAGTGAACGCAGGGGCCCTCGACCACGGGGCCGTCCCCAGCCCTGTTTTGTATGTTATTTCGAGACAGGGCCTCGCTGTCGCTGAGGCTGGCTTTGAACTCGCCATCCTCCTGCCTCGGCCTCCCGAGCCGCTGGGGTGACGGGCGTGGGCCACCGCCCCTGGCTTCACCCCCCCCCCCCCCGTGCCCCTTTCCGGTGGTCCTTATGGTGCAGCGAGGCGCAGGGAACGGCAGGACCAGGACCTGGCCGGGCACGGCGGGGAAGACTCGGAGGAGAGGCGCCTATACCAGGCCACGTGCCACGCAGTCCTCGGTCACGATGTCCTCCCTCTCCTTCCTTTCCCCGGCCGATCTGTCCACCTGTCCATCACCCGTCCCTCCATCCATCCACCCGTCCGTCCGTCCACCCCCACCCACCGCCCGGGCTGCGCCTGCCCTGCCTTGGCCTGGCTGCGGCCCACCCGCCACCCCAGAGTCCTCAGCCTGTCAGCACAGCCCGGGGCGCCAGGCAGTGGAGGGCCGCGGGGTCCAGGGCCCCCGTTGGGAGCCCAAGAGCCGAGCGCCCGGGACCCTGGGACCCGCGACACAGGAGGGTAGTGGGGCGGCCATCGCGGGGAGAGGGCGTGGGGCCGGCCCTGCCGGGCTCCCTCCCCATCTTGCCACCGCCTTCATCAGCACCTCTTTCTTGAGCACCTACTGCGTGCCAGGCATGGTCTGGGCCCCTTGGGACAAACCCAGGGTTCAGTGCAGGACCTCCTGTGCCCTGGGCCTAGCCCCGAGGAGCCCGTGTCACACGCACAGGAGCAGCTGGGGGCGCTCGGGGCTGGGCCACCTTCGTCACCGCCTTGCTGCTTCTCTTGAAGTGGCCGCACTGTGACCCAGCGGTGTGATCTAAAAGGAAGCTTTCTCTGGGAAACCAAAACCGAAGGCGCCTTCAAAACTGAGCACGGTGGGAATAAAATGCCGGAAGGAGATACCTGGCTTGACGTTGGGCCTCGGCTTTTTCGGGGGACCTGAGGCCTGCACCCCAACCCACCTTCATTGTGAAGGGGACCTGGCAGGGCTTGGAGCCACCAAAGACAGCGAGAATGTAAAGATGATGGAGAAGAAAGGAGATACACCACCGCATCTTTATTTCCCACGAGAAGGGGCTGGGGCGCACGCCTGTAATCCCAGCGACTTGGGAGGCCGAGGCAGGAGGATCACAGATGTGAGGCCAGCCTCAACAATTTAGTGAGACCCTGTCTCATAAAAAAAAAAAAAAAAAAAAAAAAGGGCTGGGGTTGTGGCTCAGTGGTTAAGTGTCCCTGGGTGTGTGTGCATGTGGGGGGGCTGGAAGAGAGCCAGGGTGGCCGTCCCTGGCGGACCTGCCGTCCCCAGTTGGTCTCCATCATTTGCCAGCCGCGACTCCCTTCCCCAGCTCTGCGTGCCAACAGAAGGGCCACGGCCGGGCTGGCCTGTCTCAGAACCTCCCGTGGGCGCGACCGTCCCCTCGGCATGCTCGGTGACTGCTTTCCTGGCTCGGCCTCCCATTTTGAGACTGATCCCTGTTGACCGTGACGCTCCAGTTGACACGCTGTGGCTGCCGCGGACGATTCCGCAGCGTGAACGTGTCACTCTGCATCGGGTCACCCTCCCCGTGATGGCCCCGTGATGGACGCGTAGGTCGCTGCCAATTTTTCTCCCCTCTTGCCACCCAAGCTGTAGGAACAATCTTGTCCCCTCCGTGGTGACGATGGGGACCGTGATAAAAGCGTAGCTCCCAGGTACCAGGGGCTGGCTTCGTCCGGACCGTCCCAAGCACTGTGTGGCCCACCCTCCTTCACGTCCTCACTCTCGAAGCCAGATCCCAGCCTCGTTCTCAGGTGCCAGACACAGGTCTGGAGACCAGAGAGGCTAAGCAGTTTTCCCACAATCACTCAGCAAGGGAGGGAGAACCAGAATGTGAGGCCAGGATCACTGAGCCTCACCACTGCCCCGTCTGCTCTCCCTCTCCCCATTGCTCTGCTCCGTCCAGAGAGGCCTCCGTCATATCCCTCAGACACCCTCAGCTCGGTCCTGCCTCTGAGCAGCCACACTGGCTGTTCCCTCTGCCCGAATGCCTCTCCAGTCTCATCTCCAGTTCTGCCTCTGGGACCCTTCCTGAGTCCCCTATTCTTCCTTCCCGGAATTTACTACTATGATTTGGGTGCTGGCCTCGTGTCTGCGGGTCCTGGATCTTGTTTGCCTCCTTCCCTAGTGCCAGCACCACGTGGCATACAGTAGGTGCTCAACACACGATGCTGTGACGGAGCACTTGCAGCCCAGGCCAGGGTGTACAGATGAGATCTCATTCCGTCCTCGCGGCGTTCTCTCCGAGCGGTCTTCCTTTTGCAGGTGCGGGGGAGGAGGCAGCTCAGAGGCGTTAGGTAACTTGCCCAGGGTCACACAGCAAGGGCGAGCGGAGGCAGGACTTGACACTAGGCACGCCCCGACTCTCGGGTCTCTGGGGACCCTCGTGCCTCTCGGGACTCTCCCTGTTTAGGAATGACACTTGCGTTTCACAAGAAGGGACGGTGAGGCCCAGAGAGGGACCCTGCCTTGTCCAAGACCGCCCAGCAAGTTGGACGAAGGCCGGCTCCTGCGCGTCCCCTCAGACGAGGGGCCGGTGACCTGGAAGGTGAAGCTCCTTGGAAGAGCGTGAGCAGGACCAGAGCCGCGTCCGCCACTGCGCTGCCGAGGACGGATTCAGGTCATCAGGCTGCGGCCACCAGGCTGGGGAGGGGCCGCCGCGGCAGGGGCGGTCAGCTGGCCGGCCGCAGGGAGCCCCGGGCCCCAGGAGCTGTCACCGCTGACTGATGGATGGGGACAGCTTCCAGTCGCCGGCCGTCCCCGCCACGAGCCCCGTGGCCATCTCGGTGGCCGCCCACGATGGCCTCCCGCCGGAGCCTGGCTTTGAAGGTCCACAAGGCCTTTTGTTCCCGCGGCAGGAGCGGCGGGGTGCGGGGCCCTGTCAGAGGAAGGAGCTGCCTGCTGGGGCCGCCCTGCCCGCGCCCGCTGCGCTCCTCTAATTACCTGCGGGCAGGAGGGGCCCCGGCTGCAGCTGAGCCGCAGGAATCTGATGGGGGAAGGGTGGGGGCGGCCAGAGAGGCCTCCGATTCCAGCCTGTGGGGCTGGGTGGATGTGCTTCTGCAGATCACTGAAAACCCAGGCCCAGAGAGGGCAATAGCTTTGCTCAAGGTCACACAGCAAGTTAGAAGTTGGGCTTGGGTGGGACTCAGGGGTGCTTCGAGTCTCCCAGTGAGGAGCAGGAAGGGAACTGGTTGACTACCTATTTGGCGCCTGCTGGCTTACTGCCACAGCTGGTTCTGTTTCAGGGGACCTTCACTTTTCAACTCGGAGTCCCTCTCTGAGCCTCAGTTTCTTCAGCTCAGCGGGTAGCGAGGTGTCTACTGCAATAGTCCCAGCAAGAGGCGGCGAAGGGCTGGTCTGGGCACCGTGGCTCCTCTGCACACAGGCAGGCTCTCAGCCAGAGGGCCACAGGCTCTTGGCGCAGCTGCAGTGGTTGTCCCTTAAAATAGCTAAATATAGGCCTATTAAGTGACCAGTCCAGGTACTCCGCTCCAAGGGAATAGTGAGCAGGCCCCGGGGACTTGCGGGCTGTGCTGGGCAGTGGCGTTCCCAGTGGCCCAAAGGTGGACGCGGCCCAAGTGCCCGTCGGCCTACGCTGGAGCGGCCGCGTGGTCTCCCGGCACGAGGAAGCCTGGTCCAGCCACAGACAGGCGCACAGCTCGGATCAGCGCCGCTGCTGGGCTGTCCCCTGAGGTCACCATGCCGGGTGAGGTAGGCGGGCGCAGAAGGACACACGCCGCGGGACCCCACGTCCGGGAAATGTCTAGACAGGCAGACTGACAAGAGGGTGGCCTGGCTGGGGGTGACGCGGGGTGACGTGGCGTGACCGCTGCCCGGACAGGTACAGTGTTTCTTTGTGGAGCAATGACAAAGTTTTTGAAAGTCCTGGTGGTGATGGTTGTGTGACAACCGTCCACTTCGGATGTTGAGAGCAGCAACTTTCATTTAAACAATCGATTATGAACATACCCTAACCCACCCACTGAGTTGTACAACTTATTTTTTACTTTTCTAATACTGGGGACCGAACCCAGTATTAGAAAACCCAGGGGTGCTTAACCACTGAGCCACATCCACAGCCCCTTTGATTTTTTCATTTACAGACAGGGTCTCACTAAGTTGCTTAGGGTCTCACTAAGTTGCTGAGGCTGGCCTCCAACTCTCCATCCTCCTGCCTCAGCCTCCTGAGTCGCTAGGATGACAGGGGTGCACCATTACTTGCCTGGCAAGCTGTGCACTTTAAAGGGGTGAATGGCACAGTGTGTGAATTAAGTCTTACAAAACTATTTAAGAAAAACAAAGGGAGGAAGCCGTGTGTGTGTGGGGGGTGGGGGTGGGGGTGGTATTCTGAGATCTTCAGTGAAATGGAAAGAGGGAGTTGTCTTAGGTGAGATGAAGGCACAGTGTTTGGCAAATAATGACAGGTGGCCCTCGTCACTTCCCTGTGGATTTACAGATTTTCTCCGAGCCCTTTGGGAGATTTCCAGCCCTCTTTTTATGCTGATTCGCTGTGTGTCCTTTGGCAATCACACAGCCTCTCTCAGTCCCACACCAACCCTGTTTTCCGGTCCTGACGTGGTCAGGGGAACACAGAGGCCCAGGCGAGGAGGAGGCCGGCCGCAGGGTGTGGAGGGACGAGGCCACCGAGCTCTCGCGCATGCGTCCTAGGCCGAGCCAGCCTCAGCCCGCGGTGGTCCGCGGCTGGCCCAGGGTCGGCGCAGCCCCCACTCCCCGCCTGGCCCCTTCTCTCTAGGTCCTTCCCGTTTGGATTTGGTCACGGATGCTGCTCCTCCTGCAAATGATCTCCATGTGTCGGGGATTGGGTTTCCCGGCTGGCCTGTCCCCGCCCCCCGCCCCCCGCGGGCCCCCAGACCCCGCTCGCCGTGACCCCGAGGCCGGCAGGATGCACCCGGGCATCTGGTTTTCCCATCAGGCGGGGCCCGTTTGGGTTTCAATGACCCACGGAGCCCGGGAGGGGAGAGCAGAATGGCACCCGGGGCGCCCCGAGGGACCCCAGGGCCAGAACCGAGCGGAGCGTGGGACCGGGCAGAGAAGGCACCCCACGCTCAGGCATGCCCCAACCGCGCCCCGCGCGCACAGGCGCACCTCGGAAAGACTCCCTCTGCACCCCCAGGAGCAGACCTGCGCGCCCCGTGCGCCGTCCAGGGGCGCGCTGTTCTCTGCGCATGCTCCGCTTGGTCCAGCTGCTCAGCCTCTGCCCAGGAATGCCCTGGACACCTGGGCGTGTCCCCTCCCCTCCCCTGAGCATCTGTAAAAAGGCAGCTCCTTCCTAGGCCTCACCGGATTCCCACGCCAACCCTGCTTATGTTCCTCTCCATTTTGTGGCAGAGTAAGAGGTTCAGAGAGGTTTAGTCACCAGCCCAAGGTCACCCAGCTGATTAGTAGGAGACTGTTAAACATCAGAGCCCAGCTTGCCCCCACTCCTGGTGCTGAAAAGGGCCAGCTATGAGGCAGACAGGCCTGTGCCCCCAGCCAACTGGCCAGTCACTGCCCCCTACCTGCCATTCAGACAGGGCCACGTGATTTTTTTTCTTGTCTTATTTTATTTTTGGGGTGCTGGGGTTGAGCCCACCAGTGCTCCAGTGCCAAGCCATATCCTTAGCTCTTTTTACTTTTTTATTCTGAACCACGGTCTCACTTACTTGCCCAGGCTGGCCTCAAACTTGTGATCCTCCTGCCTCAGCCTCCAAAGTAGCTGGGATCACAGGCATGCGTCATTGCTCCCGGCTAGGGCCTGGGTGATTTCTGAGGGCCCATCTGGCCCCACCCCACTCTGCTGGGGGGCCTCGGGTGCCTGCCGGCCCCTCTCTGGGCCTTGAGCTCCTCAGCAGAGAAATAGCATAAGCTAGTCTGGTGACTTCCTGGTGGGGTGCACCTGCCCCTCAGCCCCAGTCTCCGCCTCCTCCACGGAGGCACCGACAGCACCTGTGGACATGATCTATTACGCTGGCTTGGCCCCGGGGTTGTCTTTGGAGCAAGTACCTAGTTCATGGTCACGAGGGCCTGGGGTTGAACCAGACTCCGACACTGGCCTCGACCTCTCTGAGCCTCAGTTTTGGCATCTGTGAAGCAAGAACTCGGTTCCAGTCCCTCCTCCGTCATCTGCAACCACAGAATCCTGGGGCGGCCAAGCGCCTCTGCCCAGAGGTCCCCAAGGCCAGCCCCGCCCACCCGGGACCGCACAGCCCCGCCCAGAGCCGCGTCTGCTCCGCTCTTGGCTTCTCCCGAGCGGAGCGCCAGGCTGAGCCTCCACCAGGGCTGGAAATACCCGTGCAAATCCCTCTGCAGAGCCCGGCCTCCTCCCGTTGGCCTCCCCAGGACACGCCAGAGGCTAAAATAAGACCTGTGGGCGGCAGTGCCCGTCCCCAGCTGCCACCGAAGGCAGCCTGTGCCTGGGGACCGGAGCTCCTGGCGCAGAGGGATGCTGACCCGAGGGTGGGCAGGAGGGCGCCACCTCCCCTGCAGAGCGGCTGCAGGGCCCGGCCTCAGCCCGGGGCGGGCCAGTGACCCGCAGGGGCCGCTGGGCATCTGGTCCTCACCAAGCCCCGGGGGCGGGCCAGGCCGCCCCTCGTGACGCAGACTCACACTGTGTTCACACCTGGGGCCTCTCCCAGGGGCACTGGCGGCCGAGCAGGGCTGGGTCTGGGTGGTCTCTGTCTGAGCAGAGGCCGTGGGATGAAGGCTGGGTGGAGGATCAGGTCCTTGGAGCATTCTGGAACTCCCCTGCCGCTGGCAGGGGGAGCTCTGGGCTGATCTGCCCCTTGGCACTTGAGTTTGAATTCTCCAGACTGCTCCGACCGCCTCCTCCAGGGAGTCTCCCCTGATGCCACGCCCACCTGCGGTGCCCCACAGCCCCTGCTTCCTCCTGCCACCTCAGCCTTCCTGCCTAGCAAAGCCCCCTCCTCGCAGCTGAGGCCTCCCGCTCCCCACGTCTGCTGGGAGTGTGCCGATGGCCCCAACCCCAGAGCCCATGTTCTGGTCTAGGCCAGTTTTCCCACTTGAAGTGTGAGCCCCGGAGGCGGAGTCCTGCCGCTCCTGGGGGGGGTCACGTTTGTTGACTGACCGGCCTCAGCTGAGCCTTTTAAACCTGCGACTGGGGGACTTGGGCTGGGGCTCCATGGAGGGGGTGAACACCAAGGCTGCGGGGCTTTGGTGGGTCCCCCAAGGCCTGGGGACGCTGGCCCACCAGCCGGGGACCAGAGGCCATGCGGTGAGGGATGGAGAAGCTGAGTGACAGCCTGTCACACGGGGTCCCAAAGCCAGGCTGGGGAGACCGAGTTCTGGGTCCCATCTTCCCGGGAACCTGCAGCCCGGGAGGGTCCGTAGCTCCACAGAGCCGTGGGGTCGTGAGCATCACCGCGGAGGCTCCCGGGCCTGCCCACGCAGCGGAGAGCCGGAGTGCGGGCTGGTGCTGGGGCGGCCAGGCAGGCAGCTGCAGGGCAGGGCCCACACTCTCCTCGCTGCCGCGCCACGTCCCCAGCCTCTTTACTTTTCATCTTGAGACAGGCGCTCCCTAAGTTGCTGAAGGCCTCGCTAAGTTGCTGAAGCTGGCCTCAAACTTGCGATCCTCCTGCCTCAGCCTCCCAAGTTGCTGGGATCACAGGCGTGTGCCACCGCGCCTGGCCACCAACATTTACTGAGCACCTGCTGAGTTGAGGCTGTTCCTGGTGGAGGATCCAGCTGAAGGTGGAGGAGCCCGGGCCAGGGAGGAGACGGTTTTGAGCTTTGCTGCAGGGACACGCGGGAACCAGGGATGCCTTTCTGGAGCAAGTGGAGTTAAAAGGAGAGGAGGCAAGAACGGGGTGGAAGGGAGCAGGCGAGGCGCCGCGGCGGGAGAGGAGGCGCCCGGCCTCTCTGGCTCTGTTCCCCTCTCTGGGTCGCTTTTCCATGCGCAGCGGGCCCCCACTAGCTCTCCGGGTCTCGGCTGGGACATCATCTCCTCTGGGAAGTCTGCCTGCATCGGGGCCATGTTGGTGGCCGCCTCTGGGTCCCCACAGCTCTCTGTGTCCCCTGAATGACCCGCTGCTGTGTGAGGGCGAGACCAGGTCCGTCCCGGCCACGTGAGAACCCGGGTCCATGAAGGGGGAGCCAGGCTGCGCCCAGCCCTGGGGCGCTCCCAGACACAGCCACCTCCTGTCCCGCAGCCCCCAGCTGAGGACCCTGGGGGCCAACGTGGGCAGGGCCGGTGGGTCCCACCCCAAGGTCAGGGCTGCGCTCCGCCCACAGCTCGGACAGAACCCGCGGGCTCTGATTTAGGTTCTCTGCTCTTCGGGGACCTTTGGGCACGCACGCGGGAACCCATACGTGGACACGCACACACGTGGACGCTTACGCATGTGAACACCGCGCACGCACGCGCACAAGGCGACCACCGGCCCGGGCAGCTACAGCCTGAAGACACGGAGGGGGCGTCCCCGTGAACCCAGGCTTCTGCTGGCATAATCGGGAAGGGTGCAGAATGCCAGGCTGGGAGACTCTGGGGGCCAGGAAGTTGCAGACTGGTTTGCAGGAAGCACTTTGTGGTTGCCGAGCATCGAGAGGTGGATTTCGACAGGAGCCAGAAGGGAGGGGGCTCGGGACCTGGCATCCAGTCCTGGCTTCCCCACCACCTCGGGGGAGCCACTGCAGAGGGCGCTGACCTGGGTTGCAACCGTCTGGATTTGGGGGTCCATCCCTGCTGTGGGGGCCCAGAAGCCGAGGCCCAATGGCATCCGCAGCCCCAATCCGACCTCGGCACCCTCCCCTGGTTCCAGCCGGGCTGGGGGTCGCCTGGCCCCAGCCCCGGTCCTGCCGTGGGAGCAGGTGGAAGGCGCGCTCGGCCGCGCCTGGCCCGGCTGCCTGGTTTGCATTTCCAACACCCAGATCTCGGCGGTGACAAGGTGTCTGCTAAGTGAGGTAATAGGCAATTGAGTGGGTTCCGCTTTGCCGAGGGCCCTCATAAATCACGCCTGTCAGGGGCCGTGTCCTGGTCCAGGGCAGTGGCCGCGTGTCGGCAATTAGCCAGCCTGCGCGGCGGCTGGACCGAGCGCGAGCGCCGGGCACCCCGGTCCTGGCGCAGCCCTGGGGGGGCTTTGTCCCCGTCCCTCTCTCTCCTTCCTCCCTCCCTCCCTGCTCGGTCTTGGACAGACGATGAGGGAACGGCAGGTGTAGGACCAGCCCCCGAGCTGCCCAAGAGGCCACAGGCGGCCCAACCAAGGGCTCACTCTGAGCCTCGGTTTCCTCATCTGTGCAGTGGGCACCACGATGGCGCAGAGTGGAAGTGACCCAGAGGCGGGGGCAGCCGAGCCTAAAGGGAGGGACAATGATGAGGTGATAATAAGGGACACTTGGATGGCATGGGCTCAGAGCCAGCACCCTCCGGATGCCAGAGTCGCTCCGTGCATCTGTCGTCTTCGCCACCCTGCCCTGCTTCCCGGGCCTCACTGCGGCGACAGGGGCAAGAGGGACGCAGAGCGGCCGAACAGCATGAAGGGCAGCGACCAAGGCAGAGTGGGGGTCCCACAGTGCCCCCAGGTCCATGTCACAGACGGGGAAACCGAGGCAGGGCCAGAGCCCAGCGGGCAGAGGACGGCCAGTCTCAAGCACCCACCCAGGGCTTCTGCGGCCCTGGCCTTGCTGAGCCCTCCACAGACCCAGGGCGTGCCCTGTGGTTCCAGAGGGCGGCAGTCCCCTCCCTCAGTGGTCCCAGCTACGCAGAGGCGGAGGCAGCAGGTCACCTGAGCCCGGGAGTCGAGGCAGCCTGGGGAGCGCGGGAGTAAATCGTGAGATCCAGTCCTACAGGGCGCCGGCCCTCGGGCGGCCCAGGTTCCTTTCCTTGGTCTCCTTAGAGCCTGGCTTTTATCTGGTCTCGGTTTCCCCACTTGTGGCTCAGCTCTGGCTCACCCAGCCTCGCTCTGCTCATCTGTAAAATGCGCTCATGAGGATTCTCGGAGGAGTCTGGGGAGGGCGAGGGCGAAGGCGAGGGCTTCTCTTTTTCCTTTCCCAGGGATTGAACTCAGGGCACTCGACCACCGGGCCACACCCCAGCCCTTTGCTGTATTTCATTTAGAGACAGGGTCTCACTGAGTTGCTTAGCATCTCCCTTTTGCTGAGGCTGGCTTTGAACTCACGATCCTCCTGACTCAGCCTCCAGAGCCGCTGGGATGCCACTGTGCCCATTTCTAGGCAATGAGATTTTTCTTCTTTCCACGTTGCTCCGTTTTTCTGAATTCGGATTTCAGCTGGGGTAGAGTCACTGCTGCGGGCAAAGTCTCCAAAAGGGTGTCCTTTCTCAGATGAGGACCCTAGCCGGGGGCAAGGGACAAGGACACACACGGGGCCTCCGCATATCAGGGGCTCAGAAGCAGACCCTCTCCGCCAGTACCTCGGCCACCTGCTATGTGCCCCCAGGCGGACACAGGACCCTCCAGACACTGAGCCACCCCCGCCCCGCCCCGCGCACAGCTCCTGCCCCTCCCCCGGGGCCGAGGGAGCTGGGCTCAGAGACCACAGAGGGTGGGGACAGGCCGACGGGTCCCTCCCCTCCCAGACCCCCAGGACCCCCGGCGGGAATTCCGGGCTGCCGCGGCCCCCCTGTCCCCGCTGTCCCCGCTGCCACCGAGCAGCCTCCAGTGGGGCGGGCAGGCCGGGAGGGGAGGGGACCCGGGGCGGCCCTGCCCCCGGCACTCCCTGGGCCCCGCGCGTGGCGGGCGAGGGGCGCTCGTGGGGGTCGCGGGGCTCCGCAGGGCAGGCGCCGGGCGTCCGCCTCGTGGAGACCAAGCGCCGAGGTCCCCAGGGCCCGCCAGGTGCCCGGTCCCTCGGGCCCCTTCCTGGGCAGCCCCGGGCACTGCCATCTGCGTGGCCGCCCAGCCGCGGCCCTGGGGCCGGGGGCGGGTCGATGGCGGCCCAGCTGCCCGCGGCGCCCTCCACGGCCGCCTAATGACCGCGGGGCGGCGGGCCCAGGTGGCGGCTGGGGACTGCGGGGAGAGGAGGGCGCGGGGAGGGGCGTCCGCGAGGCCCAATTAAGGCCGGCGGGGCGAGATAATGAGCCGGGAAATCGGCCCCGCCTGCGCCCGCGAGCCCCATCTGGGCTGGCCCTGGGGACAGCGCCTCCGTCGCCGTCGCGGCCTGTGCTGGGAGGGGGCCCTGCGCCTGCCTCCAGGCACGGGTTGGGGTGGGGGTGGTGCCCTGTGGTCCTGTTTTACAGGTGGACAAACTGAGGCCCTGGGAGGGAAAAGGCAGCCTCTCTGCTCAGCCTCCTGGATCCAGACTGGAGGCAGTTCTCTCCCACAGCCTCCCCTCTCTCCTCCTGAGACTCCGCTTCCTTTGCCTTGCAGCGTTGCCCTGTGGCACCATTGGAAACACAGAATGCTGGGTTTGATTCAAATCCCAGGTAGACAAGGAACCAGCGAGTGTGAGTATAGCCCACGCAGCATGTGGGATATACTTACACTAAAAATGTTTGTTCTGTATTTTACCTGCACACACGGTCCACCATTCATAAGGGCCTTGGGGAATCTAGAGGGAGATAAAACTAACCCTGGGGCCAGTCAGACTTGGGTTCAAACTGATTTTGTCAGCCTCCCCTCCCCCCCGGTGATTGTGGTAGATAGAAAAATGCCCTCCTCACCACAGGAGGGCCACCTCCTGATTCTCGAGACCTGTACCTCCATCTCACCTGGCAGAAGAGACTTGGAATTAAGGTTCTTGAGATAACGGAGATCGTTCTGCATTACCTGGTGAGTTAATGTCATCACAAAAGTCCTTCTAAGAGGAAGGCGGAAGGTGGGAGTCAGAGACGTGACCACAGGAACAGAGGTTGGACTGATGTGCTTCAAAGATGGAAGGAAGAACCAGGAGCCAAGGAATGAGGGTGGCTTCTAGAAGCTGGAAAAGCCAAGGGCGTCCGTTCATTTTCTGTTACTGTAATGAAATACCTGAGGCTAAATAGCTTGATGAAGAAAAGAGGTTTGTGCAGCACACAGTTCTAGAAGCTCAAGGGCCTGGTGTGGTGTACGCCCGGCTCTGGCCAAGGCCTAGGGCAGAAGGTTCCACAGTGGTGGAAGTACGTGTGGTAGTCAGAAAGCCAGAGGGGCCGGGCCGTGGCCAGGCTGGCTCCTCAGAACCTCTCGGGAGAACTAACTTGGGCTCCCAGGCCCCCATTCACCCGGGGCCCTCACGAGGCCCCACCTCGTCACTCTGCCGCCAGTCTGCCACATGCCCAGCGGGACAGTCTTCGATCAGAGCAACGGAGAAAGATGTCCTCTGCGAGCCTGCGGGAAGTGTCCCGCCCACACCTTCGCCTTAGCCCTGGGCTCCTGCGGGGTGTGATCTCTGGAACCCGAGGCCAGACGTCTGTGTGGGCTCACACGTCTACCACGGTGGCCTTGGTGACGTGGCTTCAACGCATGGGCCT
The DNA here is from genome assembly GCA_025594165.1 of Tamias sibiricus. NCBI lineage: Eukaryota > Metazoa > Chordata > Mammalia > Rodentia > Sciuridae > Tamias > Tamias sibiricus. The sequence goes on from CM046664.1 coordinate 21,840,589, forward strand.
CAGATTCTTGTCCATGAACCGGGACCGTCCTGTCTCCCAGGTGGGTCGACGGGAGGTTTATGGGGAGACACTCGCTCCCGCCTGGACGGAGGCAGGGCCTCGCAGGTGTCCCCAGCGCCCAGCGGTGGCCCCTTCCTTGCTCAGCCAGCTGCTGCTGCTTCAGGTGTCGTGAGGGAGCCACGGGCCTGGGCCACCCCCGGACACCAGCCGGGGTCTCAGTGAGGACCTCCCAGCACCGCCCTTCAGACCCCAGGGTCCTGGCAGAGTCCCCCGTGTCAGGTGGCTTTCCACTGTGACAGAGGGTCTCGAAAGACAGCGTCGAGGCGCTGAGGTTTACCTGGGCTCCGGGCTTCAGAGGTCTCAGCCCGTGGCCTCTGGTGACGCAGAGCACCGTGGGGGAAGGGGGGCCGAGGAGAGTGGCCCAGCTCACAGGGTCGGGGCAGAGTTCCAAGGGCCGCTCCCTTCAGCCAGGCCCCCTCCTGCGGTGTCCCCCACCTTCCCGTGATCCATTCAGTTTTAGATCCATCAGTGAAGCTGGGCGCGGTGGCGCACGCCCGTCATCCCAGTGGCTCGGGAAGCTGAGGCAGGAGGATCTCGAGTTCAAAGCCAGCCTCAGCAACAGCAAGGCCCTAAGCAACTCCATGAGACCCTGTCTCTAAATAAAATACAAAATAGGGCTGGGGGTGTGGCTCAGGGGTCGAGGGCCCCCGAGTTCAATCTTAGGTACTAAGATAATAATAATAATAAATAAACAGAATGAGGTGAGACCAGTCCACCTGGTCCACTCGCTCCCGCATTGCTGCACCGGGGACCATGGCATCAACACACAAGCCTGGGGGACATTCTGGAATCCAAGCCATAATGCTGTAACTCTGCCAGTTCCCAGCTGGGTGGCCCTGGATAACGCAGTCACTGAGCCTCCGTGTCTGCAGCCGGGCTCAGGGGCACCCACCCCTCAGAGCCCCGCGGAGGCTGAGGTCAGAGCCTCGCGGAGGCTGAGGCCAGAGCCCCGCGGAGGCTGAGGTCAGAGCCCCGTGGAGGCTGAGGCCAGAGCCCCAGAGGCTGAGGTCAGAGCTGGAGAGAGGCCAGAGCCCCCTGCAGGAGGCTGAGGTCAGAGCCCCGTGGAGGCTGAGGCCAGAGCCCCGTGGAGGCTGAGGCCAGAGCCCCGTGGAGGCTGAGGCCAGAGCCCCGCGGAGGCTGAGGCCAGAGCCCCACGGAGGCTGAGGCCAGAGCCCCGCGGAGGCTGAGGCCAGAGCCCCAGGCAGGAGACACCAGGAGGCAGCGGGGGAGAACTGTTCTTGGGAGCCCGGCAGGATGGGACGCCTCGCCTGGTGTGGCCTGCAGGTCCTGGACCTGGGCCGCCCGAGGCAGCCTGTCTGTCCCTGGTGACCTGCTCCGGTCGGAAGGGCACAGCTCCGAGACACGCTGACCTGGCGTGCCAGGACATGGCCTCCAGGTGAATGTGGGCCCTGCCAAGTGGACGCGGGCGGTGGAGGTGCCCTTCGTGCCCGGCGCCCTCTAGAGCGGCTTCAGAGCCAGAAACCCAGCTGGCGGGACTCAGCCTTGCCCTCACTTCTGGGGCTCCGCCTTTAAGAAACAGGTGACCGCAGTGTCACACGGGGACGCAGCAACGAGAGAAGGTGCCCTGCGGCAGGCGGGCCCACCGTGCAGCAGCCACCGAGCTGCCCAGCCCTCGGGGCCGTCAGGTGAGTGACCTGCATCCTCACAAGGGGCTCTCCGACGGCCGGCCCAGGGACGGGGTGTAGCATGGCAGAGTGACATCAGGTGGCCAGGGACAAGGATCTGCTCAGCCACTTGTACTCTCACTGCAGTAGCCCCAGGAGCTCGAGTACTTCCTAGCATACAGTTGGCACTCAATGAAGATTCATTGGTGGGTGAGTGAAGAAATGAATGCTGAGTGGCGGGGAAAAATCATGTTGCTGTCCTTAAATGATCCGTGTCATCCATCTTTTAGACATCATGCAAAATGTGTGCACAGAGAAAGTTTAAAGGTAAACGATGGGGAGCGCGGTGGTCTCCAGAGTTGCCTGTTTTAGGCGATTCTCTTTCATGACTTTTCAGTTATTGATTTTTTTCTAAAATTAACTCAGTAAAGGGATTACGCTTGAAATAAAAAAATGATGCAAGGGTTTTTCCCCCCTTTTGGGTCACCAGGGATTGAATCCAGGGGCAGTTTACCACTGAGTCACATCCCCAGCCCATTTGCTGAGGCTGGCCTCAAACTTGCGATCCTCCTGCCTTGGCCTCCTCAGCTGCTGGGATTGCAGGTGTGTGCTACCACATCTAGCAAGTCTCTCTCTCTGTCTCTCTCTTTCTTTCTTTCCTATTTTGGTACCAGGGATTGAACCCAGGGATGTTTAACCACTAAGTCACATCCCCAACCCTTGTTTATATTTTATTTAGAGACAGGATCTCACTAAGTTGCTGAGGCTGGCTTTGAACTTGTGATCCTCCTGCCTCAGGCTCCCGAGCTGCTGGGATGACAGGCGTGTGTCACCCCGCCTGGCCAAGGTGCTTGAAGCAGTGACATTGTCTGTGGCTGGTGGTGTGCAGCCCTCCACAACCTTTGGACGCAAAGTTCTCCACCGCAGATTCAAAGTCTCCACGCTGTGGGACCAGGGTTGCCGAGAGCCTGAGGTCCCGGCTCCGGGCCGTGGCAGGGCGTCCGACCGCTCCAGCTCACGTCCTGGCAGGCAGTTCACAGCTGCACGACCAAGATGTCAACCCTGGAATCGTGATCCATAACCAAGCGGGAGAGGTCCTCCTGTTTCGCTGCGGAAACCCTGGGCTCCACCCCCCGCCCGGCTGCCCCTGCCCCCGTCCAGACGGAGTCAGAAGGTCCCCGCGATGGGGCGGCCTGGTCCTGTGGCCGAGCTTCCTCCCATCCTCGAGCCTCCCGGGCTGTGGCGGGGCAGAGGCCTGGGTGTCCTCACGGTCCCGTGGGGTCCCCTGAAGAGGGCGGGGCTCCCAGGAAGCCCCCGCAGACACCAGCGCCCGGCATGGGCTGAGGACCTCAGACCCCAGGCAGCAGGGAGGGGAGGTGGGCGGTTTCGTGGGAGGTGGGGGGGCAGGCACTGGAGAGAATGGAGCCCCGTCCTCCTTTGGGGAAGGAGGCGTCTTCAGCTGTGGGTCCCAGTCACAAAACAGAAAGGAAAACAATCTCACCATTTGTTTTTTTTTTTTTCTTTTTTGGTACTGGGGATTGAACTCAGAGGCCCTTGACCACTGGGCCACGTCCCCAGCCCTGGTTTGTATTTTGTTTAGAGACAGGGTCTCACTGAGGTGCTCAGGGCCTCGCCAAGTTGCTGAGGCTGGCTTTGAACTGGCGATCCTCCTGCCTCAGCCTCCTGAGCCGCTGGGATGACAGGCCACCGCGCCCAGCTCGCCATTGTCTTTGTATTCTTTTCTTTTCCCTGCTCATTTCTCTCCCATCTCTGGATTTGAGTATAGTAAGGTGAAACCCAGGCTCAGTCGGGTGTGACTGACCGCACGCGGGTTCCATGACGGGTTCCAGGGCCACCGGGAAGACGGGAAGACTGGCACTGAGGCTGGAGACCCGCCTGCTGCCCAGGGCAGGGCCTGGGAAGCCTCCCTGGCCTCTCCGTGCTGACACCCTGGCCTGTGACAAGTCTCTGGGCAGAACCTCAATTAGCCTGTGGATCCTTGGTCAAAAGGGACAACATGCCGGGCGTGGTGGCGCACGCCTGTAATCCCAGCACTTGGGAGGCTGAGGCAGGAGGCTCGCCAGTTCAAAGCCAGCCTCAGCAATGGCGAGGCACTAAGCAACTCAGTGAGACCCTGTCTCTAATACACAAAAAAGGGCTGGGGATGGGGCCCAGTGGTCGAGTGCCCCTGGGTTCAATCCCCGGTACCCCCCCCCAAAAAAAAAAGGGACAACATAATTCATCACAAAGCAGCAGTTTGAACTAGGCCCACAGGTCCTGCCAGCCTGGTAAGAGCCTGGTGTTAATGGGCTTGAGCAACGTGTCTGAGGAGGGTCAGAGGCCATCAGTGTGAGTGGGGACGGGCCCAAAGATGTCCAGCAGCCCTCAGTAAAATCCATGGATGTGCCTGGTCTGCCCTGGACACAGGGGCTGCCGTGTACCTCCAGGGCAGCCCGTGGACATCTCGCGGCAGTTCCTAGTGCTGAGGGCTCCTGTTCAGGTGGCGGCTCAGCGAGTCTGCTCTGGCCAACTCCCAGCCCGCCCCACGGAGTTCCTGGGAGCTCGTTGTTTTGGGGGTTATCTTTATTTTGTGACCCCTGATACTAATACCCACAGAGGCTACTGGTACCAAGTGTCCCTTCACCTCACGGGAGGGCCTGGGCCCTGTCGTGGCAGGAGGGAAGGTGTCCCTGAGCCAGGGTCCTGCAGTACCAGGTGGCACGGACACGGGCGCTGTCGCAGGAGGTGACTTCTGCCCTCCGCGGCAGGCTCTCTCTAGGCACCAGGAAGCTCCTCTTCAACGCATTAAAGAAATAAAAATAAAACAAAACCGAAAAACACCCTCAGGACAAGGTCACACTCGGGTCTGTGTCCTGTTGGCCTCCTCCTCCTCCTCCTCCTTCTGTCCTGCCTGGTTTTGTCACGTGGATTCCAGGGTCACTTTAATTTCCTTTTTAGGGTGGCAGTGAAGATCTGAGCCAAGCCTCTGGGAACCTCGGAGGGAGGATGTGGGGACAGGCCTGGGTCCTGTGCCCAGCTTTCCTCCACCCACCTGCCCTGGGTATCCGAAGCAGCCTCATGGACCCCAGGGGGACCCCCAGGGGACAGTTTGAGAAACCACTGGTAGGTGCCAGGCACGGTGGCGCACACCTGTCATCCCAGTGCCTCAGGAGGCTGAGGCAGGAGGATCTCGAGTTCAAGGCCAGCCTCAGCAACAGCGAGGCCCTCCGCACCTCAGTGAGCCCCTGTCTCTAAATAAAATACAAAATAGGTTGGGGACGTGGCCCAGTGGCCGAGTGCCCCTGAGTTCACTCCCCGGTACCCCCCACAAGAAAATCCTGTGGCTGAGGTTTCCCGCCCCCATTGAGCAGATGAGACCCCTGAAGCCTGAGCCACAAAGGGACCTGCCCAAAGTCACAAAGACACTGAGGGGCCACGCCAAGCCTCTTGTCCTGTCCCTGGTCGCCCCCAGGGCATCTGACTGTGCAGTGTCACAGGACATGCTGGCAGACAGGTCGTGACCAGCCCGCTCTGCACACGCTGGGCTGGGCGGAGAGTGAAGCCCAATGTCCCCGCTCCAGTCAAAGGCCCTCCTGTGCTCCCAGCGCTTCCCGGTGCCTCACTGGGGAGGGGCCCAGGAACCCTCACGCCTGGTTATTTACAAGTGACGCGGGGGTGCGTGAGTGTGCGCTGGGCCTGGGTGCACACTTGCGCGTGTGTGCGCGACGCTCATGAGTCTGGGTGCGTGGTGTGGCGGAAGCTTCCGGATGAGCCTCCCGGGAGGGGTCATGCCGCTTCTCTGCCCTCCTGCCTGGTGCTCGGGGGCCCAGCCTGGGGCCCGGCGCACAGTAGGTGCTTCATAAAAACCTGCTAAACGTCCCAGCAAACTCCACCTTCCTCCCGCCTCCTGCAGCTCCGACCCCCTCTGGGCACCCCAGGTTAATCACCCCGAGTCACTGTCCTCCCTCTTTTCTGTCCTAGCTGCTCCCTCCCCCACGGTGACCCTTCAGGCCACAGTCCCAGCAGTGACCACAGAGGTCACCTGAAAAGTTAAATTGGAGCAAGTCAAAACCCCAAAACAACAGCCCCCCCACCCGGTTTCCCCACTGTACCCCCCAAAACACCCAAACTCCTCCCCAGGACCTCCCAGGACCTCCCAGGCCTCCTGCCCCACTCCCCCCTCCTCCTTCAGTGCTTCCAGGAGGCGGCCTTTTTCTGCCCCAGGGCCTTTGCATCCTCCCTCTCTCACCAACACGGCAGACACCGCCTCCACCTGCTCGGGGAGGCCTCCCTGTCCTCACCCTCCGGTCCCCGGTGCCCGTGCCCGTCTTACCCCGTCCTGTGGTTTTTCTCTAGCACAACTCGGGACCCATAGGACATTTTTTCACAATCCGTGAGGGACTGGCTATGGATTTCTCTGCTGAATCACGCGCTCCAGAAGGCAGGGCGCCCTGTGTGACTGCAGTGTCACCAGCGGCCAGCCTCGCGTGAGCCCGCGGCAGGGCCTACTAAATGTGAGCAGATGGCTGATGACGGCTTGCGCGTGGCACCCTCCCGGGCCCGTGAGGCTGCACAGTCCCCGTCCCCTGAGCCAGGAAGAGCCCCTTCTCCCTGCGCCCCTCCCAGCGCCCCTCTCTGAACCCCCCTTCCCTGGTTCTGACATCAGATGTGTTTAAAGGGGCTGCCTTTCATTTTATTTTTTGGAACCGGGGATTGAACTCAGGGGCACTCGGCCACTGAGCCACGTCCCCAACCTATTTTGTACTTTATTTAGAGACAGGGGCTCACTGAGGTGCGGAGGGCCTCGCTGTTGCTGAGGCTGGCTTTGGACTCGCGATCCTCCCGCCTCAGCCTCCCGAGTGCTGGGATCCCAGGCGCGCCCGGCCCTTCTCTGCTCTTTGAGACCAGGTGGCCCCAGCTGAGGCTCTCTCGGTCCTGGCTGCCACCAGGGGAGCCGGAGGAGAATTCCGGGCTCGTCCTGCCCTGAGGTCCAGGGGTGACTGTCTAGCTGTGCCCGGGAGTGACCTAAACGTTTCTGGTCCCCCTGGGCCGCTGTCCTGGGCAGCTCCGCGGTGGGCACGCGCTCGCAGAGGTAACTGTGGTCGGGGGTTTGACGGGGGTCCCTGGATTTGGCTCTGGGGTCCTCAGCTTTCTCTTCTGGCAAATGGGACACCACCAGGACACGGGCGCCCGGCTGTCAGGGGCCGTGAGGGGCACTGGGGCCCCTTAAGGAGAGCCCCTGCCCAGGGCGGGGTCTCTGGGGCAGCACTCTCTGAGCGCCACCACCTCCGGGACGCGTGGGGTCCTCACGTCCCTGTCGACTCCGCGCCTCCACCTCATCCCCACTCGGGGGCCGAGACGGGGTCTGCAGGGGCTGCTGGGCGCCGGGGCTGCTGTCACTGGCAGGAGGCCAGATGCGTCTGCTTGTCAGAAAGACAGAGCACGAGGCGCGTGGAGCATGGCGGTGCGCCTACTGGATACTTGTGTGTGCACACAAGCTCCAACTTACTGACTGATGAAAGCCCCTGAGACTCTCACAGATGGGGGAAGCTGAGATTCAGGGAGGGAAGGCGCTGCCCAAGGTCCCCACGGGGGACCCGTCTCAGAATGTCACCCTGTCCCTCAGAGGATGGTACCCCAGGCCCCAGCAGGACCAGCCAGGCTGACGGGGCCATTCCTCAGTGCCGAGGACTCTGGGGACACGTGTTTTCCAAGCCCCTGCCGGCCCCGCGGTGGGGAGACCGGGGACTCCGGGGGTGTCTGCGGACTCCGGGGCGTGGACGCCTCCTGCACTGTAGGAGGGACGTGGGGGGGGGGCTCCAGCACAAACGGCAGATTAGCAAAGCAAAGCAGAGTCGCCTACAAGTCTCCTGAGGGACGAGACCTGCAGCCGCAGGAGAGGGGACGGCGGTGGGGCCGGGCCACTGGACACGGTGCCCCACAGCAATGACTCCCAGACACGGGAGGCCTTTTCCTGGGGTCCCCGGAGGGCACCTCTGGGGTGAGGGTCTTACGACCTGCCTCAGGGGACGGGGACCGAGGAAGGCGAGAGGGACCTTCCTACTTCTGCTGTCACTCAGATGCCAAAGGACCCCACTGTGGGGTGACGTGTCCTGAACCCCAAAATACAGAGGAAACATTTGGCAGGGAAATCGTCACTGAGGTCCAGGGCTTTGTTCTTCTCTGTTGCTAAAGGGACCTCCTAGGAAGAAGGTAGGAGAACTTTAATAAAATCCAGGGGTAGAGCCGGGCACGCTGGCCCACGCCTGTCATCCCAGTGCTCGGGAGGCCGGGGCAGGAGGATCATGAATTCAAAGCCAGCCTCAGCCACAGCGAGGCCATAAGCAACTCGGTGAGACCCTGTCCCTAAATAAAATACAAAGTAGGGCTGGGGGTGTGGCTCAGTGGTCCCGCACCCCTGAGTTCAGTCCTTGGTGCCCCTCAAAAACATCCAATTCCAGGGGTAGAGCCACTTTCCGGGCCCCGTGGGGACGGCCCTGCATTCTGGGCCTCCGGCTCTGCTGTGGCTTCCCCATCCTTTGTCCCTCCATCTGCCCCTCCCCGTCACGGGCTGCCATTCTCCCTGTCCCTCTGTCTCCTGTCCCCGGAGTCCCTGGTCTCACTCAGGGAACACATGCTTTCTTCAAAGCCAGCGTCTGCCCGCGGCCTCGGGCCTGTGCCCACCACTGGCCCTTCAGGGCTGAGCCCCCAGGGAGCCCCTCCCACCCTCCTGCCTCAGGGGACCCCGCCTGGGGGCTCCGGGGGCTTCTCTCCTGGAGCCTGCATCGGGTCCTGCTGTGGCCCTGGGCCCAGTCACCTGGATGACCCGACACTGGCTCCTCCCCATGCCACCGTCCTGGGCCCCACCCGGAGGACAGGGCAGTGAGCCCCAGGGGCCCCAGGAGGGACCAACTTGCTGTCCCAGACTCCAGATGAGGGGACCAAGGCTCTGGCCGTCCCTCCAGGCCAGCCACTTGCCCAGGTCCCCAGCGGGGCCAGAGGTGCAGGCCGCAGCCGCAGGGCGCCCACGCAGGCCAGGGCCGTGCTGCCCTCTGGCCTCTGCGCCGACCCACGGGCGGCCTCGACCCTGGCGCCAGTTAATCAGCGGGTCCGAAAGTCCGTCAAGAATGGATCCTGCGGCGTGGCCGATGGCGGGCGGCGAGCAGCCGTAAGTCAGTGTGACGGTGCTGACCCCAGGCCGCGTCCCCAGTCCCCAGGCCGGCGGGGGTGCCATGCGCGGTCGGCCTGGCGTTCCCCAGCCTCCCCCGCAGCCTCCCCATCTCGGGTTGTCTGGCTCTTCCTTCTCTGACCCTGTCTCCACCCCTCCCAGCCCCACCCTCCACACTCAGGAGGGTGCCTGGCTCCCTCTCATCTTCTTCACACGCCCACAAGTGTGCCAGGTCCACGTGTCAGAAACACACACTCTGTGCATCAGGCACACGCGGGTCTGTATGCAGCGGACCCACGTGTGCACCTGGCTTACTGTGCCCACGGCAGTTGGGGAGGAGGCGAAGCTGGCATGTGCAAAGGTCCTGTGGTAGGAGGGGACGGGGCACTCAGGGACTCAAAGAGGCTGCTTTGGCCACTTTCCCTGCCTTTCCCCAAAGGGACCCTCAGATAGTCATCAAATTTGCAACCTGGTGCCAAGTGTGACTCAGTGTTTTGCACAGGTTTGCCTGGTGCGTTCTCATTTTGTGTGTGTGTGTGTGTGTATGTGTGTGTGTGTGTGTATGTGTGTGTGTGTGTGTTTGGTACCAGGGATTGAACTCAGGGGTACTTGACACCTGGGCCATAAGCCCAGTCCCCCCCCCCCCTTTTTTTTTTTTTTTGTATTTTATTAGAGACAGGGTCTCACTGAGTTGCTAAGTGCCTCGCCATTGCTGAGGCTGGCTTTGAACTCGCGATCCTCCTGCCTCAGCCTCCCAGGTGCTGGGATTACAGGCGTGTGCCACCGCGCCCGGCTGCATTCTCAAATTAACCAGGAAGCCTGCGTCTAACCCCTCTTAAGTCAGGAAGTCAGGTCCCCTTCCTCTGCCCCAGGTCCTCAGCTTTGCAGCGAGCTGGGGCAGGGACAGAGAGCCAGCCGCGAGGAGACGGCCACGAGATTTCAGTGAGCGGCTGCTGCCAGTCCTTTGCCCACCCTCAGGGGCTGCAAGATCTTACTACAAGGAAGCTGCTGGCCCCCAGGACAGCCACGCGGGATAGGGCCCAGCAGGGTGGTGGCCCTCAGCACCCCATCTCCTGCTGCCTGTCCCACGCTGGGCTCTGCTTGGAAGAGACCCAAGACTGGCCACCGCCAGCCCGGGGCAGGAACACATTACAGTTCAGGAAGTAATCATCACAGGCCTTACAGAATCTCCCAGAAGCCCCAGGGAGCCAGCGGGTGGAGTTACATGTCTTATGTCTAATGAAGAAATAGGGTCAGAGAGGGTGAGCCGAAGGACCACGACGGCACAGCACTATGCTGCGCTGGCAACCGGCATCGAGGACTCCCGGGCCCTGTGCAAAGGGAGGGTTCTCCCTCTTTTTAAAACACTCTGACTGTCCAGCCTGAATGTAGCCTGGGGCTACTCCACCCGCCCCCACTGCCCGCCCGTCCACCCATTTGATGGACGTCTGTGGGCAACACCACACGCAGGTTCCAGGGGTCAGTGAAACAGTTCCCACTGGAGACCCGCAGATGGTGACAATGTCAAAGGGGACAGTCGCGGACACCTCTACCCCGCCAGCCGCGCCCTAGGACACGGCGCTGCAGCTGGGGTGTAAATGGGGACTCGGTGGCCATCCTGTCCCATCACCTCTGAATTCCCTGTCTCTGGGCTCCCTGTGTGGCTGAAGCGGTGACAAGTGTCCTGCTGTCACCCACCCATTTCCATCACAGCCCCAAGAGGCAAGGCCTGGCGGCGGGTCCCCCTGGCGCACCATGGGCCTTGCCCGCTGCAGTCTTGGGCATCGTGTGGCAAACAGGGAGGGGGGGGACCAGGGAGGGCCCCGGGGCTCCGTGTCCAGCGGCTGGGCGCAGGGTCTTCTGGGGAAGCCGCGGTGGGCAGGAAAGCCCTTGCCTGCCACACGGGGTGGGGGGGTGTGGGGCGTGGGGTGTGGGGTGGGTGTGGGGTGGGGTGTGGGTGTGGGTGTGGGGGTGTGGGGTGGGGTGGGGTGGGGGTGGGGTGTGGGTGTGGGGTGGGGTGTGGGGGTGGGGTGGGGTGTGGGGTGGGGGTGTGGGGGTGGGGTGTGGGGTGTGGGGTGGGGGTGGGGGTGGGGTGGGGTGTGGGGGTGGGGTGTGGGGGGTGTGGGGGTGTGGGGTGTGGGGTGGGTGGGGGTGGGTGTGGGGTGTGGGGTGTGGGGGTGGGGTGTGGGGGGGGTGTGGTGTGGGGTGTGGGGTGTGGGGGTGGGGTGGGGTGGGGGGGTGGGGTGGGGTGTGGGGTGTGGGGTGGGTGTGGGGTGTGGGGTGGGGTGTGGGGTGTGGGGTGTGGGGTGTGTGTGTGTGGGGTGGGGTGTGGGGTGTGGGTGGGGTGTGGGTGGGGGGGGTGTGGGGTGTGGGGTGGGGGTGGTACTTTCAGCCTGAGCCCCGCCCATAGGTGGGGGGAGAAGGTCCCAGAACAGAGTCCTGCCTGCCTGTGTCCCCCGCTGGGCCCCGCCAGCCCCCCTCCGTGCCCACCGCAGAGAACCTCCCAACCAGGTGGTCCCCAGGCCCCTTGGTCCTCAGCCTGCAGAAGGGAAGTGGAGGTGCTGCGAGGGGACCCCCCGCCCGGCACAGTGGCCCCCATTTAGCCCTGGCCTCCGGCCGCAGAGGAGGCAGAGGCAGGCAAGAGGGCGCGTTGGGGTCGGCCCTGGGGCAAAGCCAGCTCTGGGATCCAGGTGGCCCCGGAGGCTGGATCCCTCCTGCACCCGGTGTCCTGGTGCACTGTCCTCCGTGAGCTCTCGCCACTGGGGAGGAGCTGGTGACACTTCCTTCCCGGGGACTTCAGAAGGCCTTTTCCTAAAGGCAGGCGGCCCCAAGGCAGGACTTGTGACATGGAGCCCTGGTGACTGTCCCCGAGCCCTGGCATCCAGCTCTTGCACACTCTGTCTACCCCTCCCAACCCCCTCCGCCCCCCGCACCCCAGAGCGCTCCAGTAGCATGAGACAGGTGCTGCTCTGGAAGACCCTGCCTTCCTGCTGCTGTGTGACCTTGGGCAGGACACACACCCTCTCTGGGCCTCTTGCAGCACTGGATAGGATGCCAAGGGGGATTCTTGCTCTTGCACTTTCTGGTTTGATTATTTGGAAATTCAATTGCCCTCAAGCTCTGGTTCCCCCCCTCTTTTTGTGGGTATTATGATTGTAGGATTCCACGAATCTCAGATTCTGTCTTCCCCGGGTTTCTGAACCGCACCCACAGGTGAGTGTTCCCAGGTGCAGGTGAGCCGAGAGCTGCTCTGCCCCAGCGCACACTCTCAGGTGCCCCTCTCGGGGGCCTTGTTACCTGCACCACCAGGGGTCTGCAGGGTGCCCCTCACCCACTTGAGGTGGAACCAGGTTCCTTCCTCCCTCCCTCCCTCCATCACATTCATTTTCTTTCTCTTTACTTCTTTATCCTTCACTTATTTATTCATTCAACAAAACACAGCAGAGGCCACCTCACACTCGGACCCGTGTACACCCGTGTGACTTGTGGGTTTCACTTAGACACAGAGGCGACCCAAGACCCCCTTTCCAACAAGGTGTGGCAGGTCAGAGTCCTCGAATTCCCCCTTTCAGGCTGTGTGAGCTCAGTCAAGTCACTTTGCCTTTCTGGGCCTCAGTTTCCTCATCTAACAAATGGGGACAAGGGTGCCCATCTTGTTGCCTTTGCTGTCTGCTGAGGGAGAAGATAGGAGGTGTTGGGGGGAGGTTTTCCTGGCTGAAGGAGGTTCCCCGGTGAGACACCAGGACTACTATTTTGGTAGGGAGACAAAGCATCAGGTGAGGAGAGACAGGGACTGTCCTGGGAGTCTCAGGAGGGGTCTCAGGGCCCTGGAGGCACTCTGGCCCCTGGGCCCCAGCCTCAAAGGCCCGTGAATGGGACGCAGACTCAGAGAAGCCCGGCGTGAAATCTGGGCGCACGCGGAGCGGCAGAGCCAGGGCCGGGAGGACGCCTCGGGTCCTTTGATGTGCTTTGGGGGTGTGTAATTAACTGTAACTGAAATATTATTTGATCTTTTATGTGGAAAATCAAATTGTGTCGTGTCAGACAGGAATAAATGCCCCCGGCTCGGCTGCCGGCCCCCGCCCCTCCGCCCGCCCCTCCCCGCTGGAAACGCGACTCCCGGTTGCGCCCCCCTTTCTGGGCCCTGAAAGGCCCCTTTGTCCTGGGGGAAGGGGCGGGGAGGGGGCTGGGCGGCTGGGCAGAGGGGAGGGGGCTGGGGCCCGCAGCTCGTGGCCCAGCCCCAGGCCACCGGTGACCTTGGCACCGCACTTCAGCTCCCGGCCTCAGTCTCCCTCCCGGAACCCTGGGGGAGCCCTTTGCTGGGCGACAGGCGGTCACGTTCTGATGGGGGAACTTGAGGCTTTGGCAGCTCCTTGTACACACAGGTGACACAACCCTCGAACCACTCCCAGCAGGTGACTTGGGTTCTGATCTTTTCCTCTGGGGAGCCAGAGGAGGACGTGGGGTGCGGGGGAGGCCAGAACCCGGCCCAGGGATCAGGAGCAGGCCCTGGAACCGGCACTGGGCTCAGTTTCTACCACTGCCCCTTACCGGCTGTGTGTCCTCTCTGAGCCTCGGTGTCCTCTTCGGTAAGATGGGGGTGACCTCCCTCCTTGAGATTTTGCCCATTCTATTCCACCTGTGAAGGATGCTCTTCCCTCCCTTCTCCTCCTTTGTCTGGGCTCAACTCAGACATCACTTACTCTTAGGGGAAACTTTCTTTTTTCTGGGCCACCTCCCCAGCCCTATCTTGTATTTAGAGACAGGGTCTCACTGAGTTGCTGAGGACCTCACCTTTGCTGAGGCTGGCTTTGAACTGGCGATCCTCCTGCCTCAGCCTCCAGAGCCTCTGGGATGACAGGTGTGCGCCACGGAGCCCGGCTTAGGGGAACCTTCTTATTTTTATTTTATTTTCATGTGGTGCGGGGATGGAGGTCAGGACCTCAGCAGGCCAGGCCCAGCTCTGCCCTGGCCACGCCCCCAGGACTTTAAGAGGCACCTTTACTTATGCATCCTACCTGGCCGCGTCTGTCCCCCTCCCTGGCGTCCCAGGCCCTCGCCCCACACCCGACACCCGTGCACAGGCTTGTTCTGTGTTCTCAGTGGAGTCCCAGCGCCTGGGACAGCAGAGGCCCCGAGCAAACGCTCGGAGGCCCCCTGACCCGGGGCTGTGTCTAGGAGCCCCTGGAAGATGGTTTGCCGTCTCTACAGGAAAACCTGGGGCTGGGAGTGGGGGGCAGAGACGGCCCAGTGAAAACAGGGGAGCTGGGGCCCGGCCAAGTCAAACATCCTGGAATTAAAAAAATAAACAACCAAAAAGAGAAGCCACGATTATTGTCTGAACCTGTACCGTTGACGTGACTGGGAGGCTGGCGGCCGCCACCAGCTGCCAGCTGCTCCGCGGGGGGGTGTGGGGGGGTGGGAGGCGGACAGAGCTCCCAGCCCCCAACAAAGACTCACTCCACATCTGGGGAGACTGAGGCCAGCCAGGGAGAAGCTCCCCGAAGTCATGGGGCGGGGCGTGACGGAGCCCAGAACGGAGTCGGCTGTCTGATAATGGACTCCTTCAACAGCGCTCATCCTTAAGGTGGCCGGCGAGAAAACAGAGCCCGTTGTTCATCATCCCAGTCTCTGTCTGCGCCCGTGCTGATATCTTTATTTTATGTATGCATTTATTTGGTACCAGAGGTCAAGCCCAGGGGTGCTTAATCACTGAGCCACATCCCCAGCCCTTTTTTATGTTTTATTTTAGGACAGGATTTCGCTGAGTTGCTTAGGGCCTTGCTAAGTTGCGAGGCTGGCCTTCGACTTGCGATCCTCCTGCCTCAGCCTCCTGAGCTGCTAGAATGACAGGCGTGTGACACCATGCCTGGCTTGTCCCTTCATTTTCACTGTTCCTTGTGATTTATGGCACAAGGAGCCAGTTCCCCATTGAAGGTGGCTACAAAAAGGCTTTCAGTGTATCTACTTATTTCTTTCAATAAACACATTTGTTTCAGTAAGAGGAGGTCAATTTAGAGAAGAATACTACAAAGTAGCTAATCACAGAGAGGAAGGGAGGACCAGGCAGAAATCACGCTGGGGTCCTGATCTCCTGAAGGTTGTCAATACGCTTGTGTTGATTGGACCTTGGGGCTCAGCAAGGGTTAGTGACTTGTCCAGGGTCACACAGCAAATGAATAGAACACAGACAAGACTGAAACTCTGGCATTTGTGACCCCAAACCTGTTTTTATCGCCCCAGAGTGGTTAACATATTAGTGTGGGGGAGGGAAGAGGTCAGGCCCTCTTATATCTTCAAAACATAAGTATGAATTAGTGGGTATGGTTTTGCCTACTGTTCCAGGGATTCGGTGGTGGAGGCTCAGAAGTCTTCTTCTGCATACACTCTGCTACGGTATCCTCCATGCACCCCCACTTTGTATGATAGAGACTCCCCTGGATGTGACGTTGTCCCTGTCCTGAACACATTCTTTATTTCTTGGCAGGGGTGGAGGTGGGGTGGGGACTAGGAATCGAACCCAGGAGTGCTTGACCACTGAGCCACATCCCCAGCCCTTTTTTGTATTTTATTTAGAGACAGGGTCCCATTGAATTGCTTAGGGCCTCGATAAGTGGCTGAGGCTGGCCTTGAACTCCTGATCCTCCAGCCTTGGCCTCCCATGCCTGTGGGATGACAGGCGTGCACCACACGCCCCGGCCTGAATGCATTCTTGATGTCGCAGTCCTCTGGTGGTCCCCTTTCCTAAGGGGTAAGAGGTGACTAGAGGCACCGCAGAGAGCACGGCCGGGGGCGTCTCCGCCTGGCCCTCCCTCCCCGCGGCCTGCCTGCCCACCCCCACCTGCTGCCCTCGGGCTTTTTTCTCCCTGGCAGCCACGACTGGCCTCTGCTCTTTGCCCGCTGTAGTGGCTCGCGGCTGCCGGGTGACAAACCGTCCCAGGGTTAGCAACTTCCCCTGCCCTCAGCCCCCGAGAGCACTGGGGGGCCGCAGGGTGGCTCCCCTGCTCCACGTGGCCGTGGCCGTGGTGGGGCTGAAGGCCCCGGGGCCGTGGCTCACTCCCAGGGTGACAAGGGGCTGGGAGGGTCCTGGGCCTCCCCGCAGGCACAGAGCTGGGTTCAGAGAGTCCCCCAGCTTGATGGCCAGGCGGTGACGCAGGCCTGCCCAGAGCCATCCATTCACGTGGACAGACACACACGGGTGGCCAGAGAGGACGGGCCACAGAGCTGGGGACCACAGAGACCAGGGGACGCACAGACAGACTTGGCAAGACACAGTCAGGGCCTGGCAGAGGGACACCTGGTGTCCAGCTGGCCGAAGTCGGGGTTCTGGGGGGTCTGGGCCCGCCTGTCACAGCACATCCCAGACCTGCAGCCTGTGAACTGGCACAGCCCAGGAAAGGGGTGGCGGTCGCGGCAGGGGAGGCTGCGTCCCGCACAGGCCGCCCTCAGCCAGGGACCTCGCCACCGCCACCGGGGCCTCGCTGGGCGCGGCTGCGGGCACAGGTGGCCTCCCCCGGTGAGCCATTCCCCCGGGGCCAGATCAGCCGCAACTCGAATAATGAAACCGAGGAATGTCGGTGACATTTTTCTAAAGAAGAAAAATGTGGAGTTTCAAGTTAAACTGAGACTTATTGGGTTCCCGGGGAGACCAGAGCTCACCTCTGAGGACACGCTGCCAGGAAGGGGCACCGTGGGGTCCCCGGTAATGCTCGCTCCTGGCCCAGGGTGTCACTGTGGCACTGGGGGACAGTTGATAAAGCCGGCACCCATGTGATGTGGCATGACACGCCCAGCCTTCCCTATTTTCCTTCTGAGAAAGTTGGTCTGTCTGTCTGTCTCTCTCAGTCCAGAAGCTCAGAGGGCTTCAGGGACCTGTCCAAGGTGACACAATTGGCCAGTGGCGAGCCATGCCTTCGGGACAGCTGCAGCCTGTCTGGGTGAGTGAGGACATCTAGCCCAGTCTTCGGGGCTGACGTGGCGGCCTCCAGAGTCTGTGTCCCTCCAAGCTTTTCCTGCCACTCATGGCCATCCCGCGGCCCTGCGACGCGCTCTTCAAGGTGGGTTTGTCCTGGAGCCTCCGCCCTGGGTTCCGCTGGGGGTGGAGGGGCCACCCAGCGCCGTCCAAGCTGGGCTCAGCCCGGCCGCTGCTCTTCCCTGAGGCCGTCCCTGAGCAGCAGGGCCATCTGGCCTTTCCCCAAATCCCTCAACCCCTCTCCCCTCTGACCCCGGACCATTCCCAGGGCCTTGAGGCGGTTCCTCCCAAATCTCTCCCAACCTGCCTCTCTCCGCCCCACGGCCACCACCCCATTGAGACCACTATCGTCTGTCCCCTCAACGACCGTAAGTTTTCTGAAGTCCCTTCTCGCCCCCAAGGTCCATCTTCCACACCGCAGTAAGGGGCTGCTTGGAGCTCAGCCCTGCCTCAAGCACTCCAGGGCTCCTCCAGGGGCTAGGTCCTCACCGAAGCTCAGCACCCTCTGCCCCGCGGGCCCCACGCTCCTTCTGCAGGGCCCACTGCCAGCCACGCCCACCCTCCAGCCCCACCCACCGCTAGCCCCTCCCGCAGGAAGCCCCTCCAACGACTAGCCACGCCCACACACTAACCCCACCCACCAAAAGCCCCGCCCTCATGCTCTTCCCATGACTAGCCGTGTCCATCTCTGACTCCACCCACGGCCAGTCCCCGCCCACTGAAAGTCCCGCCCCCTGTCCTGTCCGCTGCCAGCCACGCCCATCCTCTGATTCTACCTGCCTCCAGCCCCGCCCATCCTCTACTCCACCACCACCAGCCACGCCCACTAAAAGTCCCTCCCTTTCCCCCGGCCACGCCCATTCCACCTCCCACCCACTACTAGCACTTCTCATTAACTAGCCCGCCCTCTTCCAGCCCTGCCCATCACCTGAAGAGTGGCACCCCACCCTCAAGACCCAGCCACCCCTAATCTCCCCATTGTTCTCTCTTATTCTTCAACCTGTACGGGCTGCTCTTCCTGTCTGGAAAACCACACCGCGTTGCAATGACCCGCTGTCCTGTCGACCTCCATCCCTGGCTGAGCCTCCTTGGAGGCGGGCTGGACTCGACTCATTTTTGCATCCCCAGCATCTGCCACGGACCTTAGCGCATTCTGGACGCCCGGATGTGTTCATCGAACGATTAATAGGAGTCCACCCTGTGGTCAATCGAGTCCTCTGAAGAGGGGGTCTCAACCATTACCGAGACACCCGCAGAGCCCTGGGGGCCAGAGAAGCAGAGATGGTCTTGGCGGCGGGGAGAGTGTGTGCTCACCATCTGGGAGCCGGGAGCATTTAGGTGCTCAGGGAAGATTCTTATGCCCAGGCGGTCTGAGTCTCGTTTGGGGGGCAAGGCGGGGTCCTTACCTGGGGAACATATTCTTCGGAAGGTGCAAAGGCATTAGGCTTGAAAAGGAAGTGGTTCGAGGATGGGGTGGGGGGTGAGAGCAGACCCTGAGGTTGTGTGTAGCCACGACCAGAAAGTGAGGCTGTCAGAGCTGCCAGGACCCGAAAAACACCACAGCCAGCCTTCCATTTAGAGGTGGGACGCCGAGGCCCAGTGGGGTTGAAAGCCAGGACCTCCGACCCTGAGCCTACCCGCTTTCATTGGGAATGGGCTTGTGATGCTTGTGAGGTAGTCCGAGGGGAACCCCTGATTCTTCCCATTTCACAAAACGAGAAACTGAAGTTCTGTTGTGTGGATTCAGACCCAGGTCTACAGCCTTCAGAGGTCAGAGGGATCAAACTCTGCCCTGGGTGGCGGCGCACACCTGGAATCCCTGACTCTCCAGAGGCTGAGGCAGGAGGACTGCAAGTTTGAGGCCAGCTTCAGCAACTTAGGGAGGCCCTAAGCAACTTAGTGAGATCCTGTCTCAAAATAAAAAATAAAAAGGGCTGGGGATGTGGCTTAGTGGTAAAGGGTCCCTGGGTTCAATCCCTGGAACCAAAAGAAAAAAAAAAAAAAAAAAAAAAAAAGGATTAAACTTTGAGCATTACAAATAGCCTGAGGACTGGCTCATTGTTCACCTGCAGGTGTATGTTACAAATTCAGAGAGAACCTACAGAATGGGAGAGAACTTTTACCACTTGCACATCAGATACAGCACTAATCTCTAGGGGTATAAAAAGAACTCAAAAAACTTAACACCAAAAACACCAAAAAAAAAAAAAAAAAAAAAAAAAAAAAAAACCAGCAAAACAAAACAACAACAACAACAAAGAAAAAAACAAAACCAAAAATCCAATCAATAAATGGGCCAAGGAACTGAACAGGCAGTTCTCAGAAGAGGATATACAATCAATCAACAAATATATGAAAAAATGTTCAACATCCCTAGCAATCAGGGAAATGCAAATCAAAACTACTCTAAGATTTCATCTCCAGTCAGAATGGCAGCTATTAAGAACACGAACAACAGTAAGTGCTGTCGAGGACGTGGGGGAAAAGGCACACTCATACATTGCTGGTGGGGCTGCAAAATGGTGCAGCCATTATGGAAAGCAGTATGGAGATTCCTTGGAAAACTGGGAATGGAATCACCATTTGACCCAGCTATCCCACTCCTCAGTCTATATACCCAAAGGACTTAAAAGCAGCACACTACAGGGACACAGCCACATCAATGTTTATAGCAGCACAATTCACAATAGCTAAACTGTGGAACCAACCTAGATGCCCTTCAGTAGATGAATGGATAAAGAAACTGTGGTATATATACACAAGGGAACATTACTCAGCAATAAAAGAGAATAAAATCATGGCATTTGTAGGTAAATGGATGGAGTTGGAAAATATCATGCTAAGTGATATTCCCATGCCTCCCCCAAAAAACCAAATGCTGGATGTTTTCTCTGATATGAGGGGACTGATTCAAAATGTGGTTGGGGGAGGCATGGGAAGATTAGATGAACTCTAGATAGGGCAAGGAAAGGGAGGGGGCTGGAGGGGGCATGGGGGTAGGAAAGACGGTGGAATGAGATGGTCATCATGACCCTAGGTAACATGTCAGAAGACACGAATGGCATGCTGCCACCAGAGGCATGAAACATTGTGCCCTACGTGTCCTGTGAATTGAAATGCATTCTGCTGTCATATGTAACAAATTAGAATAAATAAACAAATTAAAAAAAAAGAAAAGAAAATAAATCGGAGGCAGCTCAGTTCTGTGTTCTGAATCAAAGCATGGTATCTGCTCCCAGAGTTCTAGTTTATGGGGGAGGCCAGGCCCCCCCACCTTACACCCTACAGGAACCTCCCCGGGCTGTTTCCAGAGCCCGCCCCGGGGCGCACCACCCGGAAACTGAAACTGTAGCACTCCTAAGTCCCCATTAATGCCTACTTAATGTCACAAAGTAACCACAGAGTACAACATCCATCAAAGTGAAACCAGGATATGTAGTGAAGACGCTAGGGCGGGAGAATGCTTTGAAAGTATTATTTATTTATATGTTTTGTACAGGAACCATGTTCATTATAAAAACAATGCAAAGTCAAGACAAGAATAAAAAATCAACTCCCTTTCAGACCCACTATTACTATTTTCTTAAATAATCTTTCATACTTTTAAAGCTATAAGTAGGGATGTCACAATGCCCAAAACTGGAGAGCATCATTCTCATCATATTCTAAGTGACTGTGTTTGTCCAGTGCACAACCTGGGCAACTGTATAGCAACCCTGTTATGCATCTGTCTGTTGGTGTTTATTCTTTATAGAAATGACAACAAACTATACTATTTGAAAAGTTGCATTTCTCACCACATGAGTCATTTTTTTTGTGTGTGTGTGTGTTAACACATATCTCATCTTTTTTTTTAAACATTTTTATTTATTTGCTTTAGTTGTACACATGCATTTTATTTGTACGTGGTTCTGAGGATCGAACCCGGGTCGCCCACGCGCTAGGCGAGCGCTCTACCGCTGAGCCACAATCCCAGCCCCCACATATCTCATCTTTAAATGTTTTAAAAGTAATTTCAACTCTTAAGTAGTTAGTTTTCAGATTTTTTTTTTTTTTTTGCAGGGGTGGTGGTTTTACGGGGGGATTGAACCCAGGGGCACTCAACCACTGAGCCACATCCCCAGCCTTATTTTGTATTTTATTTAGAGACAGGGTCTCACTGAGTTGCTTAAGGCCTTGCTTTTGCTGAGGCTGGCTTTGAACTCGCGATCCTCCTGCTTCAGCCTCCTGAGCTGCTGGGATGACAGGCGGGCGCTACTGCGCCTGGCTTGTTTTCAGTTTTATTCAGTTTAAAACAATACCGTGGTGGACATTCTTCTTGAGCATTTGTTTGCTTATGCTTCGAGGACACAGTCTAGAAATTCTGAGCAAGAGATTATTTGATGTTTAAAGCTTTTGATATAAACTGGCAAATTATCCTCTAGGGAAGTTGTACCAACGTGTTTTCCACTGATAATGCAGGAAAGAAAAGGGCAAGTATAAGTTTGGCAAAAATCGTGGGAGAAGAAAGAAAAAGGAGAGGGGTCATGGGGTATGTGGCCTGCTCGGGGTCTTTGCAGCATCTTTCTCTTTGGGTGGTTGATAGGGCTGAGTCTCTGGCCTTTGTAAAAAAAAAACCCACAGCCTCCCAACTCTTACCTTAGACTCCACCCTGAATCTCCATTTTATTTTGAGCCTATCATTTCCCCTCTCTGAAGCTTGTTTCTCTGTGAACCAAAAAGATTGGGCTACCCTGGGGATGGTAAATAGACCATCCTGGAATTGATTGGCAATGCCTGCTTGGGAGGGCT
The DNA here is from genome assembly GCA_025594165.1 of Tamias sibiricus. Taxonomy (NCBI): domain Eukaryota; kingdom Metazoa; phylum Chordata; class Mammalia; order Rodentia; family Sciuridae; genus Tamias; species Tamias sibiricus. The sequence goes on from CM046664.1 coordinate 21,862,204, forward strand.
GTGTTGAGACTGCTCAGCTGTTTGAACTCTGAGGGATCCAGTGTGGTGATCCATTAGTAATGTCTGCCATGGGTGTGATAAGGGGATTGAGGGCGCCTTTGCTTCTCAATTGCTACCCCCAGGACTAGACACTCTTAGAGGCTGTAAAAGCTCTGAAAAGGCGAGGATTTTTTAGTTGGTGGATTTCTCCCCAGCTGGCCTGTCCCGTTCAGGGTATATGACCATGGAGTTCAAAGGCAAGGGACATCCAATGACCTCCAGCTGCATCTGATGTCGTCTTCAGTCTGCGGAGAGAGGATGTGGATTTCCTGTGATTTCAGTATTCCATTCCGTTTTTTATCATTTTCAGGTTCATGCATTTCTAATTGTTATGAATACCATGGCAAAATTAATAGTTCTATGGTTGGTTTATTACATTTAGTAAAATTATGTGCATGCAGCGTTCACCAAGAGAAGACACGGCAGGCTCCTTAATCATGTAAAGATGATAATTTAGTTGTTACACTTGTTGAAATGATGGGATTAATTTTAAAAAGTTTGCAAACTAGAGGAGAAATGTAAAACATTAATTTAGTTAGACAAGCAAGCCGACAACTGACAGATCCTTCCAACCAAACCTAGTAATGGAGATGTTCTGGACCCTCAGGAGAGGACACTCGGGCAGGAAGCATAGGCACTTTCAAGGAACTGGGAGCTTGATGATGGAGTGTGCTGTGTGACGTTTGGAGAGCCATTTTCCCTCTCTGGGCCTTTGCTTTTTCTTCTACAAAATGGGTCTAAATCAGTGATTTTTCTCACCACGACCTGCAGAGCCCTAGGGTTTTAGAAAATGTCATGGGGGCTTGCCAGAGAGGCAGGTAGGAAGAGAGCTCAGTAATAAAGAGGGTGTTGATTTGGGGAGCCTACGCAGAGCCCCTTTTGGGTGCTAGCACCCTGACTTCTCCTTGAGCGCTCTCTCCTCCCTCACTGTCTCTGGTCCCTGTGGTTCTCCCCACGCCAGGGGGTGGCACGTGACCCAGGACAGTGCCTTGTCCCGGCTTCCGGGATTGGTTTGGAGCCGTCACGTGACTTGGGCCTGGCCAATCAGAAATGACAATCGTTTTCCCTGAAACCTTCCGTGGCACTCTCTAGAAAGAGGTGATGAGTCTCTCTTTCCTTTGGGGGGTGGCTGAACCAGGAGGAGGGGAGAAGAGAGCCCGGGGGCGGCTGGGTTATGATCTGGGTCTGAGGAAGAAGCTAGTGGCGCCTTCTCAGCCCCTGGATCTAGCTTTGCCTGATGTCCGGCCTTTGCAGCTCTGTGAGCCCAGTCTCTTTCCCTCTCTCCTCCCCTTTTCCTTCCTTTCTTTTTTCTTCACTTTGAGTTGAGTTGCCGTGACTGTGGCTGGACAGGACCGTCCAAATCTCCTCTGTTGAAAACGGCATGTCCACAGGTAATCAGAATCATATGTGGTGAGGGGGGCGTGGCCCCGCGGCTTCAGCAGAGGGACCCGGGCCAGCGGCTTGCCCGACTCGCCCCGGCACGCCCTCTGCCACGTGCTGAGCTCCAAGAGGCCCTCACCAGGTGCGAGCCCTTGACCTTGGGCTCCCGGGCCTCCCGCGCTGTGAACTAAATAATCTTCTTAGTGCATTTAATTTTATTACGATAATGTGATGTTATTAATAATAAGATACTACTAATAATGTGTTATTAACAATACCTTTTTAATACCCAGCCTCAGGTATCTTGTTGCAGCAACAGAAAATGGATGAAAGCAGAGCCCAGCGCCTGCCGGGGGTCCTCTCGTGTCCCCTCGCGCTGACCTGTGGGCACGTGCGTGATGCTTCAGAAGCCTAGGTCAGCACTCAGAACACAGGATTCTCTTAGAAAGAGCAGGACGAGGTGGTCCCTGGGCCGTGGGATTTCCAGCCCTGACGTTTAGATGGTGACGTGGTGGAGTGTGTGAGGGCCGGCGCTGGCTCAGAGATGGAGGGCGGGTTCCAGGTCATTTCCCTGAGAAGGACCATTCGAAGTGGATCTTGAAGGATTAGTAGGAAGCTTCCAGAGAGGAGGTGGAGGGAACAGCCCATGCAAACAGCGTCACCGAGCTGTGGAAGGCATTTGGGGAGGCTGAGAATCCTGGAGCAGGGGAGACCCCCTGGGAAGGGCCTCCATGGCCGCATGAGGAGCTGGACCATAACTGGCCCGGCACTGGGGAGCCATGGCATGTTCTTGAGCAGGAGAGGAGTGGAGCCCACATTGGCCAGGAACAGGACGGATGATAGGAGGGAAGTCGGTCTGTGGGTGGTGGTGCCAGAGACTCAGGACCAGAAATTCAACTCTGGAGGGGTCCCCGGTCCCCGCAGCCCGCATTCCACAGCCAGCCGGCCTGCCATTCCCGGCGCTGGAGTCTGAGCGTGCTTGGAGGAGGGGCCTGGGAGGTCACTCGCCGCAGACTGAGGGGACGGGTGGTGCTGCCCACCGGGCTGGCTCCTTCAGCGGGCTGTGATCTGGCCGTCGTCCTGGTTCCCAGAGGAAGCCGGTCTTTCCCACCCCACTGGGGACATGGGGGCTAAGGATAGAGGGACAGTGGTGCAAGTCCCGAAGGGCTATTCTCCTTCCCCCGACGTCCACCTGCGAGCCCTGTCGCACGGTCTTCAGGAGAGCTTGTCCGCGTCCTCCATCGTCCGGGATCATTCTTTCCAGACTTTCCTTGTCCCAGTAGGAGCGGGCGTGGGGACAGTCGGGGGGCGGGGGGGGAGACCGCGTGGCGTCTGGGCGGGCAGGGCACTGCGGCACCTGTCAGAGGCTGCACACGCCACCGCTCATCAAGTTCCCTCAAAAAGTGATGACGCAGGAACTGTCACCACCCCGAGTTGCCCTTGGCCTATGGCTGGGAAGAGAGGAGGCGGGATTCGAACCTAGACCCATCTGGGGACGGGCTATGGGGTGCAGCACGCGGGGGTCCCTGAGATCCCGGAGGGGGTGGGGCTAGGAGCGATCCCAGGGCTCCTCGAGGCGGCAGGGCCGCGGTTCTGCAGGCGTCTTCCACGTCTGGCCGAGTCAGCTCTCCGGCACTGTGACAAGCCACCCGACACCACCACCTTAGAGGAAGGAAAGGTTTGTGTGGCTCCTGGTTCCAGAGCTTGACCCTTGCCTGGGCCTGTGGTGAGTCAGAGCAGTGAGGGGCTGGGAGAGGAGGGGCGGGGTTCCCAGTCCCCTCAAGGACACGCCCCCACGGCCTGACTCCTCCCACCAGGCCCCGCCTCTTAAAGGCTCCACCACGCCCCGATAGCGCCACGGCTGGATCCACGCCTCCCACGCGTGGGCTTTTGGGGAACATTTCGGATCTGACCTGTAGCACTCACTGTGACCAAACTGTAGCTTTTTGAGGCTGAATGTGTGAACTCACAGGGAGGCTGTCCAGAGTCAGTGTTTGAGGTCCTCTTGGCATGGGCCGTGACAACTGTGTGCGTCAGAGGGCCACTTGACCACCCTACTCCAGTGGGTACCGACACGCAGGGTGCCACGCACCTAGCTCTGTGACCCAAGTACGACCGCTGGGCCCATTTCATAGACGAGGAAACGGAGGCCCAGAGTGGAGGTTAGATCTGAAACTGAGTCGGCCTCTGCGTCTCTACACCTGAGCTCCGGGCCTAGTTTCCCGCGGTGACGGGTGGTCACTTGTTGACTCAGAAGGCTCCTCTCTTTGGGGTTCCCAGCTTGGGGTGCAGCCCGAGAGCTGAGGATGCAGCCTGGGGTGACCTCGGTCAGCATTCCTTGCAGACCCAGCCTGTTGGCGGGGGCCTCAGAGCCACAGAGAAGGCGGGAGAGGGCCGAGGCGGGGGAGGAGAGGGTGGCTGAGGCGGGACCCCAGGGAACAGCAAGTGGAACCTCACCCGCAAAAGGCAGCGACGAGAGGACAGCAGCATCCCCGGCACCCGGCCGCGGCCCAGTGTGTGTCACGGTCACCTCGCCGGGGCCAGCCACCGTCCTGCGAGCGGGTGCTCTTGGTTTCACAGATGGAGAGACTCAGGCCTAGGGAGCTGAGGAGAAGGCGGCTCGGCCTTTCCCTGCAAGCCGCCCACGCTCAGCAAGTCCGCCTGGAGCGGGGTGAATTCGGGGGCCGTGGTGTTGAGCGGCGGTTTGACTCTCTGGACCTCGGTCTCCTCCTCTGTTAGAGCAAGTCGTGGTCACATTCCCCTCTCGGGACTGAGGCTCGGGGTGACCTGGACGAGGAGCCTGGTGCTCACCAGGGCTCAGGAAGCCGCCGGCCAGGAGCTGGGGCTGCGGGCTCCTCCGCGGCCCGCCCAGCCTCTCTAGACCCACGTTCCCTCGTCTGGAAGCAAGGACAGTCCCCGGAGGCCGGCAGAGCTCTCCCGCCTCTGAGGTCTTCAGTAAGCCTCCCGGGCTGCCTGAATGCGAGCCCTACATCCCTCCAGAAAACTCCTACTCAGCCTGCAAAACCCAGCCTTGGAATCCCCTCCTCAAGAAGATGGGCGTGGCCACCGCCGCCCACGCGCTCCTGTGGCCCCGGCCAGCATCTGTTTGCTGCGCCTCCCTCTGTTAGTTTCCAGGCACATTCTTTTGGTAAGAAAGGAGGAAATGAAACTGCTGAGGGAGCCCAGAAGTTGGGGTTCTAAGCCTCTCGCCCTCGGGATGGTGGCCTTTTCATGTCATGGAATCATGGGCCTAATGACAGCAGCAGTGGCCGCCCGGCTGCTTCGTGCTGGGCTGCGCTCAAGGGAACACCTTCCTCATCTCCTTAAGTGCCTCCACTCTACCAGGGAAGAGATTTGTCTCGTGAGGTCCAGATAAGTGGGAGGCCGTGGCCTTCTGTGGGAAGGGACACTGGGTCCTTGGCCCTGGTGGGCACATTTACTTAGCCAGGTGGCAGGGCCGGGTGTCACCTGCACCCACGCTGCTGCAGCTGATGGTCGGGGCCTGACGGAGAGTCCCAGCCTCTGAGCCTCCTGTGGCCTCCTCTTGAGGCCTGGGAGAGTGAGTCAGAGCGAGGGAGGCAGGCCAGGCCTCCTCCTGGGACAACAGCTGTGCCTGTCACTCACACGGGGACAGCATCAGGGCTGTGTTTGACTACAGAGTCATAGCGCCAGGATTCGGGCCTGCAGGTGCCGTCCTGACAGATAAATCGGCAGGTGCTCAGTGGCCTGTGAGGGAGAGCTGGCCTCCTTCGCCACGTCCCCCTGGACTCTGGAGTGGCGCAGCCGCTGGGCAGAGCCGGCGAGGGCCGCTGAACCACGGGGCCACAGCCCCAGCGCCTTATTATATTCCATTTAGAGACAGGGCCTTGCTGAGTTGCTGAGGCTGGCCTCGAATTTGCGATCCTCCTGCCTCAGCCTCCGGAGCCGCTGGGATTCCAGGCGGGCACCATGCCCGCTCTCCCCGTCCCCTCTGTCTGCACACTGCAGCTGCTCCTGCTCGGGCGCCCTGTGCGGGGTGCTCACGGTGAGGTGGCGCCTCCAGAGAGGGTCCCGGCCTGGAGGCCGGGGTTCACCGTCTCGGCACTCAGCACAAGTTCACCAGCTCTGACTGCGGGGGACGGAGCACGGCTGGGCCCTCGCCCCCCCCGCGGCTCCCGCTCACCACAGCAGCCCAGCACCGCCCTCGGCAGCACTAACGGGCCCGGCTGGACTTGTGGGGCGGCGTGGCCCCTCCTCCACCGCTGGCCGCCTGGCCTGCCTCCACCAGCAGGATCCCGGCCAGCCCAGAGTTTCCATTCCAGAGCTCGGAGAGACTCAGCTCCTCTTGGCCCAGGGAGCAGAGCGAATGTGGCGGACGTGAGGCCTGGGGCAGCGGGGAGGTAGCGGGAGGCCTTGCAGGACAGCTGGGGACGAGGCGCTGAGCCTGGGGCCGCCGGATCGGCCTGCCGGCCTCAGCTTGTGCATCTGTAGATTGGGTGCACGGTGGACGGGCGGTCCCTGTCCCTCCATCATCCTTCCAGGGCAGAGGAGGGCTGGAAGGCAGCTGCCAGCGGACTCCGAGGGGGCCGAGGAGGGCTGTGTGGCCCGTCTTGGCATCACACGAACCCCCGTCTGAGCTACAGCCCAGCCTCTGCAGGGGCTGGACAGCCAAGCGGCTTTGATTAAATTGCTGTGTGGCCCCAGGCCAGGCCCTCCCCCTCTCTGAGCCTGGATTACCCACTGGGAGATGCCAGGGGACCGCGGTGCCCTATGATGCTCTGTCTCCTGGCTTGTTTACTTTGTGAGACTGGACAGTGAGGCCTTGCGGAGACAAACTCTGTCCTCAGGCCGCAGGGACACCTCTAGTGCAGACACTTAGATTCCAACTCCAGGAGCGTCTGATTAGCACCTGGCAGGGCCTGGCCGCTGCCTCCCAGAGGCGAGGGGACTCCGAGTTCTGCTGCCAACTCCAGGTGATTTATGAACCGCCCTGAAGGCTGCGATGTTTGCACTTGTTCAACATGGGAGGCAGGGAGGCCGGGAGGCTACCAAGGAGAAGGTGTTTAATGAGGTGGGTAAATATGAGGTGAGCGGTGGACCGGCCACAGGCGGGAACTGGGCCAAGGGCGTGTGCCAACGGGGAAGCCTGCCGGGCTGACTGTGTCTGGGCCCTGGGGCAGCTGCTTCACGTCCCTGAGCAAAGACCTGATCTGAAGGGGGAGGAAGCAGCCCTCAGACTGAGCACCTCACCTCCTGCCCTTCCTGCCCAGATGCAGCCTGGTGTGGCAAGAGTGAGGCCAGGCCTTGGGGCCAGTCTTGGGTTCAAGCCCTGATTCACTAGCTACGCGGTACCAGGCACCGCATCCTGCCACTCAGAACCTCGGTTTCTTCCTCTGTCAACTGCAGTGAATGGAAGGCCCTGAGATTCTAGAAGACAAGGCAGACGTGGACCAGGCGACTGTACTTGGCGTAAACTGTGTCACAGAGCAGAGTGACCCCAGAGCAGAGGAGGACAGAGCGCGGAGTCGCCTCTGAAGCCTAGTTTCTGCACACAGTTGGTGCTCAGACGCCCGGTGTTGAGGCTGGAGAAGTATCTACCTCTCAGGAGCCTCGATAAGGAGGCCACGAGGTGTCTGGCGGCAAGAGGGGGCATCCCTGGTAGGGGGCGCAGCTCGGGCTGGGAGGTGGGGCCGACTCAGGGCTGGTTAGCAAAGCGTGACCTGCAGGTGACAGGGAGGCCGAGGAGAGGAGATGGGGTGGCCCTCGGCGGGGGCACGGCCAGATCCGATCCTTCTTTCCCTTAAAATTCTCTTGGCCTCACTCCTTTACAGACTCCCGTGTGTGCAGTTTTATATACATGTGTAAATGTCATGTCGCCCGTGTTTTTGCTCAGCGATGACAGTTTTGTTTCCTTTTTTTCTCTTTCCTTGGCTCCTTCCACTCCTGTCGTCCCTTTTGTGCGGCTACAACTGACTGGGAGAGTGATAAGCAACGCAAATCTCTCTGGCTCGCCTTCCCGGAGGCCGGGAGTCCAGGAGGCTGGAGGCCGCGCGGGGTCAGCCTCTCCTCTGGCGGAAGTGGGACTGAGCATGCGCGAGGCATTGGAGGACCACGCCCCCAGGGCCTCTCCCTTCTTAAAGGCCCCACCTCTCGATGGGGAGGGTCAGTAAATGTCCAGTAAAACACGACTGAGCATGCGCGAGGGCCCGCCCTGCAGTATCAGAGGGCCACGCCCCTCACGCCCATAACTTCTTAAAGGCCCCGCCTCTCCATGCCCTGGTGATGGCCAGTGAAGCCCCAGAGGGAGGGAAGAAACATGCATGCAGTCCATTGCAGCGCTCTCCTTTCATCTCAGGCCACCCTCTCAAGATGTCACCCAAGTTAACAGCCTCGTCTTGACGGCCCCATGATGGTCCTAATTGTCGCCGTGCTATGTCATCATGACCCACACGTGCAAAATGTGTGGGGCGCGCCTTTTACAGCGACAGGCTCATTCCGCACACGCGTTCCTCTCCAGATGTCTCCTGGTGATCCCTGGAGCCCATTGGCATCGCTCTGTGCCCTCCTGTGCCGGGCTGCGTAGTACTCCAGGGAATGGAAGCGAGATGTGCCCTGACTCCCCGCTCGTGCACTTTCCTCATTCCTGATGGATGGAACTTGCTGGATTTTGTCTTTTTTACTCTCTGCTGCTGGCAGGATGCTGCTGGAAACAGCCCCGAGCCCATGGCCTTAAGTATGTGCATTTGTTTCTTGGGTGAGACCCGTGAGGTGGTGCCCCTTGACATCTCCAGCCGTCGGGAAGGGGAGGGTGCTTCCTTCCCAGGCCAGCGGGACTCCTGTCTGGCCTCTTGGGCTTCTGGGAGGCTCCCTGGCCTCAGCGTGGGGGATGGGTTGGAGGGCGGGAAGAGTTTGTTCCAGTTGATTGTTTGATTGACGTCTGCATTGCCCACCCCTCAGCCCCTCTCCTGGCCAGATGGTGAGTCCCGGGAAGGTAGCGTCTGGTCCTCGGCGCCCATCTCTGATCCAGCAGGAGCTGGCACGTGGCCTGGCAGCAGGGGTGCCCGGCAGAGGAGGGATGGGTGGGCGCATGATGGGGGCAGGTGGGTGGACAGGGGGGTGGGAGGGCGGGGGGATAGATCAGTTGAGAGCAGACGGAGGTTTCTGGGGTTCTGTCTTTCTGCACTCGGGGTGGGGACAATGACAAAACCAGCCACCCCATCTCCCCCCTTAACCCTGAGGAAACGCCCTGGACTGGCTCCAGCCTCTGTGCCGTGGCAGGTCCTCCGCTCCCCCTGCTTGGACCCCACGCCCCTGAGCAGAGGAAGGCTGTCCCTCTGCTCCCCTTGGAGGAATCAGGGCAGCTGCCTCTTCTCAAGATTTGATGAAAACTCTAAAAATCATCAACGTGGCTTAAGTCAAATCTTGGACAGGAAATTGAGGCCCAGAGAGGGCATGTGATCTATCTAAAGCTAAATAGTGGGGTTTTAAGTAACATTTACTGAGCACCTACTGTGTGCAAGGAGCTGTGCTATCCACATGTCTCCTTGCATCCACATTAACCCTGTGGGCAGTGACTCGTTATTGGCATTTTGCAGATGAGAAAAGGGGGCTCAGAGAGGTTCATTCACTGATCTGAAGTCACTCAGCCCAGTAAGGAGCTCATCTGCAGTCTGGCTTTAGGTCAGAGGTTACTACATTCTTGGGATGGATGTTATGTCTTTGACCTTGAAGGGTCTCTCTGGCCCTGCCTACAGGGCTGTGCACCTGTCTGTGGACATAAGGAGCCCACAGTTCTCCTAGATCCCACACTCAGCCCCCATCTCTTTTCCTGAGGGCTTCAGGCTGCCCCAGGAGATTCTTTTCTGAACCAGCGTGGCCTGGGGCCATCAGTTTAAGCTCCTAGGGAGGCGCCTTCTGCCGGTCCCACGTCTTCTGGCCCCTCAGACCTGCCAGGTTCTGCCAGGCGCCCCCACCCTGGGGCTGGGGTCCTCCCAGGCCCGTGCTGGTGACGGGCTGTTGTGTGGATCCCGCCCTGCTCTGGGCCACCCTGCGCTGGAGGGCGGCAGCTGCTCCTGGCGCCTGCCTGGACGGGTCCCGTGGGTGGGACCTCGTTCCTGTGGGTGTTCCTGAGCACCTGGGCTCCGGGGCTCCTGGGTCCCCCTGTGGCTCTACTTGGGGACCTGCTTCCCAGCTGCGTGGGGTGGGGCTACGCCCACTCCTGCGTCCCTGACCCAGCCGCGGGGTTGTCATCAGCGGGTGCGTCTGGGTCTGTCTGATCTGTCGCGACGCTCTGGTCACTCTGGGGAGCCTGGACGGCCGGGACGAGGGCAGGGCCCACCGTGACCATCAGGACTGTCACCTGGTGGGTGTCTCTCTGATTCCAGGCAGGACACGGGGTCTGGGAGCCCCAATCCCTCACCTGTGCTGTAAGTGTGGCTGTGTCTTTGTCCTTCCAGAGTCCCCGTAGCTCCGGCACCCTGTGGGACCCAGAGCCCCTTCCCCAGCCCTTAGCGGGTCAGAGAGAGATTGAAAAAGCCACCCCCAGCCTTGGCAGGCGGAGATGAATGCTGCCTACTGGCCCTCTGCTGTGCGGCCTTAGAGAGACTGCCTGCCCTCTCTGGGCCTCGGTTTCCTGGCTGAGACTGGGCTCAGGCCAAACCCGTGGCTTTGGAGAATCCCCTTTCCCAGCTCCGCCCCGCCTGTATGTGAACAGCTTCCTTCCTTTGAGTGAATCTTGGACGAAACGGAACAAAGGGGGGATAAGTGGGACCCCGATGGGAATCTAGAAAGTTCTCCCGTGGAGGCAAGGCAGATGGAGACCGGCTAGGGAGGGCTGCAGTGGCAGGGTGTGGTCGCCCGCAGGCCCCTGGCCCTGTTACCAGGTGGCCCACGTCCTGTCCTCTAGGGCTCCTGTCCTGTTTAGAGGCCTGGCCCCACAGAGAGGGGTGGGTCACCTGCCACCAGGGCTTCCTGGGGACTTCCAGCCGGTGACAGCGTGGGCCTGGACCGGCGGGTGAACACTGGCCTCTGACCCGCCCGACCCCACAGTGAGGGCGTGGGGGGAGAAACTGTCCCTCCCACATCTGGATGGCCGGGCCAGCTGCTGTTCCTCCTCTGCCTTCAGCGGTTGTCACGCGTTGCTGGAGTGGGGGACGCCGGGTCCTCTCCCTCACGCTGTCCCCGAGTGTCCCCTGGCGGTGGCCCCAGAGGGCTGGGAGGGACGTGGATTGGACCGCGACCCCCGCGCGGGGCTGGTGAGCCGGGGTTCTGCTACGGCCCAGCCGGCCCTGCCCAGCCTGGCAGCCCCCGGCCTCCTGGAGGAGGGGCTGGCCAGAGTGCCCGCTGCCCGCGCTCTCTGGGAGGTCCCTCAGGGGCCAGGGGACGCCTGCCACCGCCTGCTGCTGCCCGACCCGGCCCGTTTCACAGACGGCGAGACAGAGCTCGGGCCTCGGGGGCCGCGGAGCGTGAGCACAGGGGGACTGTCCCTCACGGTGTCCCCACCGCCAGCCGTCCTCTCGCTCCCCTGCGGCCAGCCCATCAGCGACCCAGCAGTCCCCTAAGTGAGGGCAGGACCGGCGGCCCCAGGGCGGCCCTCGGCTCTGGAGCGTCTGGAAGGGGCTTCGGGAGGTCCCCTCGGGCCGCATGGGCGGGGCCAAGGGGCGGGGGGGCGGGGCTGTTTCCAGAAAGGGGCGGGGACTGTCGCGGGTCCCCCCCCCCCCCCCGCCGCCGGTGTCCTCCGAGGGAAGGGACCCAGGGCGAGCGCAGGAGGGCGAGTCCCATCTCCTCCGCACTGTCGCCTGGGCAGGGGACTCAGGCCCACGTCCTCGCTGGTCCCCTCTCAGCTGCAGGACGGGGCCACGGAATGGCACCTGTGTCATCCCAGCCTCCTGCCGGGGTCTTCTCCTGTTCTCCTAGCTCTGGAACCCCCTGGGTCTCCAGGGCGGAGGTGACAGATTCCAAGTAGGAGCCACCAGCGGAGGGCAGGACTTAGAGAGAGGAGGTATGTGAGAGGCCCGCATACAGCAGGTGCTCAATCAGTGAGCGCTTCCCCGCCCTGATGTCAACTGCTTGGAATGCGGGGGGGGGGGGGGGGGGGGGGGGGGGGGGGAGCATGACCACCGGCTACCCTGGACCATAATGATCCCGTAGGCTGTGTGTGGTCCACAGGAAGAATTGTCACCCTGGCACCTCCCGGAGTGTGACACCGCCCGGCAGGCACTTTTACTTCTTTTTGTACCAGGGATTGAACCCAGGGCCACTCGACCACTGCGCCACACCTGCAGTCCTAGTTTGTGTTTTATTTAGAGACAGGGTCTCACTGAGTTGCTTACGGCCTCGCCATGGCTGAGGCTGGCTCTGACCTTGCCATCCTCCTGCCCCAGCCTCCCACGTCTCTGGGAGGACAGGCGTGGGCCACCGCCCCCTGCTCGGGGACGCGCTTTTATTGCTTTGCTTCACTGGGGAGGAGGCCGAGGCCCAGAGATGCCTTGACTTCAGCGCCAGCAAGGCCGAAGCGAGGACTGGCACCCACCTCGTCTCTGGAAGCTTCCGTAGCCCCCCTCAACGGGTTCCGCATCACGATCGACCCAACATCACTCTTCAAATCCGCCCGACGTTCACTTGTTTAAAAATAAAAGAGGATCTCAGCCTCGGCCCTAGCAACCGGGTGCACGCGGCCCAGCTTGGAAGTGGCGAAGGTATTTTTAATATACATTAAAGTAAATATTTGAGAATGATTTTTTTTTTCCGCCTGCCCCACCTACGGCCTCTTCCCAGCCACGGGGTGTTCAGATCCCCCGGGGGTGACGCTGCGGGCCTGTTGGAGTGTGCCCCAGAGGTCTGTGTGAGAGACGTCACTCTGGCAGTCACGTGCGGGTGGCCCTCAGAGGTGGGGCCTCCTCGTTGGCGCGTGTTCCCTGACCCGGCACGGAAGGTTCTCTGCCATGCAGGGGGCCTTGGTGAAGTTCAGGGCCACACCCCTGGGCTTCCCGGCCCTTTGAACCCTGAGTGAAGCCAAATAAACTTCTGTTCTTTGTAAGTGACCAGGTCTCAGGTGTTGTGTGAGAGCACTAGAAAACGGACAAAGATACTGCTGATCCTGTTCAACGGTCTTAAGGCTTGAGAGGGCTCAGAGAAGTTCAGCGATTTGCCTAAAGTCACACAGCACATACAGTTCAGGCTACCAGAGTGAAATGGCTCTGAAAAGGCCGATGCCACCTGGTCCCAGTCCTGGAGGTGCCCCCTGCCTCTCCAACAAGCCTCCAGCAGAGCTCGCCTGCCCGAGAGGAAGCCCTGCCTGGCTTTAGAAGGAGTCCGGGCTTCGCAGGCGTGGTCTCTGTTGATCCCAGAGGCGCCTCTTGAGGAAGGCTCTTCACATGTGCCCTGTTCACATTTGAACATTGAAAGGACTGAGGCTCAGAGAGGTAAAGCAACTCTCCCGAGGACACACAGCCGTTACGCGGTAGAGCTGGGATCTGAGCACCAGATGTGGGTGTTGTGCTTCGGAGAATGTGACTGAGCACACGTGGCCCTGGCAGAAGGGACACTGGGGTGACAGCTGGTGGACACAGGACAGCTGGGGGCCTTCAGCTCTTGGCCCAGCGGCCTCCTGTTCCCGCCAGCCTGAGCGCCGGTGCTGCCGTGCCTTTCCCGCCGGAACAGTCCGGGCGCAGAGACGCAGCCTCTGAGAAGCCTGGCCTGGCCCTCCCTCGCCTCCCGCGCCTGCGCCTCCTGGGCAGGCCGCGGCCTGCTTCCTGCCTCCCCAGCCTGGTCCCCCAGCCGGGCTCCCCGCGGCGAGGCCCCTAAAGGTCTTGGGAATTTTCGTAAAACTCTTAAACCTGGCCGGGAGCCAGAGGGACGCAGCCTGCGGGGCCTGCGCTGTCGGGACGCGACAGAAACGAGGCTTTCCTGTGGCAGGCGGACCTGAGCCACTGGCCAGGCCTGGGGCCGGGTCTCCGCGGCACCCGGGGACACGGCGGCGGGAAGAGATGAGGGTGACGGCTGCAGCTCCTGTGGTGGCCGCTGCGGGTCAGCCGTGGCCGGTCCTCAGGGCCATCTCTGCAAAGCCGCGTGGGCTGGATGCGGTGGGCGCTATCGTTGGCCATCCATCGAGCTCAGAGAGGTCTAGCAACTGGGCCAGGGTCACACAGCCAGGGAGGTGTGGGCTGGAATGCAAGCCCAGTCTTCACCAGTGCACCCAGACACGCCTGCGGAGGTCACATAGCAAGGACACACAGTGCACGTGCACACACACACGCACACACGCGTGCACAAGGAACACGTTATATCCACACACGCGCACACGGGACACTATGTACTGCATGCGTCCATGCAAGGCCCGTGTGTGCGACACATGCACACGCACGTGCTGCGAGACCTGAAGCCAGAGCGCTGCCCGGCTCCCCGCGGCCCCTCCCCGGCCTCCCAGGTGCTCGCGGGCTCCCGCCAGCTGGCCAGCGGCGTCCTGCGCCCCAGCACGCGGGGCAGCCCGGCCAGGAGGACCCTTCGCCAGGCCAGGCCACGGGGCCCCCTCTTGCCGCTGGACACTCAGTTCTGTGCCTCAGGCGGGACCCCTGGGCCCTGGGGCTGGAGGCCGGCCTCCGCCTTTTCAGAGCCTGGGTGTCCACGTCCGTGCCACCGCCCTGGCTTCCCACTGCCTGTGTTTCCCAGGAGGAGCCAGGCCTCCCCCCTGCTGGGTCGCCTTGGGCATGTTGCTCGACCTCTCTGAGCCTGAGTTCTCACACCTCTGGCCCGCGGGGACCCAAGCCACGAGCTTCAACGAGGCCACCGAGGGGGCGCTCCGCGGCCTTGTCCTGGGAGGTGCTGGTCATGGGGCCGTTTCCAGAGACAGGGTGGCAGGGACGCCTCTGGGGCCCGGGTTGGCAGTGTGTTCTGGCCAGGGCCCGGGGGCGAGCCCACAGCCTGGCTCCGCTGCAGGCCGCGCCCTGGTGGTGGCCCCGTCCGCTCCGGGCCCCGCCTCCCCGTCCTGATTCCTCCTTTAGACGGAAATCCCTGGGCCTCTCCCGGCCTCCACTCAGGGCTGCCCGGGACTGTCCACGGGCCCTCACTGCGTCTCTGCAGGAGCAGGGCTGCCGCTCCCGGGGCCTGTGGCTTTCAAGGGCAGGGGCGGACGGGGGGTGGGGGCAGGGTGGGGCTCCACGTTCCTGCTCTGGGGGGGGCAGCCCGCCAGCTAGCTTTCCTCCGAAGTCTCTCTCCTCCTTTGGAAGCCTGAGCACCTACTGTGTGCTCCCAGGACATCCTGGAGTAACCCTTTTACAGATGAGGAGGCCGCAGCTCAGAGAGGGACAGCACTTTTTCTAAGGACACACAGCAGAGAAGCATGACTCCCAGCTCCAGACCCCTGGACGCCTCTTTTCTTCTCCTGTGCACCAGACTCCCCGCTCCCCGTCCCCTGCCTGTGCTGCCCTCCTCCCCCGCCTCCGGTCACCTCCAGTCCCTCTTCCCTCCTCTCTGTGGTTCCCTGCCCCACCTGCCTTCCGGGTGTCATCGCCCACAGCTCTGGAGGGCGCTGACGTTCAGCAGCATGAACAGACGCCCCTCTGCCCACCCTGCCGCCGGGGCGAGGCCTTCCTGCCATCTCATGGGCAAGGGCAGAGCCGGAGACGCCCGCCCCTCCGGGCCCCTGGTGGAGCCCACGGAGACGCCCCCTCCGTCTTCCTGCTGTGCTTCCAGAACTCGAGCTCTAACCTGCAACCCCAGGTGCACGCGGTCAAAGCCTGCGGCTTAGTGCGTTTGGGGGGGCACCAGGGATTGAACCCAGGGGCGCGCGACCCCTGAGCCGCACCCCCAGCCCTATTTTGCATTTTGTTTAGAGACAGGGTCTCACTGAGTTGCTTAGGGCCTTGCTGTTGCTGAGGCTGGCTTTGAACTCGAGATCCTCCTGCCTCAGCCTCCCAAGCCGCTGGGATGACAGGCGTGCGCCACGGTGCCCGGCTGGCTTGGCACATTTTTATTTGTTAGTTGGTTTTGCTGGGGATGGAACTCAGGGCTTTGTGCAGGCCAAGCAAGGGTCTGCCAGGCCTCACCCCCGTCTGCATGTGGACACACCTACACTGCTCACCCCCAAACAGCCTGTTCCGAGCACCCAGAAAAACGTCCCCTGGGCCACACTCCCAGGTGGCATGATCTACACCCAAAATGTTGGCCCGAGCCGTGCCTGGGCCTGAACATGTAGGACCCCGCAGGCGCAGCTGCAGGCCCAGGCCTCAGTCTCCTGATCTGTAAAATGGAGCTGCGTCCCCCTCGCAGCACGGGTGGCTGGTCTTGCTGCCGACCTCTGTGCCCAGAGCCCAGCGCCCCGCGCCTCTCGGGTTCTCCGAGGCTGCTGCTGCCCCTGAGGTCAGGCCCCAGCCCCTCTCCGAGCCCAGGGGCCCCAGGAGCCAGGCCTGCTTCCTGGGGGGACAGGAGGCTCGGTGGCCGCTCAGCCCCAGGCCCCGGCCTGCAGGAGGCTGGCCCACTCAGCCACTGCCCGCGCCGCCGCCCCCAGTTCATGTATTTTGGATTATGAAATGACGGCGGTCGCCATGGCAACATAAAAGGAGCCGATCTCATTACTGGGGCCCGGACACATTATTTTCTCCAAGGAATTTCTTCTTTTCATTATTTCTCTCCAAAGGTCAGTTATCCTCTCAGGCGGGGTGGGGGCGGCGGGGGGGGGGGGGGTCTGCGAAAGGTGAGCGGGATCCGGGGCGCAATTCCCCTGGTGGAATTTACAATCATTTTGCCTTTTTCCAGCTCTAACGCTGGGCGAGAGATTTTCTGAAGCCAGGAGGTTCTCTTTAACCCCCGCGGTGCCAGAGTCCCCGCCACCAGGGCCCCTCCCTCCCTCCGCCCAGGTCACCTGCGGCCTCCCCACCGCGGTCCTGAGGGCAGGGGAGGGCTGGGGCCTGTCTCCGTGGCCACACAGGATGGGGGGAGGTCATTTGCCTTTCTTCTTGGATATCCCACAGCGGGAAACACCCCCCTTCAAAGCAAATACTAGTGATGATCACAACCACGTCCAGGCTTGGCAGGCCACACGGTGCTCGGATCCTGAAGGTTGGTTCCAGAGTCAGAGGGGCCTGAGTTCAAACGCTGCTTCTGCCCCTTTCAGGCTGTGTGGCCTTGGGAAAGTGGCTGTACCTCTCTGAGCCTCGGTTCCTCATCTGTAAAACAAGCTTCACACCTCACAGTTGCCGGGTGGAGGATGGAGTGGGGTGTGCATGTCAGCGACTCAGCCGGGTGTGAGGCACACAGGACGAAACAAACACCGGGCAATTAGCCAGGCGCGGTGGCACACGCCTATCACCCCAGAGGCTCGGGAGGCTGAGGCAGGAGGATCGCGAGTTCAAAGTCAGCCTCAGCCAATTGAGCAACTCAGTGAGACCCTGTCTCTAAATAAAATTCAAAAAAGGGCTGGGGATGTGGCCCAGTGGTCGAGTACCCCTGGGTTCAATCCCCGGTATCCCCCACTAAAAAATAAATAAATACTGGGCAATTGTCTTTCAGTGTGTGTCAGTTGCTGTGTGTAGCGGTGAGCTAGTGCCGCGAAACAATCACCCACCCTAAAGTTTTAGTAGCTTCAAGAATCACTCGTTCTCTTTCCTGGTTTCTGTGGATCCGGGATTAGGGAGCAGCTCAGTTACAGAGGCCTGCCTCTGGCTGGGGGTCCCAGCAGGGGAAATCAGGTGCTCAGGGCTGCGGCCATTGGGAGATGTGGCTAGGACCGGAAAGTCTGATGCTTTTTTTTTGTTAATTTTTTAATTTTTTATTTTTATTTATTTATTTATTTTTGTGGTACCAGGGATTGAACTCAGGGGCAATCAACCACTGGGCCACAGCCCCAGGCTATTTTGTATTTTATTAGAGACAGGGTCTCCCTGAGTTGCTAAGTGCCTCGCCATGGCTGAGGCTGGCTTTGAACTCGCGATCCTCCTGCCTCAGCCTCCCAAGTGCTGGGATTACAGGCGTGCGCCACCGTGCCCAGCTTTTTAAATATTTTTTACTAGAGCATTATAGTTATGCCTAGTAGTGGGGTTCATTTTGACAAAATCAGTCATCAAGGAGTTTGTGTTCGATCCCTGTTCTCCCTCTCTCTGCCTCCCAATCTCTCTCCTCTACTGGTTTTGCACTTTTATTTATTTTATTTTATTATTTTTTGGGGTACCAGGGATTGAACTCAGGGGCACTCGACCACTGAGCCCCAGCCCCAGCCCTATTTTGAATTTTATTTAGAGACAGGGTCTCACTGAGTTGCTTAGTGCCTCGCTGTTGCTGAGGCTGGCTTTGAACTCGAGATCCTCCTGCCTCAGCCTCCGGAGCCGCTGGGATGACAGGCGTGGGCCACCGTGCCTGGCTGTTTATTTCTGGTGGGGACTTCCTACATACGCGTGAGAGTGAGATCCCTTGGTACGCTGGTGTGTGTGACATGATTCTGGTCAACCTACCCAGTACTTCCTCCCTTTTCCCACCCTCCTCCTACCCCCCTCATTCTCCATGGAAATGCTCCTTCTAAGGTGGCCTTGGTGGCTCTAGGTCTCCATGAGTCCCTCCTCAGGGCTCCTGGTGGCTGGCTTTCCCCAGCTCTGAGAGAACAAGCTCGAAGCCACTCATGAGCAGGCCTCAGAAGTCACACGCCCTGTGACGTCCGCTGTCCCCATGAGCCACGGTGGCCCGGCTCTGATCCCGCGTGCGGGGACTGCGGGGAGGTGTGACACAGAGGCCCAGCGGCCTCCTTTGCATAGATCTCATTTGATGTGCCCGAGGAAGCTCCAAGGCTGATTCCCATTTTACAGAGGGAGAAACTGAGGCTCAGGGCAGGAGAGCAGCTGGACCGAGGCCTGCAGACCAGCGGGCCTGGTTCCGGGTCCAGGTTCTTCCTTCTCAGCAACTGAGCTGATCGGATTCTGCGGAGAAGAGAGAACTTCCAGGCGGCCGGGGTCTGTCTGTCTGCCTGTCTGTCTTGCAGCTGGTGGGGGGCCGAGGGGGCACCTACACTCTGGAGCAGAGCCAGTCGAAACAGCCGCCCCTGCCGCGTTGTCGCCAGGCCGCGCGTTGTCGCCAGGCCGCGTCTCCATCACGCGGAAACAAATAGCGGGAAGCCGCGGCCGGAGCCCTCACCACCCGGGGATTTTCTTTTTTCTTTAAAACAGCAAAGGCTCCTCCGCCTCCAGCCAGGACGAGTGATGTTTGCATCGAGCTTGCAGATTTTTCTCTCTGATTTAGCAGGTTCCTGGGGTGCCCAGGGCAGCACGAGTCCTTTTGAAATGAGCAGGAAGGATTTTGGGGTCTGTTCGGGAAGCAGGGAGCTCCCTCCCCGAGGGGCAGGGCAGGGCGGGGCAGGGCGGAGGTGGACAGAGGAGGCTGGGGCCGGGCGCCTGAGGCCCGGGCTCCTCACCAGCTTGTTCCTGGCTGCATTTAGCTCCAGATTCCTGCTGACTCTGAGAAATGCAGCACGTCTCACCCTCTGGTCCCAGCCAACATTCTAGCCGGTTCCACACCTGTCCCCATGGATTCATTCTCCCCCCGCCTAAAAGGGGGACGTGGGTCAAACTGGTCAAGAGCCAGACCCAGACATTATCTGTAAGTTGTAAGTTTCCCCCAGGAAATAAACTCGCAGTACCAAGGGGCAGCTTCTTCACACTAGAGGACCGGGCAGGGACGGTCTCTCTCTGAGAATAGAAATTGGTCTGGGATCTAAAGCTGAGGGGGGCAGTTTGTACCAAAGGCGGGGGAGTGCCATTTCTGTCCGGGAGAGACAGCACGTGTAAAGGCCCTGCGGCAGGTGAGGTCTGAGAGTGTTTGAGACGCAGGAAGAAGGCCAGCGTGGCTGGATTGGAGTGGGTGGGGGCAGAGCACCCCAGGACGGGTAGGGGGGACCACACGGACGCCACGGCAGAGTCTGACTTCATTCTGAGTCAGGCGAGTAGCACTTGGCAGGGCTGTCTGGGTTGGGGTCAAGGGCTCACCAGAGACGATTCTTTGGGCCACATCCGCTGGCTAGCCCTGGACGGCTCTTGGGCTCCCGAGCCCAGCCGCCCTCGGTGGGGGCGTCGTGGCCAAGGGGAGTCGCTGAGCTGCCCGGGGTGGGCAGATGCTGGCGGACGCCCCCGCAGCGCTGGGGGCCCTGGGGCGCCAGTCACCATGCGTGGCATCGCGACCCCGGGCCCAGAAGAGCTTGTCCAACTGTCCCTCCTGTCCCACATGCTGCCCCGTCCATCCGCAGGGAGGACAGGGAGGTCGCTCGTCACCCCTGGCATCACCGAGGGCCTGGGGGGCCTCTGCGTCCTGGCTGGGCCCCGTCCTGCTCGGAGGACAGGTGGTCTTCAGAGGGGCCGCGTGTGGGCGGGGACCTGGGTGACCCGCCCGAGCAGGAGCTGGGGACCGCGGGAGCCGCGCGGTTCCCTGGGAAGGACGGGGCTTCCCTGGGCTGGGACGGCTGGACCTCGGCTGCTCTAGTCCACCTGTCCGTCCACCAGACGATGGTTCATGGTGCCGAGTGACCAGCCCTGGGGCCCAGCAGGAGCCAGACGAGGGGGTGCCCCAGCCTCCAGGGGAGTGGTCTGTGTTTTGTGAGCACCTACTAAGTGCCGGGACGCCCCCAAGGTGGTGCGTGTGTGAGAGCCACCGTGGTTGCTTGGTGGCCCCGTTTCCAGGTCCCAGCAGTGAGGTTTGGAGAGGTGACACATGTGGCCCCAGGTCACGGGCTCCAGGTGCTCACCGAGGACTTGGACCGGCCTGGCTCCCACACCCCATCTTTGGGCGGCCAGCGTGGAGGAGGCCAAGCGTCCTCCCCCTGTGGTGACTGGGTCCTGACCTGGGTCTCTCTGAGGACGGGGCCCACGAATTCTCCATCCTGGTCCCCAGGGACCCCAGGGTCCTGCCTGCCGCAGAGCAGGGCGGTGTCCGGCCCCCGGGTCCCGGCCAACCCACCTCCAGCAGGAAGCCAGCTTGGATCGTCCCTGTCACAGATCCTCACCTTCCTCTCTCTGACCCCAAAGGGCCGGCTGGATGTCTGTGGCTTCATCCGCACCTCTCCCCTCCCCCGCTCCTGTGGGCAGCAGGATGTGACCAGGGGTCTGACCAGGGGTCTGGCCAGGGGTCTGGCCTCTGAGGCGAGAGAGTCTAGCCTTGAATTCCAGCTCTGCCTCTGGTATGGGGTCCCTGGGAAATCCCTCTACCGCCCTGGGCTTTATATTTCTTCACCTCTAATATCAGAAGGTTATCCAGCTGGGCGCGGTGGCACACACCTGTCATCCCAGCACTTGGGAGGCTGAGGCAGGAGGATCGCGAGTACAAAGCCAGCCTCAGCCATGGCGAGGCACTTAGCAACTCAGTGAGACCCTGTCTCTAAATAAAATACAAAAGAGGGCTGGGGATGTGGCCCAGTGGTCGAGTGCCCCCGAGTTCAATCCCCGATACCAAAAAATAAAAAAGAAGGTGACTCTGAAGATTAAATGAGATAGAATCTGGCTGTTTCATTAACGGAGTGCCTCTGGAAGACCGTGGAATGCAGCAGCTCTAGCCAGTGAGAAAACCGCTCTCCTGGTCGAGCTCCTGGTGGCTTGCGAAGAGCAGATGAGGCACTGTGGACAGTGACCAAACGCTTCCTCTTTCCACCACGCGGACCAAGTCATCCGAGGACCTCCGAAAGAACGCCCGTCACCTGCTAACTGCCGAGAGGGGATCAAAGCCTGTGAACTCGCCGCGGTGCGAGGCGTGCGTCTGGCTGAGCCTGAGCTGCGGCCCCAGGGACTTAGTGGCATCCTGGAGCTCGGGGAACACCTCTTAGGTGCCTGAGAACTTTCCTTGGGCGAGTCTCGCTGAACCCCCTCTGCTCGTGAGTGTTCCTGCCAGGCTCGGCATCGGAGACGCCTCGCTCGCTTAGGCAGATGCGTCAATGATCCAGACACATCTTTTAGGTGATTTTTCGCTTTTCGTTGTTTTGATTGGATGTTGAGCATTTTGTTCTCATTAAGACTCCGGAAGACACCGGCTCTGGTGCCGGAGCGTCGGGCTGACGCAAAACACCGTGAGCACTAAAATTTTCTTCTTTTTGATTTAGTCTCTCGCTGGCTTGAAGGACTGGATTTTATAACAGGTCAATTTCAGACCATTTGATATTGATATATGAAGATCCTTAGGGATTATTGAATGCATTTTTCATCCAGCCGCGATAGTATCATATAAAGAAAATGGGATTGACTGTTAAGTACAAATTGGAAAAGACATGGTCATTTAAGATAACTCCTTATCTGTATACAAGGAAATGGTATCAGGGAAATAGACCACCAGTTGACGGAAATAAATTTCACCTTGGGTCCCTCTTGCACACGCCTCGGCTGCTGTGCACACTCGCCTGGGATCACTCCATGACGCGGAGAGACCTTCCCCGGGCCCTGCTGAGCAGGCGCTGCAGGGAGGGGGGTTCTCTGCTGCGTTGCTCTGCAAGAGACGATGGGAGCGGAGGACCCGGGACCATCAATGGGGTAACCCCTGGGGAGTTGGGAATGGGCAGCTTTAGCCTGCCCTGTGGCAGGTGTCCCCAGTAGAGCCGAGGTCACCAGCACACCCACTCTGCGGCCTCTGCCGTCCCCGCTGGGACCCGGGGCCTGGGCTGAGACGCGCACTTTCCTGAGAAGATGCCCTTCACGACTGACGGGCCACGGTGCGGTTAGAAAGTTCCCTGCACCCCCAAATATCTTTTCACTGGTTGGTGGGGCGGCTGGGACTCGCCTCTGGCCCCTTGGAGAGCCAGGGAGCGCTCCCAATCTCCCCTTCTCTGATTTTGGGGGTGAGGGTGCAGCAAGAGGGCTGCTTGCTTGCGCTGCCACCCCAGTCCTGTCTGTGGGGAGGTCAGGCGCGGGCCTGCCGCGGGCTCCGGGCCGACGAGGCGCGGGGCGGAATCTGGCCCCGCACCCCCATGCCAGAAATCCCCTCTGATTTCATGCAGGAAAAGGGCTCTCAGATCCCCAAAGGAGACAGTGACCTGGACCTACTGTGTGCCAGGTGAGCCAATTCCAGGAAACTGAGAAGGGGGTAATGGGATTGGACCAGTGTCTTCACGGGCACGGTTTTATCAGACGTTATGAGATCATCACCCCCATTCACAGCTGAGCATCGTAGCTAAGTACCTCGACCTGCATTTTTTTTTTTAGTACTAAGAATTGAACCCAGGACCTGGCACGTGCCAGGCAGGTGCAGGACTGAGCCATGTCCCCAGCCACCCCCGCTTTTTTTTTTTTTTCTTTTGGCAGGAGTTACCAGGGATTGAACTCAGGGGCACTCGACCACTGAGCCATGTCCCCAGCCCTTTTATTGTATTTTAGGTAGAGACAGGGTCTCACTGAGTTGCTTAGCGCCTCACCGTGACTGAGGCTGGCTTCAAACTCAAGATCCTCCTGCCTCAGCCTCCCGAGTGCTGGGATGACAGGCGAGTGCCGCTGCGCCCTGCTCCCAGCCCTTTTGATTTGATTCTGAGACAGGGTCTCACTGAGTTGCCCAGGCTGGCCGCAAAGCTGTGACCCTCCCACCGCAGCCTCCTGTGTGGCTGGCACTACAGGTGTGTGTCCCTGAGGCTTACACGGGTCACACAGGTAAATGCGCGGAGGCGAGAAGGGGAAGCCAGGCTTGTTGACTCCAGCATCATCAATTCACTCGTCTAGGCAGGCGTCTGTCTGTCCACGCACCGCCTCACCCACCAGCTGTCCAGACGTCCTTCCTTCCCTCTTTCTTTCCACCCGGCGCTAAGCCAGCACACGCCAGGTAAGGCTGGTCTTCTCCAGGCCACCGCTTCCGGGTCTGACAGTGACCAGCCAACTGCAGACCCCGATGGCTGAGGCAGCTTTCTTCTCAGATCTGCTAGGGAGAGGCAAAGGCTGGGGGTGTCTGCCACCAGAGTGGGGCATCAGAGGACCCAGGTGGAGATAGTGCCAGCCCGGTGGGAGGAGGCAGACAGGAGGAGCTCGCCTTTCCCCAGAAGCCCACAGGTCTGCCTGCCGGCCTCCCCAGGGCACCTTGAGCTATCTCTTCCTGAAGTCCACCAATCTGTGACTCTCTGGTGCGAAGACAGGCAGGGCCTGGCTGAATGGACCACAAGCCCTCTGAGACCCTTGGGCCACCCTGTCTTGGACCTCTCGCTCAGGCAGGGCCCGAAATACTGACCTAGAGGCAGACAAGCCCTGGCGCCCTTGGCAGGAGCTGCCCCAAGCTCAGCAGAACCTTGCTGGGACCCGGGGCTCTGGGTTCGAGTCCTGCCAGTAGCCCTCAGTCAAGGCTCTGCTCCTGTCCTGCTTTGAGATCAGGAGATTGTTCCGGAGGCTTCGGAAGTCTCCTCCAGCCTGGCCTGGCTGGGCCTGATGTTCCCTAGTGCACAATGGCTGGGGGAAACCCCAATTATCTACAGCCCCAGCACATGGCCCTGGTGTTGCAGGAATTCACAGTCTAGAGGGAAGCCGCGATTCCCGGTCACAGTGACGTGAGCATGGTCAGGCCTGCAAATCTGGATTAGTGTTCTGTTGCTGCCCTAAATTAAAATTACCACGAACTTGGGGGCTGAACGTAATGGAGAATAATGGGAATTTATTCTCACCGTTCTGGAGGTCAGAACCTGAGATGGGGGTGTTGGCATGGCTGCGCCCCCAGCCCCCAGGCTCTCAGGGAGGCTCCTCCCCGGCCTCGGGCAGCTTCTGAGGACTTGGGTCAGCCCTGTCGCCGGCGCTTTGCTTACGCAGGGCCCATGCTTAGGCACGTCGTGGTCACCGTGGGCATGAATCGCGACAGCCCCGAGAGCTGGGGGCGGTGCCCGTTGTACAGAGGAGGGCGAGGCCGCCCACGCAGGAGGCTCGGCTGCTGCGCCCCACAGTCCCGAGGAGGCCTGGACCCAGCCGAGGGCCAGCGGAGGGTCCCGTGTGCGCAGGAGGCCTGTCTGGGAAACGAGCGGGGTCATCTCCAGAGGTGAGCTCTGGGCGGAGGCCGGGAGCCCATGACCCCTTCCCAGTTTACAGGTGGGGAAACTGAGGCTCGGGGAGGGGATTCGCCCTGCCTCACGGTCTCCTGCCCTTGAGCTCGGAGAGGGGAGAAACGTGACCAGCCCTCCACGGCCGGGATGAGGTGCAGCCAGGACTGGAGCCCAGATCTGTCAGCCTCCAGAGCTTCCTGGGACTGGCCGCACAGCGCCCTGTGGCTCACGCCTTGTGTTCTAGAGTGCTCCCTGTCTGTGGATGCACATGAACATCTGTCTCTGCCTCTTCCTCTGCTTGGCCTCCTTGGGGTGCTTCCAGTCCCTGGGACTTCCCGCCATATACGAGAGTGGTTAGCTGTGGGCCTCAAGGTCCAGCAGGCATTGGATCAAATTCCAGCTGCGCTGCGTGTCAGCTGTGTGACCTTGGGCAAATGGCTCAACTTCACTGTGCCTCGATGCTCCCATCTGTGCAGTGGGGGTGCCTACTGCACCTGCCTCTTCAGGAGAGGGTGAGGATTGAGGAGGCCGGGCCTGGAGCTCACGGGAAAAAGTAGGTGCTCAATCAATGACAGGCCTTACAACTGCCAATGCAGCGGAAATTCTCTTTCAGCAAGAGGCTTGGAAGGTCACCTGATCGTTCTTCCTCTTGTAGGTAGGCAAACAGAGGAATTGTCCAGAGCCTGGGGTAGGTACGGTTTTGCTTTTCTCTCTAAATGAACAATCTGGGCCTGTAGCCAAACCCACACTCGCGACCACGCCCACTCGTGTAGCCACGCCCACAACAATGGGCCTCGGCATAGCCACACCCACACCCATGCCCATGCCCACACCCATAGCAGCCTGCAATTTCCCACGGATCTGAGAGATGACTATACTTGTAGTCACCAGGATGAACTTGGAGCTTCTGGCTAGGCACCTCCCGCAACAGGGGCAGATCTCTGTCCTGACCTTGAGGAGCGCTTACAGCGGGAAGGTGGTTGTATGAGTCGGGGTTCTCCAGAGAGATGAAATCGATAGGACAGATGTCCATATACAGCAGCCCTCCCCTCCACCAGCTCTGTATTGGTGAATTCGACAACTGTGCAGCAGAACCTTCCCCTCCTGCAATGCATCTGTGCTGAACGTGTAAAACGTCTTTCTTGTAGTTATTCTCTAAACAATCCAGTGGGGCAATTACTTCCATAGCATTTCCATAGCCTTCGGTATCGTAAGTCATCTAGACATGATTTCTGGTGTACCTGAGGATGTGCACAGGTTCTGTGCAAATACGACACCACTGCACATTAGGGACTTGAGCACCTGTAGGTTTCATGACCTGCGGGGCATCCTGGAACCAATCTCCCAAGGATCCCGAGAGATGACGCTCTCTGTGTATCTTTAAATATCTACAGATCGCCCTATCTTTGTGTCTTTCCATCCAAGGAGATTTATTACAAGGTTTTGGCGGGCATGAGTATGGAGGCTGAGGGCGTCCATGACCTGCTCTCTGCTAACCGGAGACCCAGTGGCTAGCTGGAAGGCCTGACGGCCGGTGGTTTAGATCACAGTTGGAGCAGAAGTGCTGGGAACCTGGAGTTCCAGGGCAGACGACCCCTGTCTCCGCACAAGCAGTCAGGCAGGGCGAATCCACCTTCCTCGGCCTTTTGATTCTATTCAGGTCCTCGACAAATTGGATGTGGGCCATCTGCCTCTCTCAGTCTGCCAATTCAAAGGCTCATGTCTTCCAGGAACATCCTCACAGACACACCAGACATAAAGCTCAAGGAGCTATGGAGGCTTGGGTGGGCCAGTGGATGATACGAAATTAACCAGCACCGCCACCTTCCCCCAGGAGGGGCTGCTAGTGGGAAAAGTCTCATCAGGTGTTCTTCCAACGACCCAAGGCCTGAGTGGCCCATTTGGGGAGTTCCCATAATTCCTTGCCAGGGTCAGCATAGCCCTGTTAAAAGGTGGGGTAGCCAGATGGGAGGGGGGCGAAGGTCGCACTCTTAAGGACTCCCCCATGAGAGTAGAGCGAGCCCGAGGAATGATGTGGGTGTGGCTATGGATGTGGGTGGGGCTATGGGCGTGGTGTGGTCGCAAATGTAGGTGGGGCTATGAGTGGGCATGGGTATGAGTGTGGGTGTGGCTACAGCTGTGGGCGTGGCCGTGAGTATGGCTATGGGCGTGGGTATGGCTGCGAGCGTGGGCAGGGCTACGTTGTGGGTGTGGCTGCGCGTGTGGGCGTGTCAGGGTGTGGCCAGACGTGTGGAGAGGCAGAGACCCCCCTGCGCCCCAGGGGAAGGAACCACACCTTCTCCTCTGCTTTAGCCGCGTATGTCGCGTCTGCTCAGATCTGGATCCGTCACAAGGCTCGGGCACTGGGCTGACGCACCTGCCAAAGGTACAAAAGGGGTCTGACTTTCTGGAGCCCAAGCAGGTGAGAAATTCGAGGTTTCCTAAAACCCACACATCCCAGGGCGGGGGGTACCCTAGGGATCCTACAGCCGGTGGGTCGGAACCCCAACTGGCCGGAGCCCCCTCGTGCACCTGACACACACACTGGGCTGTGTAGCGTTCTGGTGGTAAAATGGGCTCTGTCGTTCTTATTTGTGTTTTTTTAAATAAGTGTTTTTATTTTGAAATAATATTCATGTGCAGTTGTCAGAAATACCACAGAGAGATTCCACGTACCCTTTCCCCGGATTTCCCCCAGTGGTGACATCTTGCAGAGTCTATACTCCAGTGTCCCAACCTGGATGTTTTCATCAATACTGTCAGGAGGCAGAACATTTCCATTCCATAAGGATCCCTCCTGTCTCCCTTTCACAGCCCCGCCCACTTGCCTCCTGCCCCTAACACCTCCTTCGGAGGTCCTGGCAGCCCCAAATCTGTTGTTTCTACAAGTTTGTCATTTTAAACAATGGTATGTATGTAAATGGAACTGCAGTCTGTAACTTTTTGGATTTGGAGGTTTTTTTACTCAGCATAATTCCCTGGAGATCCGCCCAGGTGTGGCGTTTGTCAGTAGTCATTCCTTTTTCCTGCTGAATAGTATTCCCTGGGATGGAGGTGCCACATTCACCTGTTGAAGAACACCTGAGCTGTTTCCAGATTTGGGCCTTTAGGAATAAAACTGCTATAAACATTCTCCTACAGATTTTTATGTGTGAACATAAGTCTTCAGTTCTCTGGGATAAATGCCCAGGAGTACAATTGCTGGGTTGCGTAGTAGAGTGTTTACTTTTAAAAGAAATTGCCAACCTGCTTTCTCCCTTTCCTGTTTCCACTGGTCACCGAGGCATGAGCTCATTTCTCCTCGTCTTCACCAGCGTTCAATCTTGCTGTGGTTTTTTATTTTAGTCATTCTGATGAGTTAGAAGTGAGATCTCACTGCGGTTTTAATTTGCATTTCCCTAACATAATGACCCCCTGCTCTGTGGTTTAAAAAAAATGCCTTGAGCCACTCTTGGGTCCCCTACTTGCCCATTTCACAGATGAGAGAAACTGAGGTCCAGGGATGGCACTGGAGTTGCTCAGGCTTCCCCTGACTCCGTGTCACATGCCTTCTGAGGGGAAAACAGCTCTTGGAAATGATGCTTTCTCTTTCTTGGGGACAAGGGAGGCTCTACTGTGACATTTTAAACTAGGCATGCCAGCTTTTTGTGCTGTCTTGTGACTGTATTGCCCATTTGGAGAGCTGACTTCAAGCCATCTCTGAGGGATGGATGGTCCCAGCAGGACTTTTCTGGAGGGCCCCTGAGTCACACCATCTGGACAACCCCTCTTTATAGACCTGGAGCCCTTTTAAGATACCCTGGGTGGGATGGCGGGGCCAGGCTACGAAGGATTGCTTGACACTGACCCCCGAGGGTCATGCACAGAGGACCGCGCATCTCTGTGGAGTCTCTAACTTGCGTGGCCACCAGTGGGACTCAGGACCCAAGCTGGCCTGTCCCGACCGCACGGGCCCACCCGCAGCCGCGTGCTCCCCCCTCCCCCGCCCCCCTTGTCCTGAACGGGCCACCGTCCGCTCCTCCTCAGACACCTTCTCCCCGCCTGGGCCTCGCAGGTCTGTGGCACGTCTTGTTTGTCCTTATTTTATTTTTCTGGAGACAGGCTGTATCTGTGCGACCCGGGAGCAGACAGACACGGCATCTGTGGATGAATCGAGTCTGCAAAGAGGCGACGACACACACACACACACACACACACACACACACACACACACACCACACAAACAATTTTTTTAAAGCATGGTAATAAATGCTATTCAAAAAGAAAAAAAAAAAAAAAAGAAAAAAAGAAAAACCCACCCCACAACCCCACAATCTCTGAAAAACACAGCCCATTGAAATGACAAGCCGAAAATCATTTGCTAAGCGCTGAAACCGGTCCCTTTGTCACCCATATCCTTCTGTTGACAGTTACCTTTCAATCCTGCGATTGTGCTGCAAGCGCTGATTTTTATTCAATGTTCTATTCACCCTGCGTATTAATGAAAAGGGGGGAGGGAGGAAAAAACTTGTAAGAATGGTGTTTAATAGGCTGAAAGACAGGCCGTCTGGATCTCCCGACCGAGCCCCTCTTATCAGTGGCTCACAGTGGGGCCGTCGCGGGCTCCCTGTCCGGGCTCAACTTGGCGCACCCGCCCGGGCTTGGCCGCTGCGGTGCAACCTCTTTGCGGACGGATTGATTTTTTAAATTATGTATGTCTATGTTTAAAAGCGCGATGACCTTTCCTTCCTTCTGGGGAGGAAGGGCAGACGGGGGTCCCGGCGACTGCATCTTTTGTACACGTGTCCAGGGGTGTTTACTGAGCATCTACTAGGTGCTGGGGTCAGGCGGTGCACTTTGAACCTGGAAGTAGATCAGCAAACCCAGTTGGTCCAAGTGCCAGGAGAGGTCAGTGTGGACCCACCAACTCCTGGGAGACTGTGGACCCCAAGTGGCAGTTACAGGGTGGGAGGCCAGGGGGGCCAGGGGGGCCAGGGGGGGCCAGCCAGCCTGAGGGGCCACTGGCTGGGCACCTATCTCCAGTAGGTCTCGTGTGGCTTCGGCTCTTGAGTCCACCTCCCACCCTCCTTCCCTTGGCCCACTTGGTCCCCCTGGAGGCCAGGCCAGCTCTGGTGTGACCACACCCGGCCGCCAGCTCCCTGACCCCCCCTCTGGCCCCTGTAGCTCCCCGACTGGGCCCCACCCCGGGCGCCTCAGTCCTTCCTCTGCACAGAGCAGGGGTCACCCGAGTCCACATGGGACCTCCTGTCCACGCAGGACGGCCACGGCTCCCAGCCCAGGCCTCGGGACGCCGCCCCCTCTCCGTCCTAGTCGCTCTGAGCCCCCACTCTCGCGCCCTCCAGTGCCCGGAGCCGCGCCGCCTGCGCCTCTGCAGGACGCCCTCCCCGGGCCCAGTCCTCAAGGCCACCTCTCCCTCGGCGCCCTCCCATCTTGGCCCTCCACGCTGGCCTGTGGCTCCGGGGACAGCGTGGCGCCTGCCGGGCTCTGGCCACCTCTGACGCACGGCTGGAGTCCCTCCTGGCCAGTCCCCGCCCGGAGTCCCCTGCCGCCAGATCCCACCGAGGCTCCCGCCAGACCCCGCGCTGGCTCAGGGCTGCAGAGCCAGCGCCTCCTGCCGCCCCCGCTCTGTGCTGGGCAGCGCTGACCGGGAACGGCCACCTGTCCTCAGGTCACTTGCTCGGCCACTCAACAAATGCCTCACTGTGAGCAGGTGAGGTGCGAGTGTTAGAGACCTGGGAACAAGAGCCCAGCTTTGTGACAGGAGGACTGAGGTCAAGGGTCAACAGGACGAGGGAGGGGTGGCTCTGTCCTGGGGCGATGGGGGAGGGCTCCCTGGAGGGGGGTGAGGCAGGGGCAGGCGCCTGATGGCACAGGCCTGGTCCTGGTGCCCGTGGACCCGGGAGGGTCAGCACAGAGGTGACTCTGGGCCGGTTCCTGGGAAGTGCCTCACTATGAGTCAGTGAGGAGTCCGCGGGTCCCCGCCCTGGCCACGGGACAGCAGCATCCTGCCCGCCTGCCTGCCCTCTCCACACGGGCCACCTGGCGGGTGTCCCCGTGAAGCCCCACCTGGCGTCCCCGTGAAGCCCCACCTGGCGTCCCCGTGAAGCCCCACCTGGCGTCCCCTTGAAGCCCCACCTGCGCCACCGCAGACCCTCTGCTCCTCTGGGGTCCTGGCCGCAGGGGGACGGCAGAGTCCCACCAGCACCTCAGGTGGCTCAGCCCACTTCCCTCCGGGTGCCCCACCGGTCACCACTGGTCACCTCCGGTCACCAGCGTCCTTGGGACACAGTGAAGGGCCAGACATCCCGGAGCTCCGCCCCCTCCCTCCGCGGCACTTGCGGGCCCGCGGGGCTCCATGCGATGCGGGGCCTTTGCCTGGGGATGGGCCGGTGGGGCCCCCGCGTGCCCGTACCCTGCACCCTGGGGTTGGGGGCTGGGGGCGGGCAGGT
Organism: Tamias sibiricus; assembly: GCA_025594165.1. Lineage (NCBI taxonomy): Eukaryota > Metazoa > Chordata > Mammalia > Rodentia > Sciuridae > Tamias > Tamias sibiricus. The sequence goes on from CM046664.1 coordinate 21,893,008, forward strand.
GGTCCGGCTCAGACGGGCCGCCACCCCGACTTCCAGGGGAGGGTGCAAGCCCGCCTCCGCCCGCGGGCCTGTGGGCACGGCTCGTGCTGTCCGTCTTGGGGGGACAAGCCTGCGCCTAGTGCCACGCGGCAGGACACTGTTTCCTGTCCCTCCTCCGCGTGAGGCCCCGGCTCCTCCCTGGCCCTTGGTCCTCAGGCGCTTGCAGTGTCACAGAGCCACGGAGGGGAATAAGCAGCATGGAAAGACACGACAGTGGCTCGCGGGATGAGGGGGACGTGGTCACCCCAGGACACTCAGGGAAGGGGATCGATGGCAAGCTTGTCCCCAGTCCCCGCTCTTCTCTGCAGCCACCGCCTCGAGGTCCATGCCCCTCCCCCGCCCCCCACTAGACTTGTGACTCGCAAGGGCCCCGGGACGTGGTGCCGTGAGGGAGCCCCTTGCCCAGGCCCCCCGAGGCTTGCCTGCTCCTGCTTTTCCTCTTTTGGAGCCCTGCCGCCCCTGGGGGAGGTGCCACGGGGAACAGGGACGTGCCCTCCCAGGCAAAGCCCACCCGTGCCGACCTGAATCGGGCATGGCGTTGCCCACGTGCTCACGAGCACCCGCAGGTTGAAGGCCTGTTTGTTACGCGGCGCTAGCTGACGGGTGCAACGTCAGCCCGAGCAGAGACCCAGAGGATGAGCAGAAGGAGTGGAGAGAAGAGGAGTCCCGGGAGAGGGAGCAACAGACACAGAGGCCCAGAGGTGGGACTCGGAGGGGGCTGCTGAGGCCGGGGCTTGGTGAACATGCGAGGTTAAATGGTCCTAGTCTGAAGACCAGCAGCCGAGCCAGAGGCAGGGCAAGTGTCTGGGTGATCAAGCCACTGCTTATCTTAACAGCGTAGATGGTGGGTGTGGACGGGGCAGGGCACAGACATGTAGCCACCAGAAAAGGAACTATGCCCTTCACCCAGCCTGCCAAAGCCCCTCTCACAGGCAAATCACGCGTTAAATTTGTACAGGTCTTTTAAGGACATTTGATGCAAATATAAGTAAATACTTAAAAAAAAGATCCACCTTTTACACAAACAGTGTCATACCTACTCCATTTTGTCCACTCCCTGGAACTTGGAGATTGTCTACATTAGCAAATAGAATCCTTACTCACTCATTTTATACAGCTGTGTAGTATTCCACCACGTGAAAGTGGCTTCATTTTATCTATCTAGTTTCCTGTTGGTGGGTACCAAGGTGGCTTAAAATCCTTCACTGAATAACCTTGTGCATCTACCTGCATGTAGCATAAATTCCTCCTCTTGGAATTATCCATTGATCATATGGATAGATTTAATTGTCCCCCATAGATGATATCAATGGACTTTCATCCCAGCAAAGGATGAGAGTGGTGTGGCTGACCTTCAGCTGGAAGCCCATCTCCTCCTCCAGGGAGGCTTCCTGGACTTTGAGCCTGGTTCAGGAGTGCCATCTAGGCCCCCACTCAGCCTGTGACAGTTTCCCAAGCTCCCTGAGACTTGAGACCTGAGACCAAACCTTGTCTGTGAGCCTCCTCAGCTTCCCCAGCCTCTGTGCGGGGCTCAGAGCACAAACCAGCCCCTTTCTGCACAGCCCAGCAGCTGGGGCTCCCAGGCAGCGGGATCTCCTCCTTCCCTGGGGAAGGGACAGGGCCTCCGCCTCTGGCCCTGGTGCCTGCAGGCCCCTGCGTGTGGTGTTCCTGGACACAGCCCTTCTCCCAGCTCCTGGAGTGTCCCCACCTTCTCCCTTGAACAAATAATAATTGTTAGGAAAAGGCTGTGGGTAAATTATTATCGCGACCCTCATCCAGTGCAAAAAACTTTTGCTAGCTGCCAAGTGAAAAGTCAGAATTTGCATTTAAATAGAAATCCTTAGGCGGGCTGAACAGGGAGGCTGTCCCCAGAGGCCTCTCCTGGGTGGGGATCTCAGACCCCACCCCCAGGAGCCCGGGGCAGGGACATGAGTTGGACCTGCTCCTTTTGGGGGGCTCCTGGCCCTCGGAGCCACAAGTTCCAGTCCCTGTGGAAGACTCCTCCAGACAGACCTCCTAGATGCCCCCTCCAACACCCTTGAACTTGAACCTGCTCCCTGTCCCAGGGCAGGCACACCCCCAGCACTGAGGCGCGGGAACTCACAGATGAGGGGACAGAACCAGAGCCCCGTTTACGGCTGCTCAGACCACGGGCTCCGTCCGAGCTGGCCCCCGCTAGGTCACTCGCGCTCTGGGCCTCGGTTTCCTCGTCTGTAAAGGCCACACAACCACTTGACCTGCTGTCACCGCAGAACACGGCTCGTTTGTCACAGTCAGGCAGCGTGGCGGTCCCCCCCAGTCAGTCCCACTCGCGGGGCTGCGAGTCCCTCCAGCAGCTTCCCCAGGTGCCCGGGTCCCCACGGCGGGCGCTGGCTTCCATCGGGCGGGGGGTCGCCTGGCCACGCCTCCGGCTTCCCTGACGTGACCTCAGGCAGCCCGCACGTGCAGGCCCTGCCCAGGGCCACCTGCTCGGGAGCCCCATGGGGTCAGGGACCGTCCAGTCCTCGTGGGCAGAACAGGCGCCGCCCTGTCCATTCTCTGACCCCCCCCCTTTTCTGGGGACGCCTCCCACTGCTGGGCAGCCCAGAGCTCTCGGAGCTCCCGAGCCGCTCCCGGGCAGCGCGGCGGGAATAAGGGCCTTCCATTCAGCTGGGCAACTGCATCTTGAGGTCTGACTCTGTGCTTGGCACCAGGACACCATTTTTCTCTCTCTTTTTTCGCTTGGTCCTGGGGATGGAACCCAGGACCTTGCACGTGCTAGGCAAGTGCTCCACCCCTGAGCCACGGGCCCCTGCAGCCTCTACAGCTTCTGCAGCCTCTGCAGCCCCTGAAGCCTCTTTTTTTGGGGGGTGTGGTGGTGCCAGGGATTGAACTCAGGGCTGCTCAACCACTGAGCCACAACCCCAGCCCTATTTTATATTTTATTTAGAGACAGGGTCTCACTGAGTTGTTGAGGGCCTCGCTTTTGCTGACGCTGGTTTTGAATTTGCAATCCTCCTGCCTCAGCCTCCTGAGCCGCTGGGATGACAGGTGTGCGCCACTGCACCTGGCTCCCTGCAGCCTCTTTTCTTTGAGGTGATTGAATGCATCTGAGGGGGCAGAGATGCTTCTGCATTGCAACCATCTGTGCCCACACTGCCTAGCACATAGTAGGTGCTTAACAAATGTTTGGGTCTCGATGAGTATATGAAGAGCTCCTTTGTCCTCAGCCCTTAGGACAGAGGCTGGCGCATAATAGGGGCTCAATAAAAACTCTGCTGGCTGGAGGGGGCGTGTAGGTGCAGGAGCCAAGTGCACGGAAATCTGAATGGCTGGATCAGAACAGCCCTTTGGGCCTGCAGGGATCCCACGTGGTCCTGCCTCAGCTGGTATACACATGCTGTTGCCCTACTGTGCGCTTGCTGTGCTGGGATGCAGGAGATGGGAACAGCAGAGGCCTCTGTACGCCCAGGTACACGGTACTGAGCACCAACCAGCTCTGGGTGGGGCTTGCTCTGCTGCGGGCGCCCAGTGCGCCACCTGGAAGGAGGCGGGGGTGGGGGGTGGGGGGTGGAGGGGGTGGGGTGGCTCCTCAGTCTCCCCCGGGCAGGGGGCGCCTGAGAGGGGCCAGGCAGGCTCAGGGCGGGGCCAAAGGCAGCCTCCTGTCCAGTGAGGCCAGGTCTGGGCAGGGGGAGGTCGAGACAAGGAGGTGGTGTGGCCGGAGAGGACAGGCGGCCTGGGTGGGGGCGGGGCTGGGGACCCTGCTGTGGCACGCAGCGTCCATCTCCCGCGGAGGAGCCCACCAGGGCCGCGCAGAGACCTGGCTCGCAGCCGCAGGCCCTCGGCCGCCTCGTCCATCTCTCTCCCGTGGCGTGCTCCAGAGCCTCGGGAGAGGAAGCCGTCGTTCCCTCGCCTCCCGGGGACCAGGCACCGAGCTCGACCCTGTGCACACAGGCAGGTCCCATCTGGTGTCTCTGGCCTGGGACTTGACCTGAACACCGCTGGAGCCCCTGGAGGGCCTGCACCCCACTCTGAGCCCCAGCCACAGAGCCCCACAGGCATTTTGCACCCATTTTAGAAGAGGATGTTGATGCTCAGAGAAGTCAAGACATCGGCCCTGGACCACTCCGCCGGAGAGCCTCGGAGAGGAGCCGCCGCGCAGCGCCTGTCCCTAAGAGAAGGAGACGTGATCTGTTATGTAGCTAAGATCGAAATAGGAAAGGACGCAATCCACCCCGTCTTCAGAAACAGAGGAAGTCGCTGTGGGCTGGGGCGCCGCGTCCCCGGGGTCCCGCAGAGCTGGCGGGCTGCGGCCCCTCCGTGGCCTGAGAGCCTCTTGGAGCTGCCGGAGCCGCCCCTCACGCTCCCGCGCCTGCCGCGTGGTGACTGTCAAAAGCACAACCGCCAGCCAGCGGCCTGGGGCCCCGGGAGGGCGTGAGCCTGGGCCCGCTGCCTGCGCTGGCCCGTGGGGCCCACCGCCCGGTTTCCTGGTGGCGCAGGGTCCCCCAGCCCCACCCCAGCCTCATGTCCACTCCAGGAGGGACTCCCCGGAGGACGAGGGCCAGGCCGGGACCCGCCCGTGTGTCAGTGCCAGGGTGGGCTCTGGGTCACCTGCTCTGGTCTTAACTGCGGTCCCTTCAATGCCACCATGCAGGGACTCCCTGAGGGTGGGCCCTGGTCCCCAGCTCTCCCCTCCCAGCCCCCTCCCTCCCTCCCTGGCAGTGCTGACCCTCCAGGGGCGCTTGGCCAGGAGACGGTGATGACCCTGTGCGTCCTCGTGTCCCTCTGAGAGACTGCCCCGGTGCGAGGGAGGGCGAGGGAGGCACCAGGAAGCAGGGGTGCTCGAGCCGCACTCTGGCAGGCAGGGGACGGAAGCCGATGGAGACGCGAGGAACAGATTTCCAAGCGAGGGAACAGCATAGGCGAGGGCCGCGAGGAGGCCAGAGGTCACGCGTCCAGGGACGCTGTCCAGTGTGGGAGGGCAGGAGGAGAGGCAGGAGGAGGAGCGGGAGGCGGGGAGCGGGCAGACAGTCCTGGGGGACCCCACCCTGGAAGAGGAGCAGGGCTCTGAGGGCTGCGTCCCCTCTGCGGGCAGGAGGAGGTGTCCCCCCAGGGAGGGACAGGCCTGTGAGAGCCGCACCACTGAGCTGAGCCCGTGGAGAGGTTGACGAGGTCCCTGCTGTCCCTGGTGGAGCCACTTCACACATTTACAATGTCCCGTCAAACCAATTAGCTGGAAAGGTGTGGCCGGACTGCGTTTCACGGGGTCCTGCTCCGCTCGGGACCGGCTGAGTGACGTCTGCTGTGAAAGATAAAAGCGCCACACTGGGGTGGGGTCCCCGGGCTCCCGAGGTGGCCCTGGGGCTCTGCAGGGCTGGCTGGGCTCTGCAGGGCCCCTCTGCCCTCAGAGGGGACAGTGGTCCTGCAGACCCGTCAGCCCCCCGAGCACCAGAACCCCCGCGGCCCTGCTATAGCACAGCTCTGGATGCCTGGGGCCCGTCCCTGCCCAGCTGCGTCTGGGGCTGGGGACAGCCTCATTCAGTTTTCAAGGTGGCCTTTGGTACTATAAAGAGTGGCCGGGGCTGAGGGCCACTGCTCGCCACCCGGGGGAGGTTCGGGTGGTCCCCACTGGAGGGGCAGCTATGAAGGGGTGGAGGCTGGGACACGTCCTACCCTGCACAGACCCAGAGGTCCCCGGGACACAGCATGCTCTGCTCCGGGAGTGACAGTGCCGTGACGCTGGCTGGGAGGTTCTGCCCTGGTCTCGTCCACTTGACTGACATCTGTGGAGATGGCTGGGCTGCGCCTGGGGTCACGCAAGGAGGAGACAGAGGCCCCCAGACAGCGCCTCTGTCAGATCTGGGAGGTCGACCAGATGACTGTGGCTGGGGGACATCGCCTGACCCAGGCTGGGGTCTGTCTTAGGATCTGGGGACTCATTTCCTCTGTGGACGCCTCAAGACGGACCCCACTCCTTTAGCAGGCTGGACCCCGAAGATGGAGCCAGGGAAAGAAAAGAAACAGACCTTTCCACCTCACTGGGGTCTCAGCCCCTGGCTGCTGCTCTCGGACCCCTGCCCGTTGGGCCACCCGTCCCTCCTGGGCCGTAATCTGAGCCTGGGGGGCTGGGGGGCCGGGGAGCGGGCTGATTGCAGGCAGGGGGAGCCTCGCTGGGGAAGGTCGGCGGGTGGGCGGCATCTGGGCCGAGGGTGCCTGATTAGCGGAATTGCCGGCACCTGTTTGCTTTTATTGCAAACATAAACACAGCTCGGCTCCTCCAGGCCTAATGCTTTCCGCATTTGCAGCTTGTGCAAGGTCCCGGGTCGGTGGGCAGCGGGGACAGCCGCCTGGGCACCGCGGGAAGGACAGGGTGTCGCAGGAAAAGCCCTGGATCCGTGGGGGGGGGGGTGCGTTTGCACCCGGGCAGGCACCGTGAGGCCCGTCCCAGCCCCGCAAAGCCGCGACCCCCATGGGCTTCCTGTAAAGTGCTGTCCTGGTCCTTGTCGAGGGTCTGCAGCACGAAGCCAGGTCCCCGGACAATGCAGCTAGGAAGCGCCCTGCTGCCTGCGGGGCCACCTCTGCCTGCGGGGCCACCTCTCCCTGCAGGCCCCCTCTCCTGCGGGGCCCCCTCTCCCTGCAGGCCCCCTCTGCCTGCAGGCCCCCTCTCCTGCAGGCCCCCTCTCCCTGCAGGCCCCCTCTGCCTGCTAACCGGATGTCCCAGCCCTGGGCTTGGCTGCCCTGGCGATCTTGCTCACTTTGCATCTGCGGGTCCAGAGCTAGCGACTGCCCTTGTGATGAGGAAAAGAAGACACGATTTCTGATCTTGTGACAATCTGCCGTGTGATGGCAAAAAATAAAGTAAAATAAAATAATAAAATATAAGATAAATTAATTAAAAAAAAGACGCTGTCCCCTCTGTCTGTGCCTCCGACTCCATCAGTGGCCATCTGGTGGCCTGTGGTCTTGCTCTTGGAACCCCAGGGCAACGCGGCTGGACGGTGAGAACTGGACCTTCGGCACCGCCAGGCACACCCCGCGAGGGCCCCGGGGCTGGAGAGGAAGGGCAGGCCCGCAGGACCCCAGGACGCAGGGCAGTGCCCCTCAGCCGCTGTCCAGCGGTGGGCACCGCGAGGCAGATGGCGGAGGACACCACTCCCTGCCGCCCCGTCCCCTTCGCAGCCGCGGGAAGGTCGCGGGACCCACTGTCGTCCCCAGCTCTCGTGGCTCTTCATGTGCACGTCCCTGCTCAGTGACAGACGCTTCAAGCCGTGACAGGCTTTGTCAGAATTCCATTTGTCCGAGAAGCTTGGTCTCATTCTTGGCAGATGCGGGCGACAGGGGAGAGCCTGGGCTTCGATTCCCTCCGCGGTCCTGGGGAACGGAGGGCGCTTCTCCACCGCACCTGGAAAGGAGGAGGCCAGAGGGTCCCCAAAGCCCAGAGGAAGGGGACCTCTCATCCCTCCCCCACCCATTAATTCACGGGTCGATTAAATTAGACCCTAGTATCATTTCACCCTTCCTCTAATTGATTTGTGTGTGTGTTTTGGTGCCAGGATTGAACTCAGGGGCACTCGTCCACTGGGCCACATCCCCAGCCCTTTTTTGTATTTTATTTAGAGACAGGGTCTCACTGAGTTGCTAAGTGCCTCACCATTGCTGAGGCTGGCTTTGAACTCGCGATGCTCCTGCCTCAGCCTCCCAAGTGCTGGGATTACAGGCGTGCGCCACTGCGCCCAGCACGTTTTGAACTTGAAGTCTGACCTCTGGCTGTCCTTCTGAATGCCACAGCCTCAGTTTCCATAGCTGGGATATGGGGACGATGGTGGCGTAGGATCACACCAGGTGGAGCACTCTGTTGGCACCGGGCCAGGCCTCGGGTGGGTGCAGGTAGTGGCAATGGCAGGTCCCTTGGCCAGCGTGTGTGGGAGGTGGGCTGGGCCCGGGCCTGTCCCTAGGGCCTTCCTCCCTCTTCTGCTAAACCTCAGCACATGCACGTGGGCCGGGGCCTGGTGACCGGGGCCTGGGCCGCCGCCGTCCAGCAAGTGCAGACCCGCACTCAGTCCCTCTGACCTTGGCCTTCTCCAGCCCGGGGCTGCCTTCCCTGGGGCCCCTGGGGCCACACAGGCCACCACGGGTCATCCTCACTGTCCCCTTTCCCAACAAGCACCTTGGGGCGAGACTGCCCTGGGCCCCGGACGGCCTCTCCCCGCCCTGGTGGCCGCCCTCTCGCTCGCCTCCCTCCCCCTGCACCAGGCTCTCGGGCCTGGTCCCCTCTGGACTCTGACAGAGTGACTCAGTGACAGGAAAAACTGCTGCGGCTCAGGGGCCTCGTGCTTTGACCACGCGCGGTGACATTAGCCAGCGTTCAGACCCCCACTGTCCCCAGGGACTTTCTCTCGAGGGAGCCCTGGGTCCTTGGGGCCGCCCATTCCAACCCTGAAGGGGTCTCAGTGCCCCAGGACCCCGGCCCGAGACGCTTGCCCTGGAGGGGCTGGAGGACGGACACCTCCCCTTCCCCCATCCCAAACGCCTCTGTCAGCTGAGGACACTTGCTCGGCCGGGGACCGAGTCTGCTCTGCTGGGCCCAGGGCTCCAGAGGCGATGGCCTGGAGTGGTAGGGTGCTGTGCCTCCGTGGGTCACTGCGGCGGGCATGAAATTTGGCGATGGGGGTGGGAGGGCTGCCCACCGAGGGGGGACAGGTTGGAGCCTGGTGGGTTTTCTGGGCTTCGTCGGAACCTGGCGATCTGTGGCGCAGCCCGGGGGGCAGGGCGCTCAGGCAGGGCAGCGGGGACAAAGGCCACGGCCAAAGAAAGAAAAGAACATTCCGGGGTGGCCGGGGAGGAGGCCGGGGAGGAGGCCGGGCGGGAAGGGAAGGGAAGAGGAGGGATCTCAGGGTTCCAGCGAGCGGCCTGGCCCGGAGCTTGTGGGAGCCAGATGTGGCTGGGGGCGGGGCGGGCCTGCTCACAATTAGCCTGATTCCTGCGCTGACGTCCAAATTGTGGGCAGACATGAAAGCCGAGGTGGAGGACGCGTCTGCCGGCGGCCGGGGATTAATCCGACGTGAAGGACGCAGCCCAGGGCGGGCACCACATGGAAGCATTTTGAGTGGGTTTTGATGTCCCGCTCGCTGAAGGGGGGCCCTGCGCCCCAGCCCCGCCGCCGGGTGACGGGTGGCTCTGGCAGGAGAGGTTAAACCTCGAACACCCGAGGGTCCTGCGCCCTGCGGAGCTGCCCCCCGCCCGCCCAGGTCTCAGACCAACACGGAGGTCCCCGGTGTCCCTGCGCAGCCCGGGGGGGTGGGGCTCCCTGCAGAGGCAGGCGGCCAGGGTGCGTGGGGCTGGGGGGGGGCGGTGGCAGGCGTCTCTGAGCTCTTTTCAATATTTGTGATATTACTAAGACTGCCAGCCATGTGCCGGGGGTTGGGCAGGACACAGCTTTCTTCTTTCTTTATGTTTTGGGGGTACTGGGGATTGAACTCAGGGGCCCTCAACCCCCAAGCCACATCCCCAGCCCTTGTTTATATTTTATTTAGAGACAGTGTCTCACTGAGTTGCTCAGGGACTCCCTGATGCTGAGGCTGGCTTTGAACTTGCAATCCTCCTGCCTCAGCCTCCTGAGCCTCTGCGAGGACAGGCCTTCGCCACAGCGCCCCGCCCGGGACACAACAGCTTTCTTTTTTTTTTGAGGTACCAGGGATTGAACTCAGGGGCACTCGTCCACTGGGTCACATCCCCAGCCCTTTTTTGTATTTTTATTTAGAGACAGGGTCTCACTGAGTTGCTAAGTGCCTCGCCATTGCTGAGGCTGGCTTTGAACTCGCGATCCTCCTGCCTCAGCCTCCCAAAGTGCTGGGATTACAGGCGTGCGCCACCGTGCCCGGCCTGGACACAGCTTTCTAAGGGGCCTTTTGGGCAGGGCTTTGGCTGGGATTCTTGGCATCTTTTTTTTTTTTTTTCTTTAAAGAATTTTTTTCACAATACCTTTATTCTATTTATTTTTATTTTTATGTGGTGCTGAGGATCGAACCCAGGGCCTCACACGTGCGAGGCAAGGGCTCTGCCACTGAGCCCCAGCCCCAGCCCGGATTCTTGGCGTCTTGTAGATGAGGAAGCAGGGGCTGGGGTCCCCCCGGGGTCCAGGGCCACTGGCCAGAGCCCAGCTCACAGGAGGCTCCTTGGTGGCCTCGGCTCAGCATGTGCACGTCACCTTGATGGTGACCGTGGGGTCTGGAGGGAAAGCGTGGCCCCGATAGACTCTGCCCTGTACCTGTCGGCACGTGAGTGTCCCCAGACGAGGCAGCCAGCTTTCCAGGGTGGGTCTCAGTTTCCTCATCTCTACCATGGGGACACTAAGGGTCCTCCTCCGAGGGCCAGCGGGAGGCCTGCAGCTGCTGCTAAGACCAACCGGAGGCTGTCAGGGCTCCCGCTTCACCTGGGTGGCGAGCCCTCGCGTGTGGCCATGTGCCTTGTTCCGCTCCTCCTGTCGACCGAGCCCTGCCCCCACCCCGCCCCGCGCTGCAGCCCTTCAGCCCGGCTCTTCCTGACCCGGGGCCCCGTCCCGCCGGCCGGGCCCCTCCAGCCGTCTGGAAGCCCAGAGCCCCACTGATTCTCGCAGTCCCTGTGACCCCCAGCGGGCCCCTGGGGAGCCGGGGAGGAAGGGGCTGTGTTTTGGTGGGGGAGGGGAGAAGAGGAGTTGATGAAATTTCAGGATGTCCCGGGTCAGCTTCCCGTCGGGCGCGGCTAGGTTCGGGGAAGGGACCGCCACCCGAACAGGCTGCCTAATGAAGCACAGCCCCTGCCGCAAGCCGTCTCTTTCCTGCCTTTCCCCCCTAGGAGGAAAGTCTCGGTCCTGAACACAGAATCGTGTTTACGTAGACCTCGTATTCGCTCGGGATTCAGAGAGCTGGAAGCAGGAAGGAGGAGGAAAAAGGAAAAAAGACTCGGGTTTCTCCAAGGCGGCAGCGAGGTCTCGGGGCTGGGCCTGCGACCACGTGGGGAGAGCGGCCGGGAGCGGGCAGTGCCCACCGCGCGTGGCTTCCTATGAACACAGAACCACATCTGTCCTCCTGAGGAGTCGAACTGAACGTCCTGAGGTGACGAGGGGGACAGCAGTGGAGGCCGGTGGCCTAGGCAGGTGGACTTCTGAGGTTCTGCCCAGCCAGCTTGGGTGTGGTCTGTGGGACCGACCGGGCCTAGGTGCGATGTCGCAGCCTGGCCCTCCCTGGCTCGCTGCAGGAGACAGAGAAACTGAGGAGGTGAGTCAGAGAGGGAGGGGGATGCTGCTTGTCCCCTCCAGGGGGACAACCAGGGCCCACTAGAAAACCAGGCCACTTCTGCCTCGAGTCTGCACAGCTTGGGGCGACTCCTTCTTCTACTGGGGGACAGGCTAGGCGGGGGGACATGGAGACCCTGACACGGAGAACGGCCACATTTCCCCTCTCCCAGCACCACGCCTCAGAGGCCTCACAGGGCCAGCAGGGAGGGGCCTCCCAGGGTCATGAGGGCGGGCAGGGTGGTCACCGCAGGTCTTGCTAGGAGTCCCCGCAACAAAGGGGGGCCGGGAGGGCATCCCCGGGGGGAGGGACCATGAGACAGCTGCCCTCCTGCCCAGTGGCTCCACACCAGGGACCTGTAGGGACTTGGCCAAGGTCACGAGGCTGCTAGGTCAAACCTAGCCCTTGACCCGGGTCTTTCTGACTTCAAAGACCAAACTATTTTTTAAAAACATTATTTCTACCAAGTCATTCTGTCTATGCAAATAAAGTATGAATATCTCTGCAAATAATGTATAATACAGACAGAGAGAGAAAGCAAGCCGGGCGCAGTGGTGCACGCTTGTGATCCCAGTGGCTCGGGAGGCTGAGGCAGGAGGATTGAGAATTCAAGGCCAGCCTCAGCACCAGTGAGGCCCTAAGCAACTCAGTGAGACCCTGTCTCTAAATAAAGTACAGACTAGGGCTGGGGGTGTGGCTCAGTGGCCGGTGCCCCTGAGTTCAATCCCTGGTACCCCCTCCACCCGCGGAGTTTCTGCGGACCCTTTGACCAGCTCCCGTGACGTCATCTTCCTAGACCTCCATAAAAATGATCAAAACCAAGAGATTGCGGCCAGGACTGTGCGACGGACTCAGGGACAGCCTTATTCTGGTGTCACCAGTTTCGGTCTTGCACGTCTTATTCTGTCTTTCTCTCCCCGAGGGAACAGCTGTCGGCAGACCTGTGCAGACGGGGAGCAGAACGTCCCATGGCCTGCAGACGCGGCCGTGTCCACCGGGCTGACCTGCTTTCAGTGCCCGCTGGTGACCCGCCTGCCACCACCACACCCGGGGTTCCCACAGGCCCTGTCTCCGGGCCTCTGGGGGTGCTCCGGGGACTCTCCATGTGCCCAGCCCTTGGACCCGTTGGCCAGGTCCTGCCCACGGGTCCCTCTGGGGGTGACATGGCGGGTCAGAAGCTGCGTGTGTCTCCCACAGGACGCCACGTTGCCAGGTTGTATTCCACGTGGTCGTGATCCCTCGCACCCGGGACAGTGGCAGGCTACACAGTCTCCTAAGAGGCCCAGAGAAGGCCACCGTCGCTGCATCTGAACGGTGCTGCTCACGGAGTCCCAGTCAACCCCGCAGCCCCCACGTGTCACCATAGTGGAATCTGCGTTAGAACCCGGCCAGCGGGTCGTCACTCCACTTGCTGAAAATTGGGATCGTGGATGTTCCCAGGGTGGCCTGGATGACTCTTGTGGTGACCCTCTTTTGCTTCCTGGCTACAGGTGAGTGGCTTTGCTTCCCCTCCAAGCAATCCCACCACCTCCAGCTGCCTCGCTACAGGTCAAAGCCAGCTGGCCAACAGATCATGGGCAGGAACCTCCCACGCCATGAACTCCACAGCAAACTTTTCTCTCTATAAATCAATCACCGCAGGTCATTTGTTACAGTGACGGAAAGCTGATGAACACAGATGGGAAGAAGCAGAGATCTGGCTGAGAGGTAAGGTCACTGGCCCAAGGCCGTCCAAACCAGGAGCCACCAGTTCTAAGGGTTGAACTCAGGTGGCCCCTCAGTGTCTCCTTTATCCAACATTCTGCTCAAGGGGACACCCCACCCTCCTGGTACCCAACTTGGGCCTCTCACTCAGGGGCCTTGGCGCACCGTCCAAGGCTACAGCACGTATGAACAGGCAGGGCGGGGACACCAGGCCTCGCTGGGCCCGGCTAGGGGCCTGAGGGGCACCTGGAGCTTGGAGCCAGGCCCCTGCCGTGAGGATCCTGCAGGTCCCTGACGGGCATATGGGAGGCTCAATCCTATTAAGCCATTAGCCGGGTGTTCCGGGCTGTGCGTCTACTTGACAGAACACAGCCCCGAGCGGAGGCCCGATCGCTTTAACCAGGCGGGATTGAGCTTCCACTTCAAGCGTTATTACTGGCTTTAGTGCTGCGGAGGCACCGACGGCAATAAATAGGCCACCAATTTGCTCTCTGAATGTTCTTATTTGCAGCCCGCCATGCAGAAAAAACACTAACAAAAAACAAACTGCGGGCTCCTAACAGCGGAGCGGCCTCGCTCTCTTGCTGTCCAGGGAAGCCGCTGTCACGGGAGGGCTTGGGAGGAGGCTGGGAGGAGGCGGCCGGGGAGGCCCGCCTGGGCGGGACACAGGGGAAGGCGAGGCTGCGGAGCTGCGTGGAGGCCCAGGGAGGGGTCCTCAGGGGTGGCGGGCCGGGCTCCGGGATCTCGGGCTCAGTCCCCCCTTGGTAGGACGGTCACTCCACAGCTCGCCGCAGCAGCGCTGCCCATCTCGCTTTCTGACTTGCTGGGGCCTGCTCTGGTGAAGGTCCCGGGGTAGGTGCCATTCTGCGGTTCTGGGACTGCGGACATCTCTGAGGACTCGGGTAGGGTGGATGTGACAGTGTAAAGTGAATAAGGGCAGCGACACCGCTGGCTAGCAGGGTCCGCTTTGCAGAGCAGAGTGTGGGGACCGTCCGGTCACAGAGGGGCTGTGCTTGGTTTCATTTTCTGCTACCGGGAACGTCCCCCAAAGGCCTGTGTATTAAAAGCTTGGTCCCAGCCTGGCACTGTCGGGAGGTGGTGGAGCCTTTAAGAGGCGGGGGCCTAGCGGGACATTTTAGGTCTTCAGTGGATATGCTCTGGGAGGGGCTTGTGGGGCTCCACCTCTTCCTCTTCCTCTTTTTCAATCATGTGGCCATGAGGGGAGCAGCTTTGCTCCACCACCCCGCCCCTCACCACAGGCCCAAAGCCACAGCGGGAATGGCACAGACTGAAACTGGGCGCTCAGATGAACCTTTTCTCTTTATAAGTGGATGGATCTCGGGTGTTTGTCACAGTGACGGAAGACTGACTAACACAGCCACATTCCATGTTCCACTGAGTCCCACAAATTAGGCAGCCAGTCCTGCATGTAGCCATTAAGAAAAGAGAGACCAAGTCCTGCAAGTCACAGCCCCACCTGTCTCAATGGCCTCATCGCTGAGGTCCCGCTGTGCAGCCTCAGCCCAGCACTGGGCTCCTCAGAAGGGACTGAGACGAACAGTCTCCTTTCTGGATTCTGAGTGCTCACCTGGACAGGCCATTCTGCCTACCGCTTTACCTACCTGTCCCAGACAAGAAAAGTGAGGCACAGGGGCTACCAGGTGGGCAGGGCTGCTTCTATCACAGCCAGAATCAAGACCCAGACAGACTCAGAGCAAACCCAAGATGATGTGGCTTGAATGAGGCAGGACTCACCCCCAGATCTGAGAGACAGGCAGAGCCCATGTACCTAACCACTGGACCACACTGCCTCCCCCTTGACTTAACTTTTTGCCAAGAGAACCTCTCAGTTGTGCAAGCAAAACAGTGGTGTGAAGAACCTCCAGGAGCTGGGCAGGGTGGCAACTTGGGAGGCTGAGGCAGGAGGATTGCACATTGAGGCCAGTCTCAGCAACTTAGTGAGGCCCTAAGCAACTCTTGTCTCTAAATAAAATATTTAAAAAGGGCTGGGGATGTGGCTCAGTGGTTAAGTGCCCCTGGGTTCAATCCCTGGTGCCCATCGAGTAGTCTGGTCGGAGCAGTCTGAGTTCCTGGGACTGCAGCAGTCTGGACTTTTCTCATGATTCCTGGACTCCAGGAGCAGATGCCTGGGACGTTCTGACATTTGGAGAATTCGTTCTGAAAAGCAGCAGCCTGTGTGAGTTTGTTCAGATGACCTCAAGCTGGAATGTTCTCCTCGGAGTTTGTTTAAAATGATCACGTTTGGTCCTGCCTCTAAGTCCGTTCCAGGAAGGGTCTATTTTCACATCCAACCACGTCCCAGGACAGCTCTCACCCCCTCCTTCTGCCCGCAACTCCAAATAGTTGTTTTTCTTTTTCTTTCTTTCTTCTTCTTATTTTAAACCAGGAATTGAACCCAGGGGTGCTTAACCACTGAGCCACATCCCCAGCCCTTTTTAAATACTTAATTAGAGACAGAGCCTCGCTGAGTTGCTTAGGGCCTCAGTTGCTGAGGCTGGCCTTGAACTCATGATCCTCCTGCCTCAGCCTCCCCAGCCACTAAGATTACAGGCCTGCGCAAAGGCGACCGGGTTTTTTCTTTCCTTTTCTGAACACACCCTTCCTTGACTGGAACCAAGGAATGGGAATTGGCACGCGACTAAGCTAGGCTGGGAACTTGGCGGTCGCTGACTGACGGAAGCCCTGATGTGGCACCTTCAAAGCAGCGACAGGGATTCCCTCGCAGTGTGTGCGGGTGAGGGGGACGCGGCAAGGCTTAGCCGGCCCGTTGCTGAAGGCCCCGTGGGCTGTGATGGCGCTGCCTGTGGCTGGGGCTGTGGTCTCATCCGAGCGTCCGTCCGGGGCGCTGGCAGCCTCGCTGGGGTGGGCGGCGCCAGAGCCCGGGCTGAGCTCAGCGATTGGCTGGCCGCGTGGTCCCGGCCCCGCCCACACCCCGGGAGGAGGCGCTCTGGGCTGCAGGGGCTCCTGGGTAGTTCAGCTCCGGGCGCTCGGCCCTCGCTCTGTCTCAAGCACAGTGACCCAGATGTGGTCGCCACTGCCCCAGGGAGCTTGTAGGGGACACCTGCTGGATCGCAGTGGTGGGGTGGGGGAGGTGGACCCCAACTCTGACCTTGCTGTGAACCTTCCGACTTCTCATCACCCTCTCTGGGCCTCTCCATCCAGGGGAATAAATAACAGCCCAGGGCGGGGACAGCGAGCCACCTCCTGAGCAGGAGTCTCAGCGCCTTGTGGGAAGCTGGGCACGGTGACTTTTATTGTGGACCTCCCTGCGCTGTGGCCCAGGTGGCTCTGGCCCGGGCTGTGGCGTGGATGGCAGTGTCCCCGGTGCTGGCTTGTAAACTGGGACGCCTTTTAAAATAAGGACAGAGCCTTCAGGGAGGGTTCAGGCATCTGGCCCCCAACACACCGAGCAGCTGTTCCAGACCCCCCAGAGCAGACCTCAGAGGGGGGGACCGATGTTCTAGTCCCCAGACGCCACGGAGGGCTCCATGGGGTGGCTCGTGGGCAGAGGGCCTGGGCCTTCCCGAGGCTGGTCATGCTCCTGCTGCGGTCAGAACCTTCCGTGGCTCCCCAGTGCCCGGGCGAGGCACCAGACCTCCCTGCCGCTGGCAAGGCCCGGCGTGGGCCAGCCCTGGACACCTCACCTCCACACGTAACTGCAGGTTTGTGTGGACACTGTGCCAAGGTGACAGACTTCCCTGCCAAGGCCCCCACAGTGCCAAACACACTCCAGACCTCAGGACAGCAGGGTCGTCTAAAAGATGGTCTCACCATCAAACGGGGAAACCGAGGCCCAGAGAACCAAGGTGACACCAAGTTCAAGAGGCAGCCTTTGTCCCTGGCCTGTCACTGACCACGCCTTCAGATAATCTGAATCAAGGGAGTTTTCACCTAATGAACAGCGATGAGACCAGCGTAGAAACTCCAGAAAAAATATAAAAGTGGAATCAAATGAATAGCTAAGACTAAATATTTCTGCCAGCCAAAATGTACATCTACCAGGTCAGAAGTGCCATTTAGTGGCCCCAGACCAAGACACTGTGTTGCTTCAAAGAAGAAACTCCCTCCAGGTGCGGTGATGCACGCCTCTCGTCCCAGGGGCTCAGGAGGCCGAGACAGGAGGATCGCAAGTTTGAGGCCAGCCTCAGCAACTTAGCAAGGCCCTGAGCAACTCAGTGAGACCCTGTCTCTAAATAAAATAAAAAAGGCTGGGGGGGGGGGTGGCTCAGTGGTAGCCCTGGGTGTGAGCTCTGGCCTGGCTTGCTCTGGCTGTGCGGGGCTGTCTTTGTGGGTACGGTACCTGTGGGGTCCCACGGGGTCCTCACTCAGGAGGAGGGTCTCACCCTGGTCCTCACACACTCGTCTGCTGCCAACTGTAAAAGTCCTGCTAATGTCTGAACGGGGCCCCCTGCTTTCAGTTGGCCCTGAGCCCCAGGTCATGGAGTGCTCCCCCTGGCTGTGAGGCCCCGACACGTCGTTGCTGTTCCCGGGGCCTTGGAGAGGCAGACCTCATCGCGCTGCTACACAAATCACGGAAGTTGCGATCTCAGGCCCAAGATGTTCCTTGAGTTGTCAGAGCAGCTAAACGCCTGGCCTCCACCAGCTCCCTGAATCTCCCAGTCACCCCGCCTGGAAGGGACTGCTGTCGTGTTCATTTTATAGATGAAGAAACTGAGGTTCAGAGTGGCCCAGTCACTGATGGGAAATCTGTGCCAGAGTCCTGAATGCCACACCCCTGGAGACCCTCCCGCCGTGCCCTGCTTGGCCCCCTGCCTGCTTTCGGGCCCCGCACAGCACATTCAGGGGTGCGGCCGGTGGTGGGTGCGTGAAGTCGGTTCCGTCCTCCCGCCCAGATGCAGACTGTTCTGGTCACGCGCCTGCCAAACCCTCTCCCCTCCTCTCCCGTCTGAGTCAGGAGCGTGGGGACGTCCAGCCTCCGACAGCCGCTGTGAGAACACGCTGTCTCTAGGAGGAAGTTCGGCCTCCCCCAGCCCTTCCCCAGCCTCCGCCCTCCCCTCGGGGTCCTCTGGCTCTGGCCTCCCTGACAGGCGCTGGCTGGCCAAGGCCTGAGTGACTTCAGCTGCCCGCCTTGGCAGGAGCCTCCATGAGCTCATGGGCTGTGCTGTGGTGCCGGGAGGCCTGGGGGCCTGTTTTCAGGGTCCCCCTGAGGGCTATGGCCCTGGGGACAACGGGGACCTTCTCTCAGTGTGTCCTGAGATCCCGGGTATGTCACCCCAGCTGGGGCGGGTGACGAGGCCCTCCCCAAGCCCCCACCTGCCGTGAGCAGCTGCGTGATGTTAGATGGGTTGTCCCCGCTCCTCCCCTCCGCGCCCCAGAAAGCCAACACCGTCGCCAGCCCCCCCCCCCTCCCCCAGCCGGCCCTGCTGTGGCCCATCCTCCCCGAGGCCAGCCGCCCTCTGTTCTGTTCCGTGTCCCCTTCCCACGGGACCTGCCTGGCCACCCGGCTCTCCCCGGCCTCCTCCCTCTGCTCCAGATCTGCTCTTTTATGCTTTGTTTTCCTTCGCGTGTGAGGACCTCTCAGGTCCCAGTCCCCGCCATCCCCGTCTTTCTGAACCTTTATTGCAGCAGAATACGCATCCGGAAAAAAACGCCTGCCTGGCCAGCGCGGCGGGGAGCACCCCGAAACCACCAGCCCCGCCAGCCCCCACCCCTTCCAGACCCCAGAACCTGCTCCTGCACCAGCCTCCCTGCCGGCACCGGCTCTGGCCTCGCTCCCAGAGGCCGCGCTCGGCCCCCGGGCAGGTTCTGGGGCGCCCATTTCACAGATGAGGAAACTGCGGCCCGAGCGAGGAGCCGTTTGTAGGTTGTGAGGGTCTGTGCGTGTGGAAGGTGGGTCAGAGGGCGAGCCCTCCTGCGGACACACCAGGTCCCCTCAGGAGCCCAGTCCCAGGAAATGGAGCAGCTGGCCCCACACGAGGTCCTCGCGACCCGCGGAGGTGGGCGCCGAGGCTGCTGCTTTGTGGAGCGACCAGACAGAAGATGCAGAGAGACCCTGTTTCTTTTTTTGGGGGGGGGTACTGGGGACTGAACTCAGGAGCACTCAACCACTGAGCCATGTCCCCAGCCCTATTTTGTATTTTATTGAGAGACAGGGTCTCACTGAGTTGCTCAGCACCTCACTTTTGCTGAGGCTGGCTTTGAACTCGCGATCCTCCTGCCTCAGCCTCCCAGCTGCTGGAATTACAGGTGTGCACCACCGTGCTGTGCAGGGATCCGGTTTCTTATTTGTCCATTTTGCACACTTTGTACCAATGGAATGACACAATATGTGCCTGGCTTCTGTCACTTGTTATAATTTTTCAGAGGTTCATCCACATGCTAGTATATATCAGTGTGCCGTTCCTTTTTAGGGCTGAACAATATTCCACTGTGTAGATAGACCACATTTTACTTATCCATTCATCTATGAGTGGACACTGGGCTCTTCCCCTTTAGGGGGCTATCACGGACAGGGCTGGTTTGGACATCAGTGTGCAAGTTTTCATGTGGACACGTGTTTTTATTTCTTTTGAAATAGCGGTGGAGTTGCCGCTCCCGTGGTAGATCCTGTTTCGCCTTTCCAGGAAGGAGACGCAGCCAGGCTCTGGGGTCCTGGTGGCTGGGGCCAGGAGCGGGGAGTCCCAGCCTCCAGCCTCCCACGTGGCATCGACCCTCTGCGACCCCCCAACCCCGAGCTGCTGCCCAGCTCTGTCGGTCGCCCCAGCATGGCCCGTTCAGCTCGTGCTGGAAGGCCCTGACCCTGCCCGGTCCCCTCGTCTCAGAAGCCCTGGTGACCTCCTGTCTCCAGGGCAGTGTCCCTCGTTGAGCCCCATCATTCACTTCCCTCAGTCTGTGACCGTCTGTGTGGACGCGCCTCCCCGCTGGCTTTTCCGGGGCCCTGGACACGGCCCACTCCGCCCTTGCCTTCCCGTCTGGACACCCTGCTAGTGTCCTTCAGATGCCAAGGTGACGGCATTTCCCAGGCCAGGGATGCGTTTCTGGGGTGGCCGGGCTGGCTGGGACTCTGTCACCCTGAACTCCTGGCTCCTGCAGGGCCGGCCGGGTTGGGGCCGCTGACTGCCATCTCCCTGGGCGCCGTCCCTAGTGGACGTCGGTGACCGCCCAGAGTAGGCAGTGCGTCCTGCAGCCAAGAGAGGACGTCAAGGAAGACCCTTGCCCGGAGTCTCGAGATCTGGGGTCAAACGCTGTTTTGCTTCTTTTTTGTGTGGGGCTGGGGATTGGAGCCAGGCCTGTGCACGCGAGCCAGGCCTCGGCCACCTGAGCCACCCCCGCCCTGGTCTGGAACCCCTGGGGACAGTCCCTGTCTCGCTCCAGCCTCGGTCCCCGTCTGTAGAATGGGAACAGTGGAGTTCCGGCCACCTCCAGCCCGGCCAGCGCGGCCACCTCCGGCTGTCCAGCACGCTGTCTTCCTGCTGCCGTCCGACAGGTCTGACGCAAGCGACGTCGAGCAGCCGCGGTTGTCTGGGCGCAGGGTTTCAGAGGCGCCGCCCGCGGCCGGCCGGCTCACGGCTCTGGGCCCCGGCGAGGCAGCACGTCGTGGCCGAGTGTGGCCGAGGACCGCGGCTGGGACACGGAGCCACTGCCCAACAGGACAACATAAGCCCCGTGGCAGGTCCCAGGGGTGACCTCCTTCTCGGCCACACCCTGCTGGCCTGCCGGAGTGATCCGGGTCGGCGGATTGATCCACAGTCAGGCCGGCTCTCGTGTTCTCAGGCCGTGCTCTCATCGTCCAATCATCTCACCCGGCGGATTGATCCACAGTCAGGCCGTGCTCTCATCGTCCAATCATCTCACCCGGCGGATTGATCCACAGTCAGGCCGTGCTCTCATCGTCCAATCATCTCACCCGGCGGATTGATCCACAGTCAGGTCGTGCTCTCATCGTCCAATCATCTCACCCGGCGGATTGAGCCACAGTCAGGTCGTGCTCTTATCGTCCAATCATCTCACCTCTGGGAATCTTTGCATTGTCTCACCCTTGAGCGTCTGGGGCACCTCGTGTCCAAGCCACGGACGGTTCTGGAGTTGCGGGGACATTTGGGCACATAGGGAACACGCCGTCCCTGCAGCCTCCCCTCGGGTCTCCTCCGACTGGACCAGACGCGTTTTCAGTGCACAGTGGAGTTGCTGGAGAACACGCCGCACTCCTCCTGTCCCTGCCGCTCCATCCAGGGCTCTCGAGTTCATGGTCCAGCTCCTTCCATCCAGGCCAGTCCTGGAGCAGGCCCTGCGGCTGGGTCCACAGGTCAAGAAGACCTGTGAAGGGTCGCAGCCGCGGGCTTGGAGCTTCAGGCCGCAGGGGTCTGGGCTCTGGTTGTGGAGACCTCCTGTCCTGGGCTGTTAGGTGTTGCTGTAGCACAATACCCGAGGCTGGGTACTTTATAGAGAAGAGAGGTTCATTTAGTTCACACTTCTGGGGATTCCAGGGCAGGACGCCGGCCTCTGCTCAGCCCTAGTCAGGGCCTCATGATGGATGGCCTTACCGTGGTGGGAATATGTGCCCAAGGGACAGGAAGGAAGCAGGCAGGGAGGGGCCGGGCACACCCTTTCATAGCCATCGGGAAACGGATCCACCTGCAGACTGACCCGTCCGGCCCAGCAAGACGGCCTCAACCCGCCCACAAGGGTGGACCTGTCCACCAGGCCCCGGCTCCGGGAGGCCACGGCAAGGACCACGCGCACCTTTGGGGGACACACTCAGAAGCAGCGGCTCAGAGCACAGGGCTGACTCCCAGGCCAGGGTCCGCCTCCCAGGCCAGGGTCCGCCTACCAGGCCGTGAAGCACTTACGGACTCGCACAGGCCCCGGACAGGCAGGACGGTCCACAGCACAGCCCGCTGAGCTCCTCGCTCCGTCTGGAGCCGAGGACCTCACTTCTCTGAACCTCAGTCTCTTCATCTGTGAAATGGGCATGGACACCACACACTTGACCCGGCGCTGGGCCCACTTCACAGATAAAGAGACAGAGGTTCCGAGAAGGGGAGTCGCCTGTGAGCTCACCCACGTCGCTGTGGCGTCTGTGGTTTGTGCCCTTCTGCTGAGGAGTTCTGCCTTCTGTGGCTCCTCCGGGGTCTCTGCGGGCATCCGCCTACTGGAGGACACTGGGGGTCCACTCGGGCTCTCACGAGGAAGGCCGGTCCTGCCAGCCCCTGCCCAGGTCTCTGGTGCCCGCACGCATGCCTTCTGGGGGTGTCTGCCTAGGGCAGGGCTGCTGGCTCTTGGGCAGGGGCTCATCTGGCTCCCGTGGGGCCACCACGCAGGTTTCCTGTCAATCACCCACTTTCACTAGGGAGGCTGAGGCAGGAGGCTCATGAGTTCAAGGCCAGTCTGGACAGCTTCGTGAGACCCTGTCTCAAATGATGATGGAGCTCAGTGGTAGAGTGCGTGCCCAGCAGGCCCAAGGCCCTGAGTTCAATCCCCAGTACCAGACAGAAGGAAAGAGAGACTCCTGTACCCCTTAAGTAGTCACCCTGCATTTCCTCTTCCCCTAGCCCCTGGCCACCACCAGACTGCTCCCTCTCTATGGATTTATCTTTTCCAAGTCTTTCATACAAACAGAGTCATAGAGTATTTGTCTGTCCTACTTCACCTAGCATAACATCTTCAAGGTTCCTCCCAAATGCAGCTCGTACCAGTGCTTCGTCCCTTTTGACAGCTGTCTAATATTCCATTGTATGGACATACCACATTCTGACCATCGTCATCAGCCCATGGACAATATTTCAAACATTGAGCATAAACATACAGAATAGGCGGGTCATTGGAAAAGCTCAGATGGAAGGGCTTAGTGTCAGAAACACAAGTCACCCTGTCTCCCACCTCCCTCTCCAGATAATGACGTCATCCTTGGACTATTGTCATGAACACACATCACACACACACACATCACGAACTGACAGAAACGGAGTCCCCCCAGGCATCTTGTCCTGTAGCCAGGTTTCTTCCCTTTCTCTGGAGTGACGGGAAGGGTGACAGAAGCTCCCCCACCCTGGGTGGGATCCGCCACGATGCGGTGGCTTTGCTTGGGCTCCCACCCCAAGGCCTGGACGGTCTCCCTGCTGCCTGTCTGCAAAGGCGTCCCTGGGTGTGACAGGACTGCGAGGGCAGCTGGGGTCAGGCGGGGGGCCCAGCAAGGCAGCTCCCCAAGACCCCTCCTCCCTCCCCGAGCGACGTGGCCCTCACCTGCTGCCCGGGCTGGACGGGGCGGGGGGCTCGGGGTCGAGTGCCGCCCGACTGCCCACTTGCTCTAGAAGCGTCACCCTCGTCTCTGGGGCCTCCTCAGGTCCCTTCTCCCTGGCCCGCGGTCCAATCAGGGAGATGGCTATTGCGGTCAGCTGGGAGCCGCGAGTTCCACCTGATACTCGTAAGTGTGCACGTGACACACCTGTAAAGCTGAAGGTGTAGAACCGGGTAAAAGCAGTCAGAACGGATTCAGTCAGTCAGAGTCAGAAGAAGACGTCGTCAGGCGGTTAAGAGTTCGAGAGGTTGCTGAAGCTAGAAAAAGCCAGAGAAGCAAGACAGAAAAAAGAGAAAGTCAAAGAGAAAAAGAAGAAGAATACAAGGAAAAGAGTTTAGTTTAGAAGCCAAAGAGAAAGCTAGAATAAAAGATTCCTGCCACCGGATCTCCTCCCGCGGTGTTGTAGCTGCAACAGCAAAAAGAAGAATAAGAATATTAAGAAGATTATCGGGCAGCTACACTTCCCCTCCTCAGAGCTGCCGTGTGGCCCCAGGCTGTCATCGTGGGGCCAGAGACTGGGGCAGGGCGGCTGCAGGCCACGGCCCGGCGCTCCGAGGGACGGGTGCCCTGGCCACTCTGCTCTTGCTGTCGCAGAGGTTCTGGTCCAAGGAGCCACCCTGTCACCGGGTGCTAGGCTGAGGTCCCCTCTCCCGCCTCGGTCAAGTCGTAGCTGGGTGACGGCCCTTTTCTCTGGCCCATTCTCTCGGGCCCTCAGTGTCCCCGGCTGCAGAGTGATGGTCCAGCTGGCTACGCGGGTGACCGCGGCCCTCCCCGCTCTGCCCAGACGTTCCCTGTGGGTGGCGGCCCCACCCCACAGCGGGGCCAGCGCCACCCCGAGGACTTCTGGGAAGTGAGAATTCTTGGGTCCACCCAGACCTGCGGAACCAGAGGTGGAGAGGACGGGCCCAGCAGCCTGTGTCCTCCCGGGCTCCGCGTACCTGGGGCTCCTTGGTGTCCACCTGGCGGTCTCCGCTGGCCCCGCACCCCAGCCTGGGGCAGGAACAGACCAGGCTCCTCCTGATGGGCCTGGGACCCCGAGAGAGGGGCTTCCCACAGGGCCCAGCTCTGCCTCTGTGAGGCGGCCAGGTCGTGCCTACCCTGGAGGTGGCACTGAGGTGACAGCTGCCTCATCTGTCCCATCCCAAGCACAGGCCATCTTTAAAGCCCAGGTAGGAACAAAGAAATGAAGGGTGTCGCGGGGCAGGCTGTCTGCACCCAGCTAGGAACAGGGTCCCTGTCCTGGTCCTGTGGGCTAGGAGCCCGCGTGACACTCCTCCTCTCCCTCCTCCCCCCTCCCTCCTCCTCTCCTCCTCCTCCCCTGTTCCCACTCCTCCTCCTCCCCTCCTCCCTCCTCTTCCCTCCCCTCCTCCTCCTCCCCTCCTCCCACTCCTCCTCTTTCTCTCCTCCTTTGTCTCCTCTTCCTCCCTCCTCCTCTTCCTTCCCCCCTCCCTCCTCCCCTCCTCCCACTACTCCTCCTCCTCCCCTCCTCCTCCTCCTGTTCCTCCTCCTTCTCTCTTCCTCCTTTGTCTCCTCTTCCTCCCTCCTCCTCCCCTCCTCCCACTCCTCCTCTTCCTCCTCCTCTCCTCCTCCTTTGTCTCCTCTTCCTCCCCTCCTCACCCTCCCTCCTCCCCCTTCCTCCTCCTCCCCCTCTTCCCACTCCTCCTCCTCCTCTCTTCCCTCCTCCCCTCCTCCCACTCCTCCTCCTCCTCTTCCCTCCTCCCCTCCTCCCACTCCTCCTCCTCCCCTCTTCCCACTCCTCCTCCTCCTCTTCCCTCCTCCCCTCCTCCCACTCCTCCTCCTCCTCCCACTCCTCTTCCTCCTCCTCCTTCTCTCCTCTTCCTCCTTTGTCTCCTCTTCCTCCCTCCTCCTCCTCCTCCCTCTCCTCTTCCTCCTCCTCCTCCTCCCCCCTCCTCTTCCTCCCTCCTCCTCCTCTCCTCCTCTTCCTCCTCTCCTCTTCTCCTTCTCCTTATTCTAATGCAGAACAAAGATGGTGAAGAAAATGCTGAGTTCTCCGACTTCTTTTTCTTGCTTCTTTGAAGAGACATGCAGCTGGACACATGTTTAGACTCCTCTGACCCTCGGCTTCCTCATCTACACCACGGGAAGAGCACTTTCAGGGTCGCTAGGTACACTAACGTGTCCACGGGACGGCTCTCAGTAAGACCCCCTCTTCTCCAGCCGCCTGGTCTACAGGGCAGCGATTCCAGGAGCCAGGGGCTGCTCCCTCCTAGGAAAGGTCTCTGGCGTGACCTGGGGACGTGGGGCCGGCCGTGGCCCAGGCAGCGTCCCCGCCAGGTCTCAGTGCTCACTGCGGCCTGCCCAAGCGTGCTCCTGGAGGGTCACAGCACCAGACAGGGCAGACCTGGGTCTCGCTGCGGGCCACCCGCCATGCTGCAGACCCCTGATCCCGGAGGGGACCCCTGCCCCAGGAGTGAGTGGCCGGTGGGTGCATTTCGAGGGCACATCCGAGCTCAGGTGTCAACAGCAGGGACTGCGGCTGGGGGGGCTTCCTGGCGGGTTCCCATGAACAGGGGTGCCTGGGGCTGGGACAGGAGCACAGAGGGCAGGTCGCTGGCCATCCCCACCAGGGCAGGAGCAGGACAGGACACTGAGGGACTGGGGGGGGGAGGCAGGAGCCCCGAGGTGGACAGCCAGCCGAGGGGGCGTGGGGGCTGCCTCTCCCAGGTGCTCTTCGTGGGGGCTGGCTGCCCTGGGCTGCTGGCTCTGGGAGGGGCTCTGGGAGGGGCTCTGGGAGGGGCTCCTCCTCGCTCCCTCCCGCCCGCTGCAGGCCTCAGCCTGGCCCCGCCTGCTCCG
Organism: Tamias sibiricus; assembly: GCA_025594165.1. NCBI lineage: Eukaryota > Metazoa > Chordata > Mammalia > Rodentia > Sciuridae > Tamias > Tamias sibiricus. Next base: position 21,919,096 of record CM046664.1, read on the forward strand.
GGTCAGATGCTCACACCCTGTGCACCACGCGCGTGCGCACAGCCACACCAGGACACGTGGCCACTCTCTCTCTCTCCCCATCCCTTTTTTTGTATCAGAGATTGAACTCAGGGGCCCTCGACCACTGAGCCACGTCCCCAGCCCTGTTTTGTATTTCATTTGGAGACAGGGTCTCACTGAGTTGCTTAGGGCCTCGCTGTTGCTGAGGCTGGCTTTGAACTCCTGATCCTCCTGCCTCAGCCTCCCCAGACGCTGGGATGACAGGCGTGCACCACTGTGCCCGGCCTCCTTTTCTTTCTTGGCCTTCACCGGTACTGGGCCAGCCAGCTGCCACCCTCTCTGCCGCATGGGGTAGCTGAGGCTTGGACAGGCGCAGGGGCTGGTGTAGGCACACTGTGGTGGCCTGGCCGGACTCAAGCCTCGCTGTCTCTGGCTCTGACCCCTTCTTTGGTGAGGCGCTGGCCTCAAATCTGTCCCCTTCTTACTCCGGGATGTGGTCTGGAGAAGGCCTGGCTGAAGCCCAGAGGAGATGGACCTGGGGGTCAGCCACCGCTGCCGAGTCCCTCCTGCCCACCTTGGCCAGGGCTTGTCCTGTGCAGGAGATGTTTGAATTCCAAATAACTGCAAGAGGAATTTTAGGGCTTGGTAGGGTGGAGAAGGGGCCTCCCCACCTGTGGGGAAGGAGGCCGGGCGCGGTGGCGCACACCCGTCATTTCGGTGGCTCGGGAGGCTGAGGCAGGAGGATTGGGAGTTCAAAGCCAGCCTCAGCAACAGCGAGGCCCTCAGCAACTCAGGGAGACCCTACAAAATAGGAAGGGGACATGGCTCAGTGGTTGAGTGGCCCTGAGTTCAATTTCTGGTACCAAAATAAAAAGTTTTTTGATTGGAATGAAAGGAAGTCTGAACACGAGAGCCGAGACTTGTTTTCTGGGCTCTCCCAACCCCATTTCACAGAGAGCACGGAGGCCCACAGGTGTGCAGCCACCTGCTTAGCCGCAGTGCAAGCCCAGGTCACCCGGGTGCTCATGACCCCGGGGCCGGGTCTCCCAGGGCTTCCCGGCAGCTCTGCCCCTGGTGCCCGGGAAGGAGGGTGACCCAGGCCTCTTTTTACGGCTGTGACTGCAGGGAACCTCACACTGGCACCTGCTCAGGGTGCAGGAGGGGCGGGTGGTGAGTGTGGAGATGTGCCCGATGTTGAGATCACCAGTGACGAGGCTCACCAGGACGTCCGCGAGGCACGGACATTCTCAATCCCCTTGTTTCCTGATCGCTGTGTGGCTCTAGGCACTTTCTTTCCCTCTCTGGGCCTCCATTTCTCTGGCTGTAAAACAAGGAGCCTGGACTCCAATTTCAGTGCCCCTTCCCACTCCAAGTTACCTAGGTGTCGCCTCCTCCTGGGGCAGAACCCTCGTTGCCCTCTGATCCTCACGGCAGCTGTGTTGGGCTGATCCTGGGATCCTGCTCCGCGTCTGCTGGCTTCCTGGCCGCTGCCTGGTACCAGTCGTTCGGATGTCCTGGGTGTGGCCCTGCAGACACAGAGATCACCTGCACACCAGGGGCCTGCGTGGTACCGACACAGCAGGCCGATGGCTCAGAGGGGCCAGGGCTTTGGAAGGAACTGACTTGTAGGGCAGCTCTTGAGTTTTTGTATCAGGGTACTGAGGTTTTGGAGGTGTATTTGTTACTGCAGCAGAGCCTGGCTTATCCTAACTTGCACATGATACATGCTTTTCTTTTTTCATGGGCATCTTTCCATGCTGGGAAATATAGATCTAGCTTCCTCCTTTTCACATCTACATAATATTCCACAGTGGCCACACCTTGGTTTACTCAGTCAGTCCCCTTTGGATAATGCTTGGGTAGTTTCCAAGTTTTCACTCTAGTCAACGATGCCGTAACACCCTTGTGCACCGTTATCCACCTTTGTGCAGTATGGGTGGCACTGGTTGGCCAACTTGGCATGTGCACTTGACATTTCTGTGATCATTGCCAAATAACCTGCCAAAGATGTCAAACCGGTTTCACTGCCACGGACAGTTTGCTCTGCCCAGTTAATGAAGGAGTTCTCTCTTTCCATTTCTGTCAATGTGGTAGACAGAACCTGGTATCTTAATTTATTTATTTATTTTGTGTATGTATGTCTGTATGTATATTTTGGTACCAGGGATTGAACCCAGGGGCGCTTGACCCCTGAGCCACACCCCCAGTCCTTTTACTATTTCATTTTGAGACAGGATCTTGCTGAGTCGTTTAGGGCCGCCATAGTTGCCAAGGCTGGCCTCCAACTTTTGTTCCTCCTTCCTCAGCCTCCAGAGCTGCTGGGAGCCACCGCACTGGGCCTGGTGTCTTATTTTAATTCACGTTTCATAGCAAGTTTTTCGTGGGTTTGGATTTTTTAGGCATCCTGCGGCTTCACGCACCTTGGGAGAGAAAAAGATGTGACCCACAGAGGGATGCGAGAGACTCGAACCAAGGGAACGACAGACGCTGGGACGGGTATGGAGATGGGTTCCGAGGCCGCGCGCCCTGCGGAGCTGGGAGCCGCACAGAGGAAGGAGGCAGCCGGAGGTGGGTGGAGTGCAGCCTCCTGCTCCCCCTGCGGCTCCTGCAGCAGGGGGGCTCCCGAAGCCGGAGCCCTCACCTCGGGGCCGCTGGCCGGGGCGCGGCCGGGCTGGGAGGCTGCTGGCTCGGGTCCTCCTGGCCCGCAGCCCGAGCCTGGCTCCTCCGCGCGGCTCCGCAGGCCTCGGCCCGTATCTTGGTTCTTTTGGCTCTAAACTGGCCCCTTCCCAGCCAGGGAGGAGAGAGCTGCACCCCGGCCTGCCCCGGGGGCCCCAGGAAGGACGTCAGGAAATAGCCCGAGCATGACGCGGCTCCCGCCCCGCGTCCACTCTCATTTCCATAACGAGTGGGGACCCAGCGGCTGCCCAGGCAGCCTCCGCGTCTGCAGCCGCTTCCTGTTTCCTCCGGAAGCAGCCCCGGCGGGGTCCCGGGGCCCTGTGCGCTCGAGGGCGTGCGGAGGCCTGTGCGCATGCTGTGCGCGCCCCGGGTCTGTGCGCTCAGGGAGTCGATCAACAAACCGCCCGGAGAACCCGGGTCCGGGTGGGGGCTCCTTTTCTCCGTTGACGGGACCTTCCAAAACACAAAGAAGATTCAGCAGAGTTGTCTCTTCTTCCAGGAAGTCTTACTAACAATAAGGGCAGCCCCGTTTCCCCAGGACCACGTGCACGGCCAGCTGCTTCAGCCACCAGGCTGGCGTTGGTGCTGGTGGCCTCCCTCCGCCTCCCGAGTGCGGGACAGAGGGGTGTGGACGTCCTCCTGTCTACCCGTGACCAGAGACGACGCACGGCAACACTTTGAATGCAGAGGGTTCATCTCATCGCAAGCTCAGTGTGCCACCCATGTCTTTGGTCGGTGAACTCCTGCTTGGCACCTGTTGGCGTCTTGGAATGCGAAATGCTTCTAATTTTAAACACCAGCAGGGACAGGGCTAATTTTAGATAGCTCCTGGGCTGGGGGCTCCCAAGGGAATCCAGGCTCTGTTGCTTGTGGCATTTGGGGGGAGGCTGGTGCCTTCCAGAACTGACTGGGGTGGGGGAGCCATATGTTCCCGACGACCTCCTGCAGCCCGGCCCACCCAACCTTAACTACTGCTTCAGGGCTTTTGTTTTGGCAGGCCATGTGCCAAGCCAAGTGTTCTTCATGTAATTGGACATACTTTTATTTTGAAGGGTCAGGCGGGTTAACACTAATTGAGCACTTACTATGCACAAAAACGAATCTGACATAGCCCTGACTGCAGAGAACTCATGGTCTCTGCTCACAGGCAAGTCAAGAACCAACACTGTGGGTGTCCCTGATGTGCCCTCAAAAATGTCCATGCATGCCAGCCCCTTCCAATGGCCAGCACCGAATAAGTGCTCTTTTGGGGGAATGGGGAAGGGTACTGGGCCACTCGGCCACTGAGCCACATCCCCAGCCCTATTTTGTATTTTATTTAGACACAGGGTCTCACTGAGTTGCTTAGGGCCTTGCTTTGAACTCGCGATCCTCCTGCCTCAGCCTCCCAAAGTGCTGGGATTACAGGCGTGCGCCACCGCGCCCGGCAGAAGAGTGCTCTTTGGACTGAAGGTTTGTCTGGCCACCAGAGCTTGCTCTGCCCTGGAGAAGATCGGGCAGGAAGGGGCAGGAATCCGCACTCGCAGCTGGAATCCGGTGTATCACACCCCAGCTCCTCCCCCCTCCACGGAAGGTAGCTTGGAGTGCGCACCCCAGAATCCTCCTGGGATCCCCCGTTTGCCTTTGGTGACTCGCCCCTGAGGGCTCAGTGGTGCCTTGTCTCAGTCGTGCGCACCCTGCCTCCCCCGCGGGCTTCTTGTACACACCAGATAAACTGCTCATCACGGGAAGGCTGGGGGAAGCCAGCTCAAGACGGTGGCGAGGCTACACTGTCCCTTTAGAGAAGCTGAGGGACGGCTGGGCCTGTTCCTGAAAAGCAAGCCTGAGGTGAGGTCCGGGTTGTTGGCCACGCCCACTCCCTGGTCCGGGCCACGCCCACCTTGCAGGCAAAGACTCCAGGGCTCAGCGGAGGAAGGCGAAGGGGGGAGAAGCATTGAAGTCGGGCGAGCACTGAGGACTGGAGGCCAGTGGGGGCTGCCCTGTCTTGCTGGTGTCTTTCAGGGCGCCGTGACTCAGTGGCCCTGCACATTGCTTGGCGTTAAGGACCGTTTCCCTTACAGATTCTGCAGAAATCTGTGGCGGCCAGAGCTGGAGGTTGTGTGTGATAGAGGCACAGGCCGCGGTCTGGCCTCCACGCTGGGTTGGGGATGGTGGTGATTGGGGGGTGGTACTCGAGGAGGTGGTGGACTCTTCAGGAGGTGGAGCCTAGCGGGAGGAAGTTAGGTCACTGGGGCGTGTCCTGGAAGGGGACTGTGGGACCCCAGTCTCTTCTTCTCTTTCTCCTTTGCTGCTGGCCTGAGGTGAAGGGCTTTGCTCTGCTGTGCACTCCCCACCGTGATGTACGGCCTCGCCACAGGCCCAAAGCAACGGGGCGTCTGCTGATCCTGGATTAGACTCTCCCAAAACTGTGAGCGCAAATAAACCTTTTTGCTTTATAAGTTGACTATCACTGTATTGGTAACAGTGAAAGAGACAAACAAGTACCACAGAAGGGAAAGTGGAGAGACAGAGAAACTGGAACCTTAGAGACATGGTTTGAGTTGCTGGATCAAGACTTGCCTGAAAGCAGACTAGCTCTGGACACCTCAATACAGAAAGAAATATGATTCATTATTTTGCAGTAGGGGTTAGGTCCATGGAATTGTAATTTGCCAATACCAAAAATAACATTCTTTAGAATTCTATTTATTTTAATAAGTACATGCAGTCACATAACCGTGAGCACAATCAGGATATTGAGCCATTCCACACCCGCACCCTCCAATTGTTTGCATTCTCTCTCTGTCCTAATTGCTTTTTCTAAACTTTTGGTTTAGACTAATCTGAATGGGCTTCTCTATAATGTGCTTTTTTTTTTTTTTTTTTTTTTTTTTTGCGCTGGGGACATAGCTCAGCTGGTAGAGTGCTTGCCTTGCGTGCACAAGGCCCTGGGTTCCATCCCCAGCACCACACACACACACACAAGCATAATGTGCTTATCAAGGGCACTTACTGCTAAGTCCCCAAGATGGCCTGCCCCCTCTTTGTCCTCATGCCCTTCCTGCACACAGTAGTTCAACGTCCCCAGGCCCCAGGCTCTGTGCTGGCCGCCTGCCGTCATCGCAGGGCTGGGAGGAGCCCCTCACCATCCAGGTAGCAGGGCTTGCTGCACGCATGGGGCGGGCCGCCCAGGGGAGGCGGGGTCTTTCCTGTGTCTGGGAGCAGGGGGGGACACCAGGCACCTGAGGATCTGCATGTGGCGGGAGGTGGGTATTTGAAGCTGCTGCCTCACTGGACAGTGCGGGAGGTGACCTTTCCGGCTGGGTCAGCCAGCTGAAGCTGGAGAGAAGCTTCCCTGGGGAGTGGGGGGGGCAGCCAAGGTCAAGGTCACCAGGGGGAACGGGGGTTGGTGGGGGGTGGAGAACACCACTGGGAAACCTGGGCTCTGTCCTGCCCCGCCATGCGCCTTGGGGCAGTCACTCCTGGAGCCCTTCTGCACTCATTAGGCACCTGCTGTGTGCGTGGACCCTGTAGGTGGCCTCTGCTCTCTCCCCGCAGAAGGACCCATGGAGGCCGAGCCTCAGGCTGGAGGAGGCTGGCAGGGTCCACCGTCCGTGCTCGGTGGAGCAACTGCGGAAACTGAGTCCCCTGGCCTTCAGCCGGGAGCCCCCACACGAGGGTCACAAAGTCCTCTGCGGTCCACCCTGTCCCCTGCTCCCCAGCCCGCAGGCGTGTCTAGGAGAGGATGTTCCTTGGCCTCCCTCCCCGGGCCGAGGTCAGGTCCAGCCCAGGAGTGCCGCTGGGGATCCTCCAGGAGCCCCTGGCGCGGAGCTGGCCACGGCAAGGGCTGGCCGCCTACCTGTGGCAGGCTGGTCCTGCGAGCCGGAGAGGTTCCCTCGGTGGGCGGGGCAGACAGAGGCCACACCCCAGCCTGTGCCCCGCGTCTTCTGGGCACCAGGGGCTTCCTCGGGTAGCGTGGTCACCCGTGACGAGGCCAGCGTCCTCAGCCCCATTGTCCAGAAGACAAACAGACGCAGAGAGGCTGGCCCCAGCCAGAGCTCCCCCGGGGACCTGGGGTGTCAGGAACCTGGGCTCAGTGCGCTGCTGCCTCTGCTTTCTCTAGGTGACCGGAGCCTCGCGGCCCAGAGGCCAAAATGAAGGCCGGAGGGAGCCCGTTAGTGGTTCTCCAGCTTGTGCACACCGCAGAGCCCCGGGAGGGCCCCTTCAGTGGACCGCGGGGCCACCCCGGGTCGCAGCCCCCGCTGCTTGAGGGTGGGGGCGGGGCCCAGGAACTGGCGTGTGACAGGTTCCAAGAGGACGCAGCTGTGCCTGGTCTGGGGACCACACTTTGAGAACCACTGGGCCTGATGACCCCAGGAACCTTGAACGGCTTCTTTTCCTTTTCCTTTTCTTTTCTTTTGTCTTTTTTGGAACCAGGGATTGAACTCAGGGGCACTCGACCACTGGGCCGCATCCCCAGCCCTCTTCGGTATTTTATTAGAGACAGGGTCTCACTGAGTTGCTAAGTGCCTTGCCATGGCTGAGGCTGGCTTTGGACTCGCGATCCTCCTGCCTCAGCCTCCCAAGTGCTGGGGTGACAGGCGTGTGTCACTGCGCCCAGCTTTGACTGGCTTCTTGCAAGTCCCGCCGCGTCCTCTCTTCCTCCCGAGCCTCCTGGGTCCCTGCTGCGGTGACTTTGTGAGCTGGCCCTATGGAGACAACGTCCCTGAATTTTCTGGCCAACTCAGAAGAGGGCCGGGAGAGCTGCAGCCCCGGGACTGGCACGTTCGGCCGCTGGGGTGGGAGGGGTCTTCTGAGTCCCCGGGGAGTGGCTTAGAGCTTGGGGATCGATGTCCCTGGGTAGAATCAAAGAGCAGGGCTGGGGGCTGGTGGGGGGTCGCGGTGACAGGTCCCTTCTGTCCCCCACCTGCGCTGGGCTGCCGGCTCTGATCGATGGGACCCCCCGGGCCTCCGACTTGCCCTTGGTAAACAAAGGCTTTATTTCCCAGGCCGGTGGGGAAAATTTCAGGCCTTTATAATTAAGTGTCCCCATGAAGGGCAGCTGCCGAATCCTGGCGCTGGGTGCCGTCAGGCCGTGACGGATGGCGGCAACACATCATCCCCCGCAGCCCCCCCGAGCCCTGGGGATCGTATATCACCGCAGGCCGGGGGCTGCGTCCCACTTGGTGGTGGAGGCCACGGGCGGAGGCGGGAAGCTGGGGCTGTGGGAATGGGGTGCAGAGGCCCTGCACTGGTCCCGGGAGGCCCCCTAACTTCTCCTGGTGCAGCTGAGGAAGCTGGGACCAGGGTGGGGTGGGGTCCGCCCCACACTCATCCTGTCCTGCCAGCAATCCTGCAGCCATGCCAGGCCCCCCGAAGAAATTCAGAAGCCAAAGTCGATTCTGTCCCTTTTCCTCACTCCTCTGTGTGACCCATCAGCGACCTTCTGGCTGGTTCTGTCCCCTAAGTGCATGGCTCCAGAGTTCACCTGCTTTTCTCCAGCTCATGGTCACCAGCCCCATCCAGGCTGCCCTCTCTCCCTCTCTCTCACTATGCTTCCCCACACATGGGTGGGATGAAACTCTTCAGGCCCTGAAAGTGACCATGTGACTGTGTCAATATGATGAAGTTGCAGGAAGTGTGTCAGTTCCCACATGAGCCCCGGGGCCTTGCTGCCCACCTTATTCACTTGCATTTCTGCCATTACTCACAAGGATGGGCCTAGGCTAGCCCTGTGGTCCCAGGAGAAAAATGAGACACAAGGAAAAAAAACTGCTCCAGGGAAGATGCTTCAGCCAAGCCAACATACAGCGGAGTCCCCATCACTCAGCAGATCCCCTGATGTGTGTGATAGCGCTCATTCGCTCCCCTGTTTGGGGATGCTTGTTATGCAGCAAGAGCTAACGGATACACACCGTCCACAAGCCCTTACATGATTCAGGCCCTTCTGACCTCTCCAATCTCATCTCATTTATTTCTCCACTATAATAATCGCTCGTCCCTGTCTCAGGGCTTTGGTGCATGCAGTGCCCTGCACCTGGAAAGTTTCGTCACAGGTGCCCTTCTCCTGTCCTTCAGATCTCAGTATAAATGTCATCTCCTTAGAGAGATCCTTTGTGACCACCCCCATCCAAAGTGAGTTTCCCAGCCTATTACTCTTTTAGTCTCGTTTACGTCCTGCATGCAACTTTAAAGAATCCAGCTGTTGGAATGCCCTTATTTTTCTGTTTGTCACAGGCAGGGCAGGACACCTGTGACATCACCGCTGTGTGCCTGGGGCTCACACCGTGCCTGGCCCGGAACAGTTGCCATATTTGTTGTTGGATAAGCAGACAGAAGAGCAAGCTCCTGCAGAGTGGGGCCCTGGACCCTTGACATGGGGCCCCCACTGCAGAGGTGACAGCACCCCGTGGGGCTGTGCCACCAGACAGAAACCTCCCGGGCTTTACAAAGCTCATCAGCCCTCCCCCTGCAGACCTTCTCAGAGCCTTTAACATGCTAATGTGCTCTGGATTCCAAGAGGGTGTTAAGAATGATGAGTTGTCCAGTAGTGGGGGCCAGGGGACACTTTAATCAGGCACCATTTTGTGGACTCACTGGTCACAAGGACATACTGGCCTGGGATAGGGTCAAATTTAGTGCACTGATAGTTTCCTTAGGCCTTTGTAGGGTTTTAACAGTCAGTAACACTTATTTGATAATAAAAAATGTTTAGAAAGCTCTGAATTTCTAGCTTCTATCAAAGAAATAAATGGGCACTCTGGGTCCTACCAAGTCACTGGAACAGAGTCCTCCAGGCAGGGCCTTGGCTCTGCCATTTGCCACAGTCCCCACCACTCCCTATTGTCTTCCACTCTGCTCTGTTTAGAACATACTGTTCTCTTTAGAACAAAGTGTCTTCCTTCCTGTCTGGGCCTAGGCTTTCTGAGTTTGCTACTAGTGACCCAGAAATAAATGAGAATGTCAGGAGCAGCCCCAGCACGTTGTGCTTCACCCTGGAGGGGAGGAAGAAGGCCTGGTTTGCACATGTCCTAGTGAAAGAAAGAGGGTAGCCCCGGGGGAAGGGTCTCTGGGCCTGTCTGGGCACAGGCAAGGACTTCTCTGCGGGCCAGCCACACCCTGGGCAGGACAAAGAGGAGGAGAGATGAAAGGGCAGCTCAGAGTTCTCCCTAGAGGAGTTGGGGCTTGGGGCAGCAGGGGGGGAGGGGGAGGGGCGGGGCGGGCCTCACACCCCTCGAGCCCCAGCAGGTGCCGGCTCTGCCTCCTCCTGGCCCGAGAAGTCACCCCTGGCCGCAGGAGGCCCAGCTGCCTGGGAGCCCGCAGGGGCTGCAGCTGGTGGCCAGGGCTGGGACCAGCCGTCCGGGCCTGGGGCTGGCGGGAAGCTGGGCACCAGGTCCTGGTGGACCTCCAGGGGCCTGGGGTGGACGGGCAGGGCGGGCGCGAATGACCGCGATTCTTTTGTGGCGGGCCCAGGGCTGATTCTGGACGCTTCCTGGATGCCAGGCCTGGTCATCGGACGGGGGACTGTCCCTCTGGGTGGCCCCTGGACACTGGCTGGAGATGCAGCCCTTAGTGACAGCGCTGGGGCTGGGGACGGCCGGCCGTGACCGAGGGCCCCAGGAGGTCCCAGTCCTTTTAATCCAGTCTCTCCTCGTGAGCTCACAGCCACCAGGGGTGGGGAGGTCCTCCAGGAACCAGGGGACGGGGCGCCGAGCGGGTGACCCGCCTGAGGACAGAGCTCGGCCGTGGGTCTCGGCCCGGCCCCATTTTGGGCCCCAGTGAGGATCGCGGTTCCTCGGTGAGCAAGGAGCTGGGGTCTCCGGGTGGCCCTCGCGAGGGTCAGGACAGGGTGCAGGGGACGGCTGGCTCAGAGGGAGCCCACCCAGGGCCCGGCGGCAGGGGAGGCCGGCCAGGTCCATGCTCGTGGGGGACGCAGGGCACCTGCCTGCAGCCCGTGGCCCGTGCCCATCCCACAGATGAGGAAGCTGAGGCCGGGCGGGGCTGGCCGGGCCTGTCCCCAGGAGATGTGGCCCCAGGCTGCTGTTCAGATCACAGTGCCGCCAGCCTTCCCTGAGGAGGGGACAGTGACCACGGGGGCCCTCCTCGAGCCAGCACTTGTCCTTGAGGCCTCCCGACTGGCCCAGGGTCCCCAGGCTCTGGGGAGGGTGGCACGGTCACCCTGGCCCCCGAGTCCCCCCAGGCCTTGTGCCCTGTGGGACATGGCACGCTCGTCTTGTCCCTGCCACCCAGTGTCCCTCAGGCCTGGCACGGGGCCTGGCTGGGGCTCCTGGGTGGCTGGGCAGCCCCGTGAAAGGTGGCCCTGTCTGGGCGCCGCTGCCCCTCAGGGCCCTGTGGTCCTGTCCTGTGTGACCTGCGGCGATGGGCGGGGCGGGCGGGGCGGACCGAGCTGGCTGGTGGCCGCGGGTGTGACCGGGCTTTTCCAGCCCTGCGGGGGCGTCTGGCCCAGCTGCCAAGGCAAACACGGCCCTGCCTCCCGCCCGTCCCCAGCCAGGCCCGTCCCCAGCCAGGCCCGTCCCCAGCCAGGGTCCCTGTGCCCCGCCCTGGCCGCGGGCTGGAGGCTGCAGAAGAGCCCCGGGAACCTGCCTGGGGGACTCGGTGCCCAGGCCCACGGGGTGGGGCCCCCTCGGTCTCGTGGCCACCCCTGCCTTGTGATCCCCCGCCCAGCCTCCTCACCTGACGGTGGACAGCCAGAGAGGAGAAGGGCCCCCAAAGCCTGATTCCCCACACACTGAGCTGTCACGGGCCATCGGACAGGGAGGGAGAGCAGCCTCCCGAGGCCCCTGCAGGCCGCGAGGCTGATGCCGTCCATGGTGACAGCCAACAGATTGTGAGCTGTTAATATCCGTGTTTGACAGACCAGGACTCCGAGGCACAGAGAGGTTAAGACACTTCCTGCAGGCCACACAGCTAATCCTTATGAGCAGATCCAGGATTTGCTGCTCTGGCCTGGCCGCTAAGTCAGGGCCACCACCAGCTCTTCCTGTCTCCTCGCTGCCCTTCCCATTTTGCCCTCCAGGTCCTCTCTGACCTCGGAATCCTCATCTTCCCACCTGTCTTTCGGGAAGCTCGGGTAAAGGAGAAGCATCTTGCAGACCTGGGGCTGCAGGGCGAGGGCCAGCCAGGGGGGCTCTGGCCCTGTGTGTGCAGTGAGGACGGCTTGTTTTCGGGTGGGGGGAGTCATGCTCACACTTCTGGTGCTTTGCCACCCGAGCATCTCCTGGGGGACTGACCCCGGAGCCCCCGGGAAGGGTCCACTCACAGCCACAACCTCCACCACACCAACTCCATGTGGTGGGCACAGGGATGGCGCCTGGCGCAGAGGCCCAGGGAGGGAGCGCCCTGGGAGCAGCTCTGGAGATGGGAGCGGGGGGTGGAGCTGTTCTGGGGGGCAGTTTGGGAGGCGGCTTGGCCGCGGGTGTGTGGCAGGTGGTGTGAGTCGTGAGCTTAAGGACCCACAGGGGACGGATGGAGGCCTGGCCTTCTGTGAGATGTGTAGTGTGGCATGTAGGTCTGTTCCTGGGCACTGGGACACACATACCACAAACAACCAGGGAGCCACCAGAGGCCGGAGCCACCTTCCTGCGCTGGTCAGCATTCTGTTACTATAACAAAACACCTGAGGTAATCAACTTGGAAAGAGAAAAGGTTTATTTTGCTTCATAGTTTTGGGAGGTTTCAGTCCATGTTGTCCCCATTATTTTGTGGCGCATCCTGGGAAGGAGTGCATGATGGGAAAGAACTGCTCACCTCATGGCTGAGGAGTGAAAAAGAGAAAGAGGAAGAGTCTGGGGTCTCAGAATCAAGGGCATGCCCCCAACGACCTAGAAGCCTTCCAGGAGGTCCCACCTCTGAACAGTGTGCTGGGGACCCAGCCACCAGGAAACGGGCCTCTGGGGAACACTTGTCCAGACCTCAGGACTTTGCATCACTCACGGGCTTCAGGGTTTGGCTGGAGGAAGGCAGATTGTCATCCATCCTGTGGGTGTCAAGTCCAGCGGGGAGCCCTCTTCTGTGTCTCCCCCTAAGCTCATGGAACTGCGTCCCGATTATTTGTCAACAGAGGTGAGTTCAAAAGTCCTAATGATCAAACCCAACCTCAGATTATCTGGTCGTCTGCAGGACGGAAGCAGGAGAAGGTTGTGGACACGCCGTCTCCCAGTACAGGGGGTGGAAAGGAGCAGGGAGCTGGTCCAGAGCCGCGCTGCGAGGTTGGTGCTGTCTGCAGACAATTGGGCCCGACCGATGATGAAGAGACTGAGGCCAGGGAGGCCCACATCACAGCAACCCCTGAGAACCTGGGCCGGAATGGCCCAGATTGGAGGGACGTAGGCCTGTGTCTGCGGAATCCCGGGGTATTCACGCCGCTGGGGGCTTTCTCAGGACAGTGACTCGCCTGGAGAGGATCGAGGCCCCCAAACAGAAGGAGTGTTTTAAATTCCTGTCTATTGTCTCTGCACCCCCAAAAGTCGGTTCCGGAGAGGCCGCCAGGAGCCGCCAAGGCCCTGGGATTCACTGTGCCCGGCAGGTGAGGGCCTCCGAGCCTCCCCAGCGGGGCCCCACACGCGGGCGCTGCTCCTCTTGGGACACCCGCCCCATCTGGAAGGGGCCCGGGCACGTGGCCAGAGGCCTCCCCAGAGCTGGGAGCCAGGGGCCGGAGGCCGCTCCCTGGCCTGCGCCCTCCCTCTGAAGAGGGGATTCCCCACGGCGCTTCTGCGTGCGGTTTCCATCCAAGCCGCTTCCAGGGAGGGCCCCTCCCTGAGCACCACGGGGGCTCATGAGCACCCCAGCCTCTGCCACCGTTGGCATTTCTGAGGGACGTCTCTGCTCTGCCATCTTGGTGGATAGTCCCGACCCCAGGAGGCAGGACAGAGAGGCCCGTCAAAGTGGAGGCTGAGAAGCGAGGACAGGGAAGGCCGAGGAGCCGGGCCTGACAGCAGGACTCACTGCGGGCCCCCCGCCCCCCCAGTCCGGGCCTCCTGCAAATGGTCAAGAAAAAACCCCTCTAGGCCCCAGGATGGCCACCCCCTGCCCAGTTTCCAATTTCAAGGCAAAACCCAACCAACCAAATCAATCCCAGAAAACAAGCGCTTCCGTGGCTGCAGCCCCGCTCCTGCTCCTTCCCGACCTGGGAATTCTTTTTTTGGCAGATCTGCAGGAGGTGGGGGCCAGCCGGGGAGGACGGTCGCTCCATCTCTTTGTGGCCAACTGGGGGTGGGGGGCGTTTCTGAGGCCAGAGCTTTGGAGACCCGCTGCCCCCGCAGCCGCGGCCCCCTCCTGGTCTCAGGTCTCCTGGCAGGGCTGGGGGGCCAGGGGCCTGTCAATGCCTCCTAGCGATCGGAATGTGCCCTCTGACCCTGCCTTCGCCCCCCTCGGGCTCGGGAAGGCTCTCTTTTTGGAGGCCCTGCCCCTCGGCCTCTGGGAACAACAGAGCAGCCTCGCCTGCCCGTCTGCGTGTGGCTTGCAGGCCCGGCGGTGGCCGGCTCCCCTCTGAAGCTCTGCGGTGGCCGGGGACTTTTATTTTGGACGGGAGGATCAGCTGTGCTGGGAAAGGGCTGTTGGTGACAGGAAGGGACCTGGCCACGGGGGGCTCCTGGGGGCCCTGGTGACTCGAGGGCGGGGCTCTGGGTTCTAGAAGCCTCTGAGAGCCTGGCCGGGCCCCTGAGCCCGAGAGGAAGGAAGAGGAAGTCAAAGCAGCTCAAGTCCCCGTGTCCCCTCGCGTCCCCTCTCCGTCCCCTCTAGTGTCCCGGAATGTTCCCCGGGCAGGAAGGAGCCTCTCCTCCCCCTCCTCCAAGAGCGTCTGTGCCGAGTGCCACACTGGGAGGCTCGGTGGCTTTGGGGTCCCCTGGCTGAGTGCGAAGGGGACACAGACTCTTACCGCTGCTCTGCCCGCTGCGGGCCCCCCAAGGTCGTCTCCCCGATGAGGCCCGGGCGACCTGCAGGCTCTCCTTCCTCTCCCTCCTCCCCCACCCTCCTCTCTCCACTCTTGGTGCTGGGGCGGACCGAGCCTCCCGCGTGCCCGGTGACACAGAGCCACCCAGGCTGGCGGCTTGCGCTGTGCCCAGAGCTCAGCATATACATATTATTTTCTCTAAAAGGCCAAATATTTTAGGGTTTGTAGTCTCCCTTGCCATTGTGATACGGAAGGTGTCACAGACAGCATGCCATTGAAGGGCGTGTGTCCCTGTGCCAATAAAACTTTATTTGAACAAACAATCAGTGGGCCGGGTTTGGTCCGTGGTGGGTGAGGGCTCACCCACACCCACCTCTTGTCCTTGGAGTCCTGGGCAAAGATCCTTGGGGTTGTCCTGTTATGAGTCCCAAATGACAGCGTGATGATGTCAAAAAGTGGCGGCGGGGGGGGGGGGGGGGGGGGGGGAAGGGGGGCCAGCAGGCCCAGGTTGGATTCCCATCTCTTCAGAGTGACTGCTGTGTGACCTTGGCCACTGGCTTTCCCTCTCTGAGTCCCAGTTCCCTCCTCTGTGAAATGAAGATAATATGAATACCAGGTCTGCCCAGTCGTTAGGTGACAACTTAGCGGTGACCTTTGGCGCCCGCTGAACCCTCGGCTCATACCAGCCACTGGTTGGGTCTGCAATCCGCGTGTAGCACTTTCAACCATCCGCTGGGGTCCACAGTGCACAAAAGGGGGGCCGATCCTGCCTGCCTCCCTACGGTGTTGGGAGCCCGACTCTGAGATAAAATTGCTGGTGACCGTGGGCAGAACGCTTCACCTCTCTGAGCCTGAGGCCCCTTCCTTCTTAGAAGGGGCTGATCCTTTGCTCTTGGGGCCCCCGCACTTGGGGAGAGCACCCCCCTTCCTTGGGCAGCCCTCTTTGTGAAGGTGGTGCTGCTCAGGAACAACTCCCCTCTCCACCACCAGTCTCGCCTCCCTCAGTCTTTCTCATGTTGATTAACGTCACCATCATCGTCATCTACCCAGTGGCTCAACCAAAGCCCTGACTCGTCCTCAGACCCCGCCCCAGCCAGCCACACCCCATCCTGGCCGCTGGTTGGCATATATGGCGCCCTGGAGTCCTCCCACCAGCAGGGGGCGCTGTCCTCTTTGCCCTTGGTGCCTGGTGGGGGTCGCAGCCACGTGACTCGCTTCAGCCAATCGCGGGTGGAGGTGACTGTGCCCATTCTGGGCTTGGACCACAAGAAACCCAGCCACTTCCCAGCCCTGCTGGAGGGAGAAGCACCTCGGAGGAACCGTCGTGCCCTGGCCAGCTGACAGCAGCCACAAGGCCATGGCTGGTGGGTGCATGCATCTGGGACTGTCCCACCCTGTCCCCGATGGTGGCCCTGTGAGGGAGGCCATGCGACAGTGTGCAGGACAGAGGCCAGCGTCCCCACTGACCTGCTGACCCACAGGACGGCAGGTGGTCAACGACTGTTGCTTCAAGCCATTGTTAAGCCACGGTGGTTTGTCCCAGGCCACCTCAGACTTCACACTGCTCAATGTCCCTGAAGTCCCAGACGCCTCTGTGCGTCCCCCTGTTAACACAACAGCCTTGTCCCTGGCCTCCCCGCTTCCACTCTGGGCCTTCCAGACGTTCTCGTGAGTGAAGGGTGAAAATCACACTGGGGGGCCGGCCGTGCAGCCAAGGGATTTATTCACCGGCCTTTATGGCTGGGTAAGGGTAGAAAAGGAATGGGGAGAGGAGTCAGGGAGAGGGGAGCGTGCACGCTCTGGTGGAAGAGTGTGCAAGCTCTGAACGGAAGGTGGGAGTCTGGCCGTGCCAGCTGCCGTCTCTGGATCTATCAGCTGGGGCAGCTGCCGTCGGGCTGGAGACGGTGGGTAAGGGTGCAGTGCTGCCTCTTCTCCCTCTCGGTCGTCTCTCTTCCCGTCCTCTGGTTCTCTTGTCACCTTGCTCTTCTCGTCGGCTCTTTGTCTCGCTGGCTCTCCATCGGTATCTGGCTCGCTGGCACCCCAAACTTCAATGGACAGGAGTTTATACGGGGGTTACTGGTGGGGGGGGTACCAGAGCAAACTTTAAGCCTATTGGCTCCTGCTGGTGGTGTGAGGGCAGCCTTCAAGCCTATTGGCTCCTGCTGGTGGTGTGAGGGCAGCCTTCAAGCCTATTGGCTCCTGCTGGTGGTGTGAGGGCAGCCTTCAAGCCTATTGGCTCCTGCTGGTGGTGTGAGGGCAGCCTTCAAGCCTATTGGCTCCTGCTGGTGGTGTGAGGGCAGCCTTCAAGCCTATTGGCTCCTGCCCGGGAATGATGAAACATCCTCCCCAGAGACCAGAGCAGCATTTTGGCCCTCTGCCTGTGGAACAGGGCGAACTTTTGGCCACTTTTAAGCCTGCCCATCTCATCTAACAGTGAGAAATGGAGGAGCTTTGGAGACATTCCTCTGACTCTCCTCTTTGGCTTGGAACAGAACCGTCCTTCCATGGCCTTTGACCTCTATCAGGTGGCTTCTGAGTGGACACGAAGTGGACGGGTCCACTTGGTGCCAAAGGCATGCCCGGCCACCCACCCAGGATACCAAAGCAGGCCATCAGTGCCCTGGATAGGTGTCAGCTGAAGGGCAAAACATCACACTGGGGGGACAGCCGTGCAGCCAAAAGATTTATTCAACAGCCTTCGTCGGCTGGTAGCAAAAACCGTCAGGGGAGAAGAGGTGCTCTGGTCGAAGGTCAAAGAGGTGGGAGAGGGGAGTCAGGGAGTCAGGGAGAAGGGAGTGTGCAAGCTCAGGTGGGAGAGGGGAGTCAAGGGAGAGGGGGGGAGCTCTGGTGGGAGAGGGGAGTGTGCAAGCTCAGGTGGGAGAGGGTGAGTCAGGGGGGGAGAGGGGAGTGTGCAAGCTCTGGTGGGAGAGGGGAGTCAGGGAGAGGGGTGTGAGTGAGCAAGCTCTGGTGGTGAAGCTCTGGTGGGAGGGGAGTCAGGGAGAGGGGAGTGTGCAAGCTCTGGACAGAAGGTGGGCTTGTCTTGGTCACACCGGCTAGGATCTCTGGAGCTGTCGGCTAAAGCAGCTGCTGTCTGGGCTGGAGGCTGGAGCTGTCAGCTGGGAGCGGCCCATCGGGCTGGAGGCGAGGGGTCTGGAGCTGTTGCAGTGGCTTCCTCTTCTCTGCAGCGTTGAGCTGATGTATCTGTCTTCCTCCTCTCAGCTCGACGAGCCGATGTTGTGTGTCCGTGTGTCTCTCTCCTGAGTCTCTCAAACAGGGCCCTATATAGGGATTTCTGGTGGGAGGTGCACTAGAGTAACCCCAACACCATTGGCTCTTTGCCCATCGAACAGGGCGACCTTTAAGCCTATTGGCTCTTGCCTGGGGAAAAGAAACATCCTGACCGGGGAAGGAACATCCTGTCCGGAGAATGAAACAAGGTTGCTTCTCTTAGGGTGTGGAAAACTCTGAGGGGGGGGAGGGTAACCCAGGATACCAAAGCAGGCCATCTGTGCCCTGGATAGGTGTCAGCTCTGACCCCTCTCGGGCAGATGTGCCCCAGAGGCACTGGGTTTGAGTCTCGGCCTGCTGGCATGATTTTATTTGAGGGTTCCCAGTGGGGACACTGGCCAAGGACAAAGGCCTAGGGTGGACATTGGGTGGAAAGATGGGGTGGAAGGTTAAGATCCAACTTTTTCCCTTTCCATCTCTGTGATCTTGGGGTGGCTTCAGGTTCCCATTTGTGCAATATGGGTGACCTTGCAGGGACACAATGAGGAGTGGATATAACATGCATAAAGCTGTCTGGGAGGTGGCTGGCCAGAGGGTAGTCTTCAATAAAGAGAACTTGTCATTAGTGTCGCTGCTGCGACTTCTCCTGCACTTACTCCAATAATTATTGCTACCGCTGCTATCACTGCCTCCACCATCGCTACACTCAAGCCTTTGGTCACATTCACTCGTCCCTTATTACTTTTCTGAATGCCTGTCCTGCTGTCTCTCTATGGTAGAGTGGAAAGAACCTGGCTGTCAGGATACCTGGGACTAACTAGCTGAGTTCTCAATTTGCTGTGTGACCTTGGGTCCATGTATTAACCCTTCTGAACTTTGTCTTTAAACTTTATATTTTGAAATCATATTGCAACCTCAGGAATTTGTGGCAATCGTACAAAGAACTGCGTACCCTTTCCCGAGTGCCCTCACTGATGACTCTTATTTAGCACAGTCTCATTGGTGTGTGGTTGACCCTCCGTATCTGTGGGTTCCCATCGTGGATTCAAACAACCACGGTTCTAAAACAGTTTTTTAAAAAATTGCATCTCTGCTGAACCTGGGTGGACATTCTTCTTGTCATTACTCCTGAACAATAGAATTCAGCAACTACTTGTGTAGCCTTACATGGTATTAGGTTGTCCAGGTCATCTAGAGATGATTTCAAGCACATGGGAGGATGTATACGGATTCCATGCAGATACTACACCTCTATGTACAAGGGACTTCAGCATTCTCATATTTTTTGGTATCATGGGGGGTGGTCCCAGAACCCATCCAGAGGTTACTGAGGGACCATTGTATGATACAACCTCAAAATCAGGAAATCAACGCTGGTAGATGCCCGGGACTCGCAGACACTATGACGCTTTGGTGGACCTCCTCGCATGCGTTCCTAGCTACCTGCAGGCAGGTGCAGACTCCGCATCCACCTGCTCCGCCCAGATGCCGCAGGATCCAGCACCCTAAGGCCGCTGCCTGGACCTTCACCGCTGAGCCACATCCCCAGCCCTTTCTTATATTTTATTTAGAGGCAGGGTCTCGCTGAGTCACTCAGGGCCTCTGTTAGCTGCTGAGGCTGGCTTTGAACTCGGGATCCTCCTGCCTCAGCCTCCCGTGCGGCCGGGATGACAGGCGTGCGCCACCGCGTCTTCTCTTTAGATGCCCTTCTTCAAAGAGCCCTGGTCCCACGCGGGACCCCCTCCTCTGTGCGGTCACCTCAGTCTGTGGAACAGACCTGTTTGATGCCAGAGACCCCCCTGACTGCACAGCAAGTGAACCTGGGGGCGGGGGCATTGTCCCCAGGCCCCAGGCTCCATCAGCCCCGCGAAAACACAAACCGACAGCCCGGCCAGGTGACAGACCTCCAAACAGCGTCCGGCTTTGGGTCCTTCCTGCTCGGCGCCAGTCTTCCCAGAGGTGACCCCTGCACATCCGTGGCCGGGGAGCAGCCGAGGCCGGCAGGCACGCCCAGCCCCGTGCAGGTGCGCACAGGTGAGGGCAGCCCAGCGTCCAGGACCGCGGCGACCCCCCGCCCTCCCCGAATCAGGGGCGTTCCGTTCCCCGACCCCGCGCCACCCAGCCTCCCCGAGAGGGTCAGAGTTCGCAGTGCCCTTAGCCCCATCTCCTGGGGCTCCTGCCCCGCCCTGTCACTCAGGGGACATCTGGCCCCTTTCCTGTCCCCCAGACCACGGGGACCACCCGCGGCGTCTCCCACTTGGAGAAATAACCAGAGAAGTTCCTGCCCAGCGAGGGGGAGCCCTGGGGGCGGAGGGGGCCGGGCCACTGCGGGGCCGCGGAGGCGGACCTGATCCCAGAGGTCGCGGGTGGGAGCGCGCTGTGAGGTGACCTGTGTGGTCCTAAAATGACGACGCTCACCGCCACGTGGCGACTTAACTGCGAGGGGGCCGGGCGGTGGGCAGCCGCAGGCCAGGGTGTCCAGAGGGGAGGTGGCACCGGGTGGTGCGTGGAGAGGTGGGGGAGCGGGTGACAGGCCCGGATGGACCCGCCCACCGGCTCAGCTGGGCCTGACCACAAGAACCTGAGCGGATGACCGAGCGGGTGGGGGGGATCGGGGACTGAACTCAGGGTTTTGTGTTTTATTTTTAAATGTAATTTTCTTTATTTTATTTTGTATTTTATTTAGAGACAGGGTCTCGCCGAGTTGCTGAGGCTGGCTTTGAACTTGTGATCCTCCTGCCTCAGCCTCCTAAGCTGCTGGGATGCCAGGCGTGCGCCACCACGCCTAGCTATGAGCGTTGTTCTAAACAGGCAAATTGTGATAACCTTTTATGCAGCATGGACAACAAATGTAAAATATATCACAGTACATCCCAAACTTGCACAGTGTGCACCCTCCCCCCAAATAATTCAAGGTGTATTAAAAATCTGAAAAAAAAAAAAAGAAAAACTTTAAACATTCTAAATGGCTGCCTTTATAACCTCCAGATAATGGATTTTTTTTCTTTATATAGCTTAAAAAACATAAACCTTAAAGAAAAATATTGATAAATGTGATGATCTTAAAATCAAAACTTCTTGCCAACCAACAAAAGTCATCAGAAATAAACTAAAAGGAAAGGCAAGTCTAGACAGAGATGGGTAAACAAGTACAACAGAGACTGATGGAACCCGTAATATGTAAAGAGCTTTTTAAAGGTCAATAAAACAAAAACAAAAACAAAAAACCACCCATAACCACTTAGTAGACACCTAGGCAATGAGCATGACCAGAAAATTCTCCAAAGAGAAAACCCAACGGCCCCTTGTCAAGGACACAGACAAGGGGTGTGCTCCATGGCCCCCCCAGCGAATTCCGAGACCACAGGGAGGACTCTGGGCTCTTTCTCCCTCTAGATACGACCTAGGATGAGGTTCGACCTGTAAAGTGGGCCAGTAAGAGACCAGCAGCAACAGCTACGGTGAGACAGAGCGGCCAAGGAGGCACAGGCACAGATGTGTCCTCCTACCCCCGCCTGGAGGGTCTGTGCCTCTCTCCCCCGTGCCTCCCTCCAGGAGGCTCTGCTGACCACTGCTGACCACTGCTGCTCCGTCCCTGGGAGCTCGGACCTCTGTCACTCAGCCCCAGGCCCTCCAGCTCCTTACAGGCCCTGCTGTGACAGGAGCCCTCCTTTCAGCCGCTGGCCTTTTGGTGGCTGGCCTTTTGGCGGCTGGCGCCTGGCGGCTCCAGTATTGGACGTCGGGGCTGGACCGTTGCTAACGACGGCAGAACGTCCTCCGGATGCTGCTGTTCTGGAAGGTTCTGTAGGCTTTCCGTGTTTCCTCGTGATGTTTAAAAAGCAGGAACCGGAAAATAGCAGAGGGGGGTGGGGTTTGAGGGTCCTCCTGTGAGCTTGGCTGGGGGTGGCGGACCCAGGGTGAGGGGTCGGGGACAGCCTCATCACCTCTGCCTGGTGGGAGGCGTCGAGGGCCACTCGGCCTGGGCAGGGCGTCCCCGAGGAGGCCATGTCCCCAGCCCTGGGCCCTCCCCGGCCCCCCTCCCTCCCAGCCTCCTGCAGGGGGAGATAAATCGGGCTGCCACTCCTGTCACCCGCGTTTGAACAACATATTAATCCCTTTAACAAATATCAGCTCCGAACCGCAACAAGCGGGCTCGGGAATGTCCTCTCCCCTGGGTCTCCATGGCGAGTGTGCGCGCAGGTGGCGCCCCAGGGTCGCCGTCAGGGACTTCCTCTCCGACGTCGGGGCGGGGCCTTCCCGGACAGGGCCGCCCGCAGAGCTGCCCTGGGGGGCTCCCCCATCCACTCCGCGGAGACCCCCGGGTCCCTGCACGGCGCCACCAGGAGTCCCCGCCCTGCAGCCCCGGGGGACCCACGTGCGCCCTCTCCATGTCAAAGCCAGGAAACTGACCCCAGGAGGTCCTGGAGGCACCGCCCTGGCCACCCGCTCTGAGGGCAGCTCCCTGGACAGCGGCGGGTCCTCCACCTCCCCCGCACGGCCTCCGGGCCTCTCCCCCCGCTGCCCCTGGGCGCCTGCCCTGGGGACGGATGGCCTCAGCCGCTCACAGCGGAGGGTGTGACCCGGGTCAAGTTCAAGTTCAAGCTCTCTCCTCCATCCTTGCCTGGGTCCAGCTGGCAGCGTCCGCCTGGCCTGCTGCTGCGGGCCCCCCCAGTCCTTCCACGAGCCCTGGGGGTGAGCACACGTGTCCCCTGGGAGCCGCAGCCCTGGAGGGGCCGTGAGGTCCCCTCCCCTCTGGGCAGTGATGCTTCCCTCCTGGGCCGTCACAGCTCCTGGAAATGACTGGTGGTCAGTGTGTCCAGCATCGCGGGTCCCTGGGTCCCTCCGGCAGCTGCTCAACGCTGGGCCTGCCGCAGGGACGCGGGACACTCGGCGTGAATGCGCTGAGCCGTTCCCATGCCACCGCGATTCGTTGGATTCTTTCCCGACCTTTGAGAGATGGTGGCAGTGCTCAGCCTTGCAGCCTGCTCTGCCCACGACACACAGGCTGGGGACCCTCTCCCTCAACAGGTGAAAGTACCTTGTTTTAAAGTTTTCTGCCCTACGCTTGGGTGGCACCAGCGTGGTCACCACCTGCTGCGAGGCGGGACGCAGGTTGACAAACGTAGGGTGATGGTGCGAGGGGACCTTTCCCGGCTTGACCTGGGCACCGTGGACTTTGTGACAGGCGGTTGAGCTGCACGCTGGGGACAGGCGCAGGAAGTTGCTAGGGGTGCACTGTGTGGGTGAGACTCTGGGTACCCAGGCATGGGGCATGCTGGAACAGGCATGGGGGCGACCCCTACCCGAAGTGAAGGCTCATGTTGGCCACATGCACAATCAGGACACATCTCATAATTGGTCCCACTGATAAGAAAACACCGGGAACTCATGCCCATGCCCCTGTGCAGAGACGTGTGCAAAACATTGATTTCGGAATGACCTGGAGCCGCAGGGCCCGGGGACAGCTTAACACAGAGACAGGCTGAATGAAGGACGGCGGGTCCAGGGAGGGGACCGCCGGTCACTGGGAAGGACCACGGGGTGCTCTCGCGGCATACAACGGTCTCAGGGTAGCGGCAGGGTGGGAAGGAGGAGTGGGTGAGACCACCGCGTGTTCATGGAGAGGAGCACGTGCACACGCATGTAGGCGCACACGCATGTAGGCGCACACGCATGTAGGCACACACGGCACGCACAGACACGAGCGTGCACGCACACTTGCACACACACGTGCACACTCACAGGCACACACATGCACACACGCACACACGTACACTCATGCACACACTCACGCAGGTACAATTTTGTTAGTGTAGAGAACTTTCTGGAAGGATGGACGAGAGGCGTGGCCGTGGCTGCTGGCGCAGGGAGGACCAGGCATCCGCGGGCCGTCCGGGGCTCCGTAAGAGCGGCTCGGTGGCCTCACAGTCCAGGGCAGAGCACTGGCTCTGGGGACGGTGCTGTCCCTGCCCCAAGCCCGGGGAAGCCTCCCGCACTTCCGACCCTCCCTGGCCTCCGCCCGTCCAGGCCCCAGAGAACCTGAGACGGCGCAGCTGCTCCGCAGACCCCTGCCCCTCGCTGGCCTGAGGGGCACCGCAAGGCCAGCTGTGCTCCAAACAATGGGCCGACAAAGGACCTTTTGTGCCTCTGCTGCTGCCCAGGAGGGGCCTCTCCAGTTACAGCCCCGGGCTTCTCTGCCCGCGGAGCCCCAGGGTAAGTGCTTGCCCCCAGGTCACCTGTCACAGTGGGGGAGGGCAAGGGTCCCATGCGTGCGGAGTGAAAGGCTCAGTCTCCACCACGTCAGCCCCACTGGGGACGGGCGTGGCTGAGAGCCGGGCACTGGCAGGACCTGGAACAGCAGGACAAGCAGCTTTGCATTTCTGAGTTTCCTCGTCTGCAAGACCAGGTGACGGTCCTGCTAGGTTGTGGGAGGGTTTGAATAAGCCCCTGGCCCCATGGGTGGTGCCCTAGGGAAGCGGGAGAGGAAATTAAAGAGAACAGTCCGGCAGCTCTCCAAGCACGTGCCTATGACCCAGCAATTCCATCCTAGGTGTTCTGCCCACACAGAAACGCACACAGCACTGTTCACGACAGCCAGAGCTGGAAACAGCCTTCTGTCCATGAACGGACTGAAAGATGAACAAAATGCAGTCTCTCCAAAGAATGGAATAGTATGCAGCCTTCAAAAGGATGGAGAGCTAGTCCATGATACAAGCTGGATAAGCTTCAAAAACCTGCCGCTAGGGGAAAGGAAGCAGTCAAAAAAGGTCACTATGGCATGATTCCGTTTGTTTGAAGCATCCAGAAAAAGCCAACCTACAGACTGAAGGTGGCTGGGGTGAGTGGGAGGACAGGAATGTAACAGCCAGCGGGCACTGTTTCTTTTGGGGGTGCTGAAATGTTCTGAAGTCGTGGTGACGGTTTGCAGTTTCTTCACATGTCCGCAGGACTGCGGAATCGTGTGTCGTCCCTGGTTGAATCTGATGCAACGTAAAGGATCTCAATAAAGATGATCTTTAAAAACGCGTCACCAATATTGGACAAACGACATTGGTACAGTGTGTGCGTGGACGAAGGTGTAAGAAACCTCCTTTATGTCCCAGCACACTGCGCCGGTGACAATGCTAGAGAAACAGCTACTCCTGAACACGCACTGGGGACTCCTAGACAGAGCCAGGACCAGAGGGGGGGCACTGTCGTGCTGACCAGAGGTGGGGGCACTATCGTGTGTTGACCAGGGGGACACTATCGTGTTGACCAGGGGACACTATCGTGTTGACCAGAGGTGGGGGCACTGTCGTGCTGACCAGAGGTGGGGGCACTATCGTACTGACCAGGGGGGGACACTGTCGTGCTGACCAGGGGGGACACTGTCGTGGTGACCGGGGGACACTGTCGTGGTGACCGGGGGGACACTGTCGTGCTGACCAGGGGGGACACTGTCGTGGTGACCGGGGGGACACTGTCGTGTTGCCTCTATTTCCACTTTTGGTCACCAACCCCCCAGAGCCTACAGAGGGCTGAGCGGAGCCCGGTGTCCTGAGCTCTGCCGTGTCCTTCCCTCCGAGGGTCTCGGTGAGCGCCTGCAGCGCTGCCCCCCACGTCCCCCTGGACACAGGCTGGCCGTCCTCAGCACTGTCACCTGCCCGCGTCCTCCCGGGCCTGCCCAGGCACCCTGAGGGCACGTCTGCAGGTCACCTCAGAACCCGGCCTCTCGGGGCCAGTGCACTGCTGGCCTTGGGCGTGCCCTGGTCCTCCCCTGGGCATCAGAGGACGACCCCTTCCCGGAAGCCGTCCGCCCCAGGTGGAGTCCTGCTGGGCCAGAGCCCCTGGAGGGACAGGCTGGGCTGGCAGCAGGGGCTGTGTCCGGCGGTGCCCTGGGGGTGCTGGGGTCCTGGGCCGGCCGCCCTCCACCCCTGGGGCTGCTCCACCACGGACCTGCTGGGCGCCCTGCCCGCCTCAGTGCCCCTGACCGCAGCCAGGCTGCCGTCTTGGCTCGTTTCTATCTTAAGAGATGGTCTCCTAGGCGACCCTCCTCTGACAGCTCCGACTGCATCCACATGGTGATGGAGGGAGTTTCAAAAACCTGCTGCCACCAGTCCCAGCTGCCATCCCCATTGCTTTGGTTACTAGAGGACTCTACTGCCCTCCCCGCTCTGCCGCACTCTCCCCTCCACTCCTCCTGACCCCACCATGTTGCAACTGCACCAGCCCTTTCCCCTACCTCCCACCTCAACGGGAGTCATGGCATCCCTGTCCCTCCATATCCATGGGGGATGGTCCCAGGACCCCACAGATGCCCAAATCTGCAGACACAGGTCCCTTTTATACTACGGGACAGGATTTCCCCAGACCCTCAGTGCCTCCTGCCACCCTCTGTATGTGCTGATCGTCTCTGGGTGACTTCTAATCCCTGAGACAGCCCCCTGCTGTGTAGACAGTTGTCACGCTGCATTACTCAGGGGGACCGTGGCAAGGTCTCTGGACACGCCCAGCACAGGCGCGATGTCTTAAGGGCTATTTTTGATCGGCATTAGATGAATCCGTGCAGGTGGGACTGAAGTGTCCCTTCACCATGGCCTCCCGGGTGGAGGTGCCACTGCCCTGCTCACATCCCTCAGGCCCTGGTCCCAAGTCCCGAGTGGCTTGAAGGCAGACGAGGGTGCGGAGCGGCTGGAGGGACGTGACTGCCACCGCCGCCTGCCCACAGCACCTCCACACACACGGGACAGCCGTGTCCTCCCCTGGGCTCCCTGAGGATGGCCCGGGCACGCTGCTGCAGAGACCGAGGCTCAGGGGAAGAGGCTCCAGGCCCAGCCAGGAGCAGGCCGAGCAGCGCCTGGACCCAGGGCCTGCACCAACTCGGGGGAGGTCGCTCCGACACCCACTGCCAAGGCCGGGACTTGTGACCTCCCCCTCATATCGGGGCCCTTCCCTGGCCAGAGCCTCAGCCTGCTCTCTCCGTGACAGGTGCGGACGGCCCGGGCCACAGGAAGCCGTGGTGGCCGGGCGAAGCTGTGGACAAGCCGGACCGCTCTTGTTCCTCGCGTGCGCACAGCAGATGCTCTGGCGCCAGCCCTCACGCCCTGCGTCAGTGCCCCATGGCTTCCGCCCTGAAGTGCCCGGGACTCAGCTGACCCCGCCCTGGGGGACCCCACAGGGGCTGGAGGGCCAGTACCCCGGCTCCCTCGTCCCCGGGGGGATGGACTCCCATGGGCCCACCGCAGAATCCCCCAGGCCAGCGCCCCAGCCTCCCTGGACACCCCCCGAACACCTCCCTGGAGCTCCTGTCCCAGGGTGGGCTTCAAGGTGGCCGGCACCCATAAAAACCCACCGTCAGAACATAACACTGGCCATGAACCCTGTCCCAGCGCCCCACCCCAATCACGGGGGAGGACCACGGAGTTCAAAAGTGAGACCCTGAACATTAAGGGGTGGCGTGGGGGGCCCACCCCAAGCCAGACGAGGGTCCCCAGAGGGGACCTGGGGGAGGCACAGGCGGCGGTGCTAGTCCGAGGGCAGCAGCTTCGGCAGCCCGCGGGAGTGTGCAGCCCGCCGGGGAGCCGCTCGCCTCTGCATACTTGAGTCCCGGCCAAGAGATTCTTGGTGTCACTCAGAGACGCTTGTTTTTCTGACTCACTCACAAAGAACTCCCCCCGCCCGCACCCGAGCCCCCCTTTTTCTCCCCCAGCATCGTCCACCTGGTCCTGACTCACCTCCTTCCTTCCGGCCTCGAGGCCCCAGGATATTTTCCCAGGAGGGAGCCCAGCCACCTGGGGCAGGGGCACAGAGGGGAGCACCTCGCTTCCGGGGAAGGACTCCTGCAGGCAGGTGCCACGTGTTGGACTGGCCTGGAGGAGGCCAGGGGCAGAAGGCTGGGCGGTGAAGGAGGCCCAGGTGCCGGGGAGCTGGAGACAGGCTGGGGAAGTGGCGGTCGGGGGAGGCACTCTCTGCTGGGGCCTCTTCTGTCACACCCTGCTGTGTTACCCTGGGGAAGACTCATGCCGTCTCTGGGCTCAGGTGCTGGAGAGTGAAGGGCTTGCCGCAGGTCTTCAGCCTCTTACTCTGAATGCTCTTTGTTCTGGACGAAAAGCAGCCAGACTTTTCAGTGTCATCAGGGACTTGTGGTCTTTCCTTCCCTCGTGCGTCCTGTTCCTCTCCATGTCTGCCTTGCTCCACGCACTGAGGATACAGTGGTGGCCAAACAGGTCCCTGACAGGAGGCGGACCCTCAACACCAGTTCCACCTGCAGCTCTTCCCTAGCCCCGTCTGCCTCCATCCAATCCTCAGGATATTCTGAGGACTGGGATCCTAGGACATCTCCATTATCCAGGTGGGGACACGGAGGGAAGAGAGGTGGGCGCTGGGGCCGCACCCCTAGGAAGGGAGGATTAGGCTGGGGATTGGAACGGGGTCCCTCAGGCTCCAGGTCCCTGCTCACCATCACTGCTGAACAGGAGCAGGCAAAGGACGTCTGACCCGGGCTGGACAGCTGGGGAGCCGAGGGTCTCCTCTACCCAAGGCCTCAGCTGGGGGGGGGGCGGAGTCAGCACCTGTGACAACGTTGCAACAGTAGCACGAGCGGACATTGGCTGACGGGACCCTCCAAAGCTCTGATTGGTGGGCTTCAGTCAAGAGCTCAATTCTGACCAATCAGTGTAGCCAGAGATATGGCATCAGCTGATTGGCTAATCATAGGGGGCGTGCCCAAGTCCTTGAGCTGTGGGCGGGGCCAGTGCTGTCCAATCCACATGGAGAGTCAGGGAGCAGGAGGCCAATTGAGACGCCCGTAGCAGAGGAGGGAAGAAAAGATGGACAGCCCCAATCCAGTACTTTAGGCAAATCAACTCAGGATTCCCTCAGCAACTCTCAGGCACAGAGAAGCCAAGAGACTCACACCCAAAGCCACACAGCTTATAAGTCCGGTGTTGGAACCCTAAAAAAATTGACTCCTGAATTTTTTTAAACCACCACAGGGCTAACTACTTCTTAGAATAAAGCTTAGTTTATGATTTCAATTCACGGATCCCTTCTGTCCTTTATGCTTCCCCCGACTGACCCATGACTCATACATGGCCACGTTGGCCAAACCTGGCTGGCACCCTCAGTCCTGCCTCGGTCCTGTGGTTCCTAGTGGCGAAAACCATCATGTGGTCTGCAGAAACAGATGGCAGCCACACGGGTTCCAGCCCCAGCTGCCTCTTGTCAGTACTGCACGGGGACCCACTTTGGGCAGTGTCTGCGGCAATTTCAAGTGGCTTCTTGAGGACACTTCTTAGAGAAGGACCTTGAGGTCAACAGCGCAGCTTCTTGACGGGGGCCATGCAGATGTGGAGGAGGATGACGGGGCGTAGAATATCGCAATCTACTGTCATTATCCCTTTTGTCCTCCTGAAAAGATTTCTTCTGCCTTAATGGGTCTAATTTGATTGTTGCCTAAATATTCAGTGAGATGTCCCCAAACCTGCACTTTTAAATGAAAATGTCCTTTCTCTGGCTTTGGTTAAACACATTCTGGAAATAAATCCAGCCCCAATTTTCCCCATCTCTTTCTCTTCCCTCCTTTATCCCATCCCTCTGTGTCTTAGTCTGTTTTCTGTTGCTATAACAGAAACACCTGAGACCGGAAAATGTTTAATGAACAGAAATGTTTTTTGGCTTCTGCTTCTGGAGAATGGGAAGTCCAAGGTCGAGGGTCTAGATCTGGTGAAGACATTGTTGCTTTGTTTTAAGATGGCAGAAGGCAAGGAGAGAGAGTGGAGAGACGAGTTCATCCTTATATCAGAAACCCACTTGAGCCTGGGGGCAGTGGCGCATGCCTGTAAACCCAGTGGCTTGGGAGGCTGAGGCAGGAGGATCATGGGTTCGAGGTTAGCCTCAGCAAAAGCAAGGTGCTAAGCAACTCAGTGAGATCTGTCTGTAAATTAAATACAAAATAGGGCTGGGGATGTGGCTCAGTGGGTGAGTGTGCCTGAATTCAATCCCAGG
Source organism: Tamias sibiricus (assembly GCA_025594165.1). Taxonomy (NCBI): domain Eukaryota; kingdom Metazoa; phylum Chordata; class Mammalia; order Rodentia; family Sciuridae; genus Tamias; species Tamias sibiricus. The sequence goes on from CM046664.1 coordinate 21,948,878, forward strand.
TACTCCCCCCAAAAGAAAAGAAACCCACGTGAGCCTCGTCCCTGGGTAATGGCGTTCATCCATTCTTGAGCACAGAGCCCTCACGACCTGAGCACCTCTGATGGGGCCCAGTCCATGCTCATGATAGACCTGGGGGTGGACGTACCTATGGGGATGAGGCTGGAGATGGGGTGGGGGCTCAGACAGGCTGCCCATGATCTGCCATGATAGAGGAGGGCAGGGGTGCCGTCCAGGACCAAGAGAGCACTGGAGTAGGAGTCCAGAGACACAGGCCAGGCTTCCTCACGGTTTAGAGTCTGTGAGTCATGGCACCTCTGTGACCCTCAGTCTCTTCATCTGTAAAAGCAGAGGCTGTTTCTGTTGGCCTGGCGGTGCTTCCTGATGCAAGCGAGCCTCATCGCCTTGGCCTCCCTGGCACGTCCTCCAGCCCTGCGGCCCTGGGAAGCTCTCCACCCGCACACGCCACCCACCTCACAGGTGAACTGGCCTCCCGCTCCCGATGGGCCTGTCCACTGAGGGGCGCCTCCTGGGGTGTCCTGCACACCACCTCATGGGTCTTGATTCTATTTTCACAGCCGTGGGTCTGATCATGGGAGCGTCGGCGACGATGAGAACACGCCCCGGCTCCCTCACAACACCCCGCGGCCTGCCCTGGAGTCAGCAGTGGGGTTCGGGTTCTGCCACTCGATGGCCAGCGCGGGGCGGATCTGGGGAACGAGGCCAGGGACATGTGGCCACACGGGCAGCCGGGGCTGGTGGGGAGGCGGGGGAGTGGGGCAGGGTGGAGCCCCGGGAGGAGCAGGGCTCCCCCACCTCCCGCCCACCCACCACCGGCCGTCCCCCCCAGCCTGGCCGTGACGGGTGGCCCTGCCACGGCGCTTGCCGTGGAGGTGGCTCTGACTGCAGGGCGGCGGGCGCTGGCGGAGCTCACTGGCCCCGGGGAGGAGCCGTCCAGCTGAGGCAGAAGTGGGACAGCGGGGACAGTGGGCGGGGACAGCGGGGACAGTGGGGCGGGACAGCGGGGGACAGTGGGAGGGGACAGTGGGGACAGCGGGGACAGCTGGACAGCGGGGACAGCGGGACAGCGGGGACAGCGGGGACAGCGGGTGGGGACTGTGGAGACAGCGGGGACAGCGGGACAGCGGGACAGTGGGACAGTGGGGACAGCGGGGACAGTGGGCGGGGACAGCGGGGACAGCAGGGACAGCGGGAACAGCGGGGACAGCGGGACAGCGGGGACAGCGGGAACAGCGGGGACAGCGGGACAGCGGGGACAGTGGGCGGGGACGGCGGGGACAGCGGGGACAGCGGGGACAGCGGTGACAGCAGGGACAGCGGGGACATCGGGACAGCGGGTCAGCGGGCGGGGACAGCAGGGACAGTGGGGACAGCGGGGACAGCGGGGACAGTGGGCGGGGACAGCGGGGACAGCGGGGGACAGCGGGACAGCGGGGACAGCAGGAACAGCAGGGACAGCAGGACAGCGGGTGGGGACGGCGGGGACAGCGGGGACAGTGCGGACAGCGGGGACAGCGGGGACAGCGGGCGGGGCAGCTCTGAGAGGCGGGGGGTGAGGCTGGGGGCTGGGCGGGTCTGCAGGGCCGGGTAGGCCGTGGCGGCTACTCGGCAGACGGGCTGGTGTGAGAGGCCGCCGTCCAGGAGTGCGAGAACCCGCTGGACAGCCCGCGGGCAGGGGCTGGGAGGGCAGCAGACTCCGCGGGAGCCCGAGGGGCAGAGAGAAGGGCTGGCTGGAGGACGTCCAGGAGTCACGTCCCCCCATCGGGTGGAGGAGCTGGGCATGGGGACAACGCTGGGCGTGGCCAAGTGTGGCCCTGACGGAGCCCAACTGGACAGCGATGGTCCTCTCCTTCTTCTCCGGGGCAGGGGCCCCTGTGTTCCCTGACTGGGCCTGTTAAGAAGCCGTCTTGAGTGTGCAGAGATCTCTGCAGACAGTCTGGGGAGCCGGCGCCCCCGGTGCAGGGGACGTGGCGGGTGTTTTGCTGCAGGGTCAGCAGGGGTCATATCACCGAGGGGCTCAACGGTCAAGCTGAGGAGGTTCGATGTTCCCTGAGAGCGTAGCCAGAGAGTGGCACAAGCAGAGGCCAGGTGAAGGGAGACGATTCTGGCCACCACCCTGAGGGTGGGCTGAAGATGGAAGCCCAGGGCCCCAGGGAGGCTGCTGCCGGCATCTAGGGCAGAGTTTGGAGGGGCTCCTCCACCTGCTTGCTGTGTGACCTTGAGCAGGTTACCTAGCCTCTCTGTGCCTTTGAAAAATGGAATCACAATTGCTCCCATCTCAATGAGGGAGCGCAGGAAGGATACTTAGAACAAGTTCTGGGAGTGATGGCTTACACTGCCACCGTGGGTGTGACGATGGCCTTGGACTGACCCCGCCCCGGGACTCAGTTTCTTTACTTGTGAAATGGGGATCCCGCAAGGCCTGCCTCCCAGCCTGGCCCGGGACTCAGCGGTCTGACGCAGGCGCACCCTGCAGTGAGCCTGGCCAGAGTCCCCGCACGTCTCCTGAGGTCGTTGCACAAGGAGCGCGCGTGGGGCCTGAGTTCGGAGTCAGAGATCCCAGTGGGCAAGGCGGGGCCGCGTCAGCCGGGCAGGTCAGCAAAGGGGAGACTCCAGGGAAGGGAACAGCGAGTGCGGGGCTGACGCGGGCCTGGAGCAGACTCTGAAACAGGGTTGTCTGCGAAGATCCAGACAGGCGTGGCGGGATCCCAGGGCATCTGCGGGGCCTCTCGGACACGCAGCCCTGCCCTGGCGAGCCGGGCCACCCGCCCGCCCCCCCGCATTCCCAGTCCAACTGTGGGCAGGGCCAGCTGGACCAGGCTGCATCCCTCTCTGGACCAGAGACCTGCGTTAACTTTTCCAAGGACACGCAGTTGGAGTCTGGCCGGTTTTTGGGGCTCCTCATGGAGGAACCCCCCAACTGCAGATGGCGAGAGATGGACACAATTCGCCAGGCTGCAAAACAACCAGCTGACCACGGTGTCCCTGTCACCGTTGTGAGTCACAGAGCATCTACTGGGGGCGATCAGAGAGAGACGGGCCTGTAAAATGTGGCGTTTCTCGGCTGCTCTTGAAAGTTTTTGCACAACATATTTTATGTGTGTTTATAGAAAAAAGAACCCTAGACCCAAACTGATTAAAAAAACGTGTCGTTATGCAGAGGATCGCGTCCGACGCCGAGCGCAGCGCTCGGCGGGACTCGGAAAGCCAGGACCTCACATAAATAGTTGCGCCGAGTTGTTATGGCAACAGAGATTTGAAAAGTAAATAGGTTTTTTGAGAAATATTCTTCCTTGTCTCTGGAGGGGTTTTCTGTCAGGGACCATTTGTAAGAGGAAGACGTGACACAGTGCCCGGTGGGCTTGGCACTTGTTCCCTGGGCAGGGCTCTCCGGGTCAGTGGGACGGGATTTTTCCTGAATAAGGATTGAGAAGAGGGTCATGTGGACTGGGTCATCCATGCTGTGTGACCTTGGGCCAGTGGGCAGCCCTCTCTGGGCCTCAGCTTTCCTGTCTACGGAATGGCTTAGTTGAACTGAGTGACCACGCAGTTCAGAGACTGTTGCTCTGGGGACAAGGATGTGCTTCTGGATTCCAGCTTAGGACTGAAGACCCTCATGGGTGGGGACAGGGCAGCTGTCACCCAGGCCTGGTTGGGAGCTCTGACTGTCCTCCCCACGCCTGGGCTCCCTGCTGGACCCGAGGGGAGGCAGGAGCGCGGGGTCCCGGCTGGGCTCAGGCCTGCCAGCCTCCAAGGACCCTGGGGGAGGAGTGCCGCCCTGACGGGTTTGGCCTCTTGGGGACAAGCCTCGGGGTGCCAGAGACCCGCGGAGGCTGCCCCTGATTCCCAGGTGGGGACACCAGGTCTTGGACAGCGCCCAGGTCTGGATGGGCCTGGAGCTTTCCCTCCTCGTCCTGCCCGGTGGGCCTCGCAGCCCAGGGAGCCGGGGAGGCCACCCCGTGACAGTCGTGTGACGGAGGCTCCAAGGACCAGGGCTTCTCTGGGAGCCGTGTGGCCACAGCGGGTCCCTCTGAGGCCCTGGGCCCCGTCCTGGGCGGCAGGGAGAGAGCTGCTGGGGGGTCTGTCGCGGGGGCTGAGCCGCAGACCCCGGGACTCTCTGGGGACCCTCGGGAGCCCCAGGTCCCGGGAAGGGGCTCTGGGGACGCTGCAGGAGGGTCCGCTCGTGCACGTGCGAGCACACGCGTGTGCCGGGATGCACAGGGCGGCCGCTCTGAGCACTGCTCGTGCGCGTGACCACGCGCGCCCGTCCACGCTCCGGACGCTCCTGTCTGTGCTGGGCCTCGGTCACCGTGGATCTGAGGGCCAGCCATCCCGGGGACACTGGTGGGGCGCTGGGACTCGGGGGTCACCCTGGCCCCCATCCCGGTGTCACCTCTTCTGGTCCGGGAGGCCGTGGCCCCTGCACTTCGCTCCTCGCTGGGGAAACGGCCACCCAGCGGGCCCTGGAGGGGGAGGGCCGTGGTCCCCGCAAAGGCGCCCGGTGCCACCGCCAGGCCAGGTCCCCGGGGCAGGGGACGCCGCCCCGGCGCAGCGCGTCGGGAGGGGCGGGGACGCGGAGGGCGAGGGGCTCTGCGCACGCGCTGTCTGGATGCGCAGGTGTCTGTCTCTACCGTCTGTCCGTCCATCCCTCCATCTGTCTCAGCCACCTCCTGTCCACTCCCCCCGTCTGCCTACTTACCTGTCGTCTGTCCGTCCACCTGTCTATCTAGCTGTCCATCCATTTCCTCTGTCTGTCTGCCATCTCTGTCACCTAACTCCTTCCGCCCGGCCGTCTACTCACGTGTCTGTCTGGTCCGTCTTGCCTGACCTGTGTATGTGCCCGTCCGTCCACCCACCCACCCTTCTGTCTATCCACCCCCCACCTGTCTGTGCTTCCCCACACCCCCTGTCCCCACCCGTCTGATCCACCCTCCGGCCACCTCTGTCATCTCTCTACCTAGAGACAGACGCAGGGGGACAGAGGGACAGACACAGGGGGACAGAGGGACGGACGCAGGGGACAGAGGGATGGACGCAGGGGGACAGAGGGACAGAGCTGTGAGCGTGTCTCAGGAGCTCCCTGAGGCTGCAGCGGCTGGGGCTGAGCTGGGGCCCCAGAGCCGGCCCTGCCCCTGCCCCTGCCCCACAGCCTCAGGGGGCTCCCCCTAGTCTGCTGCTGGGCAGGGGCTGCCTGGCGGGCTGTCCTGGCCACCTGGCGCAGCAGCGAGTTCCTCCCGCAGGCCTGGGCCCTCTGGACAGCCCTCCTGGCGCCCCAGGAGACCGCCCCTGATCGTGAGTTGCCTGCCCGCAAATTTGTTTTCTTCTTCCCAATATTGGCCTGGGCACATTATCTCCCCAAAGAAAAACTATTCCTCAGCCTCCTGGTGACTATATTTTGCTCGATGAGACACTGGCAGCTTCAAGGAAACAGTTTAAAAACACAGTTGGTGAATACCGCCCTGCATCTTCTTTCTTCTTGTCCCCATTCCTGCTGGCTGGAATGTGAATGTGATGGTTGGTGCTCAAGCAGCTATTGTGGACCTTGAGGAAAATGCCCATCTACAGTGTAGACTGCGTGCTGCCTCTGGAATCCAGTTATGTGAGTGAGAAATGGCTTCTATTCATCGGAGCCGCTGGCGTTTGACTTTTCTCTCAGCCAATCGTAATCTTAATGGATGGTACAGGGAGAAAGTATCTCTCTTGTCTGGTCTTCCCTAGTAGAATAAGGGACTCTGAGCTGCTCAGATTGACTAAAACACAGGGGACGTGTCCCCTGATGGGAGGTGGCAGGGGAGCAGGGTGACAGCCCTCCCTGTGAGCCCCCGTCTCCTTGTCTGCCAGATGGCCACAGGGTCTCCCATGCAAAAGGGGCAGCCTGTCCACTTATGTGGCCGCGCTCCCCAGGCGTCCTGCCCGGCCCTGGGTGTCCTGGGCGCAGCCCTCAGGAGGGAAGGCCCGGCCTAGGTCAGGGCTGGGGACTGCAGCCCCCCGCCCAGTCGGCCTGCCCTCCGCTTACCTCTTGGGGTGCTTTGGTGCGGCTGAGAGGCCAGGGGTTTGCGACAGAGACCTCGCGGCCTGTGAAGCTGAAAATACCTACGCCAGCCCCTGGCCACGTCCCCTTGGCAACCCCGGAGGGACGAGGACCAAGAGGTGAAGGACTTGAAGCCGCTTCACCGCGAGGAAGCCCCCGATGCAGAGCCCCGACCGCAGCTGCGCGCTGGCTCCAGGCCACGCCCTCGGTACGTGGGACGTGGGACGTGCCTCCCTCCACTGGGCGGGGCGCGTCTGTCGTCCCAGCGCTCGGGAGGCTGGGGCAGGAGGATTGCAAGTTCAAAGCCAGCCTCAGCAAAAGCAAGGCGCTAAACAACTCAGTGGGACCCTGTCTCTAAATAAAATACAAAATAGGGCTGGGGAGGTGGCTCAGAGGTCGAGGGCCCCTGGGTTCAGTCCCTGGTAAAAACAACGGAACTGGGGCGGGGCGAGGGAGGGCGGAGGAATAAGAAGCGGCGGAGGGGATGGGAAGAGGCTCTGGACCGTCCTCCCAGCCTTGCCGCCCCTCCCTGGACTTTATGCCCCAGGGGCAGCTGGGGGCTCCGGATCCCGGAGGAGCTGGAGCAGCCCCACAGGCCTCCCCTTGGCCTTCACGGTGGAGGCCCAGCCTGGCGCCCGCCCCCCCAGCAGCTCCCGCGCCCGCCCCTCGGGTCGCATCCAATTCCACCCCCGCTCCTCATCGAAATGAGAAATCTGAGGCCCGGCAGCCACCGCGAGCTGATAAGGCCTGCAGGTGAACCTCCCGCTTATCACCACCGGTCACCTCCTCTCCAAGGACTTGCTTCCCTTAAAAAAAAAAAATGCCTGGAATGTGCAATGAGGTTGGTTGTGACAAAGGAAAAAGAAAAAAAAAAAAAAAAAAAAAAGGCAAAAGAGAAAGAGGCCGTGGAACCTGGAATCTTCTAGGCTGGAGGAGGCAGGAGTCCTGCAGCCTCCTGGCCTCCACGGCCCCCAGCACCAGGCCCAGGAGGAGGGGCGCGGGGCTCCACGGGTTTGTGTCCCCGCCGCGCTCCACCTGCGTCTGCCCGGTCAACAGATGTGTTCGCCAAGGACTCGGCAAGAGGGCGGTGGACACGGGCCTGGCGCCCCCCCCCCCACACCCCGGGGCCTCCCCTCAGCCCTGGCCTCCCCTCAGCCCTGGCCTCCAGGCCTCCGCTCCAGGTCCCCATCCCGGGGTCTCCATCCTCTGTCTCTGTCCCCCTGGCCTTTGTCCCCATCTGTCCTCCGCCCACCCACCTCTCTGTCCCCAGCGGGGCTGGGTCTCCTGCTGTCCCCCTCCCTGCCCTCCCTGGACACTCTGCTCTTCTGGACAGTGTCAGCTCTCCCCGCCGACGTCCTCCCCGTGCCTGTCCCTCCAGTCTCTCTGGCCCTTCCAGGACCTCCACTGAGTTGGAGGGATCGTCCTCGGCCCTCGGCCCTCGGCCCCTCCTCCTCCCCGCACCGCGGGCCCAGACCCCGGGGCCACAGGGGGGGCCCTCTCTTCCTCAATGCCCTTGGTCCTGGCTTGTGCCCTAGTGGGTCTGAGGGTGGCTCAGAGTTTTGGGGCAGCTGACCCCACATAGTGCCTCCTCCATGTGGCAATGGGGACTAGAGTCCTTGTGAGTAAAGGTGGCTCCTGAGGCTGGGAGACTGGGAGGCTGGGAGTGGAGGCTGGGAGCGGAGGCTACGAGGCTTCAAGTCAAACCCGACCAGCCTCTTGCCCACGAGCTCAGGTTCCTGCACATGCCAGTCACTCAGGCAAAGTGATCAGGACTCTGCTTAAGAGTCAGGCTTGAGTTGGGTGTGGTGGTGCACACCTGTTATGCCAGTGACTCAGGAGGCTGAGGCAGGAGGACTGCGAGTTCAAAGCCAGCCTCAGCAATGGTAAGGCGCTAAGCAACTCAGCGAGACCCTGTCTCTAAATAAATACAAAATAGGGCTGGGATGTGGCTCAGTGGTTGAGTGCCCCTGGGTTCAATCCCTGGTGCCAAACAAAACAAAACTAAACTAAACTAAAAAACAATGTCAGGCTAGAGCCAAACAATGTTTCCACTTCTGACTGTGCCACTTCCTCGCTGACAACCCGGACCAAGTCATTCAACATCTTGGAATCTGTTCCCTCATCTGCAAATGCAGAAATGGACAGCACCTGCCACAGGTCAACGTGGAGTTCAGACTGCTTAAACTATGAACTGCATTTGGGATACTGCCTGACACATTCTAGCCATACGTGCACATTAACTTTTGTTATTATCATAGGAGAATCGCCTTGGGTCAAAAGGGAAAGGGCATTTTAGTTGGGGTCTTGAGGTATGTGCAGGAGTTCGCCAAGCTTACAGCAGACCCTCCGGGCTGATGGCACAGCACGAGTCGGTGTCATTTCATAGACGGAGACAGAATTCCAAAAGAGGGGACGTACACCTTGCTCGTGACCAAGAATCCCACAGCAGAGAGGGTGGCGGCTCTGCAGGTGGATGTCGACTCACTTCAGTCCCGGCCGGGTCGCTCTAGCTTGGTGCACGCAGGGCTCTCCCTGCTCCCCCCCTCCCCTCCGTCTGTGCGCAGGCTCAGGAGGGCCTGGCCGGCCGCTGGGCTGGGAGGGACCCGGAGCCGCGGGCAGTGGTGGCTGGTGTCTGGGTGTGGGCAGCCCCGGAGCCCCAGCCGGGGCGGCGCAGAGCGGGGAGCTGGGCCGGGGGTGGCGGCTCCCGCCCCCCCCCCCCCCCCCGTCTGGTGCCCCGCCCTCCCCAGAGGGGCGGTGCCTGGAGAAGGGGGCGGAGCTCTGCGGGCTGCGCGGATGGTCCCTGCCCGCAGGCCCTGGCATCTTCTCCCCGTGGCTCGGACCCTGGGCTCGCTTCTGGGGGGACGCTGCAGAGGCCGGGCGTGCGGCTCCGAGGCCCAGCTGGACGGGCTCCCGCGGTGGAGGGCGTCCGGAGGAAGGACCTGGTGGCTTCTGCCACCCGTCCCCAGCTGGGCCTCGAGGGGGCCGTTGGGAGACCCCGAGGCAGGGGACGCAGGTGGCCTTGGATCCCTGGCTGTGGACACCAGGAGGTCGCGAGTGGCTGAGGCGACGCTGCCCCTGGCCTGTTTGTTACGCAGCGGTGACAACCTCACCGTGACCCGGGGACGGGCGCATCCTCCGACCTGCGGCTGCGACGCTGAGGGAACGCCGTCCCCTCCGAGACGCCCACTGACACTCAGTCACCTCGCACCAGAGTCCAGAGGTGGCCCTCGGTGCCGCATGGGACGCCTGCACAGGAGCCCCGGAGGCCCGGGGCCGGGGGTTTGGGAAGCTCAGCCGCGTCCCCGCCTCAGTCACCCCAGCCCAGCCCGGGACCGCAAGGTGGCGTGGGGTGGAGGGTGACGCCCTGGGTGCCAGGCGGGGGTGGACGCTGGGCTTCCCTGGCGTCCCTGGGTCCAGCTGGGTCAGTCCTGCGTCCCAGGTGCGCCTGTGCCAGGGTAGGTGCCCGGGAGCGGAGGCCGAGGCCCTGAGGGAAGCCGTGTGGGGTGACCAGGAGGTGGCAGCAGGGGGACGGAGGGAGACGTCCTGAGCTGCTGGCCCTCACCCCGGGCCCTGGGAGCCCCTGCCGTGTCCAGGTGGCCCAGGGACCTTCCCGAGCAGAGCCGGGGGTGGGGGCTGCGGGCGCTGGCCCTGGGGGCCATCGGGCCCGGGGAGGGCAGAGGGCCCGTGAGGAGGGGGCACCACCACGGACACCAGAGCCCGGCCGTCCACTCTGGTGACGTCCGTCCCTCCCTCAGGCCCAGCCGCCTGGGGTAGCCGTGGGGCCGCCCTCCAGCTCTGGCCTCCGCCTGGCCTTGGCCCCCGGCCGCCCCAGGACTCTCCTCGGCCCTCTGCTGGCCCCCGCCCCTCCCGGGTGCCGTCCTGGTCCCCTGCCGGAGGCCCCGGGGCTGTCTGGGGTTCGGACCCCACCACGGCGTCACCACGGCCTTCCCTGGCACTGGCCTCCAGGAGCTGCCCCTCACCTCCTTCCAGAACCGTCCCTGACGCAGGTGGCACTGTGGTGACGGGGCCGGCTCCCGGAGTCGCCTCCAGAGGGGAGCGTGGCGTCCTCGGGAACCGGGCAGGACCCAGCGGCACGGCCGTCCCCCTGCTTCAGACCGGTGCCACAGGCAGCCACTCCGCGGCTTGGCGTCAGGGGACGGTGGCCTGGCCACCTCTGCGGCGACGCTGGCCGCGGGGCCACGCCTGGCTGTCGGTGCCCGCCCGCAGGCGGCTGGGCGTCCTCACGGCGCGGTGGCCACCCCCCCAAGGCCCCGCCCCAGAGGAGGAGGGGAGCCGGGGCCGCGGGTGACCTCTGTGCCCCCGCCCCTCCTCCACACCTGCCCTCTCAGGCCTCGCCAGGGCTGTCCGTCACCGCGGGCGTCGTCACTCTGTCCTTTCTCAGGAGCCCCCGCAGAGTGTGGCAGCACGTCCCAGAGCCCCACACCTCTGCTCTGCCGGGGCTGGCTGTCCTTCTCCGGGCCCTGGGGCACTTTGGGGACATGGTCCTCTTGCTCGGGGACACAATATAACCATCGTCCAGCCTGGGCCAAACCTGAGTCCCCAGGGCCATCGCGATGTGCGCGGAGGGCGCTGGATCTGGGCTCACGGCCCCCGCCGCGCACCGAGGAGGCTGCGACCTCTCCAAGGGAGGCCCAGGTAAAGCGGAGGCAGCAGGTGTCCTGTCCAGATAACACAGACACCGAGGGCACCGTCACCCAGGGGACAGCCGCTCACCTGGCAGAAGACAGAGTGCTGTGGGAGTGACTAAGTGTGACACGGGGTGGGATGGAGCCTTGGAGAGCATGATCGGGAGGTCTTCCCACGAGGCCTGAGGCGAGGGGGAGCCGGCTGGGGGCGGGCGTTGCAGGCCGAGTTCAGCCCGTGCAAAGGCCCTGAGGTCGGAAGGCTCGGAGGCGTCCAGGCTGGGCCAGCGTGAACGCGTCCACAAGGCCGTGGTCGGAGCTGGGACTGGAGTCTGCGGGCGGAAGCCACCATCCAGCTTAAGGTGGCCTTATCTCACCCTGGTGTCGGGCATGGAGTTGGGGAAATGCCCACCTGGTACGTTTTCAGAGCCTGTCGCCCCTCTCCCGCCTCCCTTGGTCTCTCATACTGACTGACCCCCACCAGCTTGGAGGTGGCCCCTGCCCCGACCTCACGATGCCCTTCGGGCTTGCCCCTCCCTGACCCGCTGTGGCTCCTGGCCGGCCACTCTCCGCTCCCTCTGCCCGGTGTCACCAGGGCCCACACCCGCCCGTCTGGGGCCCGTGGGCCGTCCAGGGCATAGGCCACTGCATGCCCAGCCCACCCGCCCTCCGGGGCACCCAGTCCATCCAATCTACATACACAGGTCCCCAACACAGAGGTGACGGGAACGGTGACATCCTCATCTAGGTGTCCCCGGGTGCCCGGGGTCTGCGATGGCCTGGGCCTCCTGAGGTGGAGGAGTCGCTGTGCTTGTCCTGTGTCCGTGACAGTTTAATCGGATCCGGGAGTCAGGGGTGTCACCTTGTGCACCTGCTCATGGGGACAGGGGGTGACAGTGGGGTTTTCTGTCCGGGCTTGTTTTACACCAGGCAGCGCTGTGGGGCTGGAGGGGTCAGGGCCAGAAGGGGCCAGGGGTGGAGGGGCCGGGGAGGGGCGGGGTGGGGAGGGGCGGGGTGGGGCCGGGGCGGGGCGGGGGCGGGGGGCGGGGTGGGGAGGCGCGGGGCCCGCCCCAGGGGGGCTGGGGTAGGGCGGAGAGGGGCCGGGGAGGGGCGGGGGCGGGGTGGGGTGGGGCTGGGGCTGGGGTGGGGCGGGGAGGGGGGGGGGGGGGGGGGGGGCGGGGAGGGGCCACGGCCACATGAGAGGCCTCCAGACTAGAAGGGAGGGCTGCTCTGTCCCAGCAGGCCCCCCGGGACAGGACGGCCCACCCTGCCCTGCTCCTCCTGAGGTCCCAGAGGCAGGGTTGGCCTTGACTTCAGGCCTGGCCCCCGAGCTGCAGGGGCCTGGGAGAGGCCGCGTCCTGCCTCCTGGGGCCCCCGGGCCAGTGTGGCCAGGGAGGAGGCCTTGGTGTATTGTGAGGCATCGTAGGTGGGCTCCCCCAAAGCAGGGCCTGAGACCCCAACTTGGGGATCAGGGAGGGAGCTGGAGGTGACCCCAGGAAGCAGCGCTGGGCTTGGGGACAGTGTGGGGGTTCTAGTGAAGGGCGGTCTTGATCTGATGACAGCCGAGAGCACCTGGGGACCCCATGCTGGGGACCTTGGAGGAACGGTGGGGAGTGGTCTTAGCTTCGAAAACCCCGAGGCAGGAAATAGGGGACGTGCTTGTTTCTGGGGTGCCGGCCACGGCAAGTGGTGTCCACCGCAGGTGCTCTGGGACCAGTGGGTGGAGAGGGTGTGGCAGGTAGCACCGTGGACAGCGCCACAGCCTACAGAGGGCACTGAGGCCAGCTGGGGTCAGAGCGGGCATTCTGGAGGAGGTGACACAAGGGGCTGAGACCCGACAGCTGAGAGTCAGGAGTGGGGGGGGCGGGAGGGAAGAGCAGAAGGGTCACAGCACAAGCAAAGGCCCAGGGGCAGGAAGGAGGGTGGGCTTTTTTTTCCCCCCAGTACCGGGGATTGAACTCAGGGGCTCTGAACCACTGGGCCACGTCCCCAGCCCTGTTTGGTATTGTATGTAGAGACAGGGTCTCACTGAGTTGCTTAGGGCCTCGCTGTTGCTGAGGCTGGTTTGAACTCGAGATCCTCCTGCCTCAGCCTCCCGAGCTGCTGGGATGACAGGCGTGAGCCACCGCTCCTGGCGAGGTGGGACAGGGTACAGGGAGGACAAGAACCCGCTGCTGAAGTTTTCCGGGCAGGAGAGGACTCTGGCCGCCACCATTACTCTCTGTGTCTGCAGGGACAAGTGACATCCTTCAGACGCCCCCCGGTGTCCTCACAGCCCCATAGAGCTCAGGGCCACACCGTCCAGGCTGTGAGGAGGCACAGAGGAGGTCACCTCTGCCACACTGGCTGGCACGGAGCCCTCTGCATGGCAGGTGCCCCTCCCCGCGCCCACTCCTGCCTTTTGACTTTGAGCCCTGTCCCCCCAGGGCCGGGCACATCTGGGGAGGAGCTGGGCCTGTGCGTGCGTCACTGATGGACAACAGTAGAGTGGCCACCTGGCCTTGGCCTGGAGCAGTCCCTTCTCTGCAGGGTGGCCGTGGGCACTGCCCAGCCCACTGCAAACTGCTGGGAGCCCATGCCCACCGCGGGCGGCGAGCGCTGAGCCCCGTGCCGGGCTGGAACGCTACGGGGGTGTCCCAGCCCCCCACCCAGACCTCCTCACCCAGGCCTCTGAGACGGAGATCCCAGAGAGCGCGGCCAGGGCCTGGCCTCCACCTGCCCCTCCAGGGGAGAAGCCCCCCGGCTGGGAGCTCGCCCGCACGAACCGAGGCCTGCGTGGGGTGGCACTGTGACAGTGCCACTGCTGGGGCACCGGCCAGGGTGGGCGCTGACCCGAGCCGGGTGCCTCCTGCCAGCCCACTGCAGGGCAGGGGTGGAGCCGCACCTGCTTCCTGGCCCCCCTCAGGTGTGAGGCGCTGGGGGCCGGGCCTCCCAGGACGGGGCAGCTGGGCTCGGAGTCCCGGTGGCGTCTCCACGGCATCCAGCGCCCGGCACAGCACCTGGCACACAGCAGACGCCAAGCAAACGCCAAACCACGCCAATGGACGGATGGACAGAAGGGCAGATGGACGACGGACAGAAGGAGGGGTGGGTGGGTAGATGGACAAGACGGGACAGAAGGAGGGGTGGGTGGGTGGATGGACGGGACGGACAGAAGGAGGGGTGGGTGGGTGGATGGACGGACGGACAGAAGGAGGGGTGGGTGGGTGGATGGGCGGACGGACAGAAGGAGGGGTGGGGTGGATGGACGGGACGGACAGAAGGAGGGGTGGGATGGGTGGATGGACGGTGACGGACAGAAGGAGGGGTGGGTGGGTGGGTGGGGGATGGACAGAAAGGACGGGGTGGGGTGGATGGACGGAACGGACAGAAGGAGGGGTGGGTGGGATGGGTGGATGGACGACGGACGGAATGGAGGTGGGTGGGTGGATGGACGGACTGGACAGAAAGGAGGGAGGAGGGGTGGGTGGGTGGATGGACGGACGGACAGAAGGAGGGGTGGGTGGGTGGATGGACGACGGACAGATGGAGGGGTGGGTGGGTGGTGGATGGACAGAAGGAGGGGTGGGGGTGGATGGACGACGGACAAGTGGAGGGGTGGGTGGGTGGATGGGGACGGACAGAAGGTTGGGGGTGGGTGGGTGGGATGGACGACGGACAGAAGGAGGGGTGGGTGGGTGGATGGACGACGGACAGAAGAGGGGTGGGTGGGTCGGGATGGACGGACGGGACAGAAGGAGGGGGTGTGGTGGGAGGATGGGACGAACGGACAGAGGAGGGTGGGTGGGTGGATGGACGGACGGACAAGGAGGGGTGGGGTGGATGGATGAGGACAGTGGAGGGGTGGGTGGTGGATGGACGGACGGACAGAAGGAGGGGTGGGGGGTGGATGGACGGACGGACAGATGGAGGGGGTGGGTGGGTGGATGGGGAACGGGATGGAAGGAAGGGGTGGTGGGTGTGGAATATGGGACGGGACAGAAGGAGGGTGGGTGGTGTGGATGGAACGGGAGGGGTGGGGGGTGGATGGACGACGGACAGAAGGAGGGGTGGGTGGGTGGATGGAAGGACGGACGGACAGAAGGAGGGGTGGGTTGGGTGGGATGGACGGACGGGACAGAAGGATGTGGGTGGGGGGGTGGATGGACGGACGGACAGAAGGAGGGGTGGGTGGGTGGATGGACGGACGGACAGAAGGAGGGGTGGGTGGGTGGATGGACGGACGGACAGAAGGAGGGGTGGGTGGGTGGATGGACGATGGACAGAAGGAGGGGTGGGTGGGTGGATGGACGGACGGACAGAAGGAGATGGGAGGAGTGGGTTGGGGTGGGTGGGGGACGGACAGAAGGAGGGGTGGGTGGGTGGATGGACGGACGGACAGAAGGAGGGGTGGGTGGGTGGATGGACGACGGACAGAAGGAGGGGTGGGTGGGTGGATGGACGGACGGACAGAAGGAGGGGTGGGGTGGATGGACGGACGGACAGAAGGAGGGGTGGGTGGGTGGATGGACGGACGGACAGAAGGAGGGGTGGGGTGGATGGACGGACGGACAGAAGGAGGGGTGGGTGGGTGGATGGACAGACGGACAGAAGGAGACGGACAGTAGGAGGGGGGATGGGACAGACAGACGGACAGAAGGAGGGGTGGGTGGATGGATGGATGGGGCGGGGTGGGGCTGGCTGTGGGGACTGAGTGCTGGGACGAGCTGGGCGCGGCCCCCGTCCCCCCCGGCCCCTGTCCTCGGGCTGGCGCACCACCCCCAGAGCGGCTTGCGGGGCCTGTGTCCGGGACCCCTGGCTCCAGCCTCGGGAGTGTTGGGGGTGCTGCCCGATGTCCCTCTGTCCCAGATCCCTGGGCGTAAGAGGCTGTGACAGCTCCGTGAGGGTCCTGGTCCTGAGATCAGGGAGCTGGACGGGGGCTGCTGGGCCGTGGCCTGGGGTCAGGATGGCGGGAAGGGTGACGGGGCGGGCCCTCCTCGGGCGTCGGGGAAGCTGCCAGGGAAGCGCCGGGCTCCAGAGGTGAGCCCTGGGCTGGGGCGGAGGAAAGGCGCCGAGTCTCTCCCTCGAGCAGGCCCAGGGCCTGTCCTCACTCTCCTGACCGTCCACTCGATGTCCCTCTTAGCCCGCCCCTCCCCCACTTATTGCTTTGCTCTGTCCACGGTCTGCCCACCCACCCCGTCACGCACCCGCCCACCAGCGGCCTGGCCAGCACAGGCTGTCCCCCACACACACACACACACACACACACCACCCACTGACCCCGTCCACCCTCCGTCTCACCTCACACTCCGTTACCCAACGCTCTGCCAGTGCTCCTTGGTCTGGGTCTACGGCTCCCGGCCTGGCGCACAGGGGTGCACTGCAGACCCTTGAGCATCGGGTGAACGACGGTGACTGGACTGAGAAGAAGGGCGGGACGGGGAGGATGCATGAGGGTGGCAAGGATGGCCAGCTGGGCCAAGTGAAGAGTGGGGCCTACACAGCCAGGCTGCGAGAGCCCCCAGCCCCTCCCAGAGCTACGTCAGCGCAGGGAGCCCCTCCCCTGAAGTTCAGTGTCTTCACCTGTGGAGTAGAGAGAACCGTGTCTGTCCTCAAAAGTTTTGTGTGATATTAGAAAGTGCATTAATTCATGTTCTTGGTCTTAGTTTCCCTTGGTTGCTGTAATAAATGCTGCGACCCTAGTGCTTAAAACAACATGGGCATATTCTCTGAAGGTTCTAGAGGTCAGAAGTCTGAGATGAGTCTTGCAGGGTGAAGTTGAGCTTTCAGCAGACCTGTTTGTATCAGTTTGTTTTTCTGTTACTGTAACAAAATACCTGAGGCTGGGTACTTTAATCAAAAAAGGTTCATTGAGCTCATAGTTTTGGAGATGGAAAGCCCAAACTGCATGGACCAGCTCTGCTCAGGTCTGCAAGGACCTCCCAGGTGACATCCTGATGGGACACTGTGTGAGAAGCAGAGACCACATGCTGAGACAGGAAGCCAGAGCTTCCAGGGAAGGCCAAGCTTGTCTTTATGACACCCTCTGCAAGGAGTTAACGGGAGTCCCAGGAGAACCAGTCAGCTCCTTCCAGGGGCAGGTCCCCAGCTCATCCTCAATCTGAATAAATATACGATGGGGTCCACCTTCTCAGCCACTTACTTAGTGGCCATTTGTGAAGAAAAATTCTTATCCCTACGTCTTGTAAAATGGTCTCAATCAGAAACTTTCCATTCTGAACCTGGGCTGGATGATTCCCTCCCTCCCTCTCTCTCCCTCTCCCTCTCTCCCCTCTCTCTTCTTTCATTCTTGGCACATTATGCCCAGCACTGTCCGTTAAGGATATGAAGTCACACTGACACACGTTCACCCTGCAAGGACAAATATCTGCACAAATGCTCTCTGGAGTGCCGTTTGGATCCGAGAGCAAGGTGGCCGCCCGTGGCCAACCTACCCATGCTCCAGTTCCTCACTCCTTGCAGACATTGCCAATCGATCACAGAACTACGTCCCAAGAGCTGGGCATTATCTCAACATAGGGTGACTGCGTCATTGACAATGCACGTGGGGACACTTTTAAGAACACAAAGGGGACGTGACTCGTGAGGATGTCTGAATCACAGTTGTAAACAGAGATGGCTAAGAAGACCAGGTGCTCGGCCATTGCACCTGTTGCGGGTGGCCATGACCACTGCCTACCGCACCGGGCACGTGAGAGCCACAGTATTGGCTTTTCCAGGTGCGGCTGTGTGAGGCTGTGGGGGACGGCGTGCCCTCCAAGGACACATGACTCAGGCCACCTGTTCTTTCTGGGATGGAGCCCTGCTGGGACTGCCCAGCTGCTTGGACGAGGTTCAGCCTCCCTCAGCCCCTCTCAAGTCCAGGGGCCACGCTGTCCTGCAGGGAGTGACCTGCCCTGCATTCCGTGTCCCCTGAGGAAGACTGCAGGCCTGGCATCTCGTGGGACGTTCCTGGGGAGGGACCGTCAGGAGTCTGTGTCCGCGGCTGGCTGTGAGGTCCTTGCTGGCCCCTTGCAGGACCGACTGGCGGGCACTCTTTACCACACGGGGGGTGAGGGCTGGGGTGGTGTGGTCGCGGGAGGGGCCCATCAGGGCAGCCGGCATCCTGGGTTCAAGGTCAAGTTCTGACCCTGTTGCGTTTGGCTGCAGGGCTGCCCCACCCCCACGTGTCATTCATCTGAGGTGCCCACAGGCCACAGTGCAGGGGCAACCAAAGGCTTCCACTGCAGGGGCGGGACCTTGGTTGACGGTCTTCACCTCCTCAGTTCACAGGCGGGCAGTGGAGGCTCAGAGGCTGCGCCCTGCTGGGTTGCTGGACGGATCCAAACCCGAGCTCCCATTCCGTTCCCGACCCCTTCTCCTTAGCACCATCTGGGAGATGGGCACAAAGAAACCTGGCTTCCGAGCCAAGGCATCGTTCCCCGCCAGACAGAGGTGGTAAGAGGCTGGACTAAAGACTCGAAAGCCCGATCCTAGCATGCAGAGATCAAAGCATTTATCCATCTCCTACTGTATGCCGGGGTGGTTCTACATTGACTTAATGCAAACTGCTTCATTCTATCTATTTATTTTTGGTACTGGGGATTGAACTCAGGGGCACTCGACCACTGGGTCACATCCCCAGCCCTTTTTTGTATTTTATTAGAGACAGGGTCTCACTGAGTTGCTAAGTGCCTCGCCATTGCTGAGGCTGGCTTTGAACTCGCGATCCTCCTGCCTCAGCCTCCCAAGTGCTGGGATGCCAGGCGTGCGCCACCGCGCCCGGCCAGGCTGCTGCTTCTATTCCCCAGATGCCACAGGTGGGCTCTCTGCCCACAGATGGGGAAACACCCTCAGAGGGTGCCTGGGTTCCCGTGGCCGGCTGTGGCGGGACAGGGATGTGACTGGCCCTGGTGGGTGCGGGCTTGTGTCCTGTCACCTGTGGCTTTCTCCAAGCCGCTCCGGTTGGGGCTGGTCCTCCGTCACCGCTGCCCGAAGCCCGCTGAGTGTCCGCCTGGGCTGTGCTGCGGACACACGGAGCACGGAGGAGGAGACGGTGCTGCCAGGCGTCGGGGACAGAGGTGGCGGCTCGTGGGCCTGCCTGACATCCTGGTGTCTGCCGTTCCTGAGCACTGACACGTTACCGAGCTGCTCCTGATGGGGACACTCGCGTCACAGGTGGGGGGACCGAGGCTCGTGGTGGGCACAGAGCAAGGAGAGGGCGAAGCCCGACCGGCCTCCCTCCTGTGCCCCGACTTTCTTCCTGGCTAGCCTCGGGGGGGACGAGGCCGGGCCACCCGGGTTCCCGGGCCAGGAAGGCCCGGAGCTGCCCTGCTCCTGGCTTCCCTGAGCCGGCCTCTGGGTGGGCCCCGAGGGACAGCCGGAGAGTGACGTGGCTTCCAGACCGAGGAGCGCCATCATCGCCCTCCAAAGCGCTGATGCCCGCGCGGCCTGCGAGGTGGACAGCGTCCCCCACGCCAGGCCTGTCTGCGCTGTCCTGGGGCTGGCGTCCCCGAGGCTGCCCTGGGCTCCTCTGCCACACCCGACCCCTCAGGCACCCCCAGCTGCCCGTGGAGGAGGCCTGGCTGGGCGCCGGCTGGCCACCTGGGGCCAGGCTCCACGGCCTGGTCGGAATCCGGGGGTGGTCTGAGGGCCCCCACGTGGCGGGACAGGGAGCTGCAGCCCCTAGGGCAGACCCCACCCCGCCCAGCCCAGGCCACCCCTGGGGAGGCCTCCCCGGCGCACCCGAGCCTCAGCCTCTGTGAGCGGAGCCTGGGGACGGGCCAGGCCCAGGCGTTGCAGGGCCGCCCGCCCTGCCCGGGCGCAGCTCCGGGAGCCCACGGCCAGCGTCCAAGCGGCAGGCCCCAGCTGCGGTCCCAGGCCGGAGGCCTCCTTGGCTGACCCACGTGTCTGGGGCAGCGGGTTCAGCCCGGGGTCAGCACATGGCGGGAACGGAGTGTGTGGGGGACGCTCAGGTCCACCCTCGGGTCCACCCTCGGGGCGGGGAAGCCCGGGCCTGTCCTGACCCCGCGAGTGCCCACTGTGGCCAGCGCAGGCTGCGCTCCCCCCGGGCCTGCCCGCCCAGGGGGTCAGCTGGGTCGTTGGCCTCGTTTGTGGGCACCGAGGGGCCTGGGCGCCAGCCCAGAGAGACCCCAGCCCGGGGCTGCGCTGCGGCCTGTCGTAGGCCCTCAGGGGTCCCGCCACCTCGCAGCGGCACTCGTCACAGGGTCCCCACTGAACAAGTTGATGTCCTTGTCAACACGGATCCCAGTGCCGCAGGGACCTGCCTCTCAGGGCGTGTCACGACCCGGCGGATGGGAGCCTCCTGGTGTGACGGCCAGTCCGGCAGGGGACCTCGGGCTTCCCTGAGAAGGAGGAGGACAGGCGGCGCTGGCCCTGACCCGCGCCCTCCTCCCCCTCCCCCGCCCTCAGCAGGGCCCGGACACCCGGGGAGGGACGTGCTGCCGCGGGGCCGCCTGAGGACGGGGCTGGGTGGCCCTCCTTGCGGGCTCCGGTTGGAGCCGAGGGGCCCCCAGGCCAGACCTCCTGGCTAGGGGCCAGCGGCTCGCCTGATCACCTTAGGAAGCCCCGAGTCCTGGTCAGGCCCGTGTCCTGCCCTCTCCCTGGGCCTCTCCTCACAGGCCCGGGGACGGGGAGCGAGCCTGCCTTGTGACATCGAGTGAAGGCGACAGTCTTCTTGGGGGGCCCAGGGGTCCTGGGCCTCGAGGAGGGGCCCGGGGGTCCCCTGACATTGGGGGGCGTCGGGGGGAGGGCTGGGTAGAAATGGGGAGGCTGGCAGTAGTGCCCAGGGCCACCTGCCACGGGGACAGGCTCTGCACCTCTAAGGCCGCAGCCCGACCCTCGGCTCGCGGGTGGACTTGAAGGAGAACTTGGAATGTGCCTGAGGCCGTGGGCGCCCTGGTGGCCCGAGTCCGCAGGATGGCTCAGCCTCCACCCAGTCTCCTGCGGGGGGTCTGAGCCCGCTCCTGGGCTCCCCGAGAGCGTGGGACGAGGTGGCCCGGCCAGGCCTCCTCAGGGGACACTGGCACTCCCACGTGCCCAGGAGACGCAGGAGCCTGAGCTCAGACACAGCCTGGGACTCCGCGGCGCCGGCCGCCTGTCACAGGCCCCGCGCAGAAAGGCCACCAGCCCTGTTCCGAAGGTGGACTGCACGTCCAGGGCCGGGGCTCCTCGTGCGGCCCTCTGGGCTGGGCCCCGCGTCTGCCCAGGCCGCAGCGCAGGAGCCACCGAGCTTCCGCACCACGCTGTGAGGAGACGCCGCGGTGTCGAGGACTGGGGTCCAGCCCTCACGCCTGTGGACTTGGACCTCGACCTTGGCCTCCCTGGTGGGACGCGGTCTCCCAGCGGGAAAGTGAGAGGGTCCCCCTGCCATGTCCCTCTAGCCACCCCCCCACGGTACCCTGTCTCCCCGCGAAGCCCCCCAACCCGCAGCCTCCAAACCGCCAGCCAGGATCAGATCGCCGCGGCCTCCTCCCTCCGGCCCGGCTGGGAAAGATCTTTGAACAAAGCCACCTTCCTGGAGAGCCATCGATTTCCAAGTCCCCAAGTCCACCGCGCTGTGATTTCCTGACCAACGCGGGGCTCGGCAAATGGCCAGACCCCGCAGGCGGATGGACGCGGCTCCCCCGGGCGGCTCTCAGGGTGCCCTGTCTGCGTTGGCCTCCCAACATCCAGACGGCAGGGCCCCCGCCAGCAGGAGGGTCCCCGGGGCACCTGGAGGACGACCAGACTAAGACAGAGGTGGGACCCCAGGCAGGGGTCCTGCTGACTTTAATCCCATCATGGAAGTCCCCAGGGGACTGTGGCTTCCAGGGCCCGGCGCGGAGCACGAGGGTGTGCTGGGGCCGGGGGAGGGGCCCAGGACGCGGACATTAGCATTCTGCTGCTGCAGGTTTCTGGGCGCTGCCTGCCTGCCGTAGGAGCATCGATCTGTTCCAGCATTTGACTTTCAACCATGACAAAACTGTGGGCAAATTAATTGTTCTCCAGGATATTAAGCATCAGAGTCCATTAATCCTTTCTGAGCGAGATGCTCACAGAATACTAATGGGGAGGGTTCCCGGCTGCCCGGTGATCTTCCTGTCACCAGGGCCCCGCCGGGCCCGGCTGCCTATGCCCCCTGGGCTGTGGGTGCCCAGGGCCGAGGCCCCCCCCCACGTGCTACCTTTGTTTGCCTTTGTGGCCCAGGACAGGGGGACCAGGTGGACCCAACCTGAGACCTCCCCCGCCCCCACCTGGACGTCTTCTCCCCGGGAAGCTGCAAGATTGTTTTATGCAAATTCCAATATCTGTATGCAGGCGCGGCCGCGAGGAGGAACACGGGAAATAATTACCAAATTATGCACGTTGAGTTGGTTTTCCTGAGCCCCGAGCCCCTTAAAAGACAGAGAAAACACACACACACACACACACACACACACACACACACACACAGCATCGTCAGCGTGGGAGACAGACAAACGAGCCCAAGGCCACGGTCACCCCTGGGCAGCAGGAGGACCCCCAGACCCAGGCCGCCACCAAAGGTCCAGGTGTCCTTGGGCCAGTCACTTCAGAGGGGAGGATGGCCTTAGACGTGGAGGCGGGCATGGTGATGTGGGGTGCTCTGAGCTCGGGGCTGACCACAGCGCAGGGCAGGCCCGGGGACCAGCGGCCTCCTCTGGCTCCGCAGACCTTCCCGCCTCTCTAGGGTGATGGGGTTTTGTGCCCCAGCTCACCTCGGCGGGGCTGGTCTGAGTCCATCATCCTGTCTACAGAGGGCGGCCAGAGCCCCGAGGACCAGGGGACACTGATCCCCAGCAGTGGACGCGGGCAGAGCTCTGGGCCAGTCTGCTGGGGCAGGCCGGCACCCCTCCCAGGCGGGCAGCTCAGTGCCAGGAGGAACAGGGTGTGGTTCTTGTCTCCTACCTCCTGGTGCAGCCTGAATGCTGGGAATTTACTGGGGGGGGGGGGGGGGTGTCACGCCCCAATTTAGCGAATCCCAGATCTATCACAAAGGGAAGCTAAAATGACCTCCACCTCCCCGGCCACCATCACCCCCACCGGTTACGGAACTCTTAGCACTGAGCACTTCCACAACATTTCCAAGCCACTGGCCTTTTGCAACCACTTGTATGAGTTGGGGCCTAATCTCTGCCCTTCCAGATGAGAAAACTGAGATCAGAGAGGCTGATCCACTTGCCCAAGGCCACACAGCAAGTCAGTAAATGTGCTGGGATTTAGACCTGCATCTGTCCGGCTTCAAGGCTCCCTGGCTAGCCTATTATATATGTGGCTTCTCTTTAATTCCTCTCTCTCCCTGTCGGGGGTGGGGGGTGACTTCCTCACCCCCTACCTACTCGCTTCCTCCACACCTGCCCATTTCTCCCAAGTTACGTCCCTGGACTACAGTGGGCAGGGAGAAAACCCAAGCTGCTGCTTGGTAACTGCATGGATATTTGCGCACGCCTAGACACCACACATGCCTTCTGCACGATTTGGAGCTAAATGCAGTGTTACTTAATTAATGCACATGTAACACTTGAGAATATTACACCTATTAGAACTCGCGGACAATTAACACTCTGGGGCCGCCGCCATGTCCCGCAGGCAGAGGCTTGGACTCAGTTCTGCGGGGAGTCCACACCCACCGCCAGTCCACCACCCCACCTCCTGTTCTTTCTCTACCTCCTTTAGTTTTACCTTTTCTATATTTAATCTCCCAGTACCTCTTCTGTAGTTAATCTGGCAATTTGACATCCTTGCATGGGAAAATTATTACACATAAAACACCATATTATACATTAGGTGAGGTATAAAACATTTCTCTTTTGGTAGTGTTTTGGGCAAAAGACCTTTCTAAACTCTCTGTACAGCGGGGCTGATGGGTCATGAAACATTTTGAATTTTCTGCATCTTCTCATATTTCTTGTTTTAATGTTTATAAAAGGGAATAAACAGTCACCTCTTCCAGGGAGCATTCCCTGATTGCTCCAGCCCATGCTGATGCTTTTCTCTGTAGATTGTTCTTACACACGTAAGAGATTATTGGTTCCAGGAGAGGCTGGTTGTTACCCAACTGGGGCATCCAGCCCTTTTAGATGGAAGAAAAGATCCAGAGATTTTTTTTTTTTTTTTTAACCTACTCTGCTCTTTGGAGCTGCAGAGGATGAAGTAAGATCTGGGCGTTGTGCAGACCTGCAGCCGGGTCCCCTCGGCACATCCATCTTCCCGCCTGTCGAAATGGACGCGCCACTTCTTTAGTCTCGGCTTCTCGGTCCTACATGCAAAGAAACCAGGCCCGTGCGGGGTACTGTGGCACCTGGAGTAGTCCGTCAAATACGCATCCCCTACCGACTGCAAAAATAGTTTGTTGAGCGCCTTCTGCATGCAAGGACTACGATGATGACTAAGATGGGTACGTCCCCTGTTTCCCTAGGCTTCCAGTCTAGCCCGGCTCAGGGCGATAAGCGGGGACTCCTGGCTCTCGACATGTGTGAGGACAGAAGTAGCCAGTGGACAAGGTGGTGATGGGCGGGGGCTTCCTATCGTGGTCAAGAAGGGCTTCCCTAGGTGGCCCCCTTGGAGGAAGGACACGAACACAGGAGCAGAGTGGATGCAGCAAGGAGGTGTGATCAGTGCCCCGCCCCTCTCTCCCTGTCAATCACTGATCCCAGGGAGCCCACTGGAGGGCTGTAGGGGTGTGGTCCAATGTGGGGCAGGGAGGATCGCTGGGATTGGACGCAACTGCCCTGAGGAAAGCAGTCCTCAACCAATGACAGGCGAGCTCTGGGGTATCACTACCCCTGCTTCCTCGCTCCCTCACCTGGGTAGGTGACTTTGAAAAGCCTGTTCTACCCAGGGTCCCTGCTGGCCTGCGCTAAACCTGCCATTTAGTGTCCCTTCCCAGAGCCCTCCCGCGGTCCCTGCTCCTGGTTCCTGAATCCCATCCCAGGCCCGCTGGCCCAGGGGTGCTTATCTGGGGCTCGGTTGCTGGCCCAGCAGGGTCAGGAGTGCCACATTTCCCTGGATCCCCAACGTGGGTCCCCCTGAGATTTCTCTCCAGGCCCCTCCCCAGCCCCCCAGGGGCCCCTGGACCCCTGGTCCTCAGGCTAGGGGGATTAGCAGGGTCCCCAGGGCTGGCCTTGGGATCCACCCCCAACACTGTTTCCAGCGGGAGGGAGAGCCCGGCTTTCAGTGCCCACTGGCGGGAAATTAAATAATGTTCCTTTCTGCTGCTGTGAGCCGGAACAGGCCTGGCGGAGCGGGGAGGCTGCGGCGATTGGCAGCTCGTGGCGAGCCCTAAATCAAAGGAGCCGATGAAATTTCTAATAGCGGGAGTGCGGCTGGCATCGGCATATAAATAAAGTTCCCCTCTTGAAAGGCAGTGTATTCCAGCCTTGCGCCAAGGATATTAAGCCCAGAGGACCAGCGGCTGCGGCCAGGCTGGACCGAGGCCAGAAGCCAGCTGGGCCTGGGCGCCGCGAGTCCTTCCCCAGCTGCGGCCCTGGCTGTTCTTGAAATGGCCCGGGGTTGAGCTCCTGGTATGCCCAGCCCCGACTGGGACGGGTGTGCGTTTGTGACACACGGCCACAGGTCGACACCAGAGGTTTTCATCATTCTCACCGCCCTGCTGGGCACAACAGGGCTCAGAGGTGTTAGGTGTTCTGCCCAAGGTCACACAGCAGGCTCATGGTCCCCTGTCTCTGCAGGACAGGGAAGGGGGAGTCAGAGTCAGGTCTGATTCCACGTCTCGCGGCCACAGAGGGCCTGAAGCCATTTCTCAGGCTGACCAGGAAAGGTGTCTCTGTCCTGCCCCCCAAGCCAGTCCTTGAAGAAATGAGCCAGCCCATCTGAAACGTCTTTCCAGATGCCCACCGGCCACGGAGGTGGGAGGACACAGGTCCACAAACACCCCCACAGAGCCTGTCACACCAGCCCAGCTGGACTCTGAGCTCGAGAGCGCTGGAAACAGACTGCCTGGGGTCCACTTGTTCCCACCACACTGGCTGTGCAGCCTGGGGTAAGTTACCTACCTTCTCTGGGCTTCAGATTCCTCACCTGAGGAATGAGAATAAGAAGAGCACCTGCTTCCTAGTGTTGATGTGAGATACAAAGAAAATGATTTATGTAGAGGACTCAGAACACGTGGGCCCATGTAAGTTCCCTAAAGACAGGCTGTACTTTCTTACTGGTAAAACCGATCTCCCTCCCTCCCTCCCTTCCATCTTTCCATCCACCACCATCCACCCACCCATCCACCCATCCATTCATCCACCCACCCATCCACCCACCCATCCACCCATCCATTCACCCATCCACTCATCCATCCACCCATCCACCCCATCCATCCACCTACCCATCCATCCATCCATCCACTCATCCATCCACCCACCCATCCACCAATCCATTCACCCATCCACCCATCCATTCACCCATCCACTCATCCATCCACCCATCCACCCATCCATCCACTTACCCATCCACCCACCCATCCACCCACCCATCCACCCATCCACTCATCCATCCACCCACCCATCCACCCACCCACCCCCATCCACCCACCCATCCACCCATCCACCCATCCACCCACACTCACCCATCCACCCATCCACCCATCCATTCACCATCCACCCACCCATTCACCCTACCCACCCATCCATCCACCCATCCACCCATCCACTCATCCATCCACCCATCCACCCATCCATCCACCCACCCATCCACCCACCCATCCACCCATCCATCCACCCACCCACCCACCCATTCATCCACCTACCCACCCATCCATCCACCTACCCATCCACCCATCCACACTCACCCCATCCATCCACCCACATCCACCCCATCCACCCACCCATCCACCCATCTATTCACCCCATCCACTCATCCACCCACCCATCCACCCCACCCATCCACCCAACCCATCCACCCATCTATTCAACCACCCACCCACCCATCCACCCCCCATCCCCCCACCAATCCATCCACCCACCCCACCCATCCATACCACCCACCCATCCACCATCCACCCACCCATCCATCCACCCACCCACCCACCCATTCATCCACCTACCCATCCATCCATCCACCCACCCATCCACCCACCCATCCACCCACCCATGCCACCCATCTATTCACCCATCCACCCATCCACCCACCCATCCACCCCCCATCCACCCACCCATCCACCCATCTATTCAACCCATCCATCATCCACCCACCCATTCACCCACCATCCACCCACACCATCCACCCATCTATTCACCCATCCACCCATTCCACCCACCCATCCACCCACCTACCCACCCACCCACCCATCCATCCACCCATCTATTCACCCATCCACCCATCCATTCACCCATCCACCACACCACCCACCCACCCATCCACCACCCATCCACCCACCCATCCCCACCCATCCATCCACCCACCCACCCCCCCATTCACCCTCCCACCTACCCATCCATCCATCCACCCCACCCATCCATCTACCCATCCACCCACCCCCATCCACCATCCATCCATCCATACCATCCACCACTCATCCATCCACCCATCCACCCACCCATCCACCAATCCATTCACCCATCACCCCCACCCATTCATCCATCCACCCCCACCCACCCATCCACCCCCATCCACACACCCCACCCACCCACCCATTCCCCACCACCCCCATCCATCCACACCACCCAACCATCCACCCACCCATCCCATCCACCTACCCCCATCCATCCACCCACCCATCCCACCCACCCATCCACCCACCCCATCCACCCATCCATCCACCCATCCACCCATCCACCCACCCATCCACCCACCCATCCACCCACCCAATACCCATCATTCACCCATCCACTCATCCACCCCATCCACCCACCCACCCATACCACCCACCCATCCACCCATCTATTCACCCATCCACCCATCCATTCACCCATCCACCCACCATCCACCCACCCATCCACCCATCCACCCACCCATCCACCCCCACCCACCCATCCACCCATCCACCCATCCACCCATCCATTCACCCATCCACCCACCCATCCACCCACCCATCCACCCACCACCCACCCATCCACCCACCCATCCACCCACCCACCCACCCATTCATCCACCTACCCATCCATCCATCCACCCACCCATCCATCCACCCATCCACCCACCCATCCACTCATCCATCCACCCACCCATCCATCCACCCACCCATCCACTCATCCATCCATCCATCCATCCATCCATCCACTCATCCATCACCCATCCACCCACCCATCCACCAATCCATCACCCATCCACCCACCCATTCATCCATCTACCCACCCATCCATCCCCATCCACACACCCATCCACCCACCCATCCATCCATCCACCCACCCACTCATCCATCTACCCACCCATCCACTCATCCACCCACCCATCCACCCACCCATCCACCCACCCATCCACCCATCCACCCACCCATCCACCCATCCTACCCACCCATCCACCCATCTATTCACCCATCCACCCATCCATTCACCCATCCACCCACCCATCCACCCACCCATCCACCCACCCACCCATTCATCCACCTACCCATCCATCCATCCACCCACCCATCCATCCACCACCCACCCATCCACCATCCACCCACCCACCCATCCATCCACCCACCCATCCACTCATCCATCCATCCATCCACCCACCCATCCACCATCCATCCATCCACCCACCCACTCATCCATCTACCCACCCATCCACCCATCCACACACCCGTCCACCCACCCACCCATCCACCCATCCATCCACCCACCCATCCATCCATCCACCCACCCACTCATCCATCTACCCACCCATCCATCCATCCACCCACCCACTCATCCATCTACCCACCCATCCATCCATCCATCCACCCACCCACTCATCCATCTACCCACCCATCCATCCATCCACCCACCCACTCATCCATCTACCCACCCATCCACCCATCCACCCACCCATCCACCCATCCACCCACCCACCCATCCACCCACCCACCCACCCACCCATCCACCCACCCATCCACCCACTCACCCACCCATCCACTCACCCACCCACCCACCTGTCCACCCACTCACCCATGCATGCTGCTGTGGCCGCAGGGTCTGGCGCATGGTTGGCCTCTATATCTAATTTCCTGTGACCAGAAATGCGAGTGCAGTGCCGCCTCCGGGTCCTGGGCTCCTGGCTGGTCGGGGTCTCCCAGCACCTGTTGTCGCGGAGGCTCCAGGAACCTGGTGGATGGGCTTTACAGACACAGCAGGTGTCCAGGAAGGACCCCGAGGGGGATTCAAGGCTGCAGGAGTGAAATCTGGCCTCAGCCTTGGGGTCAGAGAGGACCTCCCTGTGAGGGGCAGCGAGTCCTGGAGCCCCGCCTGGCCTGGCCCCCAGCCCATTGTGCAGAGGAGCACGCTGAGCCCCAGGGTGGCCCACGCAGAGCCAGGGTGGCTCTGGGCTTGGCTGCCTCTGCCCAGGGCCTCCCGCAGGAGCACCAGCTGCCGCCAGCTGGGAGGTGAGGAGCCCGCGGAGCTGAGTGGCGGGTGCCCTGGCCCAGAGGTCCTCCGCAGCGTCACTCTGAGCTCTAGTGGCGGGAGTGCCCTGGCCCAGAGGTCCTCCGCAGTGTCACCCTGAGCTCTAGTGGCACTGGGGGGAAGCTGGGACCAGGCGGGCTCATTCGCAGCTGGACTCGAGGAGCTGGATTCGAACTCAGAGCCAGGTGCGGGTGCCTGGGTTGGGGCCAGGCCTGGCCTGCCAGGACCGCAGGCTGGGCTTGAGCCGATGTGATTGACAGGACCCAGCCGGCCCCACCCTCTGGGCCCCTGGTGCCCTCAGCCCTGGCTGCCCCTCCGGGGACAGATGCTGGGTCGCTCTGGGTTTCCCTGTCCCTGTCCCTGTCCTGTCCGGTGCCTGCTCCTTCTGTGCAAACTCTTTGTGATCGTGAATTTTTTCTTTCTGCTTTTGGAATCCAAGAATCTCTTGACGGGAAAATCGGTGCCTGGGGTTGGAGGAGTGCCTCCTTCTCCATGCGAAAGCCATTAGGGGCTCCGGGCCTGGCGTGCGCGGGCTCCCTCCCCGCGCCCTGCGAAAGGCTCCAGCTGTCAGCCAGCGCCCGCTAATGCGAACCAGGCCTGGGCAGAGGCCGCGTCAGGGCGCAGGTCCGCCAGCGGGAGGGCGGGGCTCGGCTGCCCTGGGCGGGGCTCTGGGGGGAGCCCGGTCTGGGGTCCGGGCTGGGGTCCGCGGGGGCTTCCCGTAGGCCCAGGCCCCTCTGGGTGACGCATGTGTGGTATGGCGGAGGTTGGGGGTTTGGGGCGGTGGAGAGGCAGAGGGCACCCGAGAAGGGGAGTGTGGGGTGCAGGCAGGGGTGCAGGGGACACGCCAGAGGGGGCCTTGGGAGAAAAGGGCAGAGGGAGAGAATCAGGGTAGGGAGAGAAGGTCATGGGTGGGGGCAAGAGAAGGGGAAGGGAGAGGGGGAGGGGGAGAGGGAGGGAGGGGGAGGGGGAGAGGGAGGAAGAAGAGGGGGGAGGGGAGAGGGAGGGAGGGGGGAGGGGGAGGTGGAGGAATGAAGGAAGATTTTGTTTTAATGGAGGGGGAGAGCAGGAGAGGTTTGGGGAGACCCAGGAGAGCTGAGAGGCTCCTGCGAGGGTTCCTAGGTGTCTGATGAGGCAGTTGGGACCCTCCTCTGGCCAGTGGCTGGAGGCCTGTTTGATTCCTTGTGACCAGGGCCCTGTGACCTTGGGCCCTGTGACCTTGGGCGAGTCCTGGCCCACCCAGGCCTGCTCCAGGCTCAGACCAGTCCTCCCCAGGGGCGCTGGAGGGGTGGGGGGTGGGCAGTGGGTGGGGACACTTCGCCTGGGGACCGGGGGCCTGGGGAGGCCTGGGGACCCCCCACCTCTGCGCCCCAGTGCTCTGGCGGGTGCTGGGCTTCTCTGCGGCTGGCCCAGGCCTCGCAGCTGGGGCTGTGGGACGGGGGTGTCCGCACCAGCCCTGGGGGACACCCACCCCCAGCTGCGGGCTCCTGGGGTCCTGCTGTCCTGGTCTGGCTGCCCGTCCCTGCCTGGAGAGCCCCTGCAGGACTTCGGGGTTACCCAGGGACGTTGACGCCCACGGACCAGGACCAGGGGACAGCGAGGCAGTGGACAAGGGAGGGGAGGGACGCTGTGGCCACCCAGCCCGAGCAGCTCTGCAGGGCTGACAGGGGTGTGGCCGCATCCCAGGCCTGCCTCACAGCAGCTGTCCCCGCCCCGCCCCTGCCCTGCCCCCGCCCTGCCGTCCCCTGCACTGCCTGCTGTGACCCCCTGTGGCTGTGAGCTGGCCAGAGCAGGTCACACCTGAATGCTCATCTTGTCACTAGCGCCCAGAACCAGCAGGTGACGACAGGACACTCTCCTCTCTGCCCATTCAGCCGAGGCTGCACTGAGGCACGAGGGGCCCTGTGACGCGGGGCCTGGGTCTCCACCTGTGGGACGGGTGCAGACAGGCCCTGGGGCTCCTGGAGAGGAGAACGGAGCCCGCGGGGCCACAGGGGCCTCTTCCAGCCACTCAGAGGAGCCCGGCCCCCGGCCCCCGGCCCCGAGCTCAGACGGCCCAGGGAGCGTCACCACCGGTGACCCTTGGGAGCCCATCTCCTGGCCTTTCCCGGTCCCAGTTCCTGTCCCGTGTTGGGCTCCCGACCCTCACCCTGCCACCGGAGCACGTCCTGTCCTGGGCCTGTCCTGGGCGGTGGCCCTGCCTCTCCCGGTTCGCCGGGGGGGAGGGCCTCCCCTGCACGCAGGCGGCTTGCCTGTGACCTCATGCTGGCCAGGACAGGGGTCAGGGCCACTGCAAGGAGACCAGAGGACGCCTGGGGAGGGAGGAGCCCGCCCCACCCAGGGCCAGCTGCAGCCTGGTGCTCCGCCCCGGCCCTCAGCGTCCCCTGCACAGTGAGGTCAGGGTGGCTCAGCACCCACGTCCTGCAGGGGACTCCTTCATGGAGACAGCACCCGGGGTTTTAAACCAGTCCTGCGTGTCCCCAAGGGTCCGCATGCTTCCGTAGCAGACGGGTGGAGGTCAGAGTTCAAAAACCCCAAACCAAATGTTCTCTGGGCTCTTGGAAACAGGTGAATTATGTCCTGCAGATAAGAGGGTCTTCCCGGCCGCTGAACCCTGTCCATGGGGCAGCTCACAACTTCCTGGAGGTGTCCCTTGCAGTCACTCATGGAGGAAGGTTACAGAAATCACCAAGTTGGAAGAGGCATGGAAGGGCATCTTTGGCAGTGGGAACAGAATATGCAAAGGCTCAGAGTCATGAAACAGGCTGGTGTTTACAGCATGGTAGTTCCCTGGGCCGGAGTGAGGGGTCCTTGAGGGAGTAAACAGGGTCATGGGTTTGGGGAATCAAGCCGGGGAGAGTGTGTGTCTGGCTGATTCATTTTAAGCTGGTTCACTTTTAGAAAATTTGTTCTAGGGGCTGGTTGGGTAAGTCATAGACAGTCGCCAGCTAGTTCTAAACTAGTCCGGAATGGGATGGACTGGTTCAGAAGTTGGTGTCTATGGCAATAATCCAAGTACAAGAGCCTGGTGGGCAGGGATGAGTCCAAGTTCAGAGACGGGTAACAGTGGCATTTACAGCACAGCATCTGGTGAGCTGTGGAAAGAGTGATGGAGAGGGAGATACTGAGTGTCAGGGCCAGACTTCAGGCTTAGGGGTATTCAGTGAGGTGGCATTTCAACACGCACATCAGGGACAAAAGTAGTGGGGTTTAAAAGGGCACAAGTGAGGACTGTGGAACTGGCAAGTGTATCAGTCACCAATGATCACAGTGATGCTACGTAACAAAACAACCACAAAAACTCAGTGGATTTCAGTGATCGACTATTTAGCTCATGTGGCCATGGGTTCCACTGCTCTGGACTGGGCTGGGCTGGTCCAGGTTGGCTTCACTGGGCACAACTGAGACCACGTGGCTGGATCCCATGCAGGCCAGCCCCTGAATGTCCTTAGGGCCACAACAGAAGCCCAAAGCCTGGAAATCCCTTTTTGATCCTGTTCATATCACTTTTGCTGGCGTCCCAAAGCCAGGGTCGGGGTGGGGACACCGTGGGGCACGTGACCAAGGCTGTGGCTACGGGAAGTGGGGCCGGGAGGGTTGCAGGGCCACAGGCCACACTCACAGAGCTGAGGCCGCAGACCATGGGCCTCCCTGAATCCTCGGACAGGAGGCCACAGACCACCAGAGCAGGGCTCTGGCTAATGGGAGCTGGACACCCCTCCCTTTACTCCCAACTATCCTCTGCCACGGGAGAGAAAACCCCTGGGCTCTTGGGGCTGGTGGAGTCCCTGTATGCCACGCACATAGTAGGTGCTCAGCTAAACATGCATTGCGGGAACCCAGCGGGGGGAGGGACCCTTGGTGGGGCGGCAGACGGGCCTGGCCCCAGGGTGGCTGTGGGTGGCTGTGGGGCTGGCACGACCCCTCTGAGCAAAGGCCTAGAGCCCGAGGCCCTGCTCTGAGCCCAGCAAGGTGGTGCCGCGGTTTCCTTGCAGAACAGCATTCTGGAGCCTCCGGGGTCCCAGTCCTTCTCCCCCGGCCCAGGAGGACGCGTTGCTGGGAGCCCCGTTAAGACAGGCTCTTCCGCAGCCCCGGCCACGTCCGGGCTGCCCCTCTCTGTGCGGCTGGCAGCTGGGGCGGGTGCAGGTGTAGGTGTGTCGCCCCCACGGAGCCGCCCGGGCCTCCTCCCCGCCAGGGCCGGGACGACTCCCTGAGAGGGCTCTTCTTCTCTTCTCTTTTCTAAGACAAGAAGCAGCAGGAAACTCCCCGGCGGCCTCCTGGGTCTCCTTTGGCGGTCTTTGTTCTATATTTAATTTTTTGTTCTGATCGCGGTCCGGGGGAGGGAGCGGGGTCTCCGGGGGTTCTTGATTCCTTATTTATGGCGAGAGCCGCCGGTCACTCTGATCGCGTCTTCTGTCCTTGTCCTACTGGACGTCCTGAAGGACAGCCTGGGGGCGGCAGAAGTGTGGGGACTCTCTGTCCCTCTCGGCCCCTGTGACCTGTGGGCGGAGGAGCCGTCCCTTTGGGAGTGACCCCTGATGGTGGCCCGTTGGCGGGGAGGAGGGAGCTGGTGTGATCTCCCCTTGGGGGTGGGGACAGGCTGGGGGTGTCCCCAGGATGCCTGTTGGCCGGTGCGCAGTGGCCCCATCAATCCAACGCATCACGTGACGACGGGTGACACCACGTATCTCATCTTATTTGGCCTCAGGTCCTCAAGCTGGCTTTCTGGGCCATGCCCGTCTTACAGGAGAGGACGCTGAGGCCAGGGGACTGTGGGGCCAGCCCAGGGCCTAGGGTAGACCCAAGTGTGCTCAACTCCGTCGCCTCGCCCCAGGACCCGGGTGCCACGAGGGGCCGGGCCCGGGGCTCCTCTGGGCTCCGGTTGGCAGGTGAGTGGCCGTGGAGCGGAGGCCACGCGTCCTCCCAGCACCGGGCTGTCACCACGTCCGTGCCACACGGGGTCCCTGGCTCAGGCAGGGGCAGTTTCTGGGCCCCGAGTGAATCCGTGGGTCCGGGCGGGTGTGAGCGTGCGAGGGGCGGGTGTGAGCTCGGGCCGCGCGTGCGCGGGGGTGTGCGGGGCCGTCCGCCCGGGCATCCCAGGGACGTGCTTGGGGACACTCCTCAGTGCCCTCGCGCCCTGGCCTCGGGGTCGCCCGGCAGTGGTGTCCCCAGCGTGACGCCGTGCTGAGTGCAGCCCAGGGACAGCGCTCGGTCAGGACGGGGCCACCTCCTGGGACTCACAGGCTCACACCCACCCTGGGCCTGGGTGACCTGTCTCCAAGCCACACCCTTCACCCCAGGGACGGGGGGAGAGGTGCCGAGTCCCCAAGGGCCACCTGCAGACCCCGCTGGCTGGTGGAGGCCCAGGGAGCCCTGGCCTCCGAGGTCCCCGGGGAAAGGCGGGGCAGCTGCCCACCAGCTGCCCGGCACCAAGTCCAGGACCCAAGGTGGCCCCTCCCGTGATGACAGGAGGTGGGGACAGAGGGCAGGGTTCCCGTGACCACTGCTGATGGGGACGGCGTGGGGACAGTGCAGTCACCTTGGCAACGCCTCCTGAGACCCGCATTCATGGGGACCCAGTGCCAGGCTCCAGGCTTGGCACCGGGGGCACAGGGACACCCCGGTCTCGAGGGTGGACGGGGCTCTGGTTTGGCGGGG
Source organism: Tamias sibiricus (assembly GCA_025594165.1). Lineage (NCBI taxonomy): Eukaryota > Metazoa > Chordata > Mammalia > Rodentia > Sciuridae > Tamias > Tamias sibiricus. The sequence continues at coordinate 21,983,758 of CM046664.1, forward strand.
CACGCGGCTCTCGCTCATGAAGGCCAGCCCACGGCCGGGGACGCTGCCGGCCCAGGAGCCCAGCTGCGGTCAGGAGGGCTCCCTGGAGGAGGAGGCGCGGGGCAGGAGCAGGCAGAAGGGACCCACGGGGCTGGAGGATGGCGCGCAGGGTGACGGGCGGGGAGGTGGCCTGAGAGGGTGGCCACCCCGACAGGGCCGTGGGGGCGGGGTGGCCAGAGCCGGGGTGGCCGCAGCCCGTCAGGAAGGCCCAGAGCCACGCCCTCCCCAGACGCTGAGACCGGGGTCTCCTGGGGACCTTCCAGAGGCCTGGGCGCGTGGGTGGGGGTGGCTGCCCGCGTGCTCAGCAGCGGGGTCACTGCCCCTTGGAATCTGGGCTGACTCTGTCATTTGCTTTGACCCATGAAACGCTGTGACGATGACAGTCTGGGACTGTCGGGAGTCAGGGCACAGGAGACGTGGGGCGTCCCATGAACTGTCTCGTGTCTCCACGTCCTGACGCCGGCTTTTTTTTTTTTGGGGGGGGGGTCCAGGGATTGCGCTCAGGGGCACTTGACCACTGACCCCACCCCCAGCCCTGTTCTGCATTTTGTTTAGAGACAGGGTCTCCCTGAGTTGCTTAGGGCCTCACTGTTGCTGAGGCTGGCTTTGAACCCACGATCCTCCTGCCTCAGCCTCCCAAGCTGCTGGGGTGGCAGGTCTATGCCACTGTGCCTGCCCTGACTGCCGTCTGTGAGGATGCCCCACCACACAGAGGGAGCCACCTGCAGAGAGACGGGCAGTCAGGGAGCCTGAGTTGCAGAGGGGGTGTGAGGAAGGCCCCAGGAAGGGTCCCAGCCCCCGCTGCCTGCCAAGGCCTCGAAGGTCAGAAATGAAACACCCTCCGGGCCTTTCCTGAGTTCCAGACCTGCGGTATCGTGGGCGAGACTAAATGGGACGGTTTATCACCCAGCCAACGACAGTCCCATGGTGGATATCAAGATTCCCCAGAGATGGCCGGGCTCGGTGGCGCACACCTGTCATCCCAGTGGCTCAGGAGGCTGAGGCAGGAGGATTGCGAGTACAAAGCCAGCCTCAGCAAAAGTGAGGCCCTAGGCAACTCAGACCCTGTCTCTAAATACACTACAGAACAGGGCTGGGGACGTGGCTCAGTGGTCGAGGGCCCCTGAGCTCCATCCCCAGTGCCCACCCCCAAAATAAAAACAACAGATTCCCAAGAGGTGAGGAGAGGCTTCTGAGCGGGGACGGAACTCTGGGGTCTCGCGCCAGGCCCGGGCAGCCTGCCCGAGGGTCATCTGGACCCTGTGCAAGTCGGCGTGTCCTCGCGTCTCCCGTGGGAGCAGCCCTAAAGCCACAGTGAGCGCAGACGAGGCAGTTTCTGGCTGCAGCAGGCCGCGGTGACAGTGCGCCAGTCTCCGTGCGCCCTCGTGGGCCAGCCGCCAGCCGCGTCCCTGTGCGTTTCTGATCCTCCTCCAGAGGAGGCAGCCGAGGCCCAGCAAAGGGAAGCCTCCTGCCCAGGGCCACCCGCTGCCCAGGGCCAAGGCCAAGGCAGTCCTCGGGGACCATTCCAAGGCACTGTTCCCCGAACCGCGGTCCCCGAACACCAGTCCTAGGGGGCCTGTGGACAAACCAGTTTGGGAAGTGCCACGTGTTTTCCTCTAGACGATCGATGCTCGTCCGCAGAGCAAAGGCTCGGACACGACCTGGGGAGAAGAGCAGCCAGTGAGCTTGCCCGCTTGTTTGTTTATAGTAGAATTGAACCCAGGGGCACTTAGCCACGGAGCCACGTCCCCAGCCCTGTTATTAAAACCTTTTTTATTTTTTTATTTTGAGACAGGGTCTCGCTGAGTTGCTTAGGGCCTCACTCAGTTGCTGAGGCTGGCCTTGAACTTGTGATCCTCCTGCCTCAGCCTCCTGAGCCACTGGGATCACAGGCGTGCGCCGCTGCGTGCGACATATTTTCTCATTTTGCAGCCGTGGGGTAAGCGTGTTAGCAGCTTCCTATTGCTGTAATAAACACATGAGATGATCAGTCCGTAAAGAGGAAAGGTGGAGTTTGGCGCAGAGTTCTAGAGGTTTGCACAGTCTGCGGCCGGCAGGCCCTGCTGGGTGGTGCCAGGCAGAAGCTCAGGGCGGGAGCTCCTGGTGGAGGAAGCTGCTCACCCAGTGACCAGAGGAAGCAAAGAAAAAAAGCGGTAGGGGCCAGGGTCCCAATATCCCCTCAAGGCCACACCCCAAAGACCTAACTTCCTCCCCCAGGCCCTGCCTCTTAAAGGTATCACCACCTCCTAACATTACCAGAGTCTTGGACCAAGTCCTGTCAACCCACCAGCCTTGGGGGGACACTTGTTCACACCACAGCAGTAGAAATAAGTTCAAGAGATCCATTGCACAGGACAGTGACCACAGTGGACAACCATGTGCACTAATCATGGGGGAGGCACCCCAAGACGGCAGAGCTAACTGGGAGCACAGAAAGGACCAGATCCTGTGCAGACGATGTTCTCTCCCACACAGACCCGTCAATGCCAAGGTCAAGCTCATACCTTAGGTGCAGTCAGAGTCACCAACAGCAAGGATGAAATAGAACAAATGTGACAAGACACTGTAATAAGAGTGGCTTATTTCTGGAAATTTCCACTTCATCTTTCTGTGATCGACCATGGGTAGCCGAAACATGGAATACACAGGTGTGGATCGGATCGGTGGGAGGGGGCGGCTGTTTTGTAGTCGTTTCTTTTTCTTTTTCTTTTTTTCTTTTTTTTTTTGGTACTGGGATTGAACCTAGGTGTTCCTAACCTAACCACGGAGCCACATCCCCAGCCCTTTTTATTTTTTATTTTGAGACAGGGTCTCGCTAAGTCGCTCAGGGCCTCCAACTTGCGATCCTCCTGCCTATCCTCCTCAGCCGCCGGGTGTCGGGGGTGCACCACCCTGCCCAGCTGACTGTATCGCATTCTTGAAATTTGCTCAGAGACTAGATTTAAGAGCTCTCACCAAGAAGAATCAAGTGCGAGGTGGAATGCCTCCGCTGATACGTGTGATCGACTGTCTCCACAGTTCAGACTCGTTTCTGAATAGCAGGTTGCACGTGATGGCCACATGTGATTCTGATCTGTCCATTAAAAAATGATAATGGGATGAAATGAGGGGTGAGCGTGTGTGGCCTAAGCGTGGCCGCGGCCTCACAGCCGCAGGGCTCACTGTGGGGCCAGCCTCTGGCACAGTCACCCTGTTTCCGCTACACTGGGGGAGTGTGGACCCTTTTATCAGCCAACTCCTTGTGACTTTCCCTAGTTGGGTGGGATCAAGTGACACCCTGGTCACCTGCTGTGAGCGAGCCCTCCTGGGACGCCGGGAAGAGAGGCCAGGCGCAGGGGTGGTGTGTGGGGCAGGCAGTGCCACAGTAAGAACCAGGACGTTGGGCAGCTGGTGCGTCACCCTCGCCTCCTCCCCACAACCCCACAGTGGCGAGAGCTGTATGGTCCTTTGTGCGCTGAACTTTGTTAAATGTGTTGACCCAGGAGCGACGAGGAAGTTTAACTGCTCGATGGTCGTGAGGAGTCTTTGGTGGTAAGAACCCAGTTCAAAGTGATGTAAAACCAAACCAAACCAACCAACAACAAAACCAACAGAAGGCCAGAGGGAAAGGCATTGGCTTCTGTGACTACAAAGTTGCTGTTCCAAGTAGGCTTCAGGTAGGGTTTGATCCAGAGGCTTCCTTCATGATGGTGGATGTGGCTGTAGTAAATGTTCAGCCTCGTTCTGCACCATCCCCCAGGCCACAGAGCGCCCTCTGGTAACTCCTAATTAAAAAAAACAAAAACAATAACAAACAAAAAGCTTTTCCTATTTCTCCGCATGTTCTGTCACGGGCCTGGCTGGGTCCCATGACTTCTGCCCCGTTGTCTGTTTCAGGAGAATGGAAAGAGCAGATGGATTCGATCTACCGGGTCCTACCCCTTAGGTGAAAGGTGGGCCGATCCTATCTGAAACACTCAGTGAGGATGAGGGAGAGGTATTTCCCCCCAGAGAGAGAAAAAAAAAAAAAAAAAAAAAACAACGGAGCCAGAGGTGGGAGGAGGAGGTAGACGCAGGGCAGCCGTCACCGGGACCCCTTGGTCACCAGGGAGCTCCAGATCACGGCCTCGGTTGTGTTCGGAGGCACCTCCGCCCGCCGTCCAGGGCTCTCACACTGGCCACAGACCCCTGTGGGAGACGCCACCTTCCTCTGTTTTCTGCAGGGTTTTCGGAACACCGCGGACTGGGCTGATCGTAAACGAGGAAGGCTGATCCGTCTCGGGGCTCTAGGGGCTGGGGGTCCAAGTGGCCAGGGCCTCTGGGCTGCAGATGCCCTGTCGAAGGGCAAGCAGCCTGGTCCACGATGGAGGGCGCCGTGCTGACCTCGTCCTTTGATTCAGGGCTGCTCTGCAGCCGTGACGGCTTGATCCCGGCATGAGGCCAAAGCGCGGGGACCCGGCCCACCTCTCAGTGCCGTCATGATGCGATCACACCTCGCTCGGCTTTGGAGAGGACATTCAAACCCCGGTAGCAGGGGCCGTCTCTGGGACTCAAGATGCCAGGATGAGGCTCTCCAGACGGAGGGTCTTATAGGGTTCACTGCCTGTCCCCAGTGTCTGGGACATCTCCCTTGAGGCCCCACCAGCTTTAAGACTTCAGAAAATACTTGGAAAAATGAATCGTCTACACATGATCATCAGCAGCCTGGGCTGGGGTCCCGACTCCCCTGTCTATACCAGCGAGACACGAGCACCTTCCACAGCTGCAGAGAGGCAGCGACCTCCCCTTCCCGGACAACTGCACGACATCTGGTGGGCTCTGGCACGTCGCTGAGAAGGGACCCTCCCCAGGTGCGACGAAAGCAGCTTCAAACACAGTCTCTCTTAAACCTGCAAGGCAATGGGACCCCCTCGCCCCAGTTTCTTTGCTCCTGTGCCTAAGAAAACAGTGCCGAATACGGTGATTGCAGGCAGCCGATCAATTAGCCCATGTTCAGGGACCTGATCATAGCAGCCAACCTGTGATTGCCCATCTGCATATTTATCTCTTAGCATTAATTATGCACCATGTGGCATTGATCCCCACAAGCAGGCTCTAGCGGATGCTGAGGAACAAGGCTGAGCATCCCGGCTGGAGGAGGGTGTGTGGGCGGGGCCTGGCCACAACCCAGCCAGGCCTTGTGTCAGATTGAGCGATGCCTTCCCATGGGTGGCGAGGACTGAGAGAGGGCTGGGGGTTACAAAGTGGGGACTGGCCGGCTTGATCCAAACTGCAGGTGTATTTTGTTTGGCCTGAACAATAACAACACTTTTTAAAATGATATAACCTATTCTGTCTGGTCTCCGGGGTTTGCTGCAGTCTCCACCCCTCCCTATTGCTTCAGCACCATCGACCTCCCTCCTGGGGATTTCAACCTGGCTCCTTTGGACACTGGAGTTGGCACTTAGCCTTTTCTTTTTGTTATTGGGCCCCTAAGGACCCCTTTTAGACTGTTTTTCCTACTAGCCCTTGCACACCAGTGAAATTTTTAAAACCACAGACACGGGGACCTGTGTGGGACCTTCAGCAGGATTCTTTTTTGGCAAAGTCCATCCACTTTGGGAACATGTGCTCTGCAGGAGGAGCTCTCGGGCTACCTCTGGTGTTTTTCATGAGGGGTGGGAATAAGCAGGGGTCAGCCATGAGGGGGTGGGCCCCGCACCGTCATTTCTCTTTTAGGTTCCCAGTTGAAACCGCCCTGGGCCTTGCTGCTCTCCTCTTCCTCCTAAAGCTCTTAGCACTCACCCTCCACCACTTCCTCACACTGTCCTGCCTTTCCCAGCTCCTCACAGGGCCCAGAGGACCTTGAGTAATCCTCTGACCAACTGAAATATGTGTACATGGGTACGGAAGTACCAGAGGGGACGTCCCCCAGGGAGTCTCCGTCACTAAACCTGCATTTGCAAATTAGAAAACAGAAAGCCCAGAGATGGCAAGGGTTTTCCCCAAGGCTGCTCAGCAGGTCTAGAAGAACAAAACAACCACAATCAAGTTTAAGGCCAAGTAGGGTATTGCATCTACCCCACTAACTCCTAGTGCAGTGTTAGTGACCTTTGAGCACTTGGACCTGGCAAAGAAGTGGCGCTTAGGAAGAGTCGTGATGTGCATGATGCATTAAAATACTAAAGGCTCTGATGAGTCCTAGAAAATTGTGAAGTGAATGAGCTCTAGATTCTCTTTTTGTTTGTTTGTTTGGGGTACTGGGGATTGAACTCAGGGGCACTCAACCACTGGGCCACATCTCCAGCCCTCTTTTGTATTTTATGTAGAGACAGGGTCTCACTGAGTTGCTTAGTGCCTCGCTGTGCTGAGGCTGGCTTTGGACTCGCGATCCTCCTGCCTCAGCCTCCTGAGCTGCTGGGATTGCAGGTGTGCGTCACTGTGCTGGGCGAGTTCTAGACTCGTGCAACACTGCGGGTGGATCTCACCATGTGATGTTCAAGGGAAGAAATCAGACACAAAACTATAATGCCATGATTGATATTATTGATATTATTTTTCCATTTATATAAAATCTCCAATCAAGCAGGGCACAGTGGCAGCCACCCATAGTCTCAGCTACTTGGGAGGCTGAAGCAGGAGGATCACTTAAGCCTAGGAGTTCAAAGCAGCCTGGGCAACACAGCAAGACCCCACCACAAACAAACAAAACCAAAAGAGTACAACATCAAGTACTAGGTACGATCCATGACACTTGATGGTGGTAGTGAATGACTATGGTACTGACTTGTGTATTTGCTACACTGTGCTTTTAATCATTATTTTAGAGTATACCACAGCTATCCAGGTGTGGTGGTTTATGCCTGTAATCCCAGTGGCCTGGGAGGCTGAGGCAGGAGGATTGTGAGTGTGAGGCCAGCCTCAGCAACTTAGTGAGACCCTGAGCAATTTGGCAAGACCCTGTCTCAAAATAAAAAACAAAAGGGGCTGGGGATGTGGCTCGGTGATTAAGCACTCCGGGGTTCAATCAGCAGTACCAAATAAATAAATAAATAAATATGAAACAACGTATAAAGATGCTGTGGTGAGACGGTCTGCCGGGTCGTGCCAGCAGCAGCCTCGTTCGTCTTGTGCTCACTGTGAAAACTTTTCTTTTCTAATGCTGCATTTTTGACTGCATCAAGAGAGGGATCGACGTCCACCCCTAGATTGGGGCCTCGGTGAAGAAACCACCTTTATCAGAACATGTCCCCGTCCTTAAGCAAGGCACTTGTGACATTATTCTACAGTTGACAGAATAAAAGGCCGCACAGACCTTGGCTCAGAGGATGGGCTGGGGGAGGCAGGAGTGGAGGCTGGAGGTCAGGCAGGAGCTGCTGCAGCCACCCCAGCCCAAGGTGGCGGGATGGAGCGCAGGAGGACTCCTGAGAACTGAGCAGGTGACCAGCAGCCCTGGGGCTCTGCGTGCGTGAGAGGGCTTCCGTCTCTGCACCACAAGCTCCGGGACCTCTTGACCATGGTCCCTGGCCCCCAGAGCCAGGAGGCCAGCTGCACCTTCCCAGGAATGCCCTTCAGGCCAGAGGACGTGGAGGCCACGGGAGAGCCCGGGGAAGGGCGTCCAGGAAGAGGCCGGGCCCTGCATGCAGAGAGAGGGTGGGCCTCAGCTCTGTCCGCATGGGGACCGCCACCCCCGGCCTGCCTTCGGCCATTGCTGGGGATCTGTCCACTGGCCACCACACCAAGGCGGGCGTGGAGCTGGTCAGGCTGCGGCCTGAAGCGCGAGGCCGCAGGTGGGGCTGCGCCCCGTGGAGGACACAGCCCCTCAGGAAGGCCCCCAGCCCGGGCATTCTAGCACCTTCTCCCCTCCCAGGGGGGGCCGTGGTGTTTTCTGTCTGGGCAGCCGAGCCTGGCCGTGCTGGGGAACACAGGCCCCTTCAGAAGTGCCCGGTCCAGGGAGCTGTCGGGCCCTGACAACCTCTTGAGGGGGGGTGGCGGCGGGGCCAGCTGTGTAAATGTTTTCGGGTTTCCTGCTGAGCCCCGGGCTTGAGCCAGCGCCAAGACAAGCCGCGCTCGAGTTTTCTTTGGCAAGGCCGCGGCTCAGGAATGTCAGGCGGACTCTGCAAAGGGGGCGGCTCGTCGGGGGGACTTCGGGCTGAAAGCTGAGGCCTGGGCAGGCTCTGCCTGCATCTAATGACCGTGTCCCCAGTCACAGCCAAGGAGCTGCAGTCTGCTGGTCAGATGGGACATGTCCTCCTGCTCACGCCTGCTTCTAGAAGGGGCAGGGGCCTGTTGGGGGCTCTTGGTGGGTTCCTAGGGTGGGCATGGGCAGCTGGGGGGCTGTGGGCAGCCAATGGTGCTGGGGCTTTCAGGAGGGAGGTGTGGACTTCATGCTGGGCCCCAGGCTGAGGTTGGGGAAGTGCCCACCTAACTCTTCTTGCTTACGTCCACTTAGTTAGGTGTGACCAGGAGCTTCAGTGTCACAGAAGATCTGATTCAAAGCTTCCACGTGCAAAAGCCTCTGGGGGCAGGCGAACAACCTAGAGAAAAGAAGCTGGACAGGAGGGAGGCAATAGGGAGAGGTGGGGACTGGGGCAACCCAGGAGCTCACACCCCATGGAAAGGGGCGGACGCTTCCCAGCTCCAGATGGCCGCAGCTCTGCGGGAATGTGACCCTGGTGTGCTCCAAACTGCAGAGACCCCAAGAGAGACCGAGAGTCTGTACTTTTCTGTGAAATCTCTCCATCTTTAAGAGTTGGGAACTTCTTTAATCAAAAACAAAACAAAATGATGAAGCAAAAACTACATACATCTGGGAGCTGGGTGAGGCCTGTGTGCCACACACGTGACCTCTGGCCTTGCACTGGACCCGCAGCTGCAAGCTGAGTGGACTGAGGCGCACAGTGACGTCGTCTGCACAGCAGCAATCAGGGCCACACCGGGGGCGGACCCCGGCGTTGGCCGAGCTCCCTGTATCTGGTAGGCAGAGGTCAGCGTGCCCGCTTTCCAGTTGGTAAACTGAAGTCTCAGAGAGGCAGCGTCACTTGACCCATGTCACCAGTTAAGTGGCAGAGCAGGGTTTGCAGCCCAGGTCTGTCTGAATCCCGGCACTGGCTGCAGTCAGGAGATCCGCCTTGGTGTTGGAGGTTGTTTGGTTAATGCAGAGTCGTATATTCAGCGAGCACTGGCCGGACTCTCGCTGTAGCTGGGTGCTGGGCGCGGAGCCCTGCTGCCGCCCGCGGGAGAGCATCCCTAACGTGCGTGCGGCACGGAGGCAGTGCAGCTCCAACTCATCATCACCACCACCAACACGCTCTACCTGTCACAGGGCGGGTCCTGCCCGGGTCACGGGGAGCGGGTGGATTGGGAAAGGAACTGTAAAACTATGGATCTAGGTAGCCTACTTTTCATGAGGCCCAGCCTCCTGGGCCTCAGAGGGAGGTTCCGACTGCCTCCATGACCTTGGATCAACACTGCCATCCTCATCTGTGAAATGGGCAGCAGCTTGACCCAATCAGAATCACCAGGCAAAGAAATTTAACTCGTCTCAGCAAGACCAGCTTGTGCCTCCAGGGGCTACGGTGCTACTTGCGAAGATGCCGGTCAAGGAGGAGGCCGGCGGGCCTGGGGCAAGCCAGCCTTGTAGCAGGGGCTATGTAGAGTCCAAGAGTGAGAGTGGTAATGGCCCAAGACCTGAGCCCTTCTCTGTGAGGCTGGAAGTCCCCAGGACAGCCTGACATTTACAGTTGGCAAAGCCAGACAGTGAACCCAGCCCTGCCCCTGCTCATGAGCCTTCACTAGCTCCCTATTGCCCCTTGGTAGTGAGAGGCAGGAGCATGACAGGCAGGCCCGTGACCCCAGGCCTGGCAGGTCCTTTCCCACGCACTTGGCTGTCAGACAGGGTGAGGTTCAGCTCGCTGTGTTCCCGTGTTCCCATGGAATTCCAGGGGAAGCGGGGAGATGGGGACCCAGGAGAGAGCTGGAGTGAACCTAGGCGTGGCCTTCTGGGTGGCATGTCTGGTCCTGTTCCTCCACGACAGTGCTAACTAGAGGGGAAGGCCACTTCTGGGTGGGGTGGGTGCCCCTTGATCCTGGCCCTCATGGGGCACCGCTGTGCCCAGCACAGGGAGCCTCATGTTGCTCAGGGAGTGCGGCTGGAGCCTCAGGCTTGCCGTTCTTCCCATCCTACAGAAGGGGAGACTGAGGCTCAGGGAGAATGAACCCTGCTCCTGTGAGAGGAGGCCTGCACTGCAGCCCGCCCCCCCCCTGGACAAGCCTTTAGGAGGGCCTCCTGTTTTCCCCACTGCCCGACACCCTCGCCTGACAGGAGGGAGGAGCCCTGGGGAGGCGCTTACCAGGGCCCCAGCTGCATGGGGGGCCACCCCTGCCACACCACGTCCAACCGACGCTTCCCACTCACTTTACCCAAAGCGCTCTGAGCAGAGAGGCGCTCACTCCAGGACTTCCCTCAGGGCTCCTGGGGGCTGCCTGGTGGAGCCGGGCAGGGTTGGGGACTGTCCCTCCTCTGGGCCATTTGGGAGCCGGTGCCCAGGGAGCCTCCAGAGGAGGGTGACTTGGAGCTGGAACACGCCGGCCCTTCCCTGCACATAACGAGCAGGGAGTGCGCCGACAGATATGCTAATTTCATTATTCCTGTACATAATTACACTCTGGAAGTTGGCAGCCTTCTAGGCAGTGGTGGAGGGCAGGGACTCCCCCAACTGCTCGGTGCTGTGGTGTGGCTTCAGCTTCAGACCAGGGACCTGATTCATTCCGGAGGCCTGAGATAGGAGGCGCCAGCCCCCGGGTCTCGGCTTCCCCTTCCTCCTGCAGAGCTCTAGCCTTGCCCGTGGCTTCCCCCACTCCTGGGGGTGCGGGGGTGATGGGAGCAGCTCCCCACCTTCCCCACAGCTCCGCTCCTCCCATCCCGAGGTCATATAAGAAATGGACATCTTGGTGTGGAGGGGACCAGGGAGGATTGGGGGCAGCCTGGAGTCCACGGAAAGGAAACAGAAGGGCTTCCTGGAGGAGGCGGCCCAGCTGCCCTTGTCGAGGGGAGAGACGGGACGGGGACGATGTGGGCAGAGGCCGAGAGGTGGGGCCACAGGCGGACGGAGGGGCTGGTGGAGGGCGAGGGCGGGCTGGCAGGTGCTTCTAGAACACCCTCCTCGCGTCGCGGCCTGCCCTTCCGCCCACCCCACTGATAAGGCCTGGGAAGGGGCGACGGGGTGGGGGTTCCGAGGCCCATCGGTTGCGGGGGCCTGGCGGGAGCCCGCGGGGAGAAGCAGGGCGCAGGCCGCGGCTCTGTCCTGGTCCCACAGCCAGCAGCCAGCGCGGGGACAGGGACAGGGCGAGGGGTGTGAGAGTCCCACCAGGGCGGCCCGGGGCCTGCCTGGCTGGACCCGGGGGAGGGAGAGCAGCTGTGCGTCCCGCCGTGTGCCCCGGGCGGGCCTCGGCTGGAGTGCGGGCCTCGGGTAGGACGTGCCAAAGGCAGCGCGGGTGTGTGGCTGCGCATGCGCTGGTCTGCGCACCGTCTGCGCATGCGCGAGCGCCTAACGCATGCGGAACGCGCATACGCAGTGATGATGTCTGCTCCGCTGTGTGACTCGCGGCCTGGCCCAGGCGCATGCGCGTGGGTGTGCCTCAGAAGGGGACTGGAGGCCCGAGTCTGGGTTTAGTGCTTGAACCCACGAGGCCCCACCGGGCTGCCCCTTGCGCTCCGGCTAGGAGAAGGCGCTGGGGTGGCCTCGAGTCCATCCTAGAACCGTTCCCGCGTACTTGGCCTTGATGTGGGTGGAAATCCACCCCACGCCGCTCCACCCGCCCCCCGGGCTGAGCTCGGCTCCAGGGGTGCAGAGGGCGGCTGTGGCAGAGCGAGGAGGGAGCCTGTGGGCCTACTGTGTGCTGACTTACTATGTGCTGAGCCCCGCCTGGCCTTGCTGTCGTGCTAAACGGGAGGACCTGGGCCCCGTCCCCACTGGCCAGGTGGCCTGTCTGCGCTCCCGGGAGAGGCCTGAGTCCCAGCGGAGCCATCAGGGCTCGGCCAGGCTGGGAGCCCAGAGCTGGGAATCTGCACCCCGCCAGCCCAGGGTACCTGCCCCTGCGGCTGCCCGCCACCCCCTCCCCACCAAACCTTCCTCTTAGAGAAGGGGGACAGCAAGTCAGCAGCTGTTGGGAGACAGGAGGAGCGCGCAGTCTCCATCCAGGTTAAAATGGAGACGGAGGGAAATTGATGTGGTTCCACTCTCCTCGTGTCTCTGGATCTCTCCCGGAGCAGTAATGTATTCCCCCTTCTTGCTAACACACTTTTTAAAATGTTAATAGACTGTAAATTACTTTTCTTTTTATACTTCTTAAAATAAGCGTTTCCTCTTGTCGATGGCGAGAGATGACGCTGGAGTTACGGGCCTGGTTTTATTACTGTCGAGATGAGATGGACTGTGGAGAGCTCATACAGCTTTTATAGGAACTATTTTATTTATAAGAATTTTCCTAATGTCAGATGAATGTGACACGCCTGGCTTCTTTTTGCCCACTCTCGAGAGGAGGGGGCACTGAGCATGGCCTGAGTCAGGGGTGCATTTCTTTATCCTGAAGCCCAGATCCTAGAGGAAGTGATCTTCAACAGCCTGCACAACAGTCTCCTGGTTTCTACTTGCTTGCATCCCTCTGGTGACAGGGAGCTCACTCCCTACCGAGGTGGCCAGTCTTTCCTGCCTCATGAGCCCTGGCTCTGCTCTCTGGAATCAGGGAGGAAATCTCTCCACAATCTAACTTAGGATCCTCCTCAGGATCATTCCCTGCTCTGAAATAGCCTCTTGGTCCTTTAAATCTCTCTCCATCCCTTCACCATCTTATCCAGTCTCGAAAACATATTCAGAATTCCTTTCTCAGAGATCAGGAAGACCACTTGAACCTTCTGTTAGTTACCAAGACCAGTCTCTCCCAAGATCACTTCTGGAATGTCTCCATTCTGCTCATGCATGTAAGGATCTCATGTTCAAATGGATGTCGGCAGTGCTGGGTTAAAGAAATATTAGAAACTTCCTCTTCCTTTGCAGCAGGACTTCTCAGAGCCTTATATGATTTTATGTGACTCTCCAAAGCAGGTATAGGAGGTTGAGGTTGGGTGGGTCTGTACTTGTCAGAAAGTCATGCTAGAAGGGAACTACTCTCGTGGCAGACCTGGGTTGGAATCCCAGCTATGCCATATATTAACCCTGAGACCTAGAAATGCCTTCACCACTCTGACCTTCAGACTCTTCATCTGTAATGTGAAAGAGCTTCATCTCTGTGCCTAGCTTGTACGACAGGTGCAGCACAAGGAAATAAGTCAATCAGCTCCCAAGCTGCTTCATCTGGTGTAGCTATCTTCATGCATCTCCTCACTTGGGCCAGCCTCAACTCCCGACATAGCCTCAAATGTACCAAGCCCACCGCTGCCTCAGGTCCTTTGCACATGCTGCTTGTCTGCTGGAAAACCACGTTCCAGCTGCATCCTCATGGTGCTTGGTAGGGGCTCCACAAACAGCAGGCCCTCGATGCCCTCTGCTCCCTGACGCCTTTGGGCTCAGTCTGGCAAGGCCTGAACCCTTCCCTTGTCCTGATCGAGGGTGGAGCAAGAAGTTTCTCCCACCCCCACCTGCAGGTCCCCATTAAGGCAGTTTCCGGGAGCTCCGGGGCAGGGGTATGTCAGCTGGGCGTCCAGGTCTGTGCCCTGGCGTCCACCTGGCCCCTGGCCCCTGGTCCTGGTGGTCTCTGCCAAGGGCAGGCAGCATGCTTAGAGAGACGATGGTGATCCCTGCCGGCTGCCCGTGCTGGCCGCTGGCTTGAGCACTCCTGACCAATCGGCCACGGGCTTGTTTCCCTAAAAGTGACGTCACCTCTGGTCCCCTCTGACAGGACGCGGCTCAGCCTCCACAGCTCAGCAGAGCACGCATGGACGTCGCAGCTCCGATGACTGAATGTCTCCTTGGACCACGGGCTGGAGGGTGGAGGCTCTCCCCCAGGCTGAGAGGGCCTCTGAGGGCCAGGGCCGGCCCCGAGACGGGGTCACTGTGTGCCTCACGGGAAGGCTCTGCTCCCCTGAGACTTCTGCCACGGGTTGATCACATCTGGTATTCTCTCCCCCCCACCGCATCCTTGGTTTGAGGGGTCTGGAGTGAAGAACCAAATGGCCTGGATCTAAAACCCCACCGGGCCTCTTTAGAGCTGTGTGATCCTGGGCAAGTTACTTGACCTCTCTGTGCCTCAGTTTCTTTGTTAAATGAAGGTACTGGTTGTATCTCATGGGGGTTTTGTATGCAGAACAGTGCCTGGCACATAGTAGGTGCTAGCACATAGTAGGTGCTAGCACGTAGTAGGTGCTGTGTCAACGTGGCTGCAACGACTATTGAAGGCCATTTTGGGATGTTGTGGGCAGAGTAAGGTGGGGAACTTAATGGACGACCAGTGGGAACTCTTCATTGTTAATTCATTTTCTTTTGGGGGGAATGGGGGGCACTGGGGATCGAACTAAGGGGCCCTCGACCACTGAGCCACATCCCCAGCCCTGTTTTGTATTTTATTTAGAGACAGGGGCTCACTGAGGTGCTTAGGGCCTCGCTGTTGCTGAGGCTGGGTTTGAACTCATGATCCTCCTGCCTCAGCCTCCCGAGCTGCTGGGGTGACAGGCGTGCGCCACTGTGCCCGGCTGACCTGTCCACTCTCGTGTGAGCAGAAAACTTTGCTCCAGGGAACCAACATTCGTGTGTGGCGGTCAGGGGTGCGTCCCCGGGGAAACCCCGAGGGGGCTGGCGGAGCCCGGAACCCTGTCCCTGACACGGAGGCCCCACGGGGCGGGTGCCCGTGAGGTGCCGGTGAGTGGCCGAGCGTCTGGGTGGCCGGGGCGCACGGGCGTGGGCGTGGCCTGGCCAGGCTGTGCTCGCTGGCGGGAGGTGCTCCTCAGGGGGGCGTCAGGCGGGGCCCCCGGTGTGCGTGGGTGGGGCTGGGGTCTGGGCCGCGCAGCTCTGAGGTGGGCTTCCAGCCGCCAAGAGCTTACCGTGTGCCCTGGACGCCGCGTCCCTCTCGAGTCATTTCCTCACCTGTGACGTGCTCGTCTGCACACCTCCCGCTCAGGGCCACCAGGGGCTGGGCACGGACGGCCATGTGCGGTGCTGGTTCTCAGGCGAGGGTTCTTAGAGATCTCTGTGCACTCCTGGAGTTTGCGTCCACCCGTCTATCCGTCTGCACATCTGTCCGTCCATCCATCCATCCATCCATTCATCCATCCCTCCTCTATCCACCCATATGTCCATCCATCCACCCATATGTCCATCCATCCATCCATCTATCCATTCTTCCTTCCATCCATCTGTCCATTCATGCACCCACCTGTCTGTCCATGCACCCACCTGTCCATCCCTCCATCCACCGTCCACCCACTCATCCACTCACCATCCATCCATCAAATTCTAGCTGACTGGGCACCTCTGCGTGCCGGGCGGCGCTGCTGGGAGGGCAGTGATGACGGCAACAAGGCCTGGCCGTCTCCTGGAGCAGCCGGCATGCGCTAGTTCACTTCATCAAGAACAGTCACCCCCTCACCAGGAGCTGAGGGCCTCGTGGGGCATGAGGTGCGACAGGACAGGGAGGGCTCCCTGAGGCAGTGGTGCTCTCCCTGGACTCCAAAGATGAGTCATCTGTAAGGGAGTGAACAGGAGGAGGGAAGCACAGGCGGCCACTGGGGTAGCATGTGCAAGGGTCCTGTGGTGACCAGGAGCCTGCTGCGTGAGCCCCGGGAGGGGGAGCTCCATTGTGGGTGGAGATGAGGACAGAGCGGGTGCTCAGGGACCGGCAGGGTTGGTCTTGTGATTACAGGAGACTTTTGGCCTTTATTCTAAGATCCTAGAAGCCATGGAAGGATGAGAAAGGCTGAGACCCAGGTTTCTGAGAACTCCCCCTGACTACCCCAGACCTGGGGTGCACGGTGGCCTCAGGATGGGGGGCACACACAGCCAGGTCAACCTGCCTGCCGGGGCACCCCTCTTCCCAGGGCTGCAGTCTGCAGAGCCTGTTGGGAGAGGGGAGCCCGCCCCGGCCCCCAAGCCAGGGGCTCATTTACATGATGCAGCCTAGTTCTCCCCGGTATGCAAATGTATGCAAACCAGGAGAGGCAGAAATAGCAGCACATTAGCATCCCCCAGGGGAGCTCATCTTATGCAAACGAGGGGTGGGGCCCTGCTGAGGGGCGGGA
This sequence comes from Tamias sibiricus, assembly GCA_025594165.1. Taxonomy (NCBI): domain Eukaryota; kingdom Metazoa; phylum Chordata; class Mammalia; order Rodentia; family Sciuridae; genus Tamias; species Tamias sibiricus. The sequence continues at coordinate 21,999,986 of CM046664.1, forward strand.
GCCAGACAGCCCCAGGCTCCCGTGAGGCTGGCCTCCTGGCCTCTGCTCTGCCGCCTGGTCCTTGGCCAGGACCCTGCTGGGAGTGGACTCTGTGTGGGAGCCAGGGGGGACAGAGGTTCCTGGCTGCCTGGTGTCCAGGCCAGGTAGGGTCCCCAGGACGGAGGACCCTGTCCCCAGGGTGACCCCGCCCAGCCCTGGCCTCTGCCCCTGACTCTGCCCCCTCCCCCAGGCTCACCCCCTCCTGGTCTCCTCCTGACCTTCCTCCAGATGCTCTGTCCCCTGGCCTCTCTGCCCGTCTGTCCCCGTGTCCACCTGGTCCTCTGTCCTCTGCCCTGGGTCCCTCCCTGTCTCTGTGCCTCCCCTGCACCTGCCCCAGCCCTGGCTGCCCTGCTCTGTCCCCGTTCCCTGCGGTGGTGGCCTTCCTGCTGGCCTGCCCCTCCGTCCACACCATCGTCCCTCCCGGAGACAGTCCTGGTCACAGTTGGCCTCCCCCTGCTCCCGTGAGCACCGGGGGCGGAAGGGCCCGCGGGAGCGGTGGACACCAGGAGCCGTCCCCACCCGCTTTGGGCGCCAGGGGCGGCCCCGCCTGCAGCCCTGCTGGGCCCTGGTGCAGCCCGGGTGGGGCAGGCGCCGGGCTACCTGCTGCCCCCTGGGCGGACGGGCCTGGGGCAGTGCTCCTGGCTTGGCCTGGGCTCCGGGGCTGGCTCCAGGGCTGGTGGTGCGGGTGGCTGTGCCGTCCTGGGGACAGCCTCCCCTGCATTTCCACAGAAGCCCTGCCTCGGCTCCTCATGGGGAAAAGGGGGACATCTCTCGGGCCACTGGGCGGAAGTGCGGGGTGGGTGCCCCATGTCCTGGGTGGTCTGGAAGGTCCCCAGGGCCCCTGGGTCAAGGCGTGGTTCAGAGGTGGGCTGGGGCAGGCCCGGCTCCTGGGTGGAGCCCTGGGATGGACTAAGGGACCACTAAGGGACGTGGGGTGGGAGCTGCCGGGAGGGGCGGGTCATGGCCTGTGCCCTGGGGGCCACCTCCCGGCCCCGCCCCCTCTCCCCTTGCCAGTGGCCTGGGCTGGCAGCTCCCTTTCCCCTTCTGCCATGGTCTCCCTGGCCTGTGGCCTCAGGTGACAGAGTCAGCCCCACACTGTGGGCAGGACAGGCCTTTCCTCCCGGTGCTGTCCACGCCGCCCCTAGGTCGCGTGGTGGAGAGCGGGCCGGCACAGGGCCGCGTCCGCTGGGCGTGTAGTAGGTGCTCAGTGAACACCCTTCCCGCTCAGAGCAGCCGCGTGGCCTCGGCCTCCTCCTCTGGAGTAAGGTCAGCACGGAGCACCGCTGGGCCGCTTGGTGGAGCTGGACTGGGGTGGCTGCCAGTCAGTGGCGACTCCACAGTGCCACCAAGTGGCCACCCCAGATCACCAGGGGGCAGGCTTGGGGTCTGGGGTCAGGGACAGAGGTGTGCCTGACCTCTCCAACCCTGCTGGAGCCCCCAGACCCTTTGTGGCAGCGTAGCAAGGGCCACGAAGGAAGGGATCTCCTCGGGGACACTTGGCCACGCCGGAGGATGACGACCACAGCTCCTGTGCTAGACGGCCTCAGAGCACTGGTGACCTTGGGGCAGTGCACTGCCCTCTCTGAGCCTCGCCCCTCTCAGCACACCAGGCCGCCGGGTGGGAGTCCCCCGTTGCACAGAGCGCCTGCCCTGTGCGGTCCACCCGGGTCGAGCGGCCAGAGTGTGAAGGTTCCTCTGGTCAGGCCTGGTGCTGGGCGCCTGGTCAGCACCCGCTCACTGGGCGAACACGAGACTGAACTTGCTAAATGCTGTACAGCCGTCCACTCGCCTGAGCCTTGGAGAACTGAGTCTTGCGACCATTGGATTCATTCACCAGTTATTTTTATTGAGCACCTACATGCTAGCTAGGCTCCGTGCTCAGCACGGGGCCCTGGTGAACAGCGCGGGTGCCATCTTGGACCCTGCCGGCTCCCTGCGGAGTGGCGGGACCTACAGTAGAAGACACCGTGGATGTAAAATTGGGAGATTCCATAAGTGGAGGGCATGAAGGGTGCGGTGAGGGTGAGGGGAGGAAGGCAGCAGGGTCGGGAGAGGCAGCGTTAGAAGGCAGCGTTTCCATGGAGGCCACAGGCAGCATCAGGAGTCTCAAAACCTGAAGGCCAAGGGAGCAGCTTGTGCAAAGGCCCTGTGGCGGGAGCGAGCTGACATCACTGAGGGTCTGAAAGGAGGCCCACAGCCGTCTTCATGCCCAGCACCCCTCTGCACCTCCAGATTCCAGGGGCGCTGAGGGTGCTGGGCCTCTCAGAAAGTCACCAGGTGTAGGAGGCTTGTTTGGGGAGATGGCTTGAATTGCAGTTGACTATGGGCCATAAGGATTTGGACATTGTCGCCTTTTGTAGTCTCACGGGACTTGGCCCGAGATCTCGAGTGACTTGGCCGAGATTGTTGATCGAGTCAGCGCCATTTTGGTGGTGTGTGTGGCGTGTGTTAGTCGTTGTTAGAACCAGAGAGAAAAGTTATCAGAATAAAAAGCTGTTTGTCTCCAGTTTGCCTCTGAACTTCTTCCCGCGGCTCCGTTGCTCCAAGCGGCCATCGCTTCAGGCGGCAACAACCAGGGAGGTAAACAGAAGGGCCGTGCCTGGACCCTCTCCGGGCCCCCTGACAGGCTCTGTGGACACAGGGCAGGCTGGGTCTTCGTTGTAACCTCCTGGGTGACAACAGTGGGCAGCTTGGGGTCCCTCAGACTCCAGATCTGGGTTTTGCTAGACTTTCTTCACCCAGCGACTGGGTGCCGCGTGGTCGGGTCATTTTTATTTATCTGTTTATTTTGGGATAATTGTTATGAGTGTTTTTTCTCCCTGTGGGCCCAGCCCCGGCCTTGGGTCCGGTCCAGCTAGGACAATTCTCTACATAGCAGTCCTGGCTTATCTCACACAGTGCAGGTGACAGTGGCTGGTGGGTCAGTCTTGGGGCCTCTGGGGCTAGTGTCTGCACAGGTGACCCCACGGAGCCTTAAAGACCCCCGAGCACGACTCAATGGGGCGGCCTTAGACAGGCCCCTCTGAGCTGAGCCCAGGAAGATCTGGCCCTTGTTGGTCCACCCAGAGGACTGCCCAGCTAGAGGACCAGAGGGGTGCTGGGTGAGAGTGCCCTGGGATGGACTGGCAATGTCCGTCCTGCAGGCAGCCTCGGAGGGTTCTGAGGACCCACCTCAGGGTGACACCAGCTGCACTCAGATCTCACACATGGGTCACCCCCAAGAGGTAGGAGGGATCCAAGCCCACCCCTCGGCTGAGAAGCCCACCGAGGCACCAACTCTCGAACTCTGTCTTCCATCAGGAAAATGACTCCCGTGACGGTATGAGTTTGTGAGTGCTGCTGTAACAAAGCCTCTCAGGCCGGGTGGTTTGAGCAGTGGGTGTTTATTTCCTCCTAGCTCCGGAGGCTGCCAGCCCAGGGTCACGATGCTGGCCGGTTGGCGCCTTGGGGGCCTCTCTCCTTGGCTTGGCTTGTAGAGGCCGTCTTCTCCCTCGCTGGGTCTTCCTTTTAAATCTCTTCTCCACATCCGAGTCTGCCATATTGGCTCAGGGCTGTCCTTGACGACTTCTTGTTGCCTTCACCACCTCTTAAAGAACCCAGATGCAGTCCCATCCTGAGGTGCTGGGGTCAGGGCTTCCACACAGGATCTGGTGGTGGCTGGGGGACAGGACTCAGCCCATAGGGAGGCAGCATGCACCTTGGAGGAGGGTGGAGGCCCTGTGAGACGTGCCCGTCCATCCAGTTGTCTGTCATGGCGTTCCAGACCCCCGCCGAAGCCAGCAGCTTGGAAACGTGACTCGTGGTTCAATCAGTCACCTTGAACACACTCAGCGGCTCTTCATGGTCTGGTGTGGTGTCGACGTACTCATTTTTGTCATGGACCTGTGAGTTGCCGCAGGGACCTCTGTCTCAGGAGGCCCCACCAGGGTGGCTGATGGCTGGGGGCAGGGAATTCTGGGGGGCTGGTTCTCGTGCACCCCGGGAGTCGATGCTGGCGGGGGCTGTTGGGGGCGACGCTTGCCGTGGCCTCTGCCTGTGGCCTGGACCTCCTCACAACCGGGCGGGGCCGTGTCCCCAGGACGACCGTCTCGGGAGGACACCAGGGGGAAGCCGTGCTCCCTTGTGTGACCTCATCTCACAGCGTCCCTTCTGCTGCTCTCATGCGACCAAGAAGTTGCCGAGACCGTCCCTACTTCGGGGTGGGGGGACCGTCTGCACTTCCTGTTTGGCAAACTTCTGGGAATGTTTCCGTGGTCCTTTTGCAAAACGCAGTCTGCCAGAAGGCAGAGCCAGCCGTCTCGAGAAGGAAGTCCTGCCCAGGCCCACACACCGGTGCCCTGCACTCACCCCAGGCAGGCCCAGGAATGTGTCCACCCCCATGCAGGGGCAGTGCGGTGGCCTCCTTCTCCCAGAGCCCACCAAAGGCCATCAGCTGGGCCTCAGTCTGCCTGTGGGATGGATTTGTCACCCGAGGAAAACAGCAGGATTTCTGCTTTTCCCCTAACTCCTGGTTTGCACGTCAGCCAGTGGGGAGTCCTCAGGAGTCAGGGGTCCTCCAGGACCCCTTCCTCTTCTTTCTCTCCTATCCCTCCTTGACTTTTCTCTCTTTCTCTCTGGTTCTCTTTCCCTCTCCTTGTCTCCCTCCTCTACCTCTCTGAGAGTCGGGTCCTGCTGGGACCTGCCCCTGGAGGCAGCTCCTTCCTTGGAACCAGGCTTTAGGGCCACCTGGTACAGCCACTCAGGACCATGTCCTGCCAGCTTCCAGTCAGCCAGGCCACACCCAGGCAGGGGGCGGCAGGGAAGGTGTTAGAAAACTGCTGAAACATAGTTAACTTAGCTGGGAACACCGTGTTAGTAAAATAAAAGGGTTTATTGGGGTGCCACATGGGCAAGGGGTAGGGAAAGGAAGGGGGGGGGTAGGGATAGGGACAGGCAGGAACAGAGAGCAAGAACAAAAGGCGGCAGGAACAAGAAAAGAGGGCAGAGTTCAGTCCGGGCTGGCTTAAATAGAGTAGGGGCCATAAAACCCCCTTGGAGTGAGTCCTTGTCCTATAGGCCAGCAGAGGTCATGGGGGGGAGGTAGTGGTAGTGGACAAGGGACTTGCTGATCAGGTTTTGGTCACGCTGAGGATCTCGGGAGCCGTAGTTTTTCACAAGGTACCTGGAAAAGGTGTGGCCTTCTGCCTGGGAGGCGCGGCCTTCTGCCTAGAACCAACAGAAGGAGCTGGCCGCACCGTCGCTTTGTTTTACTTAATGACTTTAAAAAATGAGATGAAATTCTCATAGCACAGAATCAAGCACTTCAAACGGGCTTGCACCGCCTTCACGGAGTGATGCAGACACTGCCTCTGTCCATCCCTCAGGTACACCCTGCGGCCATCAAGCAGTCACTCTCCGTGTGCTCGCCCCGGCAGCCTCTCATCCATGTTCTGTTTCTCTGGATTTCCCAATTCTGTATATTTTGCATAAATGGAATCATGCAGTACGTGACCTTGTGCGTCTGGTTTATTTCACTTCGCATAATGTTTTCATTATGATAAGATAATGTTTATCTCCTCATAGCCTGCATTAGTACTCCATTCATTTTCATGGCCGAGTAATATTCCATTGTATGGATATACCGCAATTGTCTATCCATTTGGTTGTTTTTGGACTTTGGGGTTATTTCCACCTTTTTTCAGCGAACATCTGTGAAAAAGAATTTTTTTTTGGGGGGGGAACTTCCTATTTTTGATTATTTGGGATACATAACAAGGAGTGGAATATCTGGGTTATATGATAATTTTGTGCTTAACTTTTGTGGGACTTCCTAGACTTCCTTACCAAATCCTGTGCAGAAATCCATCATGTGTTTAAGGGACGCATGTTGCATCCTGAAGTCTTCTGCCTACTGTCCTGCCAGATCTTAGTGAAAGTATATATATATATATTCATTTAAAAAAAGAAGACTCCCGCCGGTGGACGAGGGCCTCCCTGCGTCCCGCTCTGGGCCCGCGGAGGGTTCTCCAGCCTCCCTCGCTCGTCTGGCGGAAGGAGTCCGGCAGGGGAGACGGGTCACCCCCGATTGCCCCCAGCCTGCTCTGCATGGGGCTTCGGTGGTGGGACTCCCGGCCTAGGCAGCCCCCCGCCTCGACGCGCAGGGGCAGCACCTGCCTGTCCCAGCCTCGCTGGTCTTAGGTCTGCGTGCCCGTTTCTTGCCTGCCCCACGCCCCACCTCGCAGCAGTTGGAGAGGGTGTTCTTGCCAGGGAAACCGCTCCGCTTCCCCACAAGGGGAACACGCGCTGTGGGCGACGGGGACCTTGAGGTGGGGCCTCGGGGGTGGGGGTGACCAGAGGTGGGGACTGATGGCTGAGGGCAGGGGAAAGGGCCCCGTGCTTGGGTCCTGGTGGCCCGGGTTCCTTTCCTGCTCACAGGGGGGGCAGCAGTGGGATCCCTGGACCACAGATTCCCCTCCCCGACCTTGCTGTTCTCATCTGAAATACGGGTAGAATCGTGGCGGCCACCTCCTGGGGGGCTGTGAGCAGCTGAGGCGAGAAAGATCCTAGACAAGCAGGAACCGGGTTCACGACCCACGTGGGTTCCGTTGTGAGGTGGCCTTCTGACAGACTGGCCACAGGCGATGAGAGCCAAGTCCCCAGCTGGGAGCCTTAGGTTCCAGAAACCGGCAGCAGCTCTGCGGTCTCGGATCCATGGACTTATGGAAGCGGAAATGATCTTGGACAGACCTCAAAAGTTCTTCCTGAAACTTACATTTAAGTGGAGACAGAAAATGATCGCCGGCTGGGGGCCTGGGGGTCAGGCACGGAGCAGCACCGGGGTGGGGGTCAGAGGGCAGCAGACCATCGGCTCCTGGGTTCATAGGACCTGTGAGCCAAAACACATGCTCTAAAACATGAAAGAAATCAAAATAAGACCGATATTCAGTGGATATGAACTCTATTATCATTTGTTTTGCCGAGCTGGGGACGGAACCCAGAGCAGCGCTGCTAAGCGAGCCCTCGGCCTGGAAACAGCTGTGTTGGCACGCCCACTCCCGTTCTTTGAGATTTTAGGGCCCGCTGCTTTGGCCACACCCCAGGGGCAGAGTTGAGTAGCTGTCACAGAGACCACCTGGCCTGCAGGCAGGAAAATAGTTTACCCAAAAAAGTTTGCCGGCCTCACCTTTCTAGACCGCACTGAAAGCTCGAAGTAGCACAAGAGCCCTGCGTCACTGTGAGCCCATTTAACAGGCTCACACACTGAGGCCTTTGAGCAGTAATCGGGCAAGTGACTGACGGCGGCAAACCTGACTCACAGCACAAGGGAGCCCTCAGGGCTGCGGGCTCTGGGGTCAGGAGGACAGGACCTGAGTGTGGACTCTGCACATGACCCATGGACCTTCAATTCTTCAGCCTCCTCAGTTTTGTGACCTATAAAATGGGGATATAGAGGGCTACCTCGCAGGGTGGGCATTGCTTATCTGCAATGCTATACATATATGCTCACCAATCTCTCTCTCTTTTTAAAAGAGAAATAAAAGAAAGAGCAAACCTTACATATAAAGGTGCAGAACGACTGGCCTAAGCCAGCGTAGGGATTTGCAGGTTGGGCATTATGGCCCAGAGAGGTGGAGTGACTCATCTGTGGTCACACAGCGGGGTAAGGTGGTCTGAGACCCAGGGTTGCTCTGGTGCCATTTCTACAAGGTCTTGTCCTTTCCCTAAAAAACAGAGTTTTCGGGGAGGTGTGACCTGAGCCGGTCCCTGAGCAGCCTGGCTCGGCTGGGGCGTGCCCAGCCCCCTGCAGGGTGAAGACCGAGGGACTCTTGTGACCCACTGAACGCCCCCTGTGTGGGGCCCTGGGCCATCGCTGTCTTCTCCCTCCATCCTCGCAGCAGCCTCTGCTAGATTCCTGCTCTCGGTCCCTTCCTGATCCCTGGCCCCGCACACAGTAGGTCCTCAGCAAATATCTGCTGGTAGAACATCCCAGAGTCCCAGAGTCAGTCCAGGACAGACAGAGGCCGGGGCGGGCGCGGAGGGGCAGGGCTGTGCTCAGGCCGCGGCTGCGGGGGGCTCCGGGGAGCCCCTCAGCACAGGGCGCCCCGCCCCGTGGCCCCGGCCTCCTCCCATTCAGGGACCTCAGGATGACAGTTCTCGACACAAGCAGAGAAAGTAAAATAAAATCCCCCCTCTTTGGTCTGTCTGGGGAAGCCGTCCTAGCACCGAGTCCCCGGCTCTGGGCCTGCTGGGACTCGTCACAGGGAGCCCGAGAGGCCACCTCTGGACCCCTTCCCCCAGAGCCCCGGGGAGCCGCCCTGCGCTGTCCCCCTCCTCTCTCCTCTGTGGGGGGCGCGGGCCCAGCCGGGGTCCCCAGAACCTGCCTGCACAGGAGGTGTCTGTGTGGGAGCAGGGACGGGAGGGACCAGGGCCTCCTCGCCCCCGGCCTCCGCCCGCTCAGTTCCCGGGTCCAGTCCCCCCCTGGCCGCGCCCTCAGCACCCGCCACGCCCACGCCCGCCCACCGAGAGAGGAGCTCGTGGTTCCAGGGCTGCGCAGGAAGGGCGGAGAGCAGAGCCAGGGTCACCACTGCCGCTGTGACCCCGATCACCCGCTCGTCCAACAGTCCAGCCCGCCCGAGCCCCTACTGCGTGCTCCTGAGCTCAGCACTGGGAGCGCAGAGTGACCGGGAGGGACGGGCCTCCCTCCTCTGGGCAGGAGACTCGGCAGCCGCGTCCAGAGGGGATGGGACTTATTCTCAGAGATGGGGCGGCGGAGAGGCGTCTGTGCAGAGGTCCTCAGCAGGGGACAATGGAGAGCCCCGACCGGGGACGGTGCCAGGAGAGGCAGCACCGCGGCAGGATGTGCCGCCTCCCAACTAACCCGCTCATGGGACCAGTCTCCCTCCGAGGCCTGCAGGGAACAGTGTCAGGCAGAGGGAACAGCAAGTTCCAGGGCCTGCTGATGGCATCAGACTGCTGGGGACATGGAACTGGGGTCAGGGACCTTGCCAGCCGCTGCTGGGGACATCTTCACATGGTCTCTGTCACATCCCATCGAATCCATTGATTAATGACAATGACATCTTTTCTGCTCTCTGGGAGAGCCCAGCCTGCCACTCTTTCTTATGATTCTGCTTCTTTCTAACGATCTGCGTTTCAAAATCATGTTCCCACGCCCGAGGCCTCTGGGTGCCAGGTGTATTTCTCCAAATCCCAGGAAATAATACAGTGACCCACGTGCGTCCAGGGATGTTCACTGGCCAGGCTGCCGGGAATGGGCTGGCTGCCTGCTGGTCAGCGCTGAGCTATGGGGCTGAGCTATGGGGGCTGGGCTGTGGGGGCTGAGCTATGGGGCTGGGCTATGGGGCTGAGCTATGGGGCTGGGCTATGGGGCTGGGCTATGGGGCTGAGCTATGGGGCTGAGCTATGGGGCTGGGCTGTGGGGGCTGAGCTATGGGGGCTGGGCTATGGGGCTGGGCTATGGGGGCTGGGCTGGGCTGAGCTATGGGGCTGGGCTATGGGGCTGAGCTATGGGGGCTGGGCTATGGGGGCTGGGCTATGGGGGCTGGGCTATGGGGGCTGAGCTATGGGGCTGGGCTATGGGGGGGCTGGGGGGCTATGGGGGCTGGGCTATGGGGCTGAGCTATGGGGGCTGAGCTATGGGGCTGGGCTATGGGGGCTGGCTATGGGGCTGGGCTATGGGGGCTGGGCTATGGGGGCTGGGCTATGGGCTAGCTATGGGGCTGGCTATGGGGCTGGGCTATGGGGCTGAGCTATGGGGCTGGGCTATGGGGGCTGAGCTATGGGGGCTGAGCTATGGGGCTGGGCTATGGGGGCTGAGCTATGGGGGCTGGGCTATGGGGCTGGGCTATGGGGGGGCTGGGCTATGGGGGCTGGGCTATGGGGGCTGGGCTATGGGGGCTGGGCTATGGGGCTGGCTATGGGGGCTGGGCTATGGGGGGGCTATGGGGCTGGGCTATGGGGCTGAGCTATGGGGCTGGGCTATGGGGCTGGGCTATGGGGGCTGGGCTATGGGGCTGGGCTATGGGGGGCTGGGCTATGGGGGCTGGGCTATGGGGGCTGGGCTATGGGGGGCTGGGCTATGGGGGCTGGGCTATGGGGCTGGGCTATGGGGCTGGGCTATGGGGCTGGGCTATGGGGCTGGGCTATGGGGCTGGGCTATGGGGCTGGGCTATGGGGGGGGCTGGGCTATGGGGGCTGGGCTATGGGGCTGGGCTATGGGGCTGGGCTATGGGGGCTGGGCTATGGGGCTGGCTATGGGGGCTGGCTATGGGGGCTGGGCTATGGGGCTGGGCTATGGCTGGGCTATGGGGGCTGGGCTATGGGGCTGGGCTATGGGGCTGGGCTATGGGGGCTGGGCTATGGGGGGCTGGGCTATGGGGGCTGGGCTATGGGGCTGGGCTATGGGGCTGGGCTATGGGGCTGGGCTATGGGGCTGGGCTATGGGGCTGGGCTATGGGGCTGGGCTATGGGGCTGGGCTATGGGGGCTGGGCTATGGGGGCTGGGCTATGGGGGCTGGGCTATGGGGGCTGGGCTATGGGGCTGGGCTATGGGGCTGGCTATGGGGCTGGGCTATGGGGCTGGGCTATGGGGCTGGGCTATGGGGCTGGGCTATGGGGGCTGGGCTATGGGGCTGGGCTATGGGGCTGGGCTATGGGGCTGGGCTATGGGGGCTGGGCTATGGGGGCTGGGCTATGGGGGCTGGGCTATGGGGGCTGGGCTATGGGGCTGGGCTATGGGGCTGGGCTATGGGGCTGGGCTATGGGGCTGGGCTATGGGGCTGGGCTATGGGGGCTGGGCTATGGGGCTGGGCTATGGGGCTGGGCTATGGGGCTGGGCTATGGGGCTGGGCTATGGGGGCTGGGCTATGGGGCTGGGCTATGGGGCTGCTATGGGGCTGGGCTGTGGGGGCTGGGCTATGGGGCTGAGCTATGGGGGCTGGGCTGTGGGGGCTGGGCTATGGGGCTGGGCTATGGGGGCTGGGCTATGGGGGCTGGGCTATGGGGCTGAGCTATGGGGCTGGGCTGTGGGGGCTGGGCTATGGGGCTGAGCTATGGGGGCTGGGCTGTGGGGGCTTGGCTATGGGGCTGGGCTATGGGGGCTGGGCTATGGGGGCTAGGGCTATGGGGCTGGGCTATGGGGCTGAGCTATGGGGCTGGGCTATGGGGGCTGGGCTATGGGGGCTGGGCTATGGGGCTGAGCTATGGGGGCTGGGCTATGGGGGCTGAGCTATGGGGCTGGACTATGGGGCTGGGCTATGGGGGCTGGGCTGTGGGGGCTGGGCTATGGGGCTGGGTTGTGGGGGCTGGGCTATGGGGGCTGGGCTATGGGGCTGAGCTATGGGGGCTGGGCTATGGGGCTGAGCTATGGGGGCTGGGCTATGGGGCTGAGCTATGGGGCTGGGCTATGGGGCTGAGCTATGGGGCTGGGCTATGGGGCTGGGCTATGGGGGCTGGGCTATGGGGCTGGGCTATGGGGCTGAGCTATGGGGCTGGGCTATGGGGGCTGGGCTATGGGGCTGGGCTATGGGGCTGAGCTATGGGGCTGGGCTTGGGGGCTGGGCTATGGGGCTGGGCTATGGGGCTGGGCTATGGGGGGCTGAGCTATGGGGGCTGGGCTATGGGGGCTGGGCTATGGGGGCTGGGCTATGGGGCTGGGCTGTGGGGGCTGAGCTATGGGGCTGGGCTGTGGGGGCTGGGCTATGGGGCTGGGCTATGGGGCTGGGCTATGGGGGCTGAGCTATGGGGCTGGGCTATGGGGCTGAGCTATGGGGCTGGGCTATGGGGGCTGGGCTATGGGGCTGAGCTATGGGGGCTGGGCTTGGGGGCTGGGCTATGGGGCTGGGCTATGGGGCTGGGCTATGGGGGCTGGGCTATGGGGCTGGGCTATGGGGCTGGGGTATGGGGGCTGAGCTATGGGGCTGGGCTATGGGGGCTGGGCTATGGGGCTGGGCTATGGGGGCTGGGCTATGGGGCTGGGCTATGGGCCACTGGAAGCCTGATCATCGAGAAATCTGACGCGCCTGCCTCCTTGGGCTCAGATTTACATGGCACTGCAAAGGCTCCTTGGGTAGGCGTCTCCCTTGGGGTACAGACTGGAAGGAGGCTGCTGGGCCTCTGAGGGGACGTGGAGGTAATGGCCAGAGGGTCGGCGAGCTCGGCGTGTGCTGGGGGTGAGGCTGAGCAGGGTGGCACCGCCTACGCCAGGAGCATCTCATTTCTTCTTTTTCTGGTACTGGGGATTGAACCCAGGGGGGCCTTAGCTACCTCCCCACCTTCCCGGTCCTCTTTAGTTTTTATTTAGAGGCAGGGTTTCATTAAGTTGCTTAGGGCCTCACTAAGTTGCCGAGGCTGGCCTCCAACTTGCAATCCTCCTGCCTCAGCCTCTCGAGCCGCTGAGATTCCTGCGGACGCCACCAGACCTGGCGACTCATTTCTTATTTCTTTGATGGATCCTGCTGCACTTTCTGAGGATCTTCTTCTGTCTTGTTCCTTGGGCTGGGGATTGTCTCATTATAGATGCTCCTTAGCATATGATGGGGTCACGTCCCCGTCATTGTAAGTCAAAAATCGCACATTTGGAAAATGCGTGGAGCCCCAGCGCCCAGGTGCTCTAGAGACGCTGCCACCCCTCCTGGTCCCCGGGCTGCCTGGCAGCTGCAGCTGCCTGTCGTGGAGATGGTCAACAGCAGGCCAGGAAGGAGACGGCAAGGGCTGATCCCAGCTGGGGACCTGGGCGCCAAGGAGAGGGCGAGGCCCGCGGGGGGCTGGGTTGCCGAGGAGGCCCGGCAGGGCCGCACAGGGCGTGTCAGGAAGAGGAAAATCTCCAAACCCACAAGACTCAGGACAGCCCCACCCGCGTCCTCCCCAAACCAGCGGATCTCAAAAAATGGCAAAGCCCGGCGCGTCGCCCCTCCCCCGCCTCCCTTGCGGTTTTCCAGCCTGCGCCTTGTGACACGGGCAGAGGCGCGAGGCGGGCGCCATGTATTAAGCGGGTGGCAGCTGTGATATTGCAAAGTGAAACAAAATACAAAATTTACAGCAGTAAATTCTTCTCTCTTCAGGGTGGTTAATTATCTTAATTACTTTTATTATCTTTTATCTTTTAAGATCCTAAATTGCTTATTTCTGCCTCTCCTGCCAAAGGCGACCACATAGCTTTTATTGGTGCCCGTGGAGGGGAGACCATCAGATGTACATCTTTCTGGCGAAATTTAAAGGAACTTTGATTTACACCCGGCTGCTCGTGAGTTTAATTGTGCTAACTAGTGGAGACTAAGTTCTGTGAGATGTTGGATCTCTGCAGAACACACACAGGCAGACGCTCCAAATCTGACAAATTCTTTTCTTTTCTCCTTTCTCATCTCTCTCTCTCTGCATTCTTTTTTATTTTTCTTTTTTATTTTTTGTACTGGGGATTGAGCCCAGGGGTGCTTAACCCCTGAGCCACATCCCCAGCCCTTTTTATATTTTATATTTTCTTTAGAGACGGGGTCTCGCTGAGTTGCTTAGGGCCTTGCTAAGTGGCTGAGGCTGGCCTCCAACTTGCGGTCCTCCTCCCTCAGCCTCCTGAGCCACTGGGATCGCAGGCGTGCACCACGGCACCTGGCTGCTCTGCATTCTTCGTGCGATGCAGGAAACACCTTTCTCTCCAGCCAATCTTCACTTCAACTCGAGAGAGAAGAATTACAGGCCTGGACAACGGTCACACTTACCCCAGAAAATGGAAAGGTGATTTGGTTGGATATAAATCCAGCCACGGGGAACATCTTCAGGTAAAGAGGGACCACCAGGTGCCTGCGTCTGGGGACATTTCAAGCCAGGGGATCTGGTGACAGCTCAGGCAGTGGAAGCTGCTCCCAGGCCAAGCTGGGGACGGGCTGGCGGGAGGCCTGGGTGCCAGGCAGTGACTGCGCGAGGGAAGGGGCAGCCCTTGGCGGGGCGCTTAGCTTTGGCAGAGAGAGCTCAGGGTTGGTGGGGGCTGGGCGAGGCCACGGGCCTGTCCTGGAGCTTCTGAGGCCAAATTCATGGTGGCCTTTGGAGAGAATGGAGCAGTTAGAGAGGGGACCGTCACCAGGGCAGCCCTCTAGGGAGCTCCCCTGGAAGCCGGGGCCCGAGGCCCAAGTCGACTTGGTGTCGGATGCTGGTCCTGCCGAGTGTGAGCTGTGTGACTCAGACACCCGCCCTCAGGTCTGCGCCTCGCTCCCTAGGCCCCGCAGGGGACGTGGCGGCCACGGCACTCCCTCTCGGAGCTGCTGTGAGGGACGGATGGAAGGGTGGCAGGTGTGTGGTGCTCTGACCTCCCGGTGTGGGGGAGACTGAAGCTCAGAGAGGTCGATTGCCTACCCCAGGTCACACAGCTTCCTGCAGGGGGACCATGTCTTTATCCCACTGCCCCTCCTGATTCTGTCTGGGGCCTGGGGGTCTGCACACTCGGGCTGGGGTGCTCAAGGTTCCCTGGGGAAGGAGCGTGAGGGAGACCCAGACAGAGAGGGGGAGGGGGGCGTGTGGGGACCCTGCTGCTCACTGAAAGGCAGGGAAGATGTCTGCGGTTTCCTTTGCTACAAGGCACCTGGGGAGGTGACTGAGGTGGCATTAGGGCAGGACAGGTAACCTCTTGTCACCTGGGTGCAGAGGGAGGAAGGTCAAGCACAGCAGTGTTTGGGGGTGGCTCCTCGAGTTTCCTGGGCCAGGGAGACTGCAGCTCATGTCCCCAAGGCGTGGCCGCGTGTTGGTCCCATGAAGTGAGGTCGCTGCGCGCCCCATCTCACAGGAGACCTGAGGTCAGAGAGGGCAGACCCTCGCCCAGGCCGCGGGCACGCTGGCGGGCTCCAGTCCTGGGGGCCCTCCCCGGGCTGCCCCCGGAGTGCTCTCTGTGAGGTGGCCCGGGGAGGGGCCTGCTGGCCTTGGTGACTTTCCTTCCTCCAGACCGTCCTGACGCTGTCGGCACCGTCGTCCCTGCTCTTCATGGAACCCCTGGAGGACCCGGGCACATTTAGCCTGGGCCACCTCTTGGGGTGGCGAGACTCGCGAGTCCTTCCCGCTGAGTGCGGCACCAGAGCGCTTGGTCCCCAGTGCCTTTGAGTGTCCCCGGGGTGCAGGGGAGGGGACAGGTTTATCTGGCTTCTCACTCACCTCCTCCCCATCAGGCCCTCAGCCTCCCGGGGGGTGGCAGGGGTGCCCAGGCACAGGGTCAGCCCCACCTTGGCGCCAGGGACCTGGCTGCGCCACCCCCTGCGTCCTGGCATGAGGTCTTGCACAGGTGACTTCAGCTGGCCGAGCCTCAGTCTGCTCCTCCATGTGTGGGGAACAAGGACCCCCGTCCTGCAGGACAAGGGGGACTCTACTGAGGGACCGTGTGAGGTCTGGAGGACAGGGAAGCTTCCCTGCCCATCTGGGCTTTGGTGTGGCTGCACTTCACAGATGCATGTAGGGGTCGAAGATGGCTAGGGGACATTGCTAGTAGACCTTGAGTTATAAATCCCATAGGACATCAGCAGAGATCCATGCTGAGACCCTGCGACCTCTCTCCTCATCCTTCCTACTCTCCCTTTTTCCCGTCCCTCAGCTCCAGCTCCCAGCCTCTTACAAGCCAGGCAGCCCCCTGCCTCAGGACCTTTGCACAGGCTCTTTCCCGCTGCCTGAATCACTTTCTCCAGATAGTCACGTAATCACCCCCTTCTCCTCATGGAAGTCGCTCCCCAAATGCCGCCTTCTCCAACAGGCACCTCAGAGGACCCTACTGACCCCACACGCGCCCAGCTCTCTCCATCCTCCCTCTATAGCACCCTTCTTTCCTATCAAGCTTTGTGTTTTAACGAGTCTCCTCTCAAGACATCAGTGTTGTTCATTCATGCCGACCTCCTCGAAGGCAAGGGTCCCAGCTGCCTGGTTCCTGACTGTGACTCCCGGCGTCTAGAACACAGCCTGGCCCACGCCGCTTGCTCGCAGATCGGGGTGGGGATCGACACGGCGTCCTCACTCTGGTCCTTCCGAGTGCTGCCGCAGGCTGGTCGGGGTGGCTAGCACACACAGATGGCAATGCCCTTACCGCTGCGGGTCCCCTGCACGGTCAGAGACGGTGATAAACGGACTTACGTCAGGAAGGGGTGGCATTGGGCTGGGGACGTAGACCGAATCCAGGGCGTCAAGGCTCTGGAAGGCGAGGCTCGACCCGCGTGCCCGTTCCCAGATCAGGAAGCCGCGGGGCCTGGCCTCAGCCCGCGGGGCCGCTCTCTGAGCCCTGGGTGCTTCCGCCTGGTTCTCCATGCCCAGGCCTCAGGCCCTACTCCCAAGGGGCTTCTCAAGGACACCAGGCCGGCCCAGGCCTGCGGGAGGAGGGCCGTGCTCCTGGAGCAGGGGCCGGGACACCGGGTCCCGGGGTGGCTCCCTTCACTAGTCTTTGGACACCTGAGAGAGAGATTTGTTGTTACTATTTCTAATGCACAGAATTGGGTGAGGGCTGTGGTGGGCGGGTCCTCAGAGGCCCGTGAGTGCAGGCCCTGAGGAGCTGGAGGAGCCTTGCGGGGGCGGAACCTGCTGCGAGGTCTCCAGTCATTGGGGCCGTGCCCTTGTCGGACCCTGGTTTCTGTTTATCCTTATTTTTGTGGTACTGGGGATTGAACCCAAAGGCTTCCTACCATCAGCCTTTTTTATTTGTTTATTTTATTTTGAGACAAGATGTTGCCAAGGTGCTGAGGCTGGCCTCAGATTTATGATCCTCCTGCCTCAGCCTCCTGAGCTGCTGGGATGACAAGGTGTGTCGACCGTGCCCCACCTACTGCCCTCTTTCACATCCTGGCTATGAGGTGACCAGCTTGCTCCGTCACAGGCTCCCCACTGTGATGTGCAACAGGGCGTAGCTGAGCACGCACTGCAACCTCTGAAACCAGGAAGCCAAATAAACCTTTTGTCTTCATAAGTTGATTGTGTTCGGTATTGTCACAGTAACAGAAAACCAATGACACATCAGCAATGTCTAATTTTAGAAAATGATCATAAGTCTGTGGATCAGGTGTTACATGCTGACCAATGCTTAGGCTGGTGCAAGACCTGACACCTTGATTGAGTTCTAATTTCCCCATGGTGGCCTATTGGAGGATTAGGACCATTTTACAGATGAGGAAACTGAGGCTCAGAGAACGAGGTGATCTGCCCACAGCACAGGGCTGATGCACTGGAGGAACAAGGACCCCCCCTCCAGGCTGACCTCTGTGCTGTAGGGGCTCAGTGTTTGGGGGGGAATCATAATTTCTTACAAAGAAAAGAAAAATGGTGGGGGAGGGGAGCCAAAAAATGACGCCAATGAGGACCCTTCATTTCCATCAGTGTAACTGGAGGGTATTTTGCTGTTTTCAGTCTATCCAGTGCCTGTTTTTCTTTTCTTTTCTTTTTTTCTTTTTTTCTGGTACCGGGGATTGAACTCAGGGGCACTCAACCACTGGGCCACATCCCCAGCCCTTTTTTGTATTTTATTAGAGACAGGGCCTCACTGAATTGCTCAGGGCCTCACCATTGCTGAGGCTGGCTTTGAACTCGTGATCCTCCTGCCTCAGCCTCCCTAGTGCTGGGATGACAGGCGTGCCCCCAGCTCAGTGCCTGTTTTTCTTTTGCACTTGACAATCCCGCTTCCTAGGTACTTTTGCATCAATTGCTATTATGTTGCGATAGGTTTCCATGCTGTCATTCTTTTTTCTTTCTTTTCTTTCTCTCCTCCTCCTTCTTCTCCTTTTTTCTTTTTTTGCAAACGCTGGAATGACTGCATAATAGTGTCTCTTTTAGATAAGTCACAATGCATTTTTCTTTTTCCCTTGGGTGGACATCTAGGTCGCCGCCCATTCGGTGGCTCGTATTCAATGCCACAGGGAGCATCGTGCCTGTGCGTCCCTGTCCCTCCATTCCAAGATGCTGCTCTGCAGCTGGAGGAGGGGGCAGGGGACACCTTCTAGAAAGAGCTTGGTGCCTGGTGCTACCTTGTCTCAGTGACACGCTGCCCTCCCACTACGGTTGGGGGTGGGGGCTCCTCACCACTTCCGGTTTTCACAAATTACTTTAATGACAAAAAATAATAATAATAATAATAATAAAAGGTGTAGTTGCGAGCCGGGCGCGGTGGCGCACGCCTGTAATCCCAGCACTTTGGGAGGCTGAGGCAGGAGGATCGAGAGTTCAAAGCCAGCCTCAGCAATGGCGAGGCACTTAGTAACTCAATGAGACCCTGTCTCTAAATAAAATACAAAAAAGGGGTGGGGATGTGGCCCAGTGGTCAAGTGCCCCTGAGTTCAATCCCCGGTACCAAAAAAAAAAAAAAAAAGGTGTAGTTGCACTTTCTTTCTTTTTTGGTACTGGGGATTGAACTCAGGGGCACTCGACCACTGAGCCACACCCCCAGCCCTTTTTTGTATTTCATTAGAGACAGGGTCTCACTGAGTTGCTCAGGGCCTCACCATTGCTGAGGCTGACTTTGAGCTCGCGATCCTCCTGCCTCAGCCTCCGAAGTGCTGGGATCACAGCCGTGCGCCACCGCGCCTGGCTGGTAGTTGCACTTTCTTGCTTTGGTTTCTTTCTCTCAGATTCCCACAAAGCCGAGCCTTCTCCAACATGTTTGTTAACCAGACACATTTCCACGTCTGCAAAGAGCCTGTTGGTAGGAGGACGAGGCTTGCAGTGAAAATACAATCTGAAAAACATTCAGAAGCAAGAAATCAAGACGGGAACTGGAAACCAGGCAACAGGCCCTGAGCACCTGGGTGGGCCCCGCCCCCCCTGCTCTTCAGACACAAAAGGTGCGGACGCACTTGGGTGGGTGCAGGCTCTGAGCCTCAGATGTGGGTAGGGGTCCGCAAACAGATGGCAGGATCCGGACCCCTCTCCGTTCTAGGTCTGACGCCCCCCCCACGCTCTCAGCCAGGCTGGGGCTTGCTCTGGGGCTGGGGTGCAGGTGGGGCAGCCTCGGTGGAAGCACCTGGCCACTCCGTGACTTCCTAGGAGGCCCCAGGAGCCTCCCCACCAGCACCTCCACCATCTAGCCCCAGTCCAGCCAATGTCATGGCCACATGCGCTGCGGCCTTGTAGCCCCTGGCCGGGCTGGTACACTTGCTTTTCCAGCCTGGCCCCTCCCTCCTGCCTCTCCCAGCGTGCTCCGGGCACACCCACCAGCTCACTCGCACATGCTGTTTCCTCAGGTTGGAATGCTTTTCCCCGCGTGGGCACAGCAGGACATCACTGCCTCCAGGAAGCCGGCCCTGATTGCTCCTCAGATTCCCCCTCCAGAGACTCTATTTCTTCACTTCATGCCACCGAGCCTCCTCTGAAATGTGCTTGGCTCTTCTGCCTGTCACTGACTCTCCACCCTGACCGCCGTGGGGAGCCCCCCCGGCCTGGGAAGCTGTGAACACACTGCTGGTGGCCCTGCCCGGACTATTAAACCAGCACCTGTGAGGGGTGGGAGGGCCAGGGTAGGCGGGGACAGTTCCCCGGGAGCCAATGGGCAGCGTGGCTGGGAGGCAGGCCAAGTGCCACGCAGTGTGGACTTCACAGTCACCCAGGGGGCGTCCACAACGGGCAGAAGAAGCCCCGACCCCTCAGAGCCCAGCCCTGTGCCTGGCACGTCAGAGATGCCGAGTCCAGGGAGCAAGTCTCAACACCAGCCCCGCCTTGACCGCCCTCGGCCACGGGAAGGTCTGCATCCGAGGACGCTCCGGAGTCCCCAGTGGCTGGCACCAGTGGAGGCTGGAGGGGGCCGTGCCCTGTTGTCCAGACAAGGCAGCAGAAAGTCAGGCAGCGTCAAGGAGCAACTTGAGCACCCTTCCCAGCCGGGACTCGAGGTCACCCTCCATCTGTCCAGCCATCCACGGCTGACAATGAGGATTTGGAAGGAAAACACAAGAGAAATGAACAGGCCTTGCGTCTGTCTCTTTTGAAAATAAATGAATAAAAGGACCATGCCCACGCCTGTAATCCCAGCACTCTGGAGGCTGAGGCAGGAGGATCGCGAGTTCAAAGCCAGCCTCAGCAAAAGCGAGGCACTTAGCAACTCAATGAGACCCTGTCTCTAAATAAAAGTACAAAAAAGGGCTGGGGATGTGGCCAGTGGTCAAGTGCCCCTGAGTTCAATCCCCGGTACCAAAAAAAAAAAAAAAAAAAGGTGTAGTTGCACTTTCTTTCTTTTTTGGTACTGGGGATTGAACTCAGGGGCACTCGACCACTGAGCCACACCCCCAGCCCTTTTTTGTATTTCATTAGAGACAGGGTCTCACTGAGTTGCTCAGGGCCTCACCATTGCTGAGGCTGACTTTTGAGCTCGCGATCCTCCTGCCTCAGCCTCCGAAGTGCTGGGATCACAGCCGTGCGCCACCGCGCCTGGCTGGTAGTTGCACTTTCTTGCTTTGGTTTCTTTCTCTCAGATTCCCACAAAGCCGAGCCTTCTCCAACATGTTTGTTAACCAGACACATTTCCACGTCTGCAAAGAGCCTGTTGGTAGGAGGACGAGGCTTGCAGTGAAAATACAATCTGAAAAACATTCAGAAGCAAGAAATCAAGACGGGAACTGGAAACCAGGCAACAGGCCCTGAGCACCTGGGTGGGCCCCGCCCCCCCTGCTCTTCAGACACAAAAGGTGCGGACGCACTTGGGTGGGTGCAGGCTCTGAGCCTCAGATGTGGGTAGGGGTCCGCAAACAGATGGCAGGATCCGGACCCCTCTCCGTTCTAGGTCTGACGCCCCCCCACGCTCTCAGCCAGGCTGGGGCTTGCTCTGGGGCTGGGGTGCAGGTGGGGCAGCCTCGGTGGAAGCACCTGGCCACTCCGTGACTTCCTAGGAGGCCCCAGGAGCCTCCCCACCAGCACCTCCACCATCTAGCCCCAGTCCAGCCAATGTCATGGCCACATGCGCTGCGGCCTTGTAGCCCCCTGGCCGGGCTGGTACACTTGCTTTTCCAGCCTGGCCCCTCCCTCCTGCCTCTCCCAGCGTGCTCCGGGCACACCCACCAGCTCACTCGCACATGCTGTTCCTCAGGTTGGAATGCTTTTCCCCGCGTGGGCACAGCAGGACATCACTGCCTCCAGGAAGCCGGCCCTGATTGCTCCTCAGATTCCCCCTCCAGAGACTCTATTTCTTCACTTCATGCCACCGAGCCTCCTCTGAAATGTGCTTGGCTCTTCTGCCTGTCACTGACTCTCCACCCTGACCGCCGTGGGGAGCCCCCCCGGCCTGGGAAGCTGTGAACACACTGCTGGTGGCCCTGCCCGGACTATTAAACCAGCACCTGTGAGGGGTGGGAGGGCCAGGGTAGGCGGGGACAGTTCCCCGGGAGCCAATGGGCAGCGTGGCTGGGAGGCAGGCCAAGTGCCACGCAGTGTGGACTTCACAGTCACCCAGGGGGCGTCCACAACGGGCAGAAGCCCCGACCCCTCAGAGCCCAGCCCTGTGCCTGGCACGTCAGAGATGCCGAGTCCAGGGAGCAAGTCTCAACACCAGCCCCGCCTTGACCGCCTCGGCCACGGGAAGGTCTGCATCCGAGGACGCTCCGGAGTCCCCAGTGGCTGGCACCAGTGGAGGCTGGAGGGGGCCGTGCCCTGTTGTCCAGACAAGGCAGCAGAAAGTCAGGCAGCGTCAAGGAGCAACTTGAGCACCCTTCCCAGCCGGGACTCGAGGTCACCCTCCATCTGTCCAGCCATCCACGGCTGACAATGAGGATTTGGAAGGAAAACACAAGAGAAATGAACAGGCCTTGCGTCTGTCTCTTTTGAAAATAAATGAATAAAAGGACCATGCCCACGCCTGTCATCCCAGCGGCTCTGGAGGCTGAGGCAGGAGGATCGCGAGTTCAAAGCCAGCCTCAGCAAAAGTGAGGCCCTAAGCAACTCAGTGAGCCCCTGTCTCTAAATAAAGTACAAAATAGGGCTGGGGATGTGGCTCAGTGGTCAAGGGCCCCTGGGTTCAATCCCCATTTCCCCCCAATTTCCCCCCCCCAAAAAAAAGGCCCACGCATCTCTAAGGCAGAGAATGTGGAGAATGAGCAGATTTAGAGGCGCCTCGTCCCGGCCGCGCTCGGCCTCGTCTGCATTCCTGCCGGCAGCCGGCCGCATAAACATTCGGCACGCAGCACTTGCAGACACTTTTTAATAGAATCGCTTAAAACAATTAATTACCAGAGTTTTCATTCAAGCTGCAGTGCAAAAGATACGCCGGCAATAAAAGGCATTTATCCACGGGTTTCTCGAGGCCTGTTTGTTATTAAGATGTAAATTAAATCATCACAGATGTTCCATTTTTTAATCTAGGCCTGGGAGGATCAGGGCCGAGCGTGGCCTAAACGGGTTTATTTCATTACCCGCACATTCATTAGAAACCCGCGGTCTCACTGGGTGTCATTTTTCTTGGGTGACTTTTATCCCCCTTCTTAAACAAATTATCAGGATAATTTGTTCCTTTCCCTCTTCTATCTGTTCTTGGGGCTCACGAGCTCCTGGTCAGGGCCTCCGTTGGGCCTCCTCAGGGAGGTTTTCCCCTTCACGACGTGGCAGAGACTCAGGGCCCTGTCCAGGGGTGATGTGGGAGGATTATCTAGAAATTTCTGGAGAACAATTCTTCCCTTCCCCAGGAGTGACGGGCTGGGGTGGGGCTGGAACCGAAGGCCTTTGGCTCACAAAAAGTTTGATATTTGGGGTGGGAAGGAAGCTTCTCGCCGTGGGTAGCCCAGTCCCCACTCCCTGCCCTGTCCTCCCAGGCTCCTCAGAGCCAAGGTCACCGCTGAAGTGGCCTGCAGCCGCTGCGCACCCGCTGGCTGGCCTTCTGCCCCCGCCTGGGCTGTGATCCGGTTCACGGCGGGTGCCGAGTCTAGCCCAGCGCCTGGTCCCGTGCACGGATCCAGCTCTCTCTGCATCTCCAGGGACCGGCCCGGGACACACAGCCCTCCCGCAGACCTGCCACCACCCGCACAGGACTCGCTCGCACCACCTGTACGATCTAAAAGCTGTGTAGACAGTTGTTTTGCTGTGTGGTTCAGGGAAAAGGGCAAGAAGAGAAGTCTGTGTGTGTCCGGTGCAGACGCAGCCATCGCAGGCCTGGCCGCCTGGCACCCAGGGCGGAGGCCACCCGAGCACAGGGGCTCCCACAGAGAGGGCTGGAGGCTGAGGTCGTGAGCGGGCGGAGCCCCGGCGGGCGGGCAGGGCGCGCCCACACGACACTGAGTGGACGTGCATTCAAGTCTCACTATTTGGAACTCTCTGGAATTTTTTTTGTGGGGGTACAGGGGCTTGAACTCAGGGGCACTCGACCACTGAGCCACACCCCCAGCCCTATTTTGTGTTTGATTTAGAAACAGGGTCTCACTGAGCTGCTTAGGGCCTCGCTGTTGCCGAGGCTGGCTTTGAACTCGCCATCCTCCTGCCTCAGCCTCCCGAGCTGCTGGGATGACCAGAGTGTGCCACCGTGCCCGGCTGGAATTTTTTTTTTTAATATTTCTTACCTGAGGTCAGCTGACTGCGGATGTGGAACCCTGGGGTGCACACGGCTGCTTGTCCGTGGATTTTAACGCCTCCTATTGAAGCGTCTGCACGGTGCTGAACACACACAAGCCCAAGCGAATCTCCACCAGGAACCTGGGAGAGGTGATGTTGTCATCAAGTGTCCCCCCCACTCCAGCGACAGCATCAGCATGTTGCAGCCGACTGAAGGAAGTTGTGCAAGGACCCAGGACTGGCGAGTGGCCGATCAGGACTTGAGCCCAGGTCGGCCTGGCTACAGATCGCGGGGACTCCACACGTGGCCATGTGGGCTCCGAGTCCCAGCGCTGGCCTGTTAGATGTGCACTTACTTAGTGCCAAGCACAGCAGAGTGGCTCCCTCCTCCATGGAAGGCCCCCCGCACTGCCATTGGCGTCTTGGGGTCACTATCCAAGGACCAGCTTTGCAGATATGGGGCTAAATCGCCACCACGGAAGGCCACGCGGGCTGGGAGTCAGAACCAGCCGCACAGTTGCAGGGGTCAGTGCAAGGGGACAATGTGGGGACCCTCGTCCTCAAACGGTAAGAATTTCACAACCTCAGACCACAGAGCGCCAAGACTTTGGTCACATGCCTGGGGAGCTGGCCAGAGAGTCCTTCCCAGGTGCCCAAGGGCAGGACCTTGGCCTGGCGCCCCTCTCCTCCTCAGTGCCCCTCCACTTCTCAGCCCCGCCCCAGCCTTTCTGCTGTCCCTCCATCTTCCTCCCCAAATCTAACAAAACCAGCCTGCCCTGGGCTGGCTCTGCCCTGCCCTTATTTTCACGTTTCTCTAACAGCCAAATGCAGTAGCATAGTCCCTGTTCCCATTGTGTAGAAGAAACAGAGAGGCTAAGTCATTTGCTGAAGGTCACACAGCCGGGAGATTCCAATCCTGTCCTCCTGGCCACCAGCGTCTGTGACGCCACTTCCTTGGAAAGACCATCTTTTGCAGAAGCCGGGCACTGGCCCAGCGAGGCCCAGCGGTTGCTGAGGTGGGGACAGGTGGCCCGGAACCTGGGTCCTCTGAGACCGTGGGGATGGGATGGCGAGGCCGCAGAAGGGAGGGGACCCTGCGGGGCTGCAGAGGGAAGGCTGTCCCCTCCCCCTCAGAATGCCCCTCGTGGTGGCCAGTCGCGGGCTCTCATCGAGATCCCAGGAAAGGGGGTGGGCGGGCGGCGGCTCTCGTCCCCCACCGAGCGCTGCGGAAATTGCCTTGTTATGAAAGTCCTTGTGGCTTGGGGACTATTTCACGGACTCTCAGGGCGGAGACCCCATCCAGGAAAGCCACCTGCAGGAGGGCGAGCAGGCGCGTTGGCGGGCGCTGACCTGCCGTGGGCAGTTTGCCCCAGCACTCGGGCTCCCGCTTGGTGGTCACCGGGACGTGGTGGCATAAGTGGCCCTTGGCACCCAGGGAAGAGCTGGCGGCTTGTGAAGGGCCCCAGGCTTGGCCAGCAAACAGACCAGGCTTCACACCCTCTCCACACAGGCTGTGTGTCCTTGGGCAACTGTCCCGACCTCTCTGAGCCTGGTTCCCCAGTGTGACATGTTCTGCTGATCCCCCCACCCCCACCCCACAGGGGTGTTGGAAAGATTAAATGAGAGGCCAGTTAGGAAGCCCCTAGTGTGGCCCCTGGGCCACAGCTTGCTTTCAATACAGGACCACTTGCCACCAACCCGCCCTGTTCCCCTCAGGCCGTCTTTGGACAGGAAGTCAATCTCATGGGATTAAAGTGTCCTCTTCCCGGCCCTCCGTCTCCTCTGCATTAGGTAGATGCTGAGTGTATAAATAGTTTGAGAAAAGGCCTGCACAGGTTCCTGCGAAGCCGTGTGCGGCCGCTGCAGCTACGACACCTGCTGGGGGCTGGGCTTGGGGCCTGCCCACAGCGAGGCTGGCACCAGGAGAAGAGGCCCTGGTGTGGCCTCGCAGCCGGAAGCCTCGCCAGCCCAGAGTCATTGGCAGAAGCAGCACCTTCTGCACTAGGTTCTTCCTTTTGTTTCAAAGTAAATGAATATTTATATAAATATCAAGGATGTGTTCATTGTTCTTGAGTGTCACAGCTGTATTCATGATGGAGAACAAAG
Organism: Tamias sibiricus; assembly: GCA_025594165.1. Classification (NCBI taxonomy): domain Eukaryota; kingdom Metazoa; phylum Chordata; class Mammalia; order Rodentia; family Sciuridae; genus Tamias; species Tamias sibiricus. The sequence goes on from CM046664.1 coordinate 22,025,591, forward strand.
TGTATACACATGTGGACACATAAATGCTCACCTGCGTGTATGTATACGTTCATATGTGCACTCACGTCTATCCTATGTGTTTTGTAGGATCTATTGTGTATGATTCATTTTACGAGTACCAGTCCCTCAGTTATCTGTGGGGATGGTTCCAGGACTCCGTTGGACACCAAACTCCAAGGAGGCTCGCGGCCCTCAGATAAAATGGCACGATGTTTCCTAGCGCCCAGGAACATCCTCCTGTGTGGTATCAGTCATCTCTAGGTGACTTGCAATGCCGAAGACAATGTAAGTGCTGTGGCAATAGTCGTCACACGGTATTGTTTAGGGAGTGACAAGAAAAAAGCCTGTGCCTGTTTGAAGCGGAAGCAAAACTTTTAAAAATCATTTGCAATCCATAGATATCAAGGGCCAAGTGTGCGTTAATAGATATAAATCTGTAAGCAAGATTTTTACTCCTAGCTACAAATTGGCATCTTTTCACTATTTTTAACCGTTGGGCTGCAGGTTCTGCCCCAAGTCACAAAACCAGGACCCTGTAGCTCCTCAGGACAAAGCAGCGAGACCAAACAATCTAGAAGAGAGTTGCAAGAAATGAAGAAAGGCCCCGTAAGATTCCTGCAGAGCTGGGTTTCCTGCAGTGACGTCATTTAAAAACATGACAGGGGATTGAACTCAGGGGCACTGGACCACTGGGCCACATCCCCAGCCCTGTTTTGTATTTTATTAGAGACAGGGTCTCACTGAGTTGCTAAGTGCCTCGCCATTGCTGAGGCTGGCTTTGAACTCGTGATCCTCCTGCCTCAGCCTCCCAAGTGCTGAGATGACAGGCTTGCGCCACCGCGCCCTGTGATACTGAGAATTTTGCTCCTTTGAGGGAGTGCTTGTGAATTCATGCTGTGGTCTCTAAATAAAGTCTCATTTGAAATATTTCTCTCAGAATCCAGAGTAAGGTCAATAATAAGGAAATGTTATTGTTTAATTCGTCATTTTATTTTGCTCAAACTTCTAGAAAGTTCCAAGAAAGAATTTATTTCCATTGCCTGAACATTCTTCTTATTGTTTATTGGATCATTTTCTTTTTCTGAATCTCCATTTTTGTGTTGGTCCTATGATACGATTTTTCTCATTTTTTTAAAGGAGAGTCTGAAATCACTTTTCCCCAAGAGTAATAGGGTACAAATATTACTTTGAAAATCAGAAGACAACGAATCAGACTTTCCTTTGCTTTTTAATACTAAGTTGGTACTTATGTACAATTCTTATGCACCCTGACTTCACAACACACTAAATGATCTATGTAATAGGACTCCATGCCGAAGTGGGTTTTGTTTTGTTGTTTTGAGGAGATCTGCCAAATGGAGGCCTAAGATGCTCTGGAAATAGCTGAAGTCATTAAGGAAAATGTAAACACCGTTGGCTCCTGCAGAAGCTGAGAAGCCACTGTGTTAGTCAGCTTCACGTTACTGTAACAAAATCCCTGAGGCCATAATTTATACAAAGAAAAGATTTATTAAGCTCACGGTTCTAGGGGTTCCAGTCTGAGATGAAGTGCCCTAGTTGCTTTGGGTCTTCAGTGACCCATTCTGGTGCAGGATGGCAATGGCAGGAACACGTGTCAGAGAACCTGCTCACTTTGTGACCTGGGAAGAGACACTGACCCCAGTGACCTAAGGCCATCCACTAGGCCTCACCGCCTAAGGGTCCTACAACCTCCCTGCAGAGCCTCCCTGGGGACCAAACCTGTACCACATGGACCACTGGGGACACCTAATCAGACCACAGCAGCCACCCTCAACTCAGGAGGAGATGTCCTTTGGTTTCAGTGGGGCCCAGGGGCTGGGGCAGAGGGCAGCATGTGGACTGAGCAGCAGGTCCTGGCCCATGGCATGTGTGGCCCTGGCCAACTCGAAGGCACTCACAGTCTCACAGAAAGGCAAAGGCTCCTCTTGTTTGCTGTCTACACACTGCTTTAGCTTGTCTCTGTGGCTGCCAGGGAGCTCAGGATGCGTGTCCAGCCACATTTCTGGCCATCCTGACTCCAATCTGAAAGTCAGGGAGGATGGATTCGCTGGGGCCTGGGCTCCTCCCCTGGGGTCTGGGTCTCAGGATGTCCCTGGGGTCTGCCTGACAACTGCCAGCAGTAGCAAGCCTGAGAAAGTTTGGCCATCCCTGAGTGACGTGGGCAGGACCCTGAGCATCTTCCTTCTCTCTTGCCCTCTATTCCTTTTATCATTCTCTTTCCTTTCCTTTCTTCTTCTTCCTTCCTTCCTTTTTTTGGGGGGTACCAGGGATTGAATCCAGGGGTGCTTAACCACTGAGCCACCTCCCTAGCCCTTTTTATTTTTATTTAGAGACAGGGCCTCACTAAGTTGCTTAGAGCTTTGCTATGTTGCTGAGGCTGGCCTCCAACTTGTGATCCTCCTGCCTCAGCCTCCCAAGCTGCTGGGCCTACAGCTGTGCACCATCGTGCCCGTCTCCTTTCTTTTTCTTGGTCTTCTCTTCCCTCTCCCACTTCCTCACTTCCAAAACTTACATTCCCCTCTCCCTCCCCTCCTTTTCATTTTCTTTCCTTCTTTCTTATCTCTCAAGTCCCCCCACCCCTGCTATTTTGCTCATCTGTCTCATTTTTTTCTCCTTTATTCTCTGTTTTCTCTCTCTTTCCTCTTTCCGGGTGTCCTCCTCTTTGCTCTGCCTGCTTTTCCTACCTCCTCGGCTCCCTCTCCCTCTCCCCCCTCCCCTCCCACCTCTCCCTCTCCCTCTCTCCCTCCCCCTCTCCCTCCCCTCCCCCTCCCCCTCCCCCTCTCCTCTCCCCCTCCCCTCTCCCCCCCTCTCCCTGTGGAGGGGAGGGGCGTGGCCAGGGAGACCCTGTGGAGGGGAGGGGCGTGGCCAGGGAGACCCTGTGGAGGGGAGGGGCGTGGCCAGGGAGACCCTGTGGAGGGGAGGGGCGTGGCCAGGGAGACCCTGTGGAGAGGAGGGGCGTGGCCAGGGAGACCCTGTGGAGGGGAGGGGCGTGGCCAGGGAGACCCTGTGGAGAGGAGGGGCGTGGCCAGGGCTGGGTCTTTAGGAGGCGGTCAGGGAAAGGCACAGGGGCTGAGTGTGGCTTGTGCTCGCAGGTCCACCAGGAGGCCACGCTGTCAGTGAGGTCAGGGCTGGGGGCAGAGGGCCAGGCTGGGTGTGAGCAGGTGTGGGCACGGTGGCGCATGCGCAGCAGGCTGCAGCTGCACACGGCTGTGTGTGAAGACACCGGGGACACTCGGGTGCCTGGAAGGGACAGTGGACACTGGGGTATGAGGATACAGTGTTTGGGGTGTCAGGTCCCCGGGGGCAGTTGAAGATGGCCTGGGTGGGGGCCAAGGCAGCAAAGTAATTCAAAACACGTCTGAGGATTCCAGCTTGTGGTGGTGACATTCTGTAGGATGGGACCATGAAGCCGGCAGAGTTTCAAGGTCATGGAACATATTGAGCCAGGTGAAGTTAGGGGTTTGGCTCTGTCGATGCAGCAATGATGTTATGGGCTCCGTTTTCTCCCCTCAAATTCATGCGTGGGAGTCCTAACCTCCCAGGACCTCAGCACGGGGCTGTTGAGAGACTAGGCCTTTAAAGATGATTAAGTTAGCATGCACCCTTTAGGGTGAGGCCCTAATCTAGTCTGATTGGGGCCCTATGAAGGGAAAATCTGGACACCCAGACATGCAGGGGAAAGATTGTGTGAGGCCACAACCAGAAGGCAGCTGCCACCTGTGAGCCAGAGAGAGGCGCAGGGGATAGGAGGCCTGCCAAACGGGCCTGGAAGACGAGACTGGGGTCCAGGGAGACCTCGTGACTGCTTCCTGATCACTCAGAGCTCAGCCCAGAATGTTGGCCTCAGCTCTCCGAGCACCAGAAGCCTTCCCATCAGGCTGCCCTGACAGGGAAGTCGGAAAGGAGCAGGCTGTAGCTAAGGCCTGACTGCAGGCATCAGGTTCACGGCCTTCCTCAGTCCTCAGCACCAGAGGTCCACATCACCTGTGCTGCCACACTGTGCTCTTCAGACCTTGCGACGGCAACTCGGGGACATCACTGAGATGCTCATATATGCAGCAGGACAGATTAAAGAGGGACTGAGTAAGGCAGAGGGAACTAACCTGCAATGTGCGCCTCCCCAGACAGGGTGGAGTTGAGGCCCTGGGGGGGGGGGGGGGGCGAGGAGGCGGGGCCTTTGCAGGGGGCGTGGGAGGAGGCGGGGCCTTTGCAGGCGGGTGGGAACGGCTCTCGGTGTAATGAGATTGACTCTCAAATTGAAAGTGCTGGGGCTGGCTCTGCGGTTCAGCCCCCCGCTGTGTTTATTCCCACGGCTGTGACATTAAGACATCGCACACACAAGCTGGGGGCATTCAATTAGGTTTCCTGTTATTAATCAGTCAATTAAGCTGCGATCTGTGGGATACCCATTTTCACTCTTAAGGAGGTGAGAAGCCGGGACCCCCCGACGTGGGTGGGAAACGCCAGCGTAGTGTGTGTGTGTGTGGGGGGGGGGGTGGCGGGGAGAGGACAGGAACCCGAGGAAGAGAGAGAGCATGGGGTGAGGGAGGACCGAGTAGAGCTGGTGACTTCTGGGAGGACGATGACTGGAGATTTGCGTGCAGAGGAAGGGCCCCCGGGACACCAGGTGTGAGAGGGGCCGAGGCTGTGGAGCCTGGCCGACTTTGGAGCTGGGTCTGGAAGAAGAAATACAACAGTGCTACCCGGAGCCTCACTTTGCCTGTCCACAAAATGGGGCTGTCTTTCTCTCTAGTCTAGATCCCTCCTACCTTTATACGACACAGACCAGTAAGATGGTGAATGCGGAAGTCTCTATTTTTGCAGTACTGGGGATTGAACCCAGGGCAACGTGCATGCCAGGCAAGCACTCTATCACTGAGCTACTCTTGGCCCCAAACAGGGAAACCTTTTGTAACTCTCCCATGTCAGAGAGGGCATGTGGACGTAGTGGCTGTGACAAGCTGAATAATGAAATTTACAAATAAATCGAGGACGGTCATGCTCTTTTTATTTATTTATTTTCTTAATTTTTTGTTACTGGGGATTGAACTCAGGGGCACTCGACCACTGAGCCACATCCCCAGCCCTTTTTTGTATTTTATTAGAGAGAGGGTCTCACTGAGTTGCTAAGTGCCTCGCCATTGCTAAGGCTGGCTTTGAACTCGTGATCCTCCTGCCTCAGCCTCCCAAAGTGCTGGGATCACAGGTGTGCGCCACCGCGCCCAGCTGGTCATACTCTTTTTAAATGTGAGATATTAATACTTAGACTGAGTGGTTAAAAGCAACTGTAGCTCCCTTTTTAGTTTAATTGGACGGTTCCATATGGGCAAAGGAGGAAGGATCCTTCTGAGCTTTGCTCTAAGAGTTGGTCCTTCAGATTCCCAGAACCCCAAAATGTAACCAGCCTCTGCTAACTGGGCAGGACTGCAGAAGGAAGGGAGGGAAAAGAGCAAGTTCTGAGGCCTTTTCATCATGAACTTGAACATTTTATTTATGTTCATAATAAGTATCAAGCAGAAGAAAGCTGTCAATCTGTCCACGACAGTTGGTTCTTAAATAAGAGCAGCTAATAACTAGAACATACATCAATTGCAAGGAAGTGTTTGTACTTGTGATCAGCATGCATTTGATTTTTATTAGATGTTTCTGAAATTAAGTATTGATGTAATTAGCACATAAATCATCTGCACATGGGTGTTTCTGAAGTGTCTTGTGTAATGACACATAAATCATTTGTATTTGGGGATTTCTAAGGTGTTAGGTATGTCATTAGTACATAAATCATCTCTACACCCGTGTTCTTAAAGTGTTGTGTAATTAGCACATGGATTCTTTGCAGATATATGTTTCAAATTACATGCCATGTAGTTAGCATGAGAATCATCAGTGCATGAGATTTTCTAAAGAGTTTAGTGAGCAATGTGGACATATTTAATTCATAAACATGTCTCTAGATATATAAATTTGTCTCTAAAATGTCTTTGTAATTAGCACATACACCAATTGTATATGTTTAAGTTGCTTAATTTTAGTAGTGCACTTAAGTTGCTTAAAATGTAACAGGTCATTTTGTGAATGAACTTTTGCAGTGATTTATAATTTGCATGAAAATCACTTATAGGGGTGTTTCTAGAGTGCTTGATTTATAATTAACATAAAGGCAATTTGTAGATAGGTCCTTAATAACTGTTTGAAGAAAGCTCTTCCCCTTTTTGGAGACTCTCTTTGATCCTGTTTACATTCCTTAGCCAGACTAACTGCATTTGTAGAAAGAATTGATCCATGGCTGAATTTCTTCGTCTTTTCACGCACTGAAAGTTCAGAATGCACATCTATGTTCACTGTTTCATGAGCATCAGTTGGTTTTCACCAGATCAAAAGCTTAGTGCTTTTCCAGAGAGTCAGGTCAGATCTCAAAGCCTCTCTCTCTGAAATACAGGTGCCTCATGTGTTCCAGGAAACGATGTGCCCTGTCATGGGCCTAATCCTAGGGATCTGAAGAAAAGGATGTCAGGCAGCACTGATTCATGAACATCTGTAAACTTTGTCCAGATAAGAAGCCTGACTATTCCAGAAGATAACTGTGAAGGAGAGAGGAAAGGGAATCAAATATTTGAGCACTTAGTGAATGCCAGGCATCACTCTAATTGTTTTAAGGAAGAAATATCAATTAATTTTAATAAGCACCATGAAGAGGCAGGAATTATTGCTTCAGTTATAATAACCAAAGATGCAATAGGAAGAAACATCCCAGAGCTTTAAAAACATCGAATAATGTGTCTGAGAAAATATCACCATGTTATAGGCCAAATAATGAAAAGACTATAACTAAATGAATTCTGAGTTTGAATCCCCAAGATAAATTAAAAATCTTCTAAGGATCTATAAATGACCTGCAAAATGGAATGTTCAAAGAATAAAAGCTGTGGTGCAAGAATTTTATACCCAGCCAAACTATCACAAACTACTCCGGCTATCACCAGGGGATGTGTTAGTGAGCTTTCTGTGACTGTGACAAAAATCTGAGATAATAAACATTTAAAAAGGAAAGGTAAGTTTTGACTCACAGTTTTGGAGGTTTCAGTCCTTGACTGATTGATTGTCCCCATTATTTTGAGCCTGTGGGGACACATCACAGTATGAGTAAGCAGCAGAGAAATACTGCTCCCCTCATGGTCAGGAACAAAGAGAGAGAGAGAGAGAGAGAGAGAGAGAGAGAGAGAGAGAGAGATACTGGGGTCCCACAGTCTCCCGTGAAGGCATGTCCGCAGCCTAAAACTTCCCCCAGGCCCCACCCTCAGGGCTTTCTCCGCCTCCCAATGTGCCAAGCTGGGGATCCAGCCTGTCACACAGGGGCCTTTGGGGACCATTCTAGATAAAACCACAGCAATGACTAAATGATGGAGAGAAGGAATTGGCACAGAGCTTGCTTCTTGGTTTGAACCCAGCAGGAGATCACCTTTGAACAACAGGGTGACAGTGGGCTTGGACCTTGGTCCTGGGAAAGGACGGAGACGGGGTGCTAGTGAGGGGTGTTCTAAGTGGCTGACGTGCTCCCCTGAGCAGGAGCACATGGCTGTTAAAGCTGCATTTCCAAGACTGAGTCCAAACTCAATAACAGATTCACCTGCTGGGCACAGTGGCCCATGCCTGTCATCCCAGCGGCTCAGGAGGCTAAGGCAGGAGGATCATGAGTTCAAAGCCAGCCTCAGCAACAGCGAGGCCCTAAGCAACTCAGTGAGACCCTGTCTCTAAATAAAATACAAAATAGGGCTGGGGATGTGGCTCAGTGGTTGAGGGCTTCTGAGTTCAATCCCCAGCACCCGCCCCCCCAATAAAATAAAAAACTGAACTCACCATATAGTCCTCCTTCTTTCTTGGAATCTTTTTTTCCAGCTAATGGGAAGGAGGAAGTATATGAAATGGTCACTTGGGGCTCCTCCAGATTTAAGAAAGTCTCCCCTGTCTTAAGAAAGACCTGGAGGTGACAGTCAGCCTGGCTCAGTCACCTGTGCTGGGATTCCCCGATCTTTACTTGTTCAAAAATCAGCTTGCAAGATCTGTATCAAAGTGCTATGATTTCCTTACTTTTTTTTTAAAAAAAAGTCCATCGGCTTGATTTTTAAAAACATACTGATTTCAAAAACTAATTCATCTAACTCCTGTAAATGAGAAACCCTCACCCCAGCCACATGTTGAAAGAAACGATGACCACAAGGCCAGGGAGCGTTGACATCAGGTTTTGCCACTCACTGAATGTTCAGGATTTTGGTTAGTTCTGTTTTATTGGCTTGTTTTTCTTTATATGTGTATATGTATAAAATAGAGTAGAGCAACTTTAAAATTGGGGTGTCCTCACAACCAATGGTCCTTTACAACTCATTTTCTTTCTGAGAGGTATGCAAAAATAATGGCGCATCTTACCATCACGACACCTGAGAGCAGGTGACATTCAGTAGTAATGCGACAATGACAGGGAGCTGGCCAGGTGCCCCTTCTTGCTGAAAGTTGGGTGTGGGGGTTTCTTGTTATCAAGAGAGGGGGCTGGTCAGTGTCAGAGAGGCGTCAGGAACACAGCGGTAACAGGTGAGATCTTCCCGCCTGTTCCGAGAGATGGGGGGACTTCTGCAAGGTCTATTTCATTTCAGGGCTCAGGGCTGCGCTCGCCGCGGCTGGACGCAGCGGTCACACAGCGGTGAAGACGATTCTCCAACAAGCTCCCTCCAGCAGCAGTCCTTTAACACCACAGCACAAGGTCCCCCAGCCGTCGCCCCAGACTGTTGCCCACCAAATTTGTCCAAATGCAGGGAGATGGCCTCCACGCCCACCAGAGTGTGGTGCATCTGTGTATTTTAAAAATCAAACATAATTGGGGTGCCATGATTTCTCCAATGGGGTCAGTACCAAAGCCCAGGCCCGCACAGGTCTCCTGGGCTGGCGCAGCTGTCGGCAGAGGCTGCACGGGGGCAGAAGCCCCCCTTAGCCCCAGACCTCTGCTGCTGGGTCACAGGGATGACGAGAGACCACAGCCAGTCTGTCTGGCACTGCCAAGCATGGCGGGGGCATTTACACTGGGAGAGGGCAGCGGGGACAGTGTGTGAAAGGTGAAGCAAGAAGAATGAAGCCACACACCTACTTCAGAGAGCAGTTTCAAGAGCCACCACCCCTACTGGGGAAGCTGGAAAATTCCTTTATGATTGACATGCGATTCACTGGTTTTTTTTTTTTTTTTAATACAATTCAGGGCTGGGGCCGTGGCTCAGCGGTAGCGCACTTGCCTGGCATGTGTGAGGCCCTAGGTTCGATTCTCAGCACCACATATAAATAAATAAAATAAAGATCTATCAACAACTAAAAAATATTAAAAATAAATAAATAAAAATACAATTCAGTTGCCCAAGTGGTCAATACCAGGTGACAACTACGTGCTCAGCCTGCTGTCTTCTGCCTGGGATCCCCAGATGATCCGATGCTGACTTTACCTCTCAATGGAAGAAAAGTGCATATCTGTGGTGCATAATCCATGTCACACACACAGAAAAAGAGTGGAAAGAGAAATGTTAATAAACAAAGTTTAACCGAAACAATTTCTTTGTTGGCTGGATTCTGATTATTTCCACTCCAAGTTTTTCCTTCTTTCTTGAATGGTCAACCATGAGTGATGATTGTAAAATTAGAAAAAAGACAAACATTACAATAGTCACATCCCTGCCGATCTTAAGGATGTCGTAAAAAACTGCACAGAAAAAAGGCGGGATATTTCTGAATGAGAGATTTTTGGGTGATTTTTATGTTTTTCTTACTTTTAAGTATATTTAGATTTGTTTTTCTAAAATGACCATGGATTCATTTTGTAATGCCAATAGTAAAGTTAGCTGGGCACGGTGGCACACACCTGTCATCCCAGCGGCTCTGGAGGCTGAGGCAGGAGGATCACGAGTTCAAAGCCAGCCTCAGCAATGGTGAGGCACTTAGCATCTCAGTGAGACCCTGTCTCTAATAAAATACAAAATAGGGCTGGGGGTGCGGCTCAGTGGCCGAGTGCCCCTAGCTGAATCCCCAGTACCCAAAAATAAAACAAAACAAAACACCCCAAGCAGCTGGATTCAGGCCTTCCCAGTAACGTGAGTGGATATGAGTTGACCCTAGACCCCCCAGGCTCCTCAGCTGTGGATTCAACCAACCATGGATCCAAAATCTTCCAAAAAATTCTATCTGTACTGAGCATGAGCAGAGGTTCCCTGTTGTCATTATTCCATAAACGATAGGGTATGACCACTCGTTTTTATAGGATGTGCACTGCATTGGTGCACAGGTTTTGTGCAAATAGGGATCTATTTCACCTACGGGACTTGGGTGTCTATGAAGTTCAGTGATAGTGGGGTCCTGGGACCAGTTCCTGAAGGTGCTGAGGGATGACGGTTTATGTATGTGGGTCTGTGTACACACACACACACTCACACACACACACACATATTTATATGCTTGATTTAAATACATTTATCCTATATTCATTAATATAGTTGGAATTGAGTTCTTTTTAAAATTTATTTTTGGAACCAGGGATTGAACTCAGGGGCACTGGACCACTGAGCCACATCCCCAGCCCTATTTTGTATTTTATTTAGAGACAGGGTCTCACTGAGTTGCTTAGGGCCTCACTAAGTTTCTGAGGCTGGCTTTGAACTCGCGATCCTCCTGCCTCAGCCTCCAGAGCCGCTGGGATGACCGCCGCCGTGCCCGGCTGGAATTGAGTTTGATGATTCACGGTCACTACACGCCGGGAGCCCAAATGGGACTTCACGTGATTCCAAACTCGCATGCATCTCCAGGTCCCTCTCAGCCCCTTTCATACAAGTCATTTTTAATAGTTTTGCTTCCAAACTGGTTATCTAGGAAAGCAGTCCCTGCAGGCTATCTGGAGGGGGACAGGAGTGACCCCGGAGGAAGACATTTCCAGACCCAGCTCCGGTGCGGAGGCCGGAGGTCCAGAGGGCCTCGACCGCCGCCTGGGCCGCGCCTGCGCAGCCCTCCCCGCCGCGCCTGCGCAGCCCTCCCCGCCGCGCCTGCGCAGCCCTCCCCGCCGCGCCTGCGCAGACCTCCCCGCCGCATCCCGCTCACCGCCCCGCCTTCCCGCAGCCCGCGCTCGGCCGCGGCCTCCACACTAGTCTGCACAGATGAAACCCGGTGAGGTGGACATTCACATACACCCCTTAAAGCCGACCCTCCCCCCCATCTAAAGTACTGGCCGTGTCCGAGCCTCTTCACCTTGGTGGAGAGGAAGGAGAAGGAGTTCTTTCCGGGGCTGCGCTGGCCGCGCAGTCTCAGGTGGCTCCCTGCCTTCCTGAGGCTCTCTCCCAGTGTTGAGGGGACAGAGGTGTCCCCTCCCTGCACCGAGTGTCTCATTGTCTGTGGCGACGAGGGGACCCACACCGGGCCCAGGCACATCCCCACCCTGCACCTCCTGCAGTCCAGCTGCCCAGGCAGGAGCTGAGGGGCAGGGGGACTGACGACCCCTGCACGTCTCTCTGTGCCCTGCGGTCACCCCTCACAGCTCTGGACCTTCAGTGGCCTGCTGGAAGATGGATCTGGCGTCACCACCCTTGTGGAAGAAAGACGACGCATGTGAAGGGAGGACTGGGGCTGCGACGCCCACTCCAGAGCCCCCCTCCCGGGACGTCGTTTCTAAGAACTCGTCCCAGGAGGACGTCGGCTAAGAGGGAGTGACCAAGCTGGATTTGCTCTCCCAACTAATGCAGAAAAAAAGAAAAATAAAATCACGTGAAACGATGATTCTAAAGGCATTGGACGTGGTCACAGAGAGGCGGCAAATGAGGAGACTCCAAGCTGCAATTTAGAGAACCCAGGCCACGGCCTAGGGCAGGACGGCCGGGTAGATCCGGGTGTTCTGTTGGAGTTGGGAAGATAAAGCCTGTGTCCAGGGAGCCAGGCGGCTGCCGCCAGCAGGGCAGAGCCGCAGGAGGGGGAGGACTGGACAGGAGAAGCTCTGCGGACCTGCAGAAGCCTCTCGGTCAGACCTCAGAACAGCACTGACCCGGCCATGCTTTTGCGGAGAGGTGCTGAGGCAAGGGCTGTAGGACCTGCAAGAGCTAGACGAGCAGGGTCCAGGAGTCACTTCCCTTCCCTCAGGGGGAGCTCTCAGGAGGGTCTTGCCTTGTTCCTGGGGAGTAATTGGTCCTAGAACAAATACTTCTCTGGACAAAGTTTAAAAAGCAAGACCTGAATGGACCAAATTGCTGTGTCTCCCATTAACGATGGCACTTAGGAACAGAGATCGAGGACATTTATAGACACACACAACAAAACCCAAATTGAAAGAGGGGGATAAAAGAAAAAAGAAGGAAAAATTCTAGCATGTAAAAGAGTAAAATCCACAGTAGCTTGCACGCAGTCAAAATATTAACAGGTACGCAAAGAAGCAGAAAAATAGAACCCACAATGAAGGGAAAAATCAAAACAGAGTCCAAAGTTGAAAGGATATTAGACAGGTCTTATAACTAATTTCATATGCTCAAGAGCTGGAAGATGCATTGAGCATGGTAAATGCAAACATGAATAAATATATTTTTAAAAATACAGAAATGGAAATGACAGTGTCTGAAATAAAAAGTGTAATGAATGGCATTAACAGAAGATATGTGGTAGGAGAAAAGTTTTTTTTTTTTTTTTTTTTTTTTTTTTTTCTGTGAAGACATAGAAACCGAAACTAAGCAAATCAAATGCACAGGAAAAAGTAAAAAGAAAAAGAATCAAACAGGGCCTTGGTAAGGTGTGGGAGAATTGAATAAGCCTAAGACATGTGGCACTAGAGGATCTGAATGAAGAAAAGGGGCAGGGAAAATATTTGAAGAAGCTGAGATTGAAAATTTTCCAAGCTGATGAACATGGAGATTTAAGAAGCTCAACAAACTCCAAGCACAAGAAACAAACAAACAAGCAAACCTTTCCCCAAGACTCATAACAGTCAAATACTCAAAGCACTGATAAAGGACTTAAAATCATCCTACAGTGATACAATCACATCAGTGTTTATATCAGCTCAATTCACAATAGCCAACCTATGGAGCCAACCTAGGTGCCCTTCAACAGATGACTGGATAAAGAAAAAGTGGTGCCTATGTGTTGCCGCCTGAAGCGCTTGGAGCAACGGAGCCGCGGGAAGAACTTCAGAAGCAAACTGGAGACAAACAGCTTTTTATTCTGATAACTTTTCTCTCTGGTTCTAACAACGACTAACACATGCCAAACACACCACCAAAAATGGCGCTGACCCGATCAGCAATTTCGGCCAAGTCACTCGAGATCCAGCAACAAGTCCTGTGAGACTATGGGAGGCGACAATGCCCAAATCTCCACGGCTCATAGTCAATTGCAATTCAAGCCAATCCCCAAACAGGGCTCCTGCACCTATGCACAATGGAATATTAACCAGCCATAAAAAGAATGAAATTATGGCTTTTGTTGGTAAATGGATGGAACTGAAGACTATCATGCTAAGTGAAATAAGTCAATTCCAAAAAAACCAAAGGCTGAATGTTCTCTCTGATGTGCAGATGCTAATACACAATGGGGTGGGGGATAGAAATTCACTGGACTAGACAAAGGGGAATGAGGGAAGGGGGAGAGGATGGGAATGGGACAGACAGTGGAATGAGTCAGACATAACTGTCCTATGTTCATATACGAACACACAACCAGTGTACCTCCACACCATGTATAACCACAAGAATGGGAAGTTAAACTCCATGTATGTATGACATGCAAAAATACAATTCACTGTCATGTGTATCTAAAAAGAATGAATAAAACATTTTACCAATATATTCAAAAAGGAGAAAACCTTAAGAGCATCCAGAGGAAAACAGCACATTGCATCCGACAATGAGAAGAAGAACGACAGCCGACTTCTTATCAGCAACAACCCCAGCTCCAAGGAAGCAGCCCCTTTAATGTTTAAAAAGGGAAAAAGTGCTTAGAATCATAGATGTATGGAAAGGATTTTTCACAATCAAAGTGAAATATAGACTTTTAAAGAATATAGGTGGAAAGTGAAAAAAGCTTCTGTACAAAAAAATATTAAAGAAAGCCCTTTGGATCAAAAGAACGTGACAGGAGAGGGGAATACAGGGATATGAAGAAATTCAGAACAATGGAAATGGTCACTAAATAGGTGACTATAAAACACTGCCCCCTGACCTCTGAATCTCTTTTGATAAAGATTCATGGTTTAAGCAAAGTCAATAACAATGGGTGATGGGTGCGATGGGTGATGGGTTTAGGACCAGCACAGAAGTAAGCTGCTGTAACGAAAGAAGAATTGCTAGGTGGGAAGAAGAAAAGCCTGCTGTTAAAAGGCTCTTACGTAACATGTGGAAGGGGTGTGGGATCTTCTGTGAGGAGGTTGAACTAAGTTAGGGATGTGTGTTATAAATTCTAAAGCACTGCTATAATAACACAAAAGAGGGTACTAGTTAACAAGCCAAGAAATGGAATAAAACAGAATCATAAAAACACTTCGTAAATCCAGAATAACACTAAAAGAGAGGAAGAATACAATAAAAACAGACAAGACAAATACAAGATAAATAGTGAGAGTCCAAGAGGATAGATTCCAACCTAACCATATCAATAATGCCATTAGGAGTAGATTACTTGAATACCCAATTAAAAGAGATGTTCTCAGATTGGATAACCCCATTTTATGCTGACTACAAGAATTTAAATATAAAGACAAACTAGGTTAAAAGTAAAAGGATGGTAAATATGTCCTAGTACTAGTTAAAGAGATCTTGTGTGGGTATACTGGTATCAGACAAAATAAAAGTTAGACCCAAAAAATCCTGGGATGTTTTGTAATGGCAAGGGGCAAGCCATTGAGAAAACATAACAATGTAAAACATTCCTGTGACTAACAACAGGGCTTCGAAACACAGGGGACAAAACCAGATTTGATTGCATGGAGAAACAGTCAGATCCATGCTCATAGTTAGAGACATCTGCATTCCTTCTTGACAATTGATGGGGCATGTAGACAGAAAATCAGTAAGAATATAGGATTGGAGCAAACCGTGGTGTGTCCCCTTTCCTCCTGTGGGAGTTCGTTTTTTATGCACACTTGAATAAATCCTACTCTTACACTTAAAAAAAAAAAAACACAAAAACAAAGCATATGGGATTGAACAAAACCTTCAAATGACTTTCCTTAATTGACTTATAGACATTCCACTGAACCACAGAAGAATACGTATTTGTTTTTCTAGTGCAAACAGAAAAGACCATATTTGTGAAGATAGACAATATTCTGGGCTATAAGACAATACATTTAACAGAATTCAAACCATTCCAAGGTTCTTTTAGGATGAAACTGGAACTGAATTAGATATCAATAACTATACCTGCAAAATCTGCATATATATTTTAGAAACTAAGTAACATTTAGATCTGATCTATGGGTCAAGGAAGCAATTAAAAGGAAAGCTGAAAATTATTTTGAATTGAATCAAAAATCAAACAATGTTGCTGCCTGAAGCGGAAACCGCTTGGAGCAACGAACGCCACAGGAAAATTTCGGAGGCAGGATGAAAATGAAAAAAGGTCTTTTATTCTTCTTCTCTCTCCGGCTCCAGCAATCACTCCAAATGCTCTAACTCCAACCACCACCTTCTTCTTCTTCCCACACACACTAACCAAACTCACCCAGTTATATACATATCGCTTTAACAAGGACACGTGCTTACAGCTCGAGCTTACAGGTGCGTCACGCAGTGTTCACGGGCATACAAAGATTCTTTGAATAATGTATTACTATCAGGTGGAAACTAGAACATCTTTTATGGCTCTCAGCTAACCGCAATCTTTAGCTATCTCCTTGATTATAGGCTCCTTCAAAACAACATGTCAAAAATTATGGGAAGCAGCTAAAGAAGTATTTAGAGGGAGATGTATAACCTTAAATGCTTATGTTAGAACAGAAGGAAAGTCTCAAATTAATGAAACAGAGAATATAAAACAAAAAAAATCAGTGGACACAAAAGTTAATTGTTCGACAAATGAATAAAAATCTAAAAAGCTCTAACAGATTAATATGGTGTGTGTGAGTGTGTGTGTGTGTGTGTGTGAGAGAGAGAGAGAGAGAGTGAGAGAGAGAGAGAGAGAGAGAGAAACCCCTAACAAACATTAGAAACAAGAGAGACATATCACTACCCATATTGTAGATATTAGAAACTTAATAAGGAATATCATGAACAGATTTATGCGAAAAATTAAACAACTTATATGAAATGGACACAGTTCTTTGAAGGTAAAAACTATAAAACCACATTTAAAAAGAAAGCAATAACCCAGTGAGATCTATAAATCTATTCAAGACATTGAATTTGTAGTTAGAAACATTCCTACACAGAAAACCCCATGCCCAGAGGGCTTTGCTGGTGAATTCCCCCAATGAGTGAAGGAAGAAATAGCACCACACCCACACAAACTCTTCTATGAAGTCAGAATTACCTTGATATTAAAATCAGAAAAGCACTAATTGTAGTTTAAAATGTTATAAACCAAAGTCCTCATGAACTCTTAACAAAATTTTAGCAAATCAAATCCAGCAATACATAGAAAGGATAATACACCATCACCACATGGGGTTTATTCCAGGAATGTAAGCCTGATTTAACATTTTTGAAAATCAGTGCAATTAATCACATTAACAAACTAAAAATGAAACACCATATAATCATCTCAGTAGTCACAGAATAAGAATTCAATAAAGTTCAACATCAATTCTTGTTGGGAAAAAAAAAAAAAAAAAAAAAAAAAAAAAAAAACTCCAGCAAACTAGGAATAGGAGAAAACTTTCTCAACTTGATAAAGGTCATCTATGAAAAACCTATAATTAACATCATATTGAATGGTGAAATACTGAATGCTTTCCCTTTAATATTAGGTATAAGGTAAAGTTGTCTGACGTGAGCACTTCTATTCAATATTGTTCTGAAATTTCTAGGCAGTGCAATAAAGCAAGGAAGACAAAGAAATACAAAGGCCATTCAAGTATATTGGCAAACAATATGATCATCATTGTAGAAAGTCCAATGGTACATACACTGGAGCTACTGAACTAATAAGTAATTTTAGCAAGGTTGAAGAAAACAAGATCAATATACAAAAATTAATTGCACTTCTACATACTATAAATAAATGATTGTAAATAGAAATAAAACCTCCATAGTTATAATAGCCTGTGAAAACACAAAATAAGGATAAATCTGTGAAAAGATGGGCAAGGCCTATATTTTGAAAACCATAGAATATTGTGGGGAGAAATTAAAGAATATTCAAACAAAAGGAGAGGTATACCATGTTCATGGATCAACAGACTCCATATTGTCAAGATGCCAATTTTCCATAAATTAATATATAACTTCTACATAATGCTGAGCAAAGTGCCCATGGTATATTTTTGGGTAGAAATTGATAAAATGATTCTAAAACCCACAAGAAAAAGTAAAGAATCTAGAATATCCAAATGCTTTGAAAAATATTAACAAATGTGCAAGAACACTTATACAATCTGATTTCAAAAGTTAAGATAGCATGGAATTGGTCAGAGGATAGAAAAATATGTCAATGAAACAGAGTTCAGAATAGACCAAGGCATATATGTTCGATTGTTTTTCAACAAAAGTACGTGCATAATTTATTGTTGAAATGATGGTATTTTCAACCAGTGGTCATAGAAAAATGAGTTATGTATATGTATAAAACTAACTTGGGTCTAGACCTCAAAATTAAGTCAAAATTGATCAAAGGTCAACACATAAAACCAATAAATACATAACTTCTAGAAGAAAGTAGAAAGGAAAAAAAATTTTGTGACTTGGGGGGTTAAGGCAAAATGTTCTTTAATATGACAATAAAACCATCATCCATAAAAGAAAGTGTTTATAAAGGAGACTTCATAAAAATCAAGAGATTTTGTTCTTTGAAAGACCCTGTTAAGGGAAAGTGAAGACTCTCAGGTGAAGAGGAACAATTCCCACATCACATTTCTAAGAGTAGAGTTCATTCAGAGTATATAAAGAACTCTCAAAACTGAATAATAAGAAAATAAACAACCCGCTTTGGGCACATGCTTAAAATCAATGCTACAATTATCTAAAAAATTTAAAAAAGACCAAAAAAGCTTCATTTAAAAAAGACGAGAAAAAGTGTTGAATAGCAACTCAGGGAGACCCTGATAATTGAGCAAAGTTCAAAGTACCACAAAAAAAAAAAAGACCAAAAAGTGTTGAATAGATATATACATATTTGTCAAATAAGTAAATAAAAAGATTCCCAACTTCTTTTGTCATTAAAAAAAAAGATAAATTGAAATCACCACGAGAAACCATTGTACACCTATTTGAAGTCCAGAAACTGGGCCACTTATTTACTGTTATTGGGAACATAAATTGGACAGCCTTTGGGGAAAATGATTGGTAGTTTCTAAAATATTTAAAAGTGCTGCTACCATATGATCAAGCCATTTCACTCTTAGGTACTGACCCAGCACAACTGAAAGCTTGTATCTGTGCCAACACTGTAGACCAACATTCACAGCATCTTCATCTCTAAGAGTCAAAAGTTAGAAGTAATCTGAATAATGCCTGTCCATAGCTGAATGGATCAATAGACCAGTGCATTCTCACAACGGAATACTACTTAGCAATGAAAAGGAATGAACTATTGATACATGCAAAAACTTGGATGACTCTCAAGGGTGTTGTGCTAAGTGAAAGAAGCCAGATGAGGGGCTGGGATTGTGGCTCAGCGGTGGAGCGCTCGCCTAGCATGTGTGTGGCCCGGGTTCGATCCTCAGCACCACGTAAAAAATAAATGCATTATGTACAACTAAAAGCAAATAAATAAATATTTAAAAAAAGAAGCCAGATGGGAAAGGTTACATGCCCTATGATTCCATTCAGATGGAATTTTAGAAGAGGAAAAGATGTCTATCATGACAGCAGATACAGGATTTCCTAGATGGAGGGTGGGAGTAGGATATGGAGGTGGGGAGAGATTACCAAGGGGTATAGGGAGATGTCTAACAGCATTGATGTTTGTGAATTTGAATGTGGTGCTGGTTTTGTGAGCATATACGTATGTCAAGGGCAAGAAATAAGAGATTTTAAAAGGTAAACATAATCATAGGCTCAAGGTTTGTCTCTTGGGCCTACTGTGAGCACGGCAGCCTCGCCAACTCGCTCTCATTCTTCAGAGGCCCACCCACCCTCGGCACACCGCAGGCAGTGGGTGGGGCCTTGACTGCTCGAATCCAGTGCATCTGAGCTCAACTTGCCATCCTGACCTACTTGCTATAAAATGACGACAAGTGGCTTGACACCTTGGAGTCCCTGTTCCCCTCCTGCAAGGTGCGCACCTGAGTGGACACCCAGGTGTTCTTCCCCCTGCTTGCTGTTCTACCCCATGCTTCGTGCACCTGTGGTCCCTCCACCACGCTGGGGTCACATGCTCCCCACCTGCCTCTGCTCCTTGAGGCCCATCAGAACCTGACAGCTCCCAGTGTTCAACTCATTGTCTCCACTTCAAGAGTGACATCCTGTTGCGCTGGTAAGGGACCAGATTCCCAGAGACCTGCCCCTGTCTGCTGTGAACCGTGGCAGGCACGTGGAGAACAGGCGAAGAGTCCCAGCAGGGCAGCCTCTGGCTCTTCTTCCTTCTCGTGCCTCTCCGAGCACATGTCCTGACCCAGGGAGGAAGGCGACCGGCTCGGCAGCTACCGCCACCTCTGTGCTCCAGGAACAAAACCCTCCTTTTCCAGGGACTCCTGCAGATGCTAGATCTGAGTCAGAGACCTGGAGACGTGTGGCAGGGGGCAGCGGACTGGCTGTGACGAGAATAAAATTAGGACCTAACAGACAGTGCTGACGGCAAAGGCTCATTAGAGAATTCTCATTAATATGGTGTGAGGATGGGGGTTCCTGAGGGTGAGCTCCTAGGTGACCACTGCCCCTGTGTTCCCAGAACCCTGCCTGCACATGAAGTGTTGAAATCACAAGCAGGTGAATGGATGGATGGGTGGGTCAGTGAATGGATAAATGGGTGGATAGATAGATGGGTGAATGGGTGGGTGGGTGGATGGATAGGTGGGTGGATGGGTGGATGGGTGGGTGGATGGGTGGGTGGATGGGTGGATGGGTGGATGGATGGGGAGATGGGTGGGTGGGTGGATGGATGTATGGATGAGTGGATGGGTGGGTGGATGGGAGGATGGGTGGGTGGATGGGTGGGTGGGTGGATGGATGGATGGGTGGGTGGATGGATGGGAGGATGGGTGGGTGGGTGGATGGATGGGTGGATGGATGTATGGATGGGTGGATGGGTGGGTGGATGGGTGGATGGGTGGATGGATGGGAAGATGGGTGGGTGGGTGGATGGATGGGTGGATGGATGTATGGATGAGTGGATGGGTGGGTGGATGGGTGGGTGGATGGGAGGATGGGTGGGTGGATGGGTGGGTGGGTGGGTGGATGGATGGATGGGTGGGTGGATGGATGGGAGGATGGGCGGGTGGGTGGATGGATGGGGGTGGATGGATATATGGATGGGTGGATGGGTGGTGGGTGGATGGGTGGGTGGATGGGAGGATGGATGGGTGGATGGATGTATGGATGGGTGGATGGGTGGGTGGATGCATGGGTGGATGAGTGGGTGGATGGATGGATGAATGGGTGTATGGATGGATGGGTGTATGGATGGGTGGATGGTTGGGTGGGTGGATGGATGGGTGGATGGATGTGTGGATGGATGGATGCATGGGTGGATGGGAGGATGGATGGGTGGATGGATGAATGGATGGATGGGTGTGGATGGGTGGGTGGATGGGTGGGTGAATGGGTGGATGGATGGACTGGTGGATAGGTGGGTGGATGGATGGATGAATGGGTGTATGGATGGATGGGTGGATGGTTGGGTGGGTGGGTGGATGGGTGCATGGATGTGTGGATGGATGGATGGGTGGATGGGTGGGTAGATGGATGGGTGGATGGGTGGATGGATGGATTGGTGGATGGACGGATTGGTGGATGGATGGGTGGATGGATGGATGGATGGATGGATGGGTGGATGGATGGGTGGATGGGTGGATTGATGGATGGATGAATGGGTGGATGGATGGATGGGTGGATGGTTGGGTGGATGGGTGGATGGATGGGTGGATGGGTGGATGGATGGGTGGATGGATGGATGGGTGGATGGATGGGTGAATGGGTGGATTGGATGGATGGATGATGGGTGGGGATGGATGGGTGGATGGGTGGATGGATGGATTGGTGGGTGGACGGATTGGTGGATGGATGGGTGGATGGATGTGATGGGTGGATGGATGGGTGGATGGATGGGTGATGGATGGGTGGATGGGTGGATGGATGGAAAGATGGGTGGGTAGATGGTGGGCTTGATGAATGAATGGGTGGATGGATGGATAAATGAGTGGATAGATGGATGGATGGATGGATGGGGAATGGGTGGGTGGGTGGGTGGATAGTTGGATGGATGGATTTTACCTGGTGCTGACTGGCTGACCACCCTAACCTATCTCTTAGCAGGTGGGTGGGGGCAGCCTGTGCCAGGCCACACATGCCCCTTGGCACCACCCAGCAAACCCCCTGGAATAGAAATATTGAGGCAGGAGCAGGGAAGAAAACCTGGATCCACAGAAAGAGAAAAGAAACACACTGGAGTTCCCCGAGTCTACTCTCTGGAATCCTTAATCAAACCTATAATCTAAAATTCTAAAGAGGGTTTGGGGAAAACAAAGACTGTGTCAGGCTAAAGAGAAGCTCGGCCGTGGTTGAAACGCAGCCTTGGTTTTGTTCTGTGAAGAGTGAGAAAGCGGGGACGGGGGAGCAGGGAACAAGTGGCTGTGACACCTGGCGCCTTTTGGTGAGCTATCCAACGTGCCACGCACTGAGCAGCCCTTGGATCTGGGTGACTGTGGCAGTCCGGCCTCATCCTCATTTCCAGGGGGAAACAAGGCTCCGAGAGGTGAGGTCACGCGCCCACGGCCACAGAGCAGGTGAGCGTGGGGCTGGGTTGAGCCAGCTCCTGGGTCTGTGAGACTTCCTGCTTCTTTCTTCCCCTGTCTTCCCCTCACGGCCCCCATCCCTGCCCCCGCCCTGCCTGATTTCTCTGCACACTGTTCCGCCTTCCCAGGGATCAGTGCCCTTTCATGTCCCTGCTGACTTGTCCCATGTCATACTCCCTAGACTTTCCTGGTGATGGTCTTTCCAGCTTTTGGCCAGGAGGAGCATTCTTGTGCACACGTGTTCCTCTTTCTTAGGATAAAAAAAATTTCTGCTGATGGGATGGTGGAAACAGATCCCCGGCATCCTTCTCACCTGGTGACTGTTCGGGAGTGACAGCCGCCCTCGCCAGGTGAGGCCGAGGGGGTGGTCCTTGGTGTGGTTGTCAATCCCGCTCGCACTTGCTCTCTGGGTAGGAAGACGTGCGGCTGCGGCCCAGTGCCGTGGGGGTAGATCAGAGCAACGATCCCGCATCTTCACATCTCCTTGCCACCAGCCCCGTTACCGTGTGACCTTGAAGTCCCTCTCACACTACCATAGTGACTTGCTTTGGCGAAGTCAGCTGCGACCTGCGGGCCTGGGACATGCCGGGGGCGGGTCTTGCTCTCTGCCGCCCCCTGCCGTCGCCCGGAGAAGTGCTCGCACAGTCTGGCTTCTGGGGAGGAGGCGCGGGGCCAGCCAAGATCAGCCGGCAGCCAGCCGAGCCCTGGACAGGGCCGCGATCCCAGCCGGATCTCACAGCGCCCCCTGGGCACGGGCGGTGCAACCTGACTGCAGTGTGCCCGGAGGTCTGCGGTCCTTCCCTGGCATGGTGGAGTCAGTAGGCCACTGATAGGCCACGCGTGGCCGCGAAGCCCATCTGTTTAGGACCCCGGCCAGTGGCAGGGGCTTTGGCAGCGGGTCTGGGCAGGGCCGGACACACTGAGGGAACTCAGCTGGATGGACATTTATAAACATCGTGCCCCGCCCATCCACGGGAAGGCTTGCCCTGCAGCTTGGAAGAGGCGGAGCCCAGAGGAAGAGTCTGAAGGAGAGAGGCGGTCAGAGGCTCTTGGAGGGACACAAAGGGACCAACGACCTCAGGCCGGTGACCACTGGATCGTGTTCTACACTCCCCGCCATCCCGCTTACCCTGCACAGGGAGGGATTTCTGATGAGAGAGAACAGGGGGCCTCCACTACAAAGGCAGGTGTTGACCTTGAAATAAGCCCACGGGGGAATCCCAGGGACAGAGAGGGCAGATTCCTCCCCCACAGGTTTGCAGAAAGCCACGTCATGGTGTGAGGAAGGACCAGATTCTGATGCTGGAAAGGCTCGCTGTGATTCCTGGTCTGCTTCTAACCTTCAGTGTGGCCTCTGGCGATGCAGTCACCTCCCTGAACCTCTGTATCCTTTTCTGTACAGTGAGCATGAGCGCAGCCATGTCAGGGTGCTGCACCCAGGCTGGGCTTCCTGCCCGGAGGCTGGCTTCACTCCACGTGCCTGGATGTGCTCCCTGGGGCTCCCCTGGAAAACTTGTCTGCTGGATGCGCCCAGATTGGCCCATGCCAGCCAGCCAATGGGGCTCAGACGGATCACTGGGGAAGTCGGCTTTGGGGGTTCCCCACTAATCAGCAACCATGGCCCCTATTGAGCACGTACTAGGATTGTCGTGGCAGCCCTGTGAGGGACCAGCTGATACTGTCACTCTCGTGTACAGAGAAGAATTTGAGCTGTGGATATCCAGCTGGGGCACCGGGTCTGACTGATCCCAGTGAGACCTTGTGTCACTGCCTACACCAACCCAGCACAGCGGAGTCAGGCACACACCTGCCGTCGGAACAGGAGGGAGAAGACCTCCCAAGCCGCTCTCACCCGCACTAGTAACTCAGGCTGAGGTGCTCCGTTGTATCTCAGTTGTATTCCTTTGTGTCCTCTCTTAAGGCATCGGCCTTCATGCTCCTCCAGGAGCAGTAAGGATAGGCTGAGCTTGCTGCAGTAACAAAACAGCCCTCAGCTTTCAACGATGGGAGACAACTATTTACTTCTTGCTTAGGCTACATGTTCCCTGTGGGGAACTGAGGTTCTGCAAGAGCATTGTTCACACACAGAAGCAGGGCCAGCTATGGCATTTGCAGGGCTCAGTGCAAAATGAAACCTTTGTTTAAAAACCCCTAAGCATTTTTTGGGGGGTGGGGAGGTACCAGGGATTGAGCCCAGGAGTACTCGACCCCCGAGCCACATCCCAGCCCTATTTTGTATTTTATTTAGAGACAGGGTCTCACTGAGTTGCTTAGCACCTTGCTTTTGCTGAGGCTGGCTTTGAATTCGCGATCCTCCTGCCTCAGCCTCCCGAGCTGCTGGGTTGAGAGGCCTACGCCACCGCGCCCAGCCCACGCACACATTTTTGTCTGTCTATCAACTGTCTATCTACCCATCATCTGTCTATCTCCATCCATCCATCTCCCCTCCAGATCCTGAGTTTCTGCATCTGCAGATTCAACAAAACTATTCAGGAAAGGAGGGTGCACCCCCTCCAAACACATGCCCACTTCTGTGCCTTGTCGCTGTTCCCTAAACAGCGTCATCTAGGAACGGTCTCCACCGCGCGTGCATGGTGTTAGTCCTCGTCGGGGATCTGGAGATGGCTCGCGGTAGCTGGCAGGAGCCGCGCAGCTCGCATGGAATGCTCTGGCACGTCTCACCCGGGGTTGCGCCTCCGTGGACCCGGGTGTCTGAGGGGCCCCAGGAGCCGGGCCCCGTGGGAGCCACGGGACCAGCGTCTGTGGCAGACTCAGACTTTGCAGTGTGGACCAAGGACAGCCAGAGCCAGGCCTGGGCTCGTGGGGTGATGCTTCCTTCCTCCTCCCTCCGTGGCCTCACCTCCCACTTCACCCTTAACGCGGGGTGCTGCGTGCGGCCTGTCACTCAGGGCTCCTGTGGCCTCAGCTTCCAGTCTTCGAAGGAAAGTCGTGCAATTGCTTGGTTTTACCTAGGCCCTTCTGTTTGTTTTTTTTTTCTTTTTGTCCTAAATAAATGTAAGATTGTTTAACTTGATATAATTAAGAGAGAAAGAGAGAGAGAGAGACAGAGAGGGAGGGAGAGAGGGAGGGGGAGAGCCAGGTGGGGGAGGGAGAGGGCCACACCAAGCAGGCCTCTCCAGGCCCGGGTCTGGTGAGACCCTCACTCACTACTAGGAGAAGAGTGAACAATCAGGCCCCCCCTCCTCCTGCTGCAGGCCCGTCTCAGAGACTAATAGATGTTTACTTAGTCCTGTGGGTCACGCTGTGTTTAATATTTATCCGTCACAGGGAACTACTGCGTGTGAAATGTCAGCCTCTGACGCCGACAGCTCGCGGCTCCACACAGCTGGCACCGCACACAGCCCCTGCGGCCCCGGCCTGAGCTCAGGGGTGGCCACTTGGTGGGTCCTGCCGTCTCTGAGGGGCCCCACCCCTCTCAGTGCCGCAGTGCTGCCAGGGCCAGTGGGGGTGGACAGCAGGAGGGGCCTCACCTGCAGGGCAAGGCGCAGGTGCTCCAGTGTCAGATGTCACGGGATTTGCCCGTGACCCTGCCCAGGGTCCCTCAGACAGTAAGTCATCCCTAGAGGAGGCATGAAACCTAACAGGACGGAAACGCTGGGCGGCTGGCTGTGTCGTGAGGGAGGGCAAGGACAGCAGTAGCCGTGTTCAGGTGGATGCGAGTTACCTTCCTGGGCGCTTTTGATTCGCAGTTGTTGAAATCTACAGATGGAGAGCTGGGGGACACAGAGGGCAGGTGTGTGCACGCGCGCGCGCGCGTGTGTGTGTGACTTATTATAGTACAAAGGCCTTACCAGGGTGTTGGCTATTCACCTGCACAGGGACCACACCAATGGCGGAATGGGGCTTTGACATCTGCATTTTACATGAAAACTTTCCCAAAGCGTGAATCGTACACTTTCCGTGACATCTGGAGCTCCTTCTACCTCACGCTAGCCAATTCTTAACTCATAACTTCAAGGTGAGAATTGTGAGGTTGGTCGCTGAATCAGTCAACAAACATGCTGGTCCGTTGGCTGAACCAGGACCCTTATCCATGCCCTGGATCCTGGGGAGCAACTGGGAGCCACTGAGCATGTGTGGTGGCCACAAAGTAACAGGAAGACCTGAGCTCAAGTCCTTCACCTCAGGGTCTTGTGGCTCTGGAGTGAGTTATGTTAATGTCCAACCTGTGTCCTCACCTCCAGAGTTAGAAGAGTAATGGAGGACCATCCCTCATCCAAATCTCCCAGGGTCAGCTCTCTTCCAGATTTCAGAGACCACCAGGGAACCGGGGCAGAGCTCAGGGTCACCTCATGATGTTTCTGCCACAGAACTCTCTGGTCCCCTTTCTATAAGATCCTCAAAGTCTCCGAGGGCCTCCTGTCAGGGGAGGTCAGGACCTGCTGCCAACTGTGTTATGGAACTACTTGAGGTTTTCATAGCTTGTTGGATCATAGAAATGGGAATGGGGATTGAAACTACTTTAAACAATTTCTCAAGAGAATTAAAGCAAATCCTGGACATAAAGTGGCTGGCGTACGCAAAGTCACGACTCAACGGGTGTGAGCCTGTCTCACCAGCAGCAGCCGCAGCGGTGGTTCAAGCTGTGAAATGCTCAGTGTAAGTGTCTTAGAGAGAATAAAGGCAAACACCAAACCAAATTAAAAAGAAAAAGAAAAACAAAACCCCCAAACCAAAACTACAAGAAAACTGACAGAACAACAACAACAACAACAACAACAAAAACCCAAAATCAAAACAACAACAAAACGGTCAAAGAAAACAAACCAAAACAAAAAACTCCCCAATAACAATAAAACAACAACAACAAAAAAAAAAAAAAAAAAAAACACAAAAAACACCAACAAAACAGAAACCCCTGAGATTTCTGCTGTAGGCCGAGGGAAGTTTCCTCCAGGGTCCAGTTTTGCATTCCTCCGTAGCTTCTTTGATATCTAACACCAGGACCACTGAGAGGCCAGGCCCGGGCTGTGTCTCCAGGGGGCGGGCCCCACGAGGGACCTGGGGGCTCCCTGATCCACGCAGAGCCTCTTCCGCGAATCACGTGACCGCCCCAGCTCTGACCCTCCCTCCCTTTCCCCATTCATTTTATGGAGAGCTTTCTGTTTGGTAAACTGGATATTAAAAACAAATGTACCTAATTAGAAATAAAATGTTTCCTACCAGTTTGAAATAAAATAAAATGTAATTACTAATGATATTTAAATGTTAGAGATATTTTATGTTTGAAAATCCCCCCAATGTAAAGTGAAGGATGGCTTTAATTTAGCAGTGGCGGCATTAGGCTGGGGGGGGTGGCTCTGCTCTGGGCGAGGTCCTCCTGCTGCCCAGGAGGGGAGCTGGGGGCTCCCCACACCGTCCCTGGCCTGGGAAATCGGCATGAAGGCTTGCTGAGGAGGAAAGAGTGTCTTTCAGGGACCCCAGGATTTCTCTAGGGACCACCGACTGTCCTTTGAGACACTGTGACACATGAAGGTTCGTGTCCACATCACTTGGACAGGTCCCTGCTCTGCGCTGGGCCTCAGTTTCCTCCTCCGTAAAGCGAAGATGCCAGCACTTTCCTAGAGGAAGATCACTAAAGCTAAGGGACACGGATATCTCCAGACCACAAGTACCACTTCTCCCAAGAGATCAAATGTCGCCAAGTTCAAATGATGGCCCGTTCACCGTGAGCTCTACCATATGCACCTTTTTCTCTTTGGTGACTTGGCCTTTAACACAGTGGCAGCTTCGTGATTGAACAAATCGCTATGTGAATAAATGGCTGTCCCATGCCCAGGATGTTAAGGTTGGAGGAGGTCATACAGATAATGTAGGTAAATCTCTACAAAAAGCTTGAGACCTATGTGTTGGCAGTGATGAATTTCTGCTTGGCTGCCTCCAGGGACAGGAAACTCTACCACATTCCCACAGCAAGTTTCAGCTCTGCAGAACTCTGACTGCTAAAAGCAGTGTCCTTCAGGGCCACATGGAATAGGACAGGCCCTCAGAAATGTGAGTCGCAGATTTGTCATTTCATGAAACACTTTCTTGTCACTTGGGGCATCAGGGTGTTATGATGGTGGTTATAGGAGCCTGGGAGTTGGCCGCCAGAGTCCGCAGCCAGGCCCCGTCACTTCCCACCTGTGTGGTTCTGGGCAATTTATTACGTGGACTGAGGCAAGGTTCCTGGCCGCTCTGACCTTCAGTCTTCTCATCTGTAACTGGGTGGTCAGGGAGACTTCCTCTCTGCTCACTGTCCTACAAATTTCAAAAGGAAGAAGGTACAGCCAAAGTCAGTTTGTCCGAACCCATGAAAAAATAAACAGGTTCTATTTTGTTCAATGACTTTGGTTTGTTTGGTCAGCACGAAGGGCGACTTGCGGACGCCTGTCTAAGCCACGCCCATCTCTTGCCTGGACTGGTGCAGTAGCCACTTCCACGGGGCCCCGCTGGCCTGTCCTCCACACAGCAGACCACCAGTCCTGTTATCCCGTGGGCCTGGCCCGGAACCCCTGATGGTGAACAGGCTGGGGCGCTTCGGGGCACAGCGTGCTCTGGGGACCGCTTTGTCTCACCTCCCGGCACCTTGGCCTTCTCTCCTGGCCACCCTCTCCAGCTGGCCACCTGGGCTGTCCTCTTTGCTCCTTCGTCCAGCCTCGGCCTACACGTCACACCTCACTGAGGGTGCTCCTGAACCCATCTGTCACCTCCTGCCTCTCACCTTGCTTGACTTTTTTTTTTCCTCCAAAACTTCTCAGTCCTGACATGATATTATCCTTTGATTGTTTCTTGTCTGCCATCTCTCCTGATTGGCTGACATTGCCACCATCACCCCAGGTCACCGGGAGAACGTGGCCTTCGTGATGGGAGCTGTAGGCTCTAACTCTGGCACATCATTGCTGTGTGTCCTTGGGGAAGTTATCTGGCATCTCTGAGCCTCCGTTTTTTCATGGGTAAAAGGCAGACAGCACTGATCAGTTCTGATGCAGGCCAAACCCTGGCAGGAAGTAGGGATGCCACAGATGCCAGCCACTCTTCTTTTCCCTTGCTTGGGTGGGGGTGCTGATGGTTCAGGGATCTCAACCTTGACATTGAATAAAACACTCACGGAAGGGCTTCCCTGCAGCCCAGTGGACTTCCCAGCTCATAGTAAGTGCTCAATAAGCATGACCTGGATGAACAACGAGATTGTTCAAAAGAACAACAGATCTTCCCCGCCAGAGCCCTCCAACACAACTTTGCTTTGAGGGACACGTGAGCTTAAAAGGACCAAGAAGGAGCATTTTTGAGACCAAGTTATGTGGAACTGATTGTCATGGTCACATCCTTGACATCATGTTTTAGAGTGAATTCCCTTTTCTCTTTTTGCTTGAAGTTGGCAAAACCAGAAAGGCTTTCTTTGCCCAATATTTAAAGTTCTCTATCATTGTGAAGTGGTTAGCGGATGCAGCTGCGTAACAAAGACAAAAACGGAAGCATCTCACCAGTTAGGGAAGCCCCAGGAAACGCCCGGATGTGGCTGTGTCCCAGCTCCTTCCTCCACACACTCAAGGCAGACGTCATCGAGGCCACATTGTAGACACAATTTGTGTACGAACCACTTCACTGTGGCTCTACTTCCTACCCTAAGCTTTCTGTCACATAACTAAGAATGTCTTCTCCTTGTTGCCTTCAGTCACGATATTCCCCGTGACTTCATCAGAGTCCCCTGCTACCTTGGCATGGATGTCCCCAACCGTTGGCATTACAAGTCAGGACCACCGTGATTGCTGCGCCAAGGCCTTCCTGCATGTCTGGTTCCGTCTTTGGGCAAGATCTGAACAGGAAGATGGCTTGACTAAAGGAATTCAAGATGTTTAAGACGCCTGCTTGCTGATTGTGGCCATCAGACTGTGAGAGAGAGCAGAAGCCAGAAACTGCTGCGTTGATTTACTCAGCCGTTCAACATGTCCAGTTTTAATATATGAAAGGCATTTTTATTTTACTTTCAAGGAGCAAAATGAATTCTCTATTGATCCATTCACTGATCGGTGGGTTGACTGACCCACCCGTCCATCCCTCCACCCACCCGTCCATTCATTCAACCAACCGCCCAACCATCCGCCCACCACCACGTCTGCCCACCCACCCACCTTTTGTTGTATGGTGTGTTTTGACGATGGCTGAGCACACACATGCCAACTCAGGCAGGGATGCGCAGGTGAGGACACCGCCAGCCTCCAGCCCATGACTTGATGGACCCGCACGGACCTGGACACCCGCGGAAACCCAGCTGGACCAAGATTCAGAACATTTCCAACTGCCCAGAAGATGCCCTCCCGCCCTGGAGTCAACACGCTAGAGGTGACCATTCCACCGCGGCTGTGCCACCGTAGACCCCCTGAACCCCACGTGGCCTGTGAGCTCGCGCCTCCGCCCGGTGCTGCCAGGCGCTGCCCTCGCGGCCTCCCCCTCGACCCCCCGACCTGCCAGGCCTCCCCCTCCCCCCGACCTCCCTCGCGGCCTCCCCCTCCCTCGGTGCGGGTCATCTGCTGGGCCACCCCTTGCTCACTCCTGCCACGCAGAGCCTGGAAAGGCTGGGGTCCTCTGGGGCAAAGTCAGGGACAGCGTCTCGGCCGTGCAGGTCAGTGTGCCACCCGGGGCCGCGCAGGACGCAGAGCCGGGGGACGCCGTGTCTGTCTGTCCTGGTGTCCACCTTTCCTGCCCGCCCGCTTCCTCAGGCCTCCCTCGGTCAGTCCGTCCATCCACCCACCCAGGCAGGGGCGGCGGGGCAGGTGGGCGCGGGCTTGCTGTGGGTGTGGAGAGGCGGCCTCGGGTTGGCACTCCAGGCGCGGGCCGGGAGGGCACCCCTTGGCAGCGAGCCCCTGCGCCCCGCTCCAGGGAACCGGCGCCCCTGGGCTTGGGGGTTCGGGAGCCACGTAGAACCAACCCAGGGGACGCCAGGAGGGCAGGGAGGGCGGGGATGGCCAGCCCTGGGCGCTGCCTTCCCAGCTGGGCCCGGCCAGGCAGACGCAGGGGGGACCCGACGCATCCAGGGGCCTCAGCGAGTCCCTTGTGCTCCACGCCTTCACTTCCTTCTGCAGCCTGGCATCGACGGGGACAATGCCACGGTGGGAGGTGTGATACGGCGTGCAAAGCTCTCCGCAGGGCACAGCCCCCGGGCCGTGGCAGATATCCCAGGGCCGTGGCAGATATCACCACGGTTCCCCTCAGCACAAAGCCCAGCGGGTGGCTCCGTGACAGACCCAGGGCCTCTGTGGGATGAGAAGGCCAGGCCCGAGGCGGGGCCGGTCACGAGGGATTAAGTGAGGTGATGTGAGCAGAAGTCCTGCACGGTCCCAGCCTGTAGCAGGCGCCAGTCATCTTGATCCTTTCCAAAGACCCTTTGCCAGCCCACGTGTGACCTTTCTGAAACTCAGAAGCCTGCCCTTTCTTTGGAGAGACACCACCTGCTGCCAAAATGCCCAGCTGTCACAGAGTGGGAACTGGGTCTCAGTCATTGGTCAGGTCCTCAGTGAAGGGTCCTTGTGCAGTGCATAGCCTGCACAACCGGCCACCTCCTCTGAATCCCAGGAACCCTGAGCTCTATTAATACCTCTTGCCTTAGAACCGAGTCCCAGCCCTGCCTCACACTCCTTTTATTTTCTGACCCTGGTTGCATCTTCTCTGTCCATTGTCCATTGCTGCCACTGATCTCCACAAAACAAAACAAAACAAAACAAAACAAAACAAAAACCAGACCAAATCAGAACAAAAAACCACTTGGAAAAAACGTGCACATATGATCAGTAGACATTGATTTGAGTGTGCTGTGTGACCTGAGGCAAGTGCCTTTCTCACTCTGGTCTTGTTTTATTATCAGTTGACTCCAAAGATTTTTGTTCACTTTTGGTTCATTCTATCCAAGGGGCCTTATGAGTCCCAAATACGTTTTTTTTTTTTTAATTTTTTCCTTCAAAATTATCTTTTGCCAGTAGAAAACTCCCAGTTGTTCTAGATGTCCCACGAGATCGATGTTGGTGGCTGCCAGTGTCCCCAGCAAGCTGTGTCCCCAGCATCACCTGGTGGCAGTCCTGCCCTAGTTCTGGCTTCTCGACTCCCCTCGTGTCCTCCACTTGCGACTTCAACCTCCCCTTCCTGCCTCCCTCCTTTCGTTCTTCTTGCATACGTTCATGCTAACAGCCTGAATCGGGTTCCTCTCCAAATTCCTCTGATGAAGAGTGACGTGCCCCAGTGACGTGACTGTTTGGAGATCGGGCCTTTGAGTAGAAGATGAAGGTCAGAGGCAGCCGCAGGGTGTGGCCCTCGTCTGATAGAGCTGTTCTAGATCTCCCCCGGCCCCTGTGTGCACAGGAAGAAGGCCACGAGGGTGCCGTGGCCATCTGCCCCCCAGGAAGAGGAGCCTCCCCTTAAACTGGACTTGGCCTTGCACTTCAGCCTGCAGAACTGTGTGAAAATGAATTTCTGTTGCTTAAGCCATCTGGTCTGTGCTACTTTGTCATAGCAGCAGAAACTGACTAACCCTTTCTTCCCTCCTTTCTTTCTTTTATTGGTACTGGGATTGAACCCAGGGGCGCTTAACCACTGAGCAGCATCCCAGTCCTTTTCTATTCATTTTGAGACAGGATCTCGCTAAGTTGGTGAGGCTGGCCTCAAACCTGTGATCCTCCTGTGCTAGCCTCCCAAGTAGCTGGGATTACAGGCGTGAGCCACCATGCCCGGATCTAATATTCCAGGGAATGAACCGCTGCCCGTGAGTTGTCTGTGCTTGGAGATCTCCTGCTCCTGCCTGGGTGGGCCTTCCCTGAGTCTCAATGTCACCGGGGCTGCCCCTTTCTGATGGGAGCACGGAGCCTGGGTGAGGCCATGGCCCCAGACCACAGGAGCAGGCTGGAAGCCCTGTCCACCTCTGACCCCCTGGGGCTGCGCAGCTTCCCCACCCCCACTCCCCGTCCTGTCGGCTCTGCGAGGCGGGCGGGTGCGGTCAGCTCTCGTCCCTGAGCTGGGCTGAGAGTGCGGGGCGACCCAGACGTCCTGCCACCTGCAGTGCCCCTGGCTGGGGACCTGCGCAGCCTCTGCCTGGTGCCCATCCCAGCCGCCTGGGGGGGGGGCCACAGCTGTGCCCCCAGCCTCGCAGCCATCAGGCGCGCCTGGCGGTGGGTGGGGAGCAGGGCGTGGCCAGATGCCCGGGGCCGGGCTCCCGCCCCGACTCTGCTAGCTGGTGACCTCGGTGGTCACGTCTGTGACCATCCCCTCACAGGGCCGAGGGGACCAGGGGACACGTGGACCCTCTGGGCAGTTCACAGGGAGCAGCAGGTGCAGCGGGCTCTGGCCACGCAGGAGCAACTTGGCCCCCGACGCGACCGGCTCTGAATCACCGCCGCTCTCTCCCCCTCCTCCACCCCAGGAGACGCGCCCGTCTTCCCATCCCCCGGCTGTGACATCCAGACCCTCCTGGGACACGAGATCCCACCGGACGTGGCTGTGCCCGTCTCACCTCCCGCCCTTCCGTCGGATGCTCCCCAGCTGTTCTCAGACCTGGGTTCTAGAACCTGCCGCCTCTTTCCTGCCCCTGTGCCCTGGGACTCTCTCTGCTGTTCATCCTCGGGGCCAGGTTCGCCCATCACCTCCTCAAGGAGCCTTCCTGGTGCTCTCCTCCGGTCCCCACCTCCGCACCTCTCGCCCGTCCTGTGACCTCCCGACTGCGTCCGCGGGCCACTCCAGCTCGTGGACGGGCAGGGGTTCCTCAGGCCCAGCAGATCCAGGTAGTGTATAGTATCTGCTCAATAAACACTGAGTGTGTGTGTGATAACGGGAGCAGTGGAGAGCTGGGCCGGAGCCGTGGTACCAGGTCCGCGGAACGTCATCTCATCCTGCTGTCATGCTGACTCCAACCTTTCTTGTCAGTGCCTTATGAAAGCAGAATCATTCTCATCAAGTCCAATATATTGATTTTTTTCATGTATGTGCTTCTTGCATTTTTGCCCTTTTAATATCTTCTTTAAAAAATCTGTACCAAACTCAAGGACAGTAAGAAAATTTCTCCTGTCTTTCCTTCTGGGGACCCGCATTTCCTGAGGTCAGGAACAGCACCTGTCACATTCGTCTGTAGCTACAGTTCTGAGCGCAGGAGCTGCTCTGAGAGTCTAAGTGAATCAGTGTGTGGGTGGGTGGTCCACACCGCTGTCTCTCTGCTAATCCACATGCATCGAGTTCAGGGGTGTGGACAGGTCTTAATTCCAAGAACAAAACTGACCAACCAGTTTGTTCTTCTGAAAACTTAGCTAAGACCCGCTTGAACACATCACCCTTCGTCAAAAATGATCAGAATTCTGTGTTGCACAGAAAGAGACTGACTGCAAAAACAAAGACTGGCAAACTGGGCTCCGTTAAAATTTTAAGAACGTCAGTCCTTGACAGAGAAGGAACGGCAAGCCAGAGAGGGAGAGAGAAATGTCTGCTCTGTGCACCGCAGACAGAGCCACACAGACCACCCGAGAGAGAACGCAGAGACCCTTGAGTGGGCTCATGCCAAAGAGGATATGCAAGTAGCCAATAAATACATGCCAAGGTGTGGGTCTCCAGGAAAAGGCGAATCCAAGTACACTGAGGTTCCTACACAGCGCCCGGCTGGCTAAGACCGACACTATCAAGTGCTGACAAAGACCTGCAGCAACCGGGACCGTGGAACTCAGTATGTGCAGCCACTTTGGAGACCTGTCTGCCACCGCTTACTAAAACTGAGGACGCGCCCGCCCAGTAGCCCTGCAGTTCCCCTTGGGGCACACCCACCAGCAGCGTCCACGCCGTTCACCACGGATACACAGAACAAGGTTCGCAGCCGCACCACGTGTCCATCCCCAAACCCAAAATGACCAAATACCCACCAGCGACCGCGTGGACACAGCCATCGTGGAATATTTACACGGCTAAATGTCCTCTGGAAACAGAAAGGAACAGATCACTTTCCCACGAGACCAGTGTCACAAAATTAAGATTGAGCCAAAGAAGCCAGACATTAAAAGGAACTTCCTGTATGATCCATGCACAGGAAGTTAAAGAACCAGCCAAGCCACGCATGGAGGCGGGAATCAGCCGTGGTCATCTAGGTGCTGTAAGGTCAAGAGGATGGTTTCTAGGGTGCTGGCCATTTCTGCTAACTCACCGGGGTGCTAGATCTCTGGGTGCGTCTACTTTGTAAAAAGTCACCAAGCCATTTACAATGCCTATATCCCACCCTCCAAAAAAGAATATTTAGAAAACATCACTCTGCCTTATTGGTGCAGGGTAATTTTCCCAGCGACAGCCCAGGGCCTGGGTGCCCGCTGGGCCAGGGGGCCCTGTGCTCTCTCCCTTCCTCAGCGCCTGCGCTGGGGGGAGAAGGGACCTTCTGCCTTCTCCTCCTCCCTCGGTTCCCATGGCCTGCAGCTATTGTACGTATGCAAATGCGGCGATGTCAGCTATTGAGGCAAACTCAGGCTATTTATAGCTGGAGACTCGCGACACTTATCACAGCCGCTGCAGACTTGAGAAAGCTGAAGCACACACACACACCCTCACGCACACGCGCGCACTCACGCGCACACACACTCCACACAGTGCGTGTGTATGTATGTATATATATATATATATTTTTTTTTTTTTTTCTCCCCAGGATATAAATTTCCCATCCCACTGCAGTCTGGGCCGTCGCATGCAACATTGATTGTCTGTTATATTACATTTATTAAGAAGCGATAACTTGTAATAATTGGATGTTAAATTAAAGAACTCTCTCCTAGTTATTGCCGTCTCAATTATAACTGTCGCTGGTTGGCAGTTATAATGATATATGAGGGTTGTATTTTACGCAGCCGACCATGACCTGGTGAGTAATATTCCCCCAGCTATGGGAGCACTCAGGCACTCCTTTGATTCTAATGTCTTGCTTGGGTGCTGATTGGAATATTAAGTCCCCGAGTCGCCGGGCCAGCCCGTCGCTCCGCCGCCCCCTCCCCGTGGGGCCCCGCCCGCCCCCGCTCCCCTCGCTGGTTCCTGTCCAACTCGTTTCGGCTTTGTTTTATGGTTATAGGATTCAGGTTTATTTGGTGAGTTATAAAGTCGTAAAAGAGGGCGAGAGCGTATTTGTGGTTTCCTTTAAGATGAAGCTTCTGCAATTAGCTCCCGGGGCCAAATGT
The DNA here is from genome assembly GCA_025594165.1 of Tamias sibiricus. Lineage (NCBI taxonomy): Eukaryota > Metazoa > Chordata > Mammalia > Rodentia > Sciuridae > Tamias > Tamias sibiricus. The sequence goes on from CM046664.1 coordinate 22,061,894, forward strand.
CGGTGGTGGCCGGGTGGCAGCGGGGGCGGAGGCGGGGTGGGGAGCACAGGGAGGAGTCCCTGCGCTGCTGCAGCAGTCTGGGAGCAGGCCACGGTGGCTCTGGGGCTTGGGGCTGGAGGGGTGAGGGGTTCAGCCTCCAAGTGGCTTCTTGGTGACAGGGGCTGACTGTGGGGCTGACACCTGCCCTTGTGTCCCCAGACCTTGGAGCCTGGGCATTCACTAAGGTCAGATGGTAAGTTGGGGGAGTCCCTTGTATACTTGGTGACTGCCAGGTGTGGAGGTGGCCCCGGACACTCAGGAGGGCCTAGGAAGACAGGGACACAGAGCCTCCGCCCTCAGTACACCCTGCCGTCCCAGGGGCATTGGCAGTGTCCTCTGTGTTCCTGTCCTAGGGCTGCGCTTGGTGGCCTAAAGCAACAGAAACACATTCTTACGGTCCTGGAGGCCCTGAATGTGACCCCAGGGTGAGGACTGGCCACGCCTGCCTGGACGCTGGCCAGGACCCGCCCTGGCCTCACCCAGCGCCTGAGGCCCCAGGTGTCCCCTGGCTTGTGGCAAGCCCGCTCCAGGCCCTGCTGTTCCTTCCTGTGCATTTGTGTCCCCGTGTCCCGACTCCCTGCTGGGAAGGTCAGGGCCACCGCCCCCGCCTGCCCTGCTCTGGAGACCCCCCTCAACAGACGCCATCTGCAAGACCCCAGCTCCACACAAGGCCGCTCCCCGGGGTCAGGGTTCGCCGTGTGTTTTCCAGGAGGAGGGACTCGAGCCATGACGCGGCCCAGGTGAGCCGGCACCGAGCCGGGCCCCACCCCGCCCACAGCTGGACACAGGAGCAGCTGGGGTCCGGGCGGCCTCCGCCAGCGTGGTTCTCCGCTGCCCCTTCCTCGCCACTCAGCCGTGGGCATCTGGGGCCAGGGCCAGGGTCCCGGCTTGAGGGGGTCGGGCCCCGAGCAGGTGCCGGGCTCCGGGTCCCACTAGAAGGTGCCTCTTGGCATCTTTCCGAGGCCGAAGAGCCCGTGAATCAATCTTTATTTGTGTCACAGAGTCGCAGAGTCGTTCACTCAACAGATACTGAGTGTCCCCCACCCCCCATCCCCAGACCAACCAAAGATCCTGGGCTCAAGGAACAAGCCAGCCAGTGCAGAGAGAGGGAGAGAGAGGGAAGAGAGAGAGGAGAGAGAGGGGGAGAGAGGGGGAGAGAGGGGGAGAGAGGGAGTGGGGAGGGGAGGGGAGGGAGAGGGGGGAGGGGGGAATAGAGAGAGGGAGAGGGGGAGGGGGGGGGGGAGAGAGAGGGGAGAGGGGGAGGGGGGAGGGGGAAAGAGAGAGAGGGAGAGAGAGGGGAGGGGGAGAGAGAGAGGGGGAGGGGAAGAGAGGAGAGGGAGAGAGGGAGGAGAGGGAGGGGGGGAGGGGGAGAAAAGGAGAGGGGGGAGGGGAGGGAGAGGGGGGGAGGGGGGAATAGAGAGAGAGAGGGGGGGAGGAGAGGGAGAGGGGGGAGGGGGGGGAGAGAGAGGGGGAGGGGGAGAGAGGAAGAGGGGGGAGGGGGAGAGAGGGAGAGGGGGGGGGGGGGGGGGAGAGAGAGGGGAGAGGGGGAGGGGGGAGGGGGGGAAAGAGAGAGAGGGAGAGAGAGGGGAGGGGGAGAGAGAGGGGGGAGGGGGAGAGAGGGAGAGGGAGGAGAGGGGGGAGGGAGGAGGGGGGGGAGGGGGCGGAGGGGGAGTTGGGGGGGGAGGGGGAGAGGAGAGAGGGAGAAAGAGGGGGAGAGAGGGACTGGGGGGGGCAGAGCCTGTCGCAGCACACAGACATAAGGCAGCCTTGGCTGGGGGAGGGGGTTGGGCTGTGGGACGGGTGCCAGGCCAGCCCTCCTTGAGGTGACAGCTGAGGGACACCTGGAGGAGGTGATGGGCCACTGCAAAGGCCCCAAGGCTGCCAGGACAGGGAGGCTGTGGTGGGTGAGCTGGAGGGAGCAGAGGGTGGCGGGTGCTCTTAGAGAAACCAGGGAGTCGCTGCGGAGGAGAGGGCGGAGGCCCAGGCTGCCGAGGTCCTGGTGGCCGGGCGTGGGCCGTATGTGGCGTGGAACCTGGGCAGGAGGCGGAGTCCAGGGTGACTGCCGGGTTCTTCCAGAACCAGGGGGAGGTTGGCACCGTCCAGCCTTGGCACAGGGACCGTGGTGCAGGGGACGGGGGCGGGGGGCAGGGGGGGCTGGTTTCTGTTTCAACCGCGTCAGGTTTGGGTGTCCTTCCCATGCCATCGTGGAGATGAGGACGAGGCAGGTGAGGCTCCGGTTCGGGCAGTGCCGGGATGCAGGTCAGTATTGGTGGGCAGTGTCCCCGTGTCGCCGAACACGGTGATGGTGTGGGGGTCCCAGGGGGGCGCGCAGAGGGGAGAGCAGCCTCAGTGTCCCCGCAGGCACAGCGGGTGCGGGTGGGGCTTCTCCAGGGGGCCCAGGCCCTTGTGCGCTGGGGACCTGCCGCGGCCCAGGGGAGGGGGTGGCGGGCGGCCTCCTCTGGTGTCCATCGTGCAGGATTAGCCCCTGCCCCCCAGCCCCCCTGCACACCCACCGCGGAAAATGGAAGCTCTCACATAGCCGTGGGGCAATCTGAGGGTGCTCAGAGGTGACAGAGTAGCCACTAGCAGTGTCTGAGCCATGGCCCGAGTCTGTCCCTGCCCCTCATCCCACCACACTGCAAGAAGCCAATCTCACTTTAGGACTTGGTCCTGCTAACCCCGCTCAGGGCTCAGGACGACCTTGAGTCTCCTTGAGTCCACTTCACAGTTGGGAACCCGAGGCTCAGAGACCCGCGTGGCTGGAAGGTGGCGGGGCTGGGATTTGAACCTGGGGCTGTCGGTCCTCTGAGCAGACGTGACCCACCGCGGGCCTGGCCTCGCCATGCTGTTCCTTCAGCCAGCAACACTGTTCCCGCTCCTGCCTCCTACTCGCTTACCAATTTCCGCTCTGTCCTTCCGTCCTGCGGGAGTCCCTCCCTGGCACCGCCTCTGCCAGGCTCACGTCCTTGAAGGGGTGGCGGTGATCCTGTCACTTTGTCTCTGACTCCATCCACACTCTAAGTGCAGGCAGCGGGGGCGCGTCTGACTCCCCCCGGCTGCACCCCACCCCAGCCCAGCGCCGGCGCAGTGGGCGCTCAGAACGGACACGCGTGCACACAGACCGGCGCCACGCGTGACCCGGGGCGGCGTGCGTAGGCGCGTGCTGCAGCGGTCTGCATTCACCTCTGACTTGGGAACAGGGGCTTTCCTGGGGTGCTGGCGACCTGTTGCCATAGCTCTTCAGGGGCCAGCTCTCCCTGTCCCTCCAGGGCGGGGCCAGGACTTCTGAAACCCGCTCTAAGAGGAGCCAAGGGCAGCGAGAGAGGCCTCGCAGCTCATCTCCCCCTCCCTCAGGGCTCCGTCCGTTTCCGTCCTCTCCCAGGCCTCGCGGCCACCGCACAGCACAGCGCCCTGACCATTTCTGTCCTCTTACGTTGTCTCATCTCCCCTTAAGCATTCAGAGCCGTCAGTGGGCCTGTGGCAGTCGACCTGCTCCGTCTCCCTCGCCTACTGGCTGGTCGTCAGCTCTACCTGGGCAGGGACTGGTTGGTCTTTCTTTTTGGTACTGGGGATTGAACTGGGGGGCACTCGACCACTGAGCCACCTCCCCAGCCCTGTTTAATATTTTATTTAGAGACAGGGGCTCACTGAGTTGCTTAGGGCCTCACCAAGTTTCTGAGGCTGGCCTTGAACGTGTGATCCTCCTGCCTCAGCCTCCAGAGTCGCCGGGATGACAGGCGTGCCCCACTGCCCCTGGCTCTATCCTCAGAACCCCACTCCGCTGCTGGGCCTGGGGCCAGTGTTCTACACACACATGAAGGAATAAGGAATGGGGGGTCTGTGGGCACCACCTACCCACCAGCAGCAGGCTAAGCCCTCCTTCCACTTCCCCTGTGGGTCCTGACACCCACCCTCGGCACCACGTCCCATTTTGTAGCTGGGTAAGCTGAGGCCCAGGGACAGTGGGAGCCTGATGCTGAGCCAGGATTGAAGTCAGACCAGGATGCCCACCTTCCCCACACCCCTGGCCCTCTCCAGGGACCTGCCCAGCTAGCCCACCCAGGCCTGTCCTAAGTGGCCAACTGCCCAAATGCCCACAGGACAGCACCCTCCAAGGACACGTGGGTCTGATGTAGAAGATGGTGGCTGTCCCGTGAGGACACTTCTTAGAGATCTCTGTTTTCTTTCTCACTCTTCTGTAAACAGAGACCCATCCTCTCCCCTCTCCTGCATTTTTTTTTGAAGAATTGATTGCCCTTTTTATGGCTTTGGTGTGTTGCGCTGGCAGCACCCTGGCACCCTGACCACAACAAGGACGTTCTCTAGAGCAGAGAAAATCGGAGCAGTCATTAAGCACCAGCGAGTGCGGGAGCGGATTAATGGGTAAACAGGAAGTTGGAGGAGAAGAAAATGTTTTTCTCTTGCAAAGCACATAGGAGAAGCCGATCCAAACCAGGCGCTGCCATAAATCTGTTAATTTTGGCAAATTACGGGGAGCGAGCGGCGGCGGGCGAGGCAAGGCCAGGGTGGCCTGGAGCCTGCCCACCGGGTCTGAGCAGGAGGCCGCGGGCCTGGCGGAGGGACCCGCGCCCAGAGCCGCTGCTCTTCACCGGGGTCCCCCAGTCCCGGGGCCAGGGTCTGGCCGGGCCATGGCCGGGGTCCCACGAGCCCTGCGTGCTGGGCTGCGGGCCGCAGTTCCCAGGGCCCGGGCTCCTTCCCGCCGCTGCTGGCCTTCGCTTCTCCGGGCCTGACCCGGCCTCCCCTTCCTGCCCGCCCAGCCCGCCCTGCCCAAGCCACGTCCTTAGGCTCCTGGCTGGCCGATGGGGACAGCAATGGCCGCTCTGTCCTGGGCCTGAATTGTGCTCAGGGTTGGGGGAGGGGATGGCCTTGGGGCACACGTGCATGCCCGTGACCCTGCGTGTGCACGTGTGCGAGTAAATGTGTGCGTGTGGGTGTATGCACGCGCGTGTGCACACACAGGGCACCTGTGTGCATTGATGGCTGTGTGTGCAAACGTGTGCGTGCGCGTGCACGTGCGGTGATGTGCAGGAGCCCAGAGCATGTGTGCCTGTGGGCAGGCGCCTGCGCATGCGTGTGTTTGCACGAGTGCAGGTTTGCCTGTGCCTGCGTGTGCATGTGAGGGTGCGTGTGTGCCTCTGGCGCTGGCCTGGGCGTGGGGGCTGCTGGTGTCACTCAAGGCCTTTGGGAACAAAGAACATTCTTTTCTTCCAGGTGGAGACAGAACCCAGCGGCCTGAGGCAGCCTGGCCTCCGGCCTCTCCCCCTCCCCCCTCCCTCCCCTCCGTCCGCCCTCCCAGCTTGCTTCCCACTCTCGTCCGTCCCACCAGTCCTCTCCGAGGCTGCAGGTCACCTTGCCCGTTTTTCTTTTCTGTTTCTCATTCATATTTCCGGCCCTCGCCATCCCTCTTCTTTCCAGATGCCCGGCCCCTCTCTCCCTCTGTCCTCCCCTGCTCTGTGACTCTCCTGTACGTGCACACACGCATGCGCACACACACACACATGCACGCATGCACATACACACATGCACGCACGCACACGCACACACATGCACACATGCGCATGCACACACACACACGCACGCACGCACATGCACACACACGCACACTCTCACGCACGCGCACACACAGGCCCTGTGGAGTTTGGGATTGTCAGCAGGACTTTCCTGGTGACCAGGAAGTCAAGGAGGACCACAAACACCTCTTTTTGTCCTGAGCCAGTCTTGATTTGCAGATTCTTCGGGGCTGGGGTGACAGAAGGTGACAGCAGGCTGGCTGTCCTCTGTCCCAGGTGCTGCAGCTTCTCCTGCTCACACCACCTCCTCCCCACCCAGCTGCCCGCAATGCCCAGTGGGCTCTGGCCCCGGGGCCTGGGGTCTGCCGTGCAGGTGACACTCCTCTGTGGGGAGGCGCAGTTCCCATCCGTCACCGCGGTGGCCCCTCCCACGTGCTCCACGTGACCCTGCGGCCAAGCTGCCGTCTGGCACTTGTTCTGGGCCTGAAGGAATCGCTTCCCCAGAGGTGACCCTCGGCGGGAGATTGCATGTCACCGCGTGAGGAATGGCCGTGGCGGGCGTGATGGGTGGGCTGTCCGCCTCCCCTGACCCTGATCGCCTTCCCGCGGCGCGGCTGCGGGGACAGAGTGACACACAGTGCTCATGATTTCCGCTGGAAGGTGGCAGGATGGCAGTGGGGTGCTGGGCCCCGACTGGGCCGCCGGGCCTGGCCTTCCAGGCTGCAGCTCCTGCTGGGGGGTGGCCCATGACAGGGACAGCTGGGCTGCGGTGGAAGAAGGGACAGGGCAGAGGGAAGGGGTGGGGACAGGAGCCGCCAGCCAGGCAGGCGGCTCCTCCTGGCACCTCCCAGCTGCCTTGGGGACTTGCGGGGCTCCTTCACCCACGTCCTCCCAGCCGGCTGCCAGCGGACCCATCAGGTGACACCTGGTGGCCTGGGCAGAGGGCAGACCCGGAGCAGCCAGGCCACCAACCCGAGTCCACATCCCAGCCCCGCACCCCCCATGTGACCTACCCCTCCGTCGCACCCGTGTCCCACCTGCACGGCAGTGGTGTCAGTCACAGGCTCGAGGGAGCACCCTGTGAGCCAAGGAGCACCGAGGTCAGGGCGGGTGGGCGCCATCTCTGCGTAGGTGTCACCCGTGCTGCTGCGGATGCTGCTGCTATCCTGGCCCCTGGGAGTGAACCCCGGGGTGCTTAACCCCGGAGCCACGTCCCCGCCACTCTTCATATTTTATGTAGAGACAGGGTCTCGCTGAGTTGATTAGGGCCTCCCTTTTGCTGAGGCTGGCTTCGAACTCACGATCCTCCTGCCTCAGCCTCCTGGGAGGATGGCGTGCGCTGGCCTGTTGTTCTGTCAACGGCAACGCGCGGGGCTGGGGCTCAGCAGCAGGCACTTGCCCGGCCTGGGCGAGGCCTGGGCTCATCCCCAGCACTGAGAAACAAAAGTACAATCCAAGCCCGGAAGGATCTGGTTTCCATCAGAGAAATGAGGACATGGGGCAGGGGACGTGGCACACCGCCGTCAGGGGAGGGCGCTGGCAGGTGGGACCCGAGCCGGGACTCAGCCTCCAGGTCCTCCTGGCCTCCTGGGGCCGGCCTCGCCCTTCCTCCCGTCCTCTGCTCTCCTCCGGCCCCTCTCCAGGCCTGTCGGTCTCTCTGTCACATCACCAGACACACCAGGCACTCGGTCACGTGGAGGACACTTGAGTGGGATCTGTCGGTCATTCTGGAGAACGTGGCAGCTCGGTGGCCCTGTCCACAGTCCCCTGGAGGCGCGACTGGGTGGCGGAGCAGGTGCTCAGATGTGACACTCGTCCTGTGTCCCTGGGCGGTCCCCCATCTCCAGGGTGCAGTTCCCTCCTGGGAGTGGGTGCCCCGGCCCCGCAGCCCGCCTCTCCCCTGGGAGAGCAGGGTGACCGCCAGCCGGTCACACAGCCTGCCGGACCCAAGGGCTTCCGCCTGCAGAACTGCAGGCCCAGCGGAGGAGGGCGAGGCTCTGGGGCTGCAGCGGGCGCAGGAGCGTCCTGGCCCTGTGCCCTGTGTGGCGCTGGCTGTGCCCAGCTCCTGGGAGCACCTGGCTGGCCCGTGCTGCACAGCAGCCACAGGTCACCGGGTTGCGCGAAGTGGGGACTCCGAAGAGATGTGCGTTCTCTGGGTGCACAGAGGGTCCCCCTCAGAGGGGCTGCGGCTGGGCCGTGCAGCCTGCCGTCCCAGGACGCCCTCCCCCCGCAGGCTCCTCCCGTCTGTCTGTCTGTCCAGTCGAGTCTTGAGCACACGGATGAGCTGCGGCTGCCCCTTCAGTGGGTCCAGACCCACCCCGCCGTGCCCCTGGAGGTGGCTTCAAGCCGATCCGGGGACTGTGGTGTCTATGCCACCTCAGTGTCCGCGTCCTCGCTGCACGCACACGCCCAGACTGGCCGGCTCGTCCCTCTGTCCCCTCCACCATGTGGAAATGCGACTAGCGTGGGAGTACCAGCCCCTTCCTGAGACCCCCCAACCCCAGGAACAGGAGGCTCCGGCCCGGCCTGTGACTCTGCGTCACAGTGTCGTGGCCTGGATCCTCTCGGGAGCAGACTTGGGCCTAGGGAACCAAGGGCAAGAAGCGTTTAGGGGACAGGGTCCCAGGAAGCCCCAGGAGAGGAGTGGGAGAAGAGGGCCAGCCCGCGAAGGCATGCTGTGGAGCCAGGTGTCACCGCGGGCGACGGAGCCTTATCTTGCAGACAGATGAGGCACGTTTAGCTGCGGTATTGATACTCCATTTCTTTTCTTTTTTTTTGTTACTGGGGATTGAACTCAGGGTCACTCGACCCCTGGGCCACACCCCCAGCCCTTTTCTGTATTTTATTAGAGACAGGGTCTCACTGGGTTGCTCAGGGCCTCGCCATGGCTGAGGCTGGCTTTGAACTCGCGGTCCTCCTGCCTCAGCCTCCAGCTGCTGGGGTGACAGGCGTGCGCCACCGCGCCCGGCTTGACACTCCATTCCTAAGAGTCCTGGGGAAGCGCTGCACCGGATTGGGACAGGCGAGTCCCCTGGCACGTCCAGTCCTCCCTGTGGATTCCCAGAACTGTCCCAAGACTCAGACACCGTCCAGCGATTCTTGTGGGTCCCCAGGGCGTCGCCGGGCCAACCTCCCTCCGTCCACCACCTCTTCGCTCAGGGGACGTTCCCAGCTGTGTGCGACGGCTCTGCCCATGTCTCCGCGCACTCCACCCCCGAGGCCACGCCTCACGTGGGCACGGTGTGTCTGCTTGTCCCCGTCCTGGGTTCTGACTGCGAGCTGTCGGACGGAGCCACGACTTGCCAGACTCCGCGTTCCCAGAACAGATGCTCAACGCTGAAGCCACAACTAAGTCCGCACGGAGGCCACGGGGGACGCCTAACCGTGTGAGTCGGAGCCGCAGCAGACACCACAGGCTGCCCGGTGGGTGAGGACGCTCTCTGGACCCGCCCCAGTCCTGACCCCACCAGTGCAATCCGGGAACAGGGAAGGAGGCCCAGGCCACGTCCTGGCTACCGCGAGGCCTTGGCTCCTCCTGCCCAGAACAGATGGCTCCTGGGCTTGTCCCTGGCGAGGTGTGGGGGGAGGCAGGATGCTCCTTTTGGGGTCCTGATGGTTGAATCTCAGCACAGCTTCTGGCTCTGTGTCCCCCTGTCCACACCTGTGATGATTGTGACAAGTTCACACTGTGACGAGTTCACCATCAGCCTTTGATGGCCGCAGGTCGTTGGGCATGAGCTGGGAATGGAAGCTCATGGCCCCGACTGCTGAAGAGAGCCTCTTGGGGTACAGCACCTTGGCCACCGAGCCCAGGACAGGGGAAGTGGCCACTTCCTGTGGAGACAGGAAGTCGAGAGGACGGCACAGGGAAGCCATGTTTTTTTCCCCAGAGCAGGGTGGCTGCGGATTCATGGACGTTCTTAATCTTTCCCGTTCTGAAATGTTCAGAAGGAGGACTGTGTTGTTCCCTGGTGGCTCTTGCTGAAACACCTCATCTCCCAATGTTGGAAGGAATGTCAGGGCTAGGAATAAAGAAGATGGGCCCACCTAGAGGCAGAAGCAGGGGTCTAAGGAACTTCCAGATCCGTCTGAGGGGGGTGTTTCTTCATAACCCAGCCACGCTTCCCAGCAAAGCTCCCTGCTTACCGCTGTCACGAGGTGGTGACATGCTTACCTCACGTTGGGCCAACTCAACCTACGGCTGCCCAAGTTGTTCCTCCTACGAAACAGGTCCCAGAGCCATCACTGAGAAACAAGGGCCTGAGCGCGTGTGAGAGGCATCCGGCCCTCAAATGGGCTCTTTTCTGAGCCACTTTTTCAAAAGCGACGATTGTGACTGGTGTGACTGGTAATGCCTACAGGCCAGACACCGTTCTGAGGACTCGCCATTTAATTCTCACAGCTCCTGCTTTTACCCTCATTTTATAGATCAAAACACCGAGACATGAAGAAATAAGTAACTCACTCAAGGCCACATAACAGTGAGTGTAGGAGCCAGAGGCAGCCCCAGGTGCCGAGGACCAAGTCCTCCATCTTGCTTGACACTTTTTTTTCTGCTTCTACACTGGGAAGGAAACTGGCTGATCTGGGCATTCTGGGGAGACCTGTGCTGCCCCTTGGTGATGGGGTGGGCATCCGGCAAAAATGGGAGAAGTATGAGTCCACGTCCTGCTGCTATAACAAAATACCTGAGATAATTTAGAACAAAAGGTTTATTTGGGCTTGTAGTTTTGGAGGCTCCAATCCGCGCCTGATTAGTCTCACAGCGTTGGGCGTGTGGTGAGGCGGGGCATCTGGTGGGAGCTCGTGGCAGAGAAAACACTCCCCTCCTGGCCGGGACGCCAAGAGGAAGGGACCAGGCCCCTCCGCCTGGGACAGTGCTTGGCTTGAGGAACGTCATGGAGGAGGTTGGGGAGCAGAAAGGCTGTCAGCTCGTGTGGGTGGGGTGGGGGGGGGTGGGTGTGGCCGCCGGAAGACGGGGTGCAGAGAGAAGGCAATCTAATAGCCCAGGCCACCCCCAGGGACCCACTGACGAGGTCTGCCTCCCAGTGGCCCATCCAGCCGGGACGAGGTCGGGGTCCTCTCACGACCCACCTCTGCACCTTGCCGCCTTGGGGACCACGTTTTCAACACGTGAGATTTTGGGGGACGTTCCAGGACCCAACCCATAATACTAAGGAAGGTCTAGCTCAGGGGTTCCCAGCGTTGTGAGAGCCTCAGCTGGTCCCGAAGACCTCCACCCCACGAGGCCCGGGAGCTGCCACCGCCTCGGGACCCTCCTGTGAGACCCCCTGTCTCAGCGGCTAGCTGGCTCGCCTCCGTCTCGGCCCACACTGAAATAAATCATCGGCAGCAATCGGAGAAAACCCTCGCCCTCAGGCTCCTTCCCCAGAGAGGGCGAGGTGACTGGCCCAGGCCTGGCCGGCCCTCCGCTTTCGGAGCCCTCCGCTATGCGTGGAATGCGGCGAGAGGACCTCTGGTGGCCTTCATCTCCTGTCCCCTGACCTTGCCTCTCTAGGTGGCTTAATGGACTGGAGTGCTCATGTGGCCCTGAGGTCACCTGGGCTCCCCTGTCCCCACCTCCCACACTCCAGCGCCTGCCTTTTCCCGTCCCTGGGCCAGCTCTCCTCTGTCCCTGCAGGCAGACACCCTCTTCCTGGAGATCTCGAGTTTGTTCCTGACACAGCGAGTCCCCACCCCGGCCCGCGCCCGCCCTGTCGCCCTGCCCGCCGCGGTGTCGATTAAGAGCAGATGCTGAACTGTTTCCAGCAGGCCTTGAGGCCCGCGCTCTGCAGAAGGGATTCCGAAGGCCTGTTTCTAGGCGTGCTGAGAGGGAGGGCGGATCAAGGCTGGGTGAAAACTGCGGCGGGGGGACTCGGGCGGCGGGCCGGGGGGGGGGGGGGGGGGACTTGGTGGCCACATCAACAGTTATAAACTCGCCCCGTCATTTTTTATTCTTGGGTACCTTGGAAACATATTTCCCTCTTCAAATGCCGTTGGAGATCCGTTTGGTCGGCCGTCGGTTGGAAACCTCATCTCTGATGCCCCTGAAAGCTCACGGGCTCTGTCAGGGGCGGAAGAAAAATGACGCGGGTCCCTAGCAGGAGTCAGGGGATGCGGCCGCCAAGGGACGCCTGGGGCAGCTCGAGGTCCACGGTCTTCCAAGGACCAGAATCTGCTCAGGTTTAAGGTGTGCATTTGGGGGTGAAGCCACGGTCTCCTCTGGTGTCAAGGAAAACTTTAATCCACGTTCTGCACGCCTGGCCTCAGCCCCACGCGGTCTTTTTTGGTGAATCCATCCCAAGGAGCAGATGGGGACTAAAAAAGTGAGGCCCAGCCTCCTTTCACAGTCCAAGACAGACTCCAGCAGGGGACAGAGCACCCAGGGATGGGCCACCAGTGGTGGCGTTTGAATTGGTGTTCTGCTCCCAGTAGCTTCAGAGAGGGCAAACCCTGGGTGAGAAGCAAGACCCCTGTCTGAGCTGTGGTTCTGCTGCTCTGAGCTGTGTGACCTCAGAAAAGTGTCTGGGCCTCTCTGAAACTCATTTCCTTGTTTGTTTGTTTGTTAAATGGGAGGATCAGGGTTGAGGCCGTAAGGAGTCTTGGGGGAAGTGTAGGTACCTTGCACCTGGTACCTGCAAGGGTGTGTGTGGTCAGTGCATGGGAACCTGAGCCTGAGTCAGGGAGGGCTGAGATGGAGGGAGAAGGAAGGAGGATAAGAGAGGCGGGGGCACAGGAGGCTGCAGACGGGGCCATCTCCTTCGTGAGCTAAGCAGGGATCAACTCTTCCCTCTGAAACTGGTTCCAGCCACACCGGCATCTCACTAGGCTCCTCCTGCCCAGGGCCTTTGCGACAAGCCATCCTGGCTGCCTGGAGCCTGCCATCTCCTCCCATCCCCTGGCCTGTTTTTCTTCCCTTGGGTCTCAGAGCCAGCATCGCCTCCTCAGGGGGCATTTCCTGACTCCTAGCCATGCCAAGTCCCCTTCACGACACCACGGTCAAGGTGTCTGTCACTTGACCTCCTACCAAGGGTGCTGTTTGACGTTTATCTGGCCACTGTCAGTACGTCACCTCCCCACCAGACTGAGTCCCAGGGCAGGCACCAGCGCCCCGCCCACAGAAAGTGCTCAGTGAGTATTTGTTGCACTATGCGATTCAGGGGCCTGTCCTCAGCTCCTTGACACCTGCAGCAAGCCAGGCAAGGCGTGGCGGGTGGTGGACGAGTCCCCCGGGGGCCGACTCTCCTCTTTCATTCCCACAATAGTTCTACTATTTACAATTTATTTTCCGTGTGTATATTCTTGGAAACAGATGACCAGAGAAGGTAAAGGGTTTGCCTGAGGTCACACAGCCGAGGTCGGGGGAAGAGCAGCCAGGACTAGAATCCAGCCATCCTTCCACGCTCCACCTGAGCTCTAAGGGCCCTGGGGACTCTGGGGGACTTGCCTGGGTTTGGAGCCAGGTTGGATGTTCCTGCATCAGGCAGTGGGGAGCCCGGAAGCAGCACTGGGAACAGATTGGAGGGCCACTGTGGCACCTGGCTGGCCCAGGCAGAGTGGTCGGCAAGCCCTTCCTCTCTGTAGCCTCAGTCTCCTCATCTAGAGCATGGGGACATTGTCCTTATTGAGGGACTGAATCTTGGGGTGTTGGGGGGCAGACTAAAGGGGTCTGGGTAAAGTCAAGGGCAGAGGGAGAGAGAGGCAACCAGGTCAAGAGGTCAGGAAACGGACCCAGCTGCCAGGCTCGGCTCACCCGGCACAGGAGCCTGTTCACTGAGAATGGTGATCAACACGAGGGCAGGAGCAATGGCAATCTGTTTGCTGCATGCAGCCCAGCACTGTGCCAGGTCCCACAGACCCCCCACCGTGTTTTCAGAGGTGCAGATCATTGTACCCCTTTTACAGGTAAGGTAACTGAGGCTCGGACACGTCAACAGACCTGCTGGCCTTCGTGTGTGTCATGCTGTCATCAGCTTGGTGACCGACGGGTCCCTTGATACTGAGCAATGAGGGAGACTGAAGCCCAGGGACTCTGACGCCCAGAGTCCTCCTCCCTGAGACTCCAACCCAGATACGGCCTCCTTGGGCTCCGTAGCCCAAGGTCCACCTGATGTGAGGCAGGAGGATTTGTCGTGAACCTGGACACCTGCTGGCCCGGGACCCACAGCCCTGGAGGGCAGGCTGGGCAGCAGGGCGTCTCTGTCCTGAGAGGCCCAGTGGCCGGTCACTGCCCCTGACAAGCTCCGCCCAGCCCAGCGTTGCCCCGCCCTCAGGGAGCTGGACTGAGCCCTGCCGCGGCCCCGCCTGACCTCAGTGCCTGTGGCTGTGTGGCTCCCGCCTGGCCTCGGCCTGCCCCTGCCCGCCTCCCCTCCACGTCCCCTCCATTTCTTACGAGGACACATCACTGGGTTAGGGCCCTCCCTGATGCAGCGTGACCTCCTCCTAATTTGATGGCATTCCCAAAGACCCTATTTTGGAGTAAGTTCGAATTCTGGGCCCTGGGCAGAGGTGACTTTTGGGGGGACAATCTACAACCCCACGGCAGCAGGGTACAGTGGACCCTCTGAGCATGAGTCAGCGGGGTCCGGGATCTCCTGCTGGGTGGCTGGTCTTGGCAGGGGCCCCGTCACCTGGACGCGTCACCGAGCTTCATCTTCAGGGCGACGCCGCTGGCGGCACATCGACCCCCATTTTACGGACGAGCCACGGAGGACGGGCATGGGGGGCCCGAGGTCACCCAGAATGGAGAGGGGCTGGATCGGCAGGGACCAAGGCCCTGGCACCCAGGTGTCACCGAGGGGAGCCTCTTTCCAGCGGAGCTCCGGGGCCAGGCACTGTGTGGATACCAAGGACAGGAGCTCGTCCTGGGGGTGGGACCGTGGCGGGGGCATTGCCACCCGGTGGGCAGGTGGCCTCCCAGGCACGGCTCCTGTCCCCGCCAACTCGGCCAGGCACAGAGGCAGCCCGCAAGTAAACAGCGTCTGAAACCTATTCTCATTAGGCTAATTTACGAATAAATTACCATATTCAATGGCCTTATTTTTACTGCTCGTTAACAGGCCCATGATAGGATGATAATTACGGGATTTTAAGTGGCTAATGGCAGCTGGGGCGTCAAAAGCAGTTTTTACGAATCTGTTTATGGCGGGGAAGGTGACAGGAGGGGAGGGACATTGAAATGTTGGAATCACACTTTGGGAAAAAAAAGGTTTAATTGTTGAGTATTTATTAGGGAGGAGGGAGGTTGTGATCTGAAAAAAATGAAACTGAAAGACAAAGGGAACGAGTTAGTCTCCCCCTGCGCCCTGGCCTTCAGGGGGCTGTGAGGGGCAGGGCGGGCAGGGCCCAGCAGAGGGGCGCCAAGTCAGGGGCCCCCAACTCCCGGGGAAGACCCTGCCTCTCCTCTTGGCTCCAAGCTGGGCTCCAAGAAGGTTCCCTGGGGAGCTGAGTCTGGCGACCTTCACAATGACAGCGCAGGCCCCAGTCATGGTCACCCTGTTCCTCCTCAGAGTGATCACGTCTCGGGAGCCCCGCTCCGGCTGAATCCCATGTGCCTTACTTCTTTAGTCATCCCTAACCCACATTGAGTGCTCACTGCATGCTTTTGCATGTGAATTCTCTTCGACATTGAAACAGATGAGACCCGTGGGGTGGGTTACTATTGTCACCACCTCCGCTTTGCAGAGGCGGAAACTGAGGCACAGAGAGGGCAAGTATTGCTTTTCAAAGCCACACAGCCAGGGCTGAGCCCCGCATATCCCTGTGGTACGCCCATATTTCCTTCTGCTTCTTGGATCACTCCCCTCTCATGGGACCCTCAGCAGGTGGGTGGCGCGGGCTTTGGGGCTCCAAGTTAAGGAAGGAAGGGAGTCTCAGAGAGGGCAAGCCACCTGCCTGGGGTCACAGAGCTTGAGTTCACAGAGAAGTCCCTCTTAGTCCAAGCTGGGAGCGGACTCGCCCCCAAATGGGACTCCTGGGACTGCAGACGGAGGGAGGACGGCTGGGAGGGTTCTGGACCCCTCTGTGGGGCTCCTGGGGCCCCGCCCAGCGGCGGCCCACCTGCCCGCCCGCCCGGCCGCAGCCCTCGCCCAGCCCATCCATCTCCGGGCTTAGTATGCAGCCCTCGGAAAACAAACACGCTCAGCCTGACAGTGGGAATAAATATCGCGGCGATGTTGATTAGCATTTGATCCCAGCTGGGGCCCTGGGAGCTGGAGTAGTGGAATGTCTTGGCAGTTTTTAATGCTGAATAATTTGATTAGATCAGTGGCTGAGCCTGCTGCTCCCGGCGAGAGCCCGCCCGTCCGGGGGAGCGGCGCACCCCACCCCGCCGCGCCCTGCACCTGCACCCGCCCCTCGCTCGCACCCCCGGAGGCGGGCGGCCCTCCCCGTTCCCTCCCTCCCGCTCTCCCCCTCTTCCCCTCCCCCTCCCTTTCTCCTTCCAGCTCCGAATTCGCCACTTCCCTCCTCTCCCCGCCTCCGCCGGCTCCTCCCTGCCCTCCCCCGCCCTCCCCCCCCCTCTCCCCTCCCCCCTCCCCGCCCCTCCCCCGCCCGCCCCGCCCCCACCGCCTGCTCCTCCGCAGCCTTAAATACATCATTTAATCAACTCCACAATTTCAATTTCACACAGTTGTCAGCTCGAATGTCTGCCGAGGCGGTGAGGACCCCACAGATCGCGGGCAGGGGTGACGGCCGCCGGCCTCGCCCCTCCCAGCTCCAGCCGCAGAGAGGGAGGGAGGTGGGTCCCGGCCCCCCCCACGGCCACCGTCAATCAGTCCCTGGATGTTTTCTCTTGTCGTCAGTGTGAAATCGCCAGAGTGGCCTCATTATCTGCTTATTCCAAATTCGAAGGCAAAATTTCCGTTTGAAGGACAATAATCTCCATCTAAAGCGAAAATAACATCTCAGGTGGAGGAGGTGACAGTTTGGGACAGCCCAAGATGCCTCGGGTTTCGCCATCGGACAGCTGTGCCCAAAGTCCCCTTCTACCTCCACGGAGGGGAGCCCAAGTTTGCCTGGAAACCGGTGATCTTGTTCCCGCTGGTCGTGGGGAAGGGTGGCAGGGGCCCCTGTAGCTGGCTGTCCCCTTCCCTGGGCCCCGCAGAGGCCTGCTGGGGCTGGGGCTATGCCTTTGGTCTCTGTGCAGATGTACCTGGGCTCCCATCAGCCACCCCAGCCCCGTCCACCTGGCCCTGCAGCCCGAGAGGCAGGCTCCTTCCAGCCCCGTTTATTTTCTCAAGTGGAGCTGGGCATGGCCCTGGGGCACTGCCCAGTAACCCAGAGCTGGCTTTGTCAGGAAAAGCCACACTCAGGACCCCAGGTGTCCTCCGGCTGGCAGGGGGCTGAGCTGGGCAGGGGGGCCGGGTGGAGGTGACAGTAACCCTGGTTGCCACTCCCATGCCCTCGGACACACTGCAGCCTCTGGGAGCCTGGGTGTCCTCACCCTCAGGAGGCACACTCTGCCCTCCTCGTGGGGACCCCAGTCAGGGCACATGAGCCAGGCTGGGGGTCCCCTGCACACCCCTCCCACCCTGTCCTGACATCATTTTTGGAGGGGCGGGTACCCAGGGTTGAACTATGGGGCGGGCGGCCACTGAGCCACGTCCCCAGCCCTGTTTTGTGTTTTATTTAGAGACAGGGGCTCTCTGAGCTGCTCAGGCGCTCGCTCTTGCTGAGGCTGGTTTTGAACTCCTGATCCTCCTGCCTCAGCCTCCGGAGCCGCTGGAATGACAGGTGTGTGCCACCAGGCCCGGCTCTGCAGTCCCTAGTAAGGATTGTGTGACGTCCTGTGGGCGGAGCCTGGTTCTGCCTCTTGGTCTCGGAGTCCTGCTCCCAAGGGTGCCCACGGGCTCCTCCTTGGCAGCTCCCCCCAGTTGTACCCGGGAGGCCCGCAGCTTGTCCTTGGCAGAATCTTTGCCAAGGCGGCTTCCTAGCCACTTTCTTGGGGCTAAAAACCAAAGCGGGCCTGGAAGGTTTCTGCAGGGGGCCTGGCTGAGCGTGCAGTGGGGTACCCTGGACGGCAGGCACCTAGTGGAGCTCGCGGTGGGTGGAGGATGGCCCGCGGGCAGGCTGAGGCTGGAGCTGGCTGGGAATGAGCGGATGAGTGGGAGGATGCGTGGGTGGAGGCCGGGGCCTCCTTCCCGCGGCCCAGCGCTGCCCGCCCGCGGTGTGGCTCCCAAGTTCCAGAGCACAGGCGCCAGCAGGCAACGGGAATGCGGGGGTTCGATCTGCACACGGCAGACACTCCTGCTTCTCGGGGCAGGGGGGCGCGGGGCCTGGTGACCAGCTCGCCTCCCGCGCAGGCTGCGGAGGTGGGTCCCTGGCGGCCACCGAACCGCCGGAGCTCCCACGCGGGGCAGGTTGTGACAAGACCCCACTCGGCCCAGATCCTTGCGTTTCCACTCAAGGTCAAGTTCGGCTCCCTCCCAGGCCGCGGCCACGCGCAGGAGCCACGCGCAGGAGCCCAGACGCCACTAAGAGGGGACACGGAGGCAGAGCCTGGTCAGGCAACGCGTGGCACCTGGCGCCTGGTGCCTTCAGGTTCCTGTCATGTACAGGGAGGTAAGAGGCGAAAACTAGGGAGACCAATGGCGTCATGTGAACACGTGGGCCCTAGCGAAGGGCCTGCGGCAGGATCGCAGGGCCCTGCTCTGTCCGTCTTTCCCGTGGTGCCCCCCGACTGTTAGAAACAGGTGCATCCGGCCAGGAGCCGTGGCCCACGCCTGTCATCCCAGTGGCTTGGGAGGCTGAGGCAGGAGGATCTCAAGCAGGTTCAAAGCCAGCCTCAGCAACTCAGTGAGACCCTGTCTCTAAATAAAATACAAGAAAGGGCTGGGGATGTGGTGTAGTGGCTAACAGCCCCTGGGTTCAATCCCTGGTGCAAAACAAACGAACAACAACTACAACAAAAACAGGTGCATCCACCAGTAAGAAAGTTCTGTGGCCCAATGAGCTTGGGAGACACTGGGCTCACCTGATCTTCCTCTTTCCCTCTCTCCATCCATCCCTCCTTCCATCTGTCCATCTGTTCCCTTCTTTCATTTCCTCATTCTCCCTCCCCTCCTTTCCTGCCTTCATTCCTCAGTCCTCTCTCCCTCTCCCATCAGCTCACCTACTCATCCGTCCATCCGTCCATCTGTCTGTCCATCCATCATCATCCATGGAAAGGTGTCTTCCTCCTTTCGCTCATCCGCCCTTTCCTGCCACGTCCCTCCTTCTTTCCTCCTAACTATTCAGCTAATAGTCACATTACACTGGTGGTGGTGCCACGTGGCACCCAGAAGCCACGTGGTCCGTAAGACAGGTCGTGTGCCTCTGCGCACCTGCTTGCCCTTCTAAGGAGGCATCATGGAAGAAGGAAGAGAGGTGAGCTCAGGCACTGACCATGCCAGGAAGGTGTGGCCAGTGGCCAGCAGGAGGGCCTCCTTAGGGAAGGTCCCTCGCGGGGTGGGTGGCGCTGCACCGGGGTTGGAGCCAGCCTCACTCTCTCAGGTTGGCACAGACTCTGAACACGCCCGACTGCAGGACTGTCAGAGCTTCTGGTGCCTGGCCCTGGGTGACCTCGCATCTTCCTCTCAAAGTCTGATACTCTGCCCAGTTTTTGGGTAAAAGGAGAGAAGCTGGAGGGGAAAAAAAATCATTCACAGCCAAAATGTAGCTAGGAAGATGTTCAGTGTAATGTTATTTACACTCGTTGAAAGAAGAGGGAAACAACGTAGCCATTCAACATGGGGGGATTGTTAACTAAACCAGATGCATGAATGGGAAGACAGAACCAGGCAAAAACTCACTGTGGGAAACTCTTGAAAGGCAGGGGGTACCTATGCTCTCTGTGCTGTGTGATTTTTTTTTTTTTTTTAAGATTGACTATGAATCAAGAAACCAAAAACTATTTATTTATTTTTGTTAACAAACAATAAACATTCACCCAAAGAAAGAACCTGAAAAATGAAGGCTGGCAATCTCTCTTGGCTACGCCGGGCTAGGGGTTTCAGGCTGTGTGGCCGTCTTGCTTGCCTTCATATTGTTTGTGGTGTGAGTGCATCACTACTTTTCTAATAAAATAGCTTAGAAAGTTCCATGCTGCTCTCACCTCACACTATTGTGGTTTTTTTGTTTGTTTGTTGTTGTTGTTGTTTTTAGTTGTACATGACAGTGGAGTCCATTTCGGCATATCATACATACCTGGAGGATAACTCCCCATTCCTGTGGCTGTACATGATGTGGAGTTTCACTGGTCGTGTATTCACACATGAACATGGGAGGTTATGTCCTATTCATTCTACTGTCCTTCCCCTCCCCCCCCCCCTTCCCTTCCCTCCATTCCCCTTTGTCTAATCCAATGAACTTCTATTCTCCTCCCCCCTTATTGTGTGTTAGCATCCACACATCAGAGGAAACATTCAGCCTTTGGTTTTTTGGGATTAGCTATTTCTCTTAGCATGACAGTATCCATTTACCGGCAAATGCCATCATTTCATTCTTCTTCATGGCTGAGCAATATTCCATTGTGTATAGATACCATTATTGTTTTGAGAATCAACTGAGAGAGACAGAAAACGTTTGTGAAAGTTCCAAGTGAGACAAGAGTTTGAAACCTAAACTCCTTTGCCTAGAAACAGTATTTGCATATGGAATGTGATGACTATTAAACATCTACATACACATGTAAGGTTCTAATCTTGAGCAAAATGTTCAGTACTGGGTGAATGTCTAACAGGTGAACTCCTACTCATCTCACAAAGCCCAGCTCAAATTGTCCTTCTTCAGGAAAGTCTTCCTACCCAGCATGCCTGGAGTGAAGCTGTCTCCTTTCTTTTCCTAAAGCCTTAATTCATTCTCAAATTGGAAAACTCGTCAGTTGATCATACCTCTATGGCACCAGCGTGAGTTTCACCAGAGGGCTGGGGCCATGAATCCCCAGCTCCTTGCGCAGTACTCAGTACATATTAGGTGCTCAATAATCACTTGTTGGAAGCGAATGAATGAATGACGAGCCGCCGGCTCCTTTTATTCACGAGGACTTCTGAAAGTGTGTGAAATTCCAAGCTATAAATTGATTCGTATTTTTAAATGTACTAAGGGGACTTGCTATTCAAGGGAACCCTGATGTAAATCCTTTTTATAAAACGAAGACATCCTGAATAATGTGAATAATTGCTCCCTGCCACGTCTGTTTATAAATCGAGACTTTTAAAGATCAGGAAGGACTGCTGTGTTTCTAAAAATAAATAAAATAAAACTGAATTTGGCAAACGTGTGAAGCTCACCCTTTCTGGGGCACTGGGTGTGGCACGGGGGTGTGACACCAGAGTGACCCCAGCCCGCGAGCATCTGAAGCCCAGCTGTGCCCTCTGGCAAAGGTGACGCAGCCCGAGGACAGCCTGGATCTGCTCTGTTAAAATCCTGCCTTCCCATCGGGGTGCGGTGGTGCGGGAGGCTGAGGCAGGAGGACCTCAAGTTCAAAGCCAGCCTCGGTAACAGCGAGGCCCTAAGCTGCTCAGTGAGACCCTGTCTCTAAATAAAAAACACAAAATAGGGCTGGGGGTGTGGCTCAGGGGTCGAGTGCCCCTGAGTTCAATCCCGGTATCCCCCCCCCCAAAAAAAGAAAATCCTGCCTTTGCCACGGTGCACCTGTGCGTCCCTGGACCCCTGACTTAACCTCTCTGAACCTCAACTGCCACGTGGCTCACCAAGGAAGGTAAAATGAGAGCGTGCTTGAAAAATTGCCTGGCCCCAAACACACACGTCTCCACTCTAAGGCAAGTTGGGAAATGTCCTCTTGGGGCCTCCACCATGGGGTGTCCCCAGCTGCTAGGGCCCCGGAGATCTGTGGCTTCGAGCCTTCCTAACAGCGATGGAACCACATGCCTCGGTTTCCCCATCTGCAGAATGAGGGCGAGGACCCCCATGAAGAGACGTCAAACGTGGTGAAAAGTCATAGTAAATATTTGAGACGACTTTTTTGTTTTGGTCCCAGGGATTGAACTCAGGGGCCCTCGACCTCAGAGCCCTGTTTTGTGTTTTATTTAGAGACAGGGTCTCACTGAGTTCCTTAGGGCCTCACCATTGCTGAGGCTGGCCTTGAACTCGCGATCCTCCTGCCTCAGCCTCCTGAGCTGCTGGGATGGCAGGCGTGCGTCACCGCGCCTGTTGGGACCACAGCTTTCTTGAAGGAACGTCACATTACAGGGCGGGAGGGAGGCTTTAAGGGAGCAGAGGGTTGGCAGGGGGTGCAGGGGAAGGGGCATTAGGACACCAGAGGCGACACAGGCTGCACCTGTGGACAACAAGCAGGAGGGTGTCACCTGTGCGGTCTCTGTCCCCAGGCTGGGGGCTCCCTGAAACGTCCTTGCCCACCTGTCCCAACCCTCCTGGGGCAAATTTCCGACCCCATCCCGTGTTTGTGGAGCGCACAGTGGCTTCCCGGTCACTCGTCCACATTGTGCTGGCCGGAGCAGCCCTGGGGGACAGGCGTCATTGTCATTCCCATTTCACAGACTCCTTGACCGAGGCGCGGAGTCCCGTCCTAGCCCCCGGCGGCACACGGTTGGCCCTTCCTCACCGCCATATGATGCTGGGTGGCTTTTCCCCTGCCTCCACCAAGCAGGAGGTCAGAGCCCGCTAATGCACCCTAACAAAGAGAAAGGGAGGAGGGGGCTGGGCTCAGCGTCCGCCGGCACCCACTGCACCCAGCAGGCAGGGCCGGGCGGGTGGCAGCCCGCGCCCTTGGCAGAAGCAGCTGTCAAGGGACCCAGACACTTACTTGCTCCAGGCCTCTGTGTAAGCGGGTCACCCAACAGGAGCTTAAAAAAAAAAAAAAAAAAAAAACATTGGTCTTTGACCACCTGCCATCTCGAGTTCTTTCAATCCAACTCGGTTCAAAACCGATTCAACAAACAGCTTTCGCGGGCCTGGCAAGGGGCTCGGCACATATGCCAGCGCGGGGCTCTCGAACGCTCCACACATGTATCGTGATTTTATGATTTTTTTATTGGGGGGGGGGGGTGTTATTCCTTCAGTCATATTTCTTCTCCCTCAGACACTTTATTGCTGAAAGGGTTACAATCCCAAGAAGAGATTTCTTTTTTTTTTTTTTTTTTTTCCGTAAGCACAAAGAACTAATATTAGCAGATTGGGGACTCTGTAAATATTCATTGTAATCTGTGACTTGGTGAGCATCGAATTCCACCCCCCGAAAGCTGCACATTTATAACTTGTGAATTCATAAATATTTACGAATTCACACAATCATCACTGACAAATTATTTCATCTGACAGCTCCGCACAGACTCTGCCTGGTTTTGTGAAATTCTGATCAAATCTCGCGTGAACTTCCCGGGTGACAGGCGGAGACAGAACACGGCTCAGAAGACACCATCAGACCCCCGGATCCGAATGGGTCAGCAGCTAATTTCACAACAAGAACAACAAGCAAGAGCGGGCGGCTCTGTTCCCGGCGGCCGCCAGATGTTCCCAACAACTGTACATGTATTTATAGTAACGCGTCTTGGAAAGTGTCAGGGACGTCCCCGTCAGGAGGAGGGACGTGAGCCTGCAGTGGGAAGAGACCTGCCGGCAGCAGGACAGGCAGGGTTGGAATCTGGGGGACCTCTGTCTTCTCATTTCCTTTTGGTGCCAGGGATTGAACCCAGGGGCACTTAATACTGAGCCACATCCTCAGCCCTTCTTCTTTATTTTTTATTTTCATGAGTTGTGTAGGTCATTGCTAAGTTGCTGAGGCTGGCCTCCAACTTGTGATCCTCCTGCCTCAGCCTCCTGAGCCACTGGGATTACCGGCACGAGCCACTGCATCCGGTGACACCTGTGTGTTCTTTACAGCTTTCCAAACCTCTCTGAGCCTCAATGTCCTAGTTTTGAATCGGGGATACTAAGAGCAATGGTCGCTGCTGTGATCAAAGTCCCCGGCCCGGGGTCTGCAGTGCTGTCCATTTTGGTTTTATGAACACTGAGGTAACACTACTGGGAATGACCGACACTTGCAGCTTGAGCGTATCTTCGGTGGTTTCGGAATCCGTGTAGAGGAGGGGCACTTTTTATCACATTTCTACTTGAAGTCACTTGGGAGGGACATTTCTCTGTGTGGTTGTAACCCTTGTGTTCCCAGAAAAGCCACGCACCGCCCGCGCACACGCCCGGGTCACCCCAAGGGTCCACCTTCTTGGGGGAGGTGCTCTTCCCGCCACCTCTGTTTGCAAAGGGCAACACCAGCTGGCCCCTGCCCACCCCGGTCAGGAGGAGCCTGCTCCCGGAGGAGGTGGGGACATCGCGAGCCGCGGACGACGGCGGTCCCTCCTGGGTGACGGGACAGGGCGTGCCTTCCGGGGCTCGGTTCCGGGGCTGGAAGGAGCCTTGGTCCAGCGCACGCGGGCCCCCGCAGGCTGCTCCTAGAGCCGCCCAGACCCTGCTGTTTCAGGGCTTCAGATGCCCTGGCAGCCTGCAGGCTCTTCCCCTGCACCTGACTTCTGTCTTCTGAACAGCCTTGCTGGTTCCTACCTCAGGGACCAGCCCTGACTGTTCCCCCCGCCTTAACGCCCTCCTTCCCTCCCAGGTCTCCACAGATCTGCCTCCTTCCCGTTACCCGGGTCCTGTGAATGGCCATCTCCTCAGAAATCCCCTCCTGAGCCTCTATCTCTAGTCATCCTCCTCCACCAATTCCATTTCCTTTTCTTACCCCCATTTAATTGTCTTCATAGCACTTACTAGCACAAGTGACCTGCCCCCCCCCCCATTTTCTAACCCTGTCCACAAAGACAGAATCTTGGGTGATTTAGCCACTGCGGGTTTGCTTAGATCGGCAAGTGGCATATATTAGGTGCTCAATAGCTGCAAATGAGATTCATGCAGGATTCAAAGAGCTGGTGTAGGCCAAGTCTAGGCTGCACCACCCTCTAGCTTTGTGATCTCCTGCAACGTAAGCCCCAATGAGCCTCATTTGTTAGAGAGAGAGAGAGAGAGGTGGTAGTTGGATTCACCTTCTTCATAACATTGGATTTTGCCTAGTACCCAGCGTGGGGAGGGGCCGTAGGGCTGGTGACTCCACTCTGAAGTCACAATTAATGCTGCCTAACTGATGGAGACCTGGATTTGGGCATTCAGAGCATAGGGGCTTAAGGATGGCGTCCATTTGAATCACCCTGACCTTCCCCTCCCTACCAGGCTTCCAATACCTTCCAAGTCTGTCTGGAGGGAAACCCTGGCCTATTTTGACAAAACATGCTTGCAAATTAATAGAGGCAGTAGGTTCCCATAAATACGAGGGTGGTGGAGATTAAAGGCAGAGAGATGTCACTAGAGAAGACACCGCTGACAAGACAGAGGGCAGGCCAAATGCTGGTACAGGGGCGCAGGTCTGTAATCCCAGCTGCTGAGGAGGCTGAGGCAGGAGGATCGAAAGTTCGAGGCCAGCCTCAACGATTTAGCAAGACCCTGTGTCAAGATAAAATTTAAAGGGCTGCAGATGCAGCTCAGTGGTAGACCATTTTCCTGGAATGTGCAAGGCTCTGGGTTCAATCTTCAGCACAGCAAATTTTTTCAAAAAAGGGGCAAAACTATCATTGAGCAGAAAGTTTTGCCGTCTATGTGAACTGTCCCCGCTGCAGACAAAGGCTTGCAATCTCTTGTACCAGGTTTAAACCTGTTTAAATACGTGTGCATGGGAGTACATATGTATTCCACATCCGTGGGCTCTCCAAAGCCCCTCTTAGCCAAAATTAAACAAACAAACAAACAAACAAACAAACAAGATTTGTCTCTTTCTAAACTTCTGCCATTTCAGCACCTGCTGAAATTTGACAAGGATTATCTCTTTTGTCTTCTGTCTCCTTTATATTTCCTTTCCCCCTCCAACCCCAGAAGTGGTGTGAGGAGTGTTTTTGAGACTGACAAGTGTACACACGCCGTCCGCAGCTCGTCCGCGGCTGGGAGCACGCGGCTCAGTCGCTAACTTGTTACACGGGAGCTAGATTACAATCATAAATAAATGATTTGCTGTCTCCTTGCATTCAGACTCGTAGCTTTTAAAGTGTGCCTGTCATCGCGGAATCAGATTTAGTCAAATGCTGTGTAACTGCAAAATTATCCTATCCTTACCTTTTTATTCTCCTTATAATGGACAGTTAAATTGGATTTTCAAATTTGAAGTGCATATGTTTTTCAAATCCCCAGAGGCTGTCTATTTTTTCATTTCTAAAGCAACTCACTAATGTTTATCATTACCACACAGAAATATTACAATTCTTAAGGGGGAACCTTACAAACTCCGTGCAGGAGAAATGTGCTTTATCGTCTCGGAATGAAACCAATTTCTCAGCTGATTTGCAATTTATTTACATGTTAGCATTTGATTTCCGGCTGATTTATAACCCCACATGGCTGGGTCTCAAGGTTTATTTAGAAAGCAGACAGAGGAGGTGGCGAAGGCTGAGCCGGGACACTCCTGCCGCCCGGGCTGGGGCCCGCCACTCCCAAATTGGGCTCTGGGTTTAACTTGGCCTTGGGAGAATCCAGCGCCCTGTGCATAGGTGTGGAGGGGGATGCCCAAGGACAGCCTCTCCCAGGGAAGGGACGCTGGCTCCTCTGAGCCAACAGGGAATAGGCTGGAGAGGTGACCCCTGGCTTGCATTTGGGCACATGGACGTGACTCTAATGGCTGATAGGAACCTTGGACTCGGAAGTGTTGGAATTGCCAGGCACGGACCTGTTGGCCTGCTGCTTCACCTGACCGGCCACTCATTCACAGGTCCGTTCTTTTTTTTTTTTTTTTTTTTTTTTTAATATTTATTTATTTGCTTTAGTTGTACACAATGCGTTTATTTGTACGTGGTGCTGAGGATCGAACCGGGCCGCGCACACGCGTTAGGCGAGTGCTTTACTGCTGAGCCACAACCCCAGCCCATACACAGGTCCGTTCTTTCCGCCACCCTCTCCCTGTCCCTCCAGCCTCCCAAGAATCCATCCTCCATATCCCGCTCCACGCCACCCATCCACCCATCTATCCGTTTCCCATTCGTCTGTCCATCTACCCGTCCACCTACCTGACTACACAGCAACCTCTCCACCCCCATCCATGCATTTCCCACTCACCTACCTACCCGTTCATTCAGCAAACTACCCACCTGACTACTAACCAGCCAGCCAGCCCATTTTATCATCTGCCTACCTGCATTTCCACCTACCAATCCATCTCCATATCCATCCATCAGTTACCAACCACTCCACCCATCCACCCATCCATTTCCCATCCACCTAACTACCTCCCCACCAGTTTATTCATCTAACCACCCACCCACCCATCCATCCATCCATCCACCCATTCCCCCATCCACCTATATACCTTCAATTTATTCATCTAACCACCCATCCATCCATTCATCCAACCGTCCAACACATAGCAATACAAGCCTTTTGGGCCGAGTGCTAGGAATGTAAAACCGACCGGGAGACTGACCTGGCTCCTGGTGGGGGCCCACCAGGTCCACGGTGAAGCTCACGTTACTTAATGCATAAAACAGTACTTGAAAAAGCCTCACTCACCCCCCAAATGCAGCCTGCATGTGGCATCTGTAGCTGGTGGGAGCGCAGGGGCCAGTCAGCCCACTTGCCCTGCGGGCAGCCACAGGCCAACAACACCATCTCACCTACCCTTAGTGGCTTCATCCGTAAAATGAGATAAGAAGAATAATGGCGCTGTGGCAGGGACCTGGGTAGCACTGGGTGGGTAACCTGAGGATCTAACTAAGCCGGTGGAGGAAAGGTGGGGATGGGCGGGAGCATGGGGGTGATGGTCAGCAAGGAGGCACCTCTGTTAAAAGACCTCAAGGCTTTGAGTAGGAGCTCATGTTTTGTCTTGGAGGGGACAGGAAGTCACCGGAAGGGTTTCATCGAGGCTCTGGCCCCATCCAGTTGGCACCTTGGGAAGCTTCGCCACACAGAGAACAAATGTGGTGGTGGTGGTGGGCAGGGGGTGGGGGGCACAGGCTGGAGAAACAGCTGGTGGCGGGCAAGAGGCGGGGCTTGGTGTGCTGGACGGAGCGGAGCTGGAGAAGGGGCGGGCCCAAGAGATGGGCTTTGAAGTGGGCAGCTGGGATTTGGCGACCAATGGGAGCAAAGGAGAGATAAGGCAGGTCTGGCGGGCAGCTCCAGGAGCGCCCTATCGGAGGCAAAGTCCCGAGACTGGGATGGATTTCCCCCCGCCCTTTGCTCGTATCTGCCCATGCCATGCAGAGCTCCTCGGAATAAATTTGCATATATTTATGCTGCAGGCAGCCAGCGCCGAAAGGAGCATCCCTCTCTAACGTGAGCTCACATCCAGCAAGATCCTCTGCTGAGCAGCCGGCGCCCGGGACTTCCTGAGGGAGCCTGGACACGTCCCCTCCCTCGGCACGCCTTGGAGAGGGTCCCCGGGTCTCCAGACCCGGAGAGGAGGAGGCGCTGACAGAGGCCTAGACCCTGGTTTACCCTTGTTACATCAATTAGGGCAATCTGCTCCAATCAGCACAGAAAGGAAGGGTCTCAACGCCAGGAACAGAAAAGTTGGAGGTTCCCGTCTTCCAGCGGCTCCACGACGCCACTCGTTGGCTTTCCTCTATCTGTCTCCCGGAAGTCAGCCTGACCCACGGCTGGTTCCTTTCTTGGCTGCCTGGGTCTCTTGGGGGCTCACGACCACCTGCTTTCACCCAGCCTGGACCTAAGGGGCGAGTCTTAATCTGGGCACGGCCCCCAAAGATCCGATACTCACTGTGATTGGACAGCTCAGTTCCCATGTCCACCTCTAAACCAATCACTGTGGTCAGGGGGCGGGGACATGCTAATAGACTCCCTTGGGTCACAGTCTTTCATCATGGAAGCCAGCGCTTCACATTCACCAGGGCTTTCTATTCTCTCTGTTCCCAACAAAAAGGGGAAATAGCTTCAAAATCTGGCATGGTCTAGGGGGAAACTTCCTGATTGTCCACATAAAGTGCATGGGAAAAGCAAAGCCACAATTAGTACTTGACTCAGGAACTTTCAAGGTACAAGGGCCAAGGAGGAAGTCAAGATGATCAGCATCCTCACTTAGGGGCCCAGCCCAGACCACCTGGGACCCCTACTGGCCACAAGCATCACCCGTCCTATGCTGGAGACTAGAAGCTGCAGGTGAGAGCACCCAGGGCTTAGAGGAGAGAGGGCTAGAGTCTGAGTTGGTTGTATTAGACAGGATGGGTCAGGTTAGGCTTCAGTAACAAAAACTCCCCACATCTTTGTGATCTAGCAAAGCAATACTTATTTTTGTCCTCACAAAGTTCATTGTGAGTTTGGGTGACTCCAGGGAACCTGTCCTTTGCCCTGTAAATCAACAATATGGGGAACTTCAGTTTTATACATGTGTGCCTCTTTGGCAGGGAAAGAAAGAGATTGTGCCTTGGCTACCCAGAAGTGACCCACAAACCACCTGCTCATGGGACCATGCTGGACTTCAAGTAGTCCTCCCTCGGTCGCTGCAGAAGAGGTAAATTGGACACACTGGACAAAGTAATGCTATCTGCCTCCAGGGAGGGAAGCACTTGACCTCCGGCTCAGAGCTGCTCACCCCAGGTGTGAGAAGATGGAACAGGCTCTTGTTATCTGCTCTCTACCTGGTGCTTGGGATTAAGGGAGGAACTGCCTTCTAGAAGTTCATGCTCAACTTGGGAAAGGGAGGGAGGGAAAGAAAAGTAATTTTAGAACATGCTTCCCGGGCTTATTGGGAGGAAAAAAAGGAGTTCACATAGGAGAGGAAGCACCTGCCCTCCTTGGCGTGATGCCTGGTGGGAATGTGGGCTCTGTAGAAACAAAAGCTGCCATTCTACAGATGAAGTCACTGAGGCTCATGGCTGTAGGATGATTCTCTCAAGGTCACCCAAAGACGGCAGCCTACAGAACCGCTGGCTGCAGAGTCCTCTGTGGGTAGTATTGCCCTTGACTCATTCAGGTGCCGCCCTCAGGAGAATCCTCTCTTCCTCTTGCACGTCTCATTCAAAATCTGTCGTGGGTTTCCTTACCAGCCCTGCACCACGTCCAGTCATGAACGCTGCCACCGCTGCCCCTCGTGGGCCCTAGATCAGCTTCCCTGACACCCGCTGGCCCCTTTATCCACGTTCTGATCTTGCATCGCATGAAGATCTGTGACTCTGGGGCCCCTCCTGTGGGTGGCCATACTCTGATGGTCACCTGGGTCATTTCAAGGTGACCAAGGACAGGCTGTCCCATTTTGCAATCAAGACCTTCTTTGGAGCCAGCTGTATTAAGATGCCAACATTCTAAGACTATCTATCCTATATTTCTAAGATTCTACCATTTCTCAGCTCTAGGGGTCTGGTTTGAGCTTCCAAGGCTATAGACTGGTACGGAATGTTTTAGAATGGTGCTTACCAACATGGGGGTGTGGTGGCTACTAGATTCACATGGCTATGACATGCTGAATGTGGAGGGTGGGAAGAAGGAATTGAATTTTATTTTTAGTTTATTGTAATTAGTTTGAATTGAAGACTCTCTGTTCTAGAGCTACCAGAACTTTAGATTCTCATATTCCAGCTTCTCATGGTTGTTTGGATACTCCTTGCTGATAGGGACCATGATCAAGAATCCTCAGCAGCACCATAGCCATGGGTCGCTAGATCTGGAAATCAGACAAAGAAACAGGAATCTCCTGTGGATCAGTCAGGGTAGGCGAGGTTATGCTGCAGTAACAAGCAACTCCAATCTGGGGCTTGAAACAACAAAGGTTTGCCTCTTGCCAGTGTTCATATTCATTACCAACAGGCAAGAAGTTCTGCTCATCACGGTCACTTGGGGACCCAGAATGATGGATTGTCACCCTTTCAAAAGTCACTGGTCACAGTGTAAAGAGAGAAGTGGGCTGTGCAGGATCTTGTGGTGGTGATCTACCCAGGATGGACACACGCTGATTCTGCACACAACTCCTGAGCCTGAATGATCCCATGTCCTTACCCCAGCAGAGGGGACTCTGGGCACAGGAAGGACAACCTGGCATGAAACCAGGAGTATGTGGTTATGGGCATTAATGATTACATAGTATCAAAATCTAAAAGCTGGGATAAAAGTAGAAGGCGGGGGCCAAGCCTCAGAGGTGTGGAGTAGTTGAAAGGTCACAGGCTTGGAGCCCCAAGGCAGACCCAGCCCCAGGGTTACCACATGCTCCTTCTTCTCCCTGGGCTGCTCAGGCTTATTCTTTGAATGGTGTTGCCAGATTTAACCTTGCAAGGTCATTATGCATATAGAAAAATGCCTGATGGAGGAAGAGCCTTGGATCCTTGTGTTTGTGTTGTGGGTTGGGGTACTCCTACATATATACTCAGAGGTATTCATTCACCTCTGCTTCTTCCTGCCTGGAGAACATTTATTGGGGGAGGGGGGCTAAGAAACAGTGTTTCCAAATTTTAAAATAAAATAATACTATATATTTTAGCCTTATTAACATGTGGGATGGCCATGTGACAACTTCTTTCTAGTAATTTGTAAGTAGAAATTGTTAAGTAAATATTGCAGAAAAAGCTTTCTTACACAGGAGGCAATCTGAGCTCTCCCTTTCCTCCAGTCTGGAAGGTGGATGTGATAGTTGGAGCTCTGGCAGTCATTTTGAGAACATTGGGATGCAGATCACACTTTATTATTTTTTAATTAATTAATTAATTAATTTTGTCACCAGGATTGAATCCAGGAGCGCTTAACTGCCAAACCATATCCTCAGCCCTCTTTAGTTTTTATTTTGAAACAGGGTCTCCCTAAGTTGATGAGGGTTTTGCTAAGTTGCGGAGGCTAGTTTTTAATGTGTAATCCTCTTGCCTTCTGAGTAGCTGAGATTATAGGCATGCACCACTGTGCCTGGACACTTTAAAGAGGCTCACAATGGCTAAAAAGAACCTAGATCCCTGATGACATCGTGGAGCTGCCAAACTTCTGACTTTTCTTTTTTGTTACACGAGAGAAAAGCAATTTCCTATATGGTTTAAGTGACTTGTACTTGGATGTTTGGTTACATGCACCCAACCCCTGGTTACTGTAACATTGCAGAAATTGATTGCTTCATTGTGAGTCAAGAAGCAGCTCCCTTAAAGGGGTGACAGGAGAATATGCGATTTGGAACGGTGTAGACCTGAGTTCTTATTCTCCCGTCTGCCGGCTGTGTGGCCTGTGGCAGGATTCTCAGTCCCTCTGCACTTCAGTTTCCTCCTTTGTAAACTGGGGATGGTCATGAAGCTCCCAAAGGGGCGTTTATATGACTTAGTGAGACACGTAGTATGTGCTCAATAAACACCACCAACAGCAGCTCACACTAGCTTGCACCTCCCCATCCCACCTGCTGTTCCCAGGGCTTTACCTGCCTGCACCTCTCACACCCCAGGGTGGGAGGGACTCATCACTCCCAGTTTACAGGTGGGGACACTGAACAAGGGATGATCAGGGTGCCACCTCAGATGAGTCACCTGGTGCCTAACGGGTCCCCAACACTAGCCACTTTGCACACGGCCTCTGCTTCCCCACCTTGTGGGAGCGCCCCAAATTCCTCCCTGTCCCTGTTCTCCAGATGGGAGGGACAAGACTCGGAGACGTGGTGCCCCTCGTCCACCCACAACCTCGAGACCCTGAGTGGCAGGTACCATGGTGACCCGTCCCCCCCACCCCCAGAGCGTCTTCCCTTCCAAGCCTCCTGTCTCCTGCGGAAGGAGGCCACAGAGCACAGGGACACGGCAAACCTGAGCCTCTGGGATTGGGCCGCACCACTGCACCCAGCTCTAGGTTTCTGCCACGGCACTTACCTGGACCCCTGGCTCCTGGTGGGGCTTCGTGAGTGCATGTGGAGTGACTATGGGGCGGTGGTGTCCTCACCGTGGCTCTCCCGCAGTCCTGGGGACATCTGAAATCAGGGTCCCTGGGCCACAACGAGGTTGTCCCCCATTCCCTCCTGGGGACCTGAGGGGGTGTCCCTTTGTGGCCCCTGCTGGCCTCTAGTGTCTGCTGACATCTCTCCTCTTGTTGCTGTGTCCCCTGTCTCTGTGTCCTGTCACATGGCCTCGGCGAGCGTGAGGCCTCCCTGCCTCCCTCTTACAGGACACTCCTGATCCCCGGGACATCGGCCCCACGTGACCCTGAACTCACCACAGCTGAACTGCCACAGCCTTGCTGCGTGCGACGGTGCAGGTTCCGGAGAGGAGACGTGGCGTCTCTGGGCGGCGCAGGGCCACCTCAGTCGCAGGGGAGGAGGCTGGAAGGGGGCCTTTGCCCCGCAGGGGCTTCAGAGGCCAGGCTCCCCAGCTCCCGATGCGAGCTGACCTTCCACCTGGGTGGGAGTCCGCCTGGGAGACGGCGCCAGGCACAGAGGCAGGTGGGGGCGTGGCCTCAGCGCGGGCTACTCGCTGTAGTAACAGAGCCACCCCCATATCCCAGATGTCAAAACTGAGGCCCAGCCTTGGAGGAACGCGCCGAGATCACAGGGCACCAAGACTCCCGTTGGGGTCACTCTCCTCCTTCCTCTAATCCAGAACTCTTGATTTTTTTGGCGGGGGCGGCGGGTGGGTAACCTGGGCTTGAACTCAGGAGCACTCAACCACGGAGCCACCCCCCCCCATTTTCTATTCTGTACTTTATATACAGACAGGGTCTCACTGAGTTGCTTAGCCTCTCGCTTTTGCTGAGGCTGGCTCTGAACTCACGATCCTCCTGCCTCAGCCTCCCGAGCTGCTGGGATGTCCACCGTGCGCCAATGCACCCAGCTCAGGAGCTTTGTCAGCCGCAGTTGGATAAGCTCCGGCATCCTACCCCCCTGCCTTAGAGGTTCCCTGTCCTCCCATCTCCAGGAGTGGAGGAGGGCTCATCTCTCCTGCTCCAGTGACACTATCACTGCCTGCTGGGGGCTGGCTGGGAGGCTCAGGCGGCTGCGTTGAGGTCGAGTGCTCTGGAATTGATTAGTAATGTCTGCCCTGGGCACTGGCCACAGCCGCAGGCATCCGCGTGCTGGCTACGGACCCTCAAGTTGTGGCTTAGTGACTTCTTGAAAGAATCCCACTTATCTCTGAGCTTTCAGAACAAAATCTTCCATTCCCAAGTAACCTTCATGATGCTGTAAAGTCGTTTGATCCAGCAAGGTGACTTGTTTACCAATTGGGAGTCACACAAGGACAACCTTGCATCCCATCTGGGCCCTGATTTCGGAAGGGCGCTCCGTGTCATCTAGCCTTACGCCCCGTCTCCAGCCCCACTGCCTCCGGGGACCAATTCCTGAGCCTTCTTATGCACGGCGTCCACCCCTTCCTACGGAGCAGGACTCCGAGGCACTTAGGGATGCAGAGAGCGGCTTCCTACCTGACGGTAGCCTGTCACTTCGGATGGGAAACAGAAGCACGAATCAAACAAGAAAATATCCGAGCCCCACCCCCCGCCGGGACACGTCTTTGCTATTTTTCCAAAGGGGGAGCCAGGCGGCCTTGACTTAGCACGTTGGACCCGCGCACGTCTGTCTCCGCACACCAAGTGGCAAACCAGCACATGCTACCAAAAAGAAGAAGAAAAAAAACCTCACAAGACATTAATAGATAAATAAAAATAGCTTCCACAAGAAATGCTGAGGAGTCACGGAACAAAATGATTTCTATCTGGGGCGCGTAAACTCATGAATAATCAAATCGCACAGTCCCCAAATGAGCCCAGCGAGCTCTCGTCAGCCTCCTCCAGTCTCCTCCCGGAAGGTCACCTCGCAGCTCTGCAGCCCGGTGGCTCTGCCCCTCGTGTTTACCCTCCCCCTCCAGGACCCCCGCCTCCCCTTGGAGGGGAGATATTAATTCCCCAGTGCTATGGAAACGTGCAAGAAATTCGAATGGAAGGCTGGGGCAGCCCGGGCAGCGGCGGCAGGAGGAGCGAGGGGCAGCAAGTGGCGGGGGTCCTCAGGCCGGGGCTTTGTGCGTTGGACCAGACCCCGGCTTTGGGCTTCTTTGGTGTCACAGTCTAACCTACCAGATGCCTTGAGAAGCAAGAGGAGCATCTCTGCCTCTTTTTCTTTTTCCTTTATAAAAAAAAAAGGAAAGAAAAAAAATTATTTTTTTATTTTCCCTCCTGTGTTAAGGGAGAAAACAGTGACAGGGACAAGTGACAGCTCGCTAATTATTCCCTTACTGCCACTACTGTTCTGGCTTTGGACGCATTGCTCATTTCTTCCCGTCTTCGCACTGAATAATGCATGGGTGCCTATCTGTATGCAGGCGGCACCTCCGGGGACCGCAGCCTAACTAGCTGATAACTGATTCAGTTTGTAAGCAGGGCCGCTGGGAGTTGAAAGGCAAGGTAGCCAGGAACAAATTTAACACTTCTTTCTCAGTTCCCCAGAACATCAAGGAGACGCAGGGAGGGAGGGGTGGGGCTGTGTGCGTGGTCCTGGGAGGGCGTTTGACCTCCGCTAAGCAGGGGCGAACCTGGCCATGGCGGGGGGGGGGGGGGGGGGGGGGAGTGACAGCCAGGAGGAGGAGGAGGAGGGTGATCATCACAACAGAAACAGGAACGGCTTTCTATGGCCTCACATCACTTAGGGACGGGGTTGCCTTCTGAAAAATGCCTCTATTCTACTGCGCCCTTGGGCGAACCCATTAGGCTATCTTCATGCAAACTGAGATGGCTGGGGGTTGCTAGGTGATGCTACCTCTGGGACCCCCGTTGTGTAGGTGGCCTGATGATGGTCGTTGTGTGTGCCTAGTGTTGTACTGAACTGGTGGCATGCATGATCACTTGTGGTCCTCACGGGAAGGTCTGATGGCAATGCACTGGCAGACGTAACAGCTAGCTATTATTGTGCTAATGCTGCGTAACAAGTGGGCTCTGGTCTTCACCATGGACGATAGCGCTTATTGACTTTTCTGGCTCAGGGCTCTGCAGGGAGGTCAGTCTTGTGCTGATTTTGGCTGAGCTCATCTGGGCTCCTCTGCAGGCAGCAGGTGTGTGGGGGTCAGGTGTGCTCTAACAGTCTCACTCCAGGGCCCAGGTGGCAAGGGCAGGGCTACCTCACTGCAGAAGTGCAAGCCTATTTCTGGCCTCCAGCAGCAAGGTGCCTGCTCGCAGCCCACTGGCCAGAGCAAGTCACATGGCCAAGTCCTGCATCAATGGATGGAGCAGTGAGCTCCGCCCGCCAGGAGCCCCGCCAGCTGTGGGACTCACCCTGCTGTTGGGAGATGAGTTAGGCACCAAGGAGTTCACAGAGCAGCCCCAAGGGACTTAGCACCTCTTACTCACTGCCCCGAGCACATACTTGGGCAGAAACCCTCACTTCCTGGGCCTCCAGAGTGCGCTCTTCATTCAGTGACGCCAGGAGGCTAGACTGGCCCAGTGACGATGACATCCCACATGGCACGTCCTCACCCTGTGTCCGCAGCACCAGGGTCTTCCCATGCATCAGCTCGCCCTCTGGGGAGGCAGATACTATTAGTAACCCTGTTTACAGATGAAAAACCAGGCACAGAGAGGGAAGGGCATTTGCCTGAGGCCACACAGCTGCTCAGAGGATGAGCCAGGAGTTGAACTCAGGCTGCTCCAGAGAGCAGGCTTTGATTCCCTAAAGGCCAAACTGGACCATAACGCAGAAGAGGCCCCCGCCCAGCCCCGCCCTGAGGACAGCACTCCCAGCTCCCCCTGAGTCTCACCACCAACGCTCGGGAACCTGCTGCTGGAACAGCTGGCCCTCTCCCGGCAGGCAGGTGGGAGACGCCGCTCCGCCATGCTCCTCTCTCCTCCCTTCCTGGCGAGATCTGGCGGAGGCAGCGGGAGCCGTAGCACTGCTCTCATTTTAGAAAAAGGAACAAGACTGGGTCAACAGCGCCGTGTTTGGAGGCCTGGTGATGCACCCCGGGGTCCACGCGGAGACCCCTGCCCAGGGAGGACAGTGCAGCCGCGATGCCATGCTGCGAGGAGGGGGGCACAGCAGCGCATTTTTGGAGCCTCGCACCTGCCTGGCGCATAGTAGGTGTTCAGTGACCCGTGACTGCATCAACGGGTGGAGGAGCACGTGGATGAGTCCTTTCAATGTCATTCTTTATAGATGAGACGCAGGCAGTGTGGCCCTCCTCCCGTTCAATGCCTGTTAATCGAGCACCTACTACGTGTCAGGAGCTCTTCCCAAACCTGTGCCGTCGTGGTCCCACAAACACTGAGTAGGATGTCACAGGGTGCCAGAGGACGGAGGAAGGGGAGGGGACACCGTCTGCTGTGCAGGTCTCTGGAGAATCCCTGGCTCCTGTGAGCTGGGCTCCCTGACTGCTCCCCATGCCCAGGTTGCAGATGAGGAGCTGAGGGTCTGAGAGGAGCCGTCCCTTAGCACCGTCACCCTGCAAGAAAGCGGGGAGGCCCGCGGCCAAGCGCCACCTGCCGTCTGCGTCTGAGCTGGGCAGCTGATGGGGTCGGATGCCCGGAGGCTGGTGGCCGGTCAAGGAGGCTGGGCACTGAGGTTGGGAAGGGAGCTCTGGGTCCCCACAGCTGTCCCCTGGCCGGCTGTGCGACTGCATCTAGCCACCCAGTGCCGTCTGCTGGGGCGACATCGCGCTCCCTGTCAGGAGCCGCACATCAAGGCAGCCGCGGGGGGCGGCAGGCAGGCGTTGGCAGGTGCCTTAAAATAGCAGCGCAGCGTCCTCCCGGCGCAGGAGCTCTGTTCTCCCAGGCGAGCTGACTCGGAGAAGGTCCCCAGCCCCGCAGCGCCCCCCTGCTGCCCCCTCTGCAAGGAGTGGAGATTGTACGCACCTCCCCTGCTCCAGGGTCCGTGGCCGAGAGCCCAACTCCAAGCTCCAGAACCTTCCTGACAGCTCCTCCCACCTGTGCCCTTCGCCCTCCCTCCCGGGTCACATCTACTTATTTGAGAGTGGATCCTACGATGTCCCTTCTACCTTTACTCTGGCTCATCTGCCTGCCTGGAGGCCCTCCCAGAAAACACATGGTATGCAGTAGGTGCTCAATATATGTCAAATGCATCCCCGTGTAGATGTTGACACCTCACTGTCCTTCAAGCTCAGCGCAGTTGTCAGAGCGTCCAGGGCGGCCCCTAGATCCCGCAGGAGCAGGAACGCCTCCTTCCTTTAGGGGGCGCCGCCAGGCTCAGCTCAGGATTGGACACATTCTCCCTGGTGCCTGGCTGCAGCCCCGCCAGGCTGCCTCTCTTCCTAACAGACATTCGCTCAAGCAGGGGAGGCAGGTAATTGCCATACAGGCCTAAGCTCTCCTAGCTGTGCCCACAGCAGACATGGCTAATCGATTACAGCTCACTTTTTTTTCCAAGTTCTGGAGACTTAGGCAGCCATGAGCAATGGGTTGCAGTGGGCAGGAAGATGTTTCTGGCTGGATTCCTTATTTCCGAGTCTTGTGAACTACAGGGTTAGAACAAAGGGCCTCCAGAAGCTCTTTTTTTCGTGTCTGCCTGGACCATCAGACTGGGAGGCTCTTCGGGCATGGAACTGACCCTCATGACACAATGCCTGCAGAACCCTAGGCGCTGAAAAATACGAGAAGGAATCTGCCCCAGGGCTCCTCTGGGTGCTGCTCCCAGGTCCCATCCCGTGGTCTCCAGGGAGCTCAAAGCCTGGAAACCCAAACGATGGGCTCGTGCAGATGGAGTCCAGGGCAACAGTCCCAATGCCCAGCTGCCCAGACGTCTCGGGTCCAAGCTAGAAGAGCCTGGCACAGCCAGAGGGACACGGAGAGTGGAAGGCATCGTGGAAGGCATCTCAGCAGGTACCAGCACCTCCTGAGCCCCGGCACCCTCATCCGTAGGCTGGGTGGCTGCAGCAGCTGTGAGGGGGGCTTGGAGCGCCCCCCGGTGGCCGATACTCGGCAGACACTGATACTAATATATCATGCCTTTTAAGGGAACCTCCCAGGGAGGCTGAAGCCCGAGTCCCTACCCTGGACCTCCCATCCCTGGGAGGCAGAGTCCCCAGAAGACAGGAGCCCTTCCTCTGGGCACCTCCCTCCATCATCTCTCTGTGGTCCCATTTTACAGATTGGGAAACTGAGACCCGAGAAACAATGCAACTAGCTGGTCTCATGGAGTAGCCGTCGTAGGGGTTTTAATCCAACATCTGTGAGTCCATGCCACGGTATTTGCGTGGGACTGTCCCATTTTGTTGAGAATCTTCACACTAATGGCTTCTCACTCATTCATCCGCTGTCTTCAGTTTCACTGAGCATGCTCTGGGGAAGGTCACAGTCTAGTTGTGGAAATGGGTCTGGCAGATGGTCCAATTATTTCAGTAGCATTGGAAGAGCGTTTGAGCTTATTTGAGGGGAAGACTTCACAGAAGGGGTATGTTGTCTGGGTTTTGCAGTGTGAATAGGAGTTCGTTAGGTGGCTAAATGGAGGAAGGGCAGACCCAACAGAATCTACTGGTGGATGCAATTGCTATCCTTTGATCACTTTCTGTATTCCTTACCTTTTCTAGGTGAAGAAGATGGTGGGGAGATGGGCAACCAGATCAGCAATGGCGAAGGTCTAAGGCAGGAGGTTAAGCCAGAGCCTGAACGTCCTTCCATAGCATTGGAGCATTTCCCTGTGGTGGGGGAGTCATGGTGCTGTGGTCCAGTTTATCGGTTCACACGTGGATTCTCCTTCCCCTCGTCCTCAGTGTTATGACCGCAGGCTGCTCTTGTCCAGGTCACAGGAGAACCTGAGGTGGGCAAAGATCGGCACAGACCTCTCAGCACAAACCATGGTGCTCCCCTGGAGAGAATCTAACTTCTGCTCCAGGATCTTAAGCCACGGAGTCATAGAAACACAGGAACCACAATTAAGACCTCTTGAACTCATGGCCCCAGTGATTCTGGCACCATTCATTTGGTCATTTACTTAGCAAGGTTGAAAAGCCCCCAGCCAACAGTGTATCAGTTAGTAACAGCTGCAAAACAAACATCCCCAAACTCAGTAGCTTCCACTGATAGTAACTTACTGACCTGCTATTTGCTGGGACCTGGAACACAGCAGGGGACTCTGGGCTGGACTGGGCATGTCCATTCCACATGCATCTCATCCTCCTCTTGGCCGTGGAGGAAATGTGCTTACAAGAACTCACAGGATCTGCGGCAGATCTGTTGCGGTCACTCTGACAGCAATGATCCTCGTCCTGGCTCAGGTGGGGGGATCAGGAGCCCCCAACGTGGTGGCAGGAGTCCTCATGTGGGTGGGCAGAAGTTGGTTCCACCTGTCTCAAGGCCAGCGTCCCCTCTCGGGCCCACGTCACTCAGAGCCTCCTTCCCAGGCGGCCCAGCCAGCTCCCGGGGCGAGGGAGCCAGTCCCGCTCTGTGCTCAGTGGCAGGTCCCTTGGGGAGGGGAGCAGACAGCACAGCCGTGCTATTTACAAGCTTTCAAATGGGTTATTGGATCATAAAGTGGAATCACTGGCTGTAACCAAATCAGCAAGGACCAGATTCAATAAAGTGCGAAGGGAGGGGGACCCGCGTCCCCCAGAAGCTTGTTAAAGGCCTCTCCACTCCTCCGGCCCTCTTTTCTTAACATCTCGTTGTTTCTGGTGAATAAACCCCCGCGCATCTGGTTAGTGGCCGCTGCTATGAATCCCATATGTGGTTTATGGGGGAGGAAAAGGCATCATTAGGTGCCACTGGGACCTAAAGAGGGCTCCACGGGTATTCGTCCGGGCTGAGATCTGTCCCTGGTCACCAACGCCCTGGCTGAGCCGCGAACGCCTGGAAGTGAAACCAATGGCAGGCACCTGGCCACCTAGAGAGGCCAGGGAGGTGTCCCTGAGGGGAGTCTCTGCACCCAAGGAGGCCCTGGGGGCATGGATTCTGGGGATTTTCCTGCCACATCTCTCACATCTGTCTTCTCCTCCTCCCTACCCCTCCCTGCCCACCACCCATCCTCTCTCACCTGGACGCCTGCGGGGGCTTCTCAACACTTCTTCCCCCCCACCCCGCCCCTTCCTCCTGACCCCGTCCTCCCTCCAGACTCCGCCCCTCACCTGACTCCACCTTCCCTTCTGACTCCGCCCCTCCCTGCTGACTCTGCCCCTCTGTCTCTGCCCCTCCCCTGGCTCCGCTCCTCCCCTGACCCCACCCTACCTTCTGACTCCACCCCTCCCGCCTGACTCCGCCCCCCTCCAACCCACTACACACCACAGCAACGGTAATCTTCTCAAACACGGGCTCAATTACATGTCACCGCTGGGTGGCCCCTCCACCTTGCTCTCATCCCTAGGTGGTGGACCCCAGTCCTTCCTACAGGGGTGGCTGGCCCCAGCACCCTCTGCATCACACGCTGCCCCACTCCCCTCCTGGAGCTCTCTGGGGCCCAGGGGACCACAGGACCTTCTTTCTAATTTGCACCGTGCCAGTCTTCCCTCATAGTGTTCTGTCTGCCTGGAAACTTCCTTGCCCCGTGACCAGAGTTTAGCCTGATTGTCACAAGTGCCCCTCTGAGGAAGGCAGAGAAGTTTGGGTACAGTGTGCGGGGGGAGGGGGGAAGGAAGGATGTCCCCCAGGGGTTCATGCACTGAAACTTAATCCCCTACTACAGTATTTAGAGGGGGGGGCTTTGGTAAATGACAAGAATTAGATAAGGTCATCGGGGTGGAGCCCGGGTGACTGATATCTGGTGGCTTTATAAGGAGAGGGAGAGAGCCCTGACAGGCAGGCACCAATACACCCTTGCCCCCACCTCTTGCTATGTGATACCCTGTGCCACTCTTCTGGCAAGCTCTTCACCAGAGCTGGCACTATGCATGTTTCAGACTCTGTCAGGCGGTTTTCCATCACTATTACAAAATACCTGAGGTCAACCTTATCAAGAGGAAAGGTTCATTTTAGCTCATGGTTTCAATGACTTCAGACCATGTTGCTTTGTCCTGTGGTGGCACAGCACCTCATGGCAGGTACACAGGGTGGAGGAAGCCTGTTCACCTCAGGCAACCAGGAGGCAAAAAGAGAAAGAGGAAGGGATTGAGTTTGCATAACCCCCTTCAAAGGCACGCCCCCAATGACCTAACCTCCTCCCACTAGGCTCCACCTTTTAAAGATTCCACTACCTCTCAGCAGTCAAGCTGAGGACCAAGCCTTTAATAGTGGGCCTTTGGGGGAACATTTCAGGTCTGGACTATAGTATCCTCCCA
The DNA here is from genome assembly GCA_025594165.1 of Tamias sibiricus. Lineage (NCBI taxonomy): Eukaryota > Metazoa > Chordata > Mammalia > Rodentia > Sciuridae > Tamias > Tamias sibiricus. The sequence goes on from CM046664.1 coordinate 22,103,607, forward strand.
AACTGTGAGCTACATAAACTCTTTTCTTTATAAAGTCACCCAGCTTCAGGTGTGTCATTATAGTAATGAAAACCAGACAAATACAGAAGGCTTCCAGGGCCTCCTTGAACTAATAAGCACTCTTACTACATCATTTCCTGAAGTGCCTCTTTCTTGTGTTCCATCGCCCTTAAATTTACTTGGTAGATTTTTCTGCACATGTCCCTCCATCCCCGAACCAGATAAAGGCAGGGCTGCCCTCCCCAAACCTCCCTCCAGCCCCCACGATGTCTCCAGCTCTCGACCCTGTGCCTGGCTCACGGGTCGAGATGTTCACGAACACCTGGAGAATGAAAGCTGGCTTCTCCAGCTCTGGGGATGGGCCGCGGAGGGAACCAGGCACTTCCCTGCTCTCGTGTCCCCTGCTCAGACCCCATTTCCCCGACACTGAAGTGGGCTCACCATCTCCTTCCTCTGGTGCCTCGTGGTGACCTCAGGAGCCTCTGGAGCAGACCACGGTTCTGCCTGCCTGAGAGCCAAAGGCCAGCACTGGGAGGGACCCTGGTGCCCGGATGCGGGGCCACCCCTAACTCCACCCCTGGCTCCACCCCTGGCTCCACCCCTGGCTCCACCTCTAACTCCACCCCTGGCTCCACCCCTAACTCCACCCCTAACACCACCCCTGGCCCCACCCCTGGCTCCACCCCTGGTCCCACCCCTGGCTCCACCCCCGGCTCCACCCCCAACTCCACCCCTGGCTCCACCCCTGGCCCCACCCCTGGCTCCACCCCTGGCTCCACCCCTAACTGCAGGGACAACCTGCTTATTTTCTGAGCTCTGAAAGCAGGAGGCAGGACCTGGGAAGGGTGTGGAGGGCAGCGGGGCCCTGTATTGAGACCTGCGAGGGGACAGAACTGGCCACCGAGCCCTGCCGGCAGTACTCGCTCAGCCGTGTGGAAGCCTGGAAGAGTGGTTGAGGGGTTTCTCCATGTCTTCCAGAGGAAGCTGCCAAGGTTTGGGCTTCACCCCGGGGTGAGCGCCTTAAGGGCCCCCTGAATTTTCTGGCTTTTCCAGGGTGCTTCTGTGAGCCAGTTTTTATGACCACCACCAAGATCTCCTTTTCCTTTGTCTGACGTCATCAGAGTCATCCTTGTCGTAGCACGGGCCAGCATTCCCCTCCTTTTCAAGACCACATAATATTCCACTGTATGGATATCGCACAGTGTGTTTAGCCGTCTACCCATCAATGGACGCTTGGGCTGTCATGAGTTCTTGATTATCAGGTTTAAACAGAAGCCTGATGGACTAGAGGGAAATCTTAACATTCACAGCAGTAAGTAATAGTGTAAGTAATAAGTTTTGGTGAGTGCAGGAAAGGCTTTGGAATTAGACCTCTCTTTGAATCTTGCCATTGATACTTACTGGCTGTGTGACCCCAGGTGAGTCACTGGGCTTCTCTGAGCCTCCATTTCCCCATCTCTAAGAAGAGGAAGGAAAGACTCATTTTCTTATGTTGATATGGGGTTCTGAGCACTGAAGACAGTGACTGGCACCGAACAGATGTAGTGTACTAGGTAAGTCTTACTCAGTTCATGCTCCTGCTTAGGTCTGCCCTGGGCAGTTGCACATGCTGTTCACTGTGCAAGAGCACCAGGTCCAAGTACTCAACAATATAAATCCTGGGCACATTATCTGCTCAGAAGGGCCCCTTTGTTCCTGCCACGCAAAAGCACCCATGTGCTAGTGTGGCCTGAGCCTCAGCCCACACAGGCACACAGGTACAACCCTGCTTTGACCAACAAGGACTGATAAGGCACAGAGGAGCTCATTAGCTGGTCCGAGGCCACACAGCAGTACTGGTCCCACATTGGGTGTGAAGACCTGGTTCCAGGCCTGAGAAACAGGGTGAGGAATCCAACAAAGAGCCCTAGGGGGGCAGGGGAACCCCAGAGGGCTGGGGTCTGCCGGTTAGCTTTCCTCCCCCTCTCCCAGTAAGAAGCGGAAACTGGAAGAAAGAAAGAAAGCAAGCAAAGCACTTGGTCTCATTCACAGTCGGGCTCCGCCACGGGCGGTGGCCCCCGAGTGGCCGCTGACACAGGCCCCTGTGTGCGGCGGCCCCACCCCTCCCTGGCTGACTCCTTCCACCGGGATTGTTTTCCAGACAGCCCGAGCCGCGGCCAGACTATTTAGTCTGGGTTTGGTGACCCCGGCTGACTGCGGGGGACGCGCTCAGGTTTCGGCCTCGGCACGTCCCGCCCCCCTCCCGCCGCCCCCTCCTTACACAAACACGGCCTCCAGGAGGCCGCACTTCCTGCCCGTCGCTGCGAGGCCGGGACCGTCCCCCCCCCCACACAGGAGCGCCCCTGGGCCGCGGCTGGGGCCCAGCCCGCCCCGGCCTCGCAGACCCCCAAACTCAACCGAGGCACCCCATGTCCACCACCTCCCCGCTGCGGGCTGCCTCGGACCCGCCCACTGGACGTGCAAGTTCGTTAAAAGGAAAACATCGATGCTGGATCAGGTCGGCGGAGACAGGAGCGGAGCTCAGCCTCTACCCTGCCGGCCTCCCCATCCGGGCTTCTACACACCTAGCCCCTTGCAGAGAAGGGCTGGCAGCAACCAAGAGGAGCCGCCTCTCCCTCAGCATTCACCTCTGCCAGGCACGGCACCGTTTTCCACATGTAGGGGTCTCGGGAGGATCAGGGACGTGCTGCGTCTACTCCTCATTTTACGTTTGAAGAAACTGAGGCCCAGAGAGGGCAAGCGACTTGAAGAAGGTCACACAGCCCGCAAGCAGAGGAGTCTGAATCTCAGCTCTAGAAGCATTCTCTTCCACAGCAGAGCTCTCCATTTCTGAGTTTTCCTTTGTGGTGGGAATGGGAGGCTGGGGTTCATGCATGCATTTTGGCATTCTTTTCCTTCAGCACCAACGTGCATGATTTCCACGATAGCAAAACAAAACATCGTCCAACAACAAATACCGCGATGCGTGGGGGTGCTCATTCAATGTTCCTGTAACTGTAGTTCGGGGAACCCAGACTCCTTTCATTCCCCCCTCCATGCACAGCCAGGGCCGGCTTCTGTTGACAGTTCTGTGTGTATTCTTGCAGGACCCTCCCCCACCTCATCAAATGCTAACACATATGCGGAGGCATTATTGTGTGGGACTACTAAGCCATACATAGTTGCAATATTTGATCTTTAAAAAATCAATAGGCGACGTATTGCTTTGGTGATTGGGAAGAGAATAAAGATATTAAAAATTAAATCACATTTTAAAAACATCCCCTGGTTGGACGTCTTCAAGTTGCAAAGTCCAAGTTCTATTCCAGAAAGTTCCGCACCAGCGAAGCTGGAGTCCCCCTGGAGATGCTGGGATCCCGGCGGCTGGCTGTTGTGTTTGGCTGGAGCTGGGAGGAGGGGCGGCCTCTAACTGCCACCAGCACCCCCCCCCCCCCCCCGCGGCCCCTGGTCGATGCGCATTGTGCTGTTTGTCGACTCAGCAAAACAGGCCCGCCTGCTTGGATTGGAAGGTGATTGCCTACTAGCCAATTAATTCTGATTTAATTGCTCAGGCTCTAAAACGCAGGTCTGAACAGCTAATCTGGTGGAGGGTGGTTAGCCTCGCAGATGCTGCTCTACCAGCTCTGGGGAGCTGCTTGGAGAGTCGGAGAAAACAAGGATTCTCTGCAGAGCCCTGGGGTGTCCTGCAGGGAGAGCGCCCCTGGCCATTGGGGGTGTAGCCCAGAAAGTGGGGCCAAGTCCTGGCCACAGCATCACCCAAGGAGGGCACTAGCAAGGATGGATCCAGCTGGGTGCATGGTGGCACACTCCTGTCACCCCAGTGGCTCTGGAGGCTGAGGCAGGAGGATCGGGGAGTCAGGACCAGCCTCAGCAACAGCAAGGCACTAAGCAACTCAGTAAGACCCTGTCTCTAAGTAAAATGCAAAATAGGGCTGTGGCTCAGTGGTCAAGGGCCCCCTGAGTTCAATCCCTGGTGCCCCACCCCCCAAAAAAGGGGAAAAAGAAAGGGATGATCCCGTTGCAATCCACGGCCCCACTGGAACGAGGCGCTCGGCCTTCTCTGATGGCCTCCTGTGTGCCTCCCTCCTGATATGGGTCTCCCACACCAGTGTCAGCGGCTCAAGGGAGAAGCTTTGTCTCATTCGTGGCCCAGCCAGTGCCCACCTAGTGCCTGGCATGTAGTAGGTGCTCATTAAATCACGGTGGGTTCAATGAGCACACTCTGTCTTTTCCTGCTGACCTCCTACCTGCAACTGCTAGGAAATCATGAGAATTGCAAGAGACAGCTGGGGAAACGGAGGCTCAGAGAAGGGGCTTGGCTGCGTCAGCCAGTGCCTGACCTGAACTGTGAATCCTAGGAATTGCCCTTTGCCAGACTGTCCCCAGCCATTCTCTAGGGAGGGCGGCATGGAATAGGAGGGGGACGCTCCGGGCACCACTTTCTTGTGGGATCAACAGCTTCTGTATTCAACAGCCCCTCGACCTGAAGACGGCTCATTTCGCACGGAGCTCTCCTCCCCTGGGTCCGTGCCTGGGGGGCCACTCGGAACTGGCTCTCCCGGGGATCTGATCCGCAGCTCAGCCCTTGAGCCCTTGAGAGGAAAATGATATCTATCTAATCTCTGACCTTCACATGAGGACAGGGATTAATCAAGGATTTCAGGTGCAGGGTGGGGGGCTGCTCAAGGGGCCTCTCCGGATCCTGTCCTCGCCTCCCACCATTCCCAGCAGATGCGGAGGCCGGGGGTGGCAGGGAGCTGAGCTTGGAGACCAGGAGGCAGGGTGGGGACGGGATCTGAGGACAGGAGACAAAAGATGGGGATGACAGCCCACTGGGGTGGGGGGAGGCGCAGAAGGAAACGGGCAGAGGGAAACAAAGGGAGAAATAGAGGGTAAGGGGAACTAAATAGGCCCGCGAACAAAGCCTAGGAGGAGACAGCGCAGGGAGCAAGCAGGCGGAAGACGCCCGAGCTCCAGCAACAGGGAAGGCTGGCGAAGCAGTCAGCCGCCCCTCCTGACGGGACCCCCAGCCTGGCCCTGGACTCTCACCCCATCCCTGGTACCCACGGGCTCCCAGGAGCCTCCGGGGCAGGCAGCTGGCTCCCTCCCACCTCCCCAGCGCCGCCTGCTCTGATTGGCCGGTCTGGCAGGGCAGCAAGGTGGGCCACGCCTACCCATCCTTGCTTCTTGGGGGAGGCAGAAGCCCCAGAGAGTCCCGGGCTTCCTGAAGTGTTCAGAGCCACCCCAAGTTCTCCCTCCCCCTCCTTCCCCACCACCTAGAAAGCTGTCCAAGTGGAACAGCCTGCAGCTATTACAATAAACACCTCAGCCGCAACCTGTCTCTCATTTGCATATTAGCAGCCTTAATTCGGATGAAATATGCAAATGTATGCAAAATGAAATTCATCTCATAATGACACAAGGCGATTAAACAATTTTTATGCTTAAATATTCTGTTTAATGAAATCAAACAGACCTGCGCGTGTGACAAATTCTCCACAGCATGGAGAAATTAGTGTGGATATATGTCTATGTGTGTGAGCGCGCACGGGTACGTGCGCATGCGCGTATGTGTGTGTGCAAAAATATATATACATATATATCTGCATATAGAGACATATATAGATATGAATGCAAGAATATCAGGCCACCAGCCTCCTCAGCACAGCCTAGATCTGCTTTACCATTTTGTTGAGGAAAAAAAAGTGTTTTTGATAAGCAAATGAATTGAAAATTATATCACTGAAAACTAAAACAAGTTAGGAGCAATATGCCTTTGTCTCCAGCTCCGGAGGGGATCCGCCAGCCCCGCCCTGCGCCACCACAGTGTGGCCATAAGGTATCTGTCCTCGCGGTGCTGCAGGGGAAGGGACGCCCCTGGGCAGCAGGGCGCTGGTTCCTGCTCAACCTCGGTGCCCAGGAAATGGAGTGAGGCGCCCTCTGCTCGCCTCCCCCCAGGAGGCCGCCCGCAGTGTCCCTCGGCCCAACTTTCTTGTTTTGCTCATCTGGGCAGAACATGTTCTTGCTTTGGCCGCGGGAGATGGTTGGAGGGCCTTTTTGTTCAGAGCTGTGCTCTGATAAAATCCATTCTGACTTTTTGTCTGGAGGAGAAGGAACAGAAGGGAAAAGATGGGGAGGTGGAAGGGGAAAAAAGAGAGGAGGGTGAGGAAGACCAAGAGCAGGAAGTAGCAGAGAAAGGAAAAGAATGGAGAGAGAAAGAAGTACAGGGTGGATGGGAGAATGAAGTGGAGAGAAGACTTGAGCATAGACAGAGAAGTGGGCAGAGATGGGCATAAAATCCGGATCATTATCAAGACCAGCCTGTATATCCACTCACAAAGAAGCCAAGGTCCAGAGAGGTTAAGTACGTTGTCCAAGGTCACCCTGCACAGGTAGGTAGGTGGAGGCCTCACATTGATTTTAGGGTGAGCCTAAACTTGCAGTCATAATGTTACATGAAGATTCGAAAGAAGAAATGCTCTAGAATTCTTTAAGGGATAGGAACTAGTTTAAAAACTCAACCTCAGGAACTCTGGGATATCTGGGAAAATAACTGAAGAGCTAATTTGCATAGGGGCCCTTGAGGCTGCTGGGAAAAATCCATTTTGCGATCCAATGGGGTCCGGAGGCAAGAAGCGCCCTGTCCAGGCGGTGCCCTGTCGAAGGGCCTGCATCCAGGTCTGTCGCGTCTTGGTAAGGGCAGTCTTCATCTTCCAGCTGACGTGCCTGTTGCTGTCTCCCAAATGCACGGTGCTTTGCAGGAGGGTGGCAGCCCCCAGGGTCACAGTTAGGAGCCCTGTTGTGGGTGTGACAATGGAGTTGGCATTGTAGTGCACTCAGGAGAGACTCATCCCTCTCCTCTTTCCTTCTGGGGACAAAGGCTCCCCCAAAGTGGTCAGAAGCATCCCCCCAAGAGGCCCTAGACACCCCCCCTTCCTGGACACGGAAGAGTCAAACCTCGGGTGATCATGCAGAAGGAGGGCGTGGCTTCCAAATGCCAGGTCACCATGCGGACAGCTGGGGCTCCTGTGGGGCAGACAATTGTGGGCGAGGGATCCCAGCGCCGAGACCTCAGAAGGGTGAGGCTGGGGCGGCGGGGTCGTGGGTGACTGGATCGGAGCGCTGTGACCGCAGCAGTGAACTGACCCGGCGATAGCCGAATGGACCTCTGGGAGGTGGGGGACAATGTGGGTGTCGAGGCCTCATAGGAGGAAGTGGGTCACTAGGGGCATGTCTTCGGGGACATTTCTTGTCCCTGTGCCCACCCTCTCCTCTTTCCAGCGGCCAGGAGCTGAGCCGCTTGCTTCCAGCGCTCTCGCTCCCAGGATGGTCCTGCTCAGAGCCAGCCAACCATGAGCCAAAATAAAGTCTTTTTCCTTTAAGTTGTTTGTGCCGGGCATTTTGGTCAGAGTGAGGGAAAGCTGGAGCCGTCACCCAGCTGGCTAAGTGTCAGGGGCTGGATTGAGACTGAGGCCATCAGGACCCACGTGTCCTAATAACAACGATGACGGTAACGACGCGGCGCCCTCTCCCAGCGGCCCCAGGTCCACGCCATTCATTGCCGGGCTCCAGGTTGGGGGAAGGAGGCTTCCAGGAGGTAACTGATGAGTCCAAGGTCACATCGCAAGTCACGGGCTGTGCGGACAGGCATCAAGGTATCCTGGCTCCAGGCCAGCATCTGGGAAGCCACCTTGACTCCTCAAACCGGTTTCTAGGGATTCTTAGCCATTTATCATCCCGCTCTTCTCCTGCTTCTAAGGTTGATGGATTTTGAGACAAGGGCATTTCATTAGAAAATTAAGAGAAATATTTATAATTAATATTTCAATTATAAAGGATATCATGGAGAAGCTAGCCACTTCATCATGTGCTGGTGACAGCCAAGCCAGAGAGGGCGCCTGGCTTTCCTGGAAGCGGGAGAGAGGGGGTGGTCCCTTCCCATTGGCTGGGGAGTGGGGTGGGGTGGGGTCTGTGGCTCTGGAAAAGAAACGCTGTTACCTGGGGTCCTGCATCCGGGTGCTGTTGTGCCAAGTTATCAGGCCCTCCTTGTGTCTGTACTTGGTGCTGAAATGGGGAGCCTGGTACAACCTAGCAAAGGGTTAGGAGGATACTTACACATGCAAATCATCCGTTCACTGAACACCTATTTACCTGTGTGAAGCTCTGGGGAGCTGCGGGGTAGGGCGTGGCTGCTGCTCGCACCCCCGGGCAGTGGAGGAGACCCAGGAGATTACAACAATAAATGTAAAGGGCACAAATCTTTTCCCGCACAGGAGCAGCGGAGAAGCTTCTTCACGCTGGGAGAAGGCGGCCTGCAGGACGTTGGAACTAGGTCTTGCAATACAAATCGGATCTTGCCAGAGGGGGAAGAGCTTCCTCAGGGAGGATGCAGCCTGGCCGTCAGCCGCGGGAGGTGGGGGGTCCCGGGCATGCGCAGATCACAGCGGAGGCTGGGGCGAGCCCTGGGGGAGCGAGGTGGGCACCTGCAGCGGCGAGGTCTGCATGCTCGGTCCTCTTCTGCCAGTGAGTATCCAAGGCGCTCTGGGGAGGTCCCTCAGACTCCCAGAGCCCCACTTTTCTCAGTTTGATAGATGAGAAAGGAACGACCCTCTGCCTGCAGGGGGCAGCCGCGTGCCTGGGAGGCGTGCCCTGCCCCAGCGGCTTCGTGTGATGCACAGGCTCACTCTAACTGCGAGATTCTCATGAGTCGAAAACGGTAGGAGGAAATTGTCCCCTATTTGGGCATCCAGGTGCCACTTGGCTTCCCGGGTAACAGAAACCAGTGGCACCGGCCAAAAACCCGGTCCTCCCCCTCGCAGCCCACCCCCTTTCCTCCTGGCAACTTCTTCCAGGAATCCCCAGACCGCGTTTCTCCCTCCCGGGCAGCTCCGAGACCCTGGGGACAGCATGCTGCCCTGGGGAGGTGGAGGCCGGCCTCCCGGTCCTGCCTCCGCCGCTGTGTTCTGGCTGGATGTGACGGGTGGGGGGCTGAGGGCCCTCCCTGGAGCACCCTCCAGGGCACCCCAACGTTCCCAGGAGAGCGTCCCCTCTTAAGAAGGGCCCCCTGGGGTACAGTGGGCCAAGACAGAGCACCAAAGAGCAACTTTTGTCTTTTTACACACTTGGAAAACATCAATTGTACAAAAAAAGAAAAAGAAAACAATCAAGCTATTTCCAAAAACAATGTCAACTGTCAGCACACTGGGGACTTTTTTTTTTTTTTTTTCCCCCTTCCAAATGCCCATCTCCTGCTAGAGCAGGGCCTGGGGACATCAGGCCCAGGGCTGGACAGTGCCCCAGCCTGACAGATCTGCTCTCATCTTACAGGAGCCCTGGGTCCTCTCTGAACCTCGAGTCTTCAAGGTCAAGGTCATCCTCCAACCAACAGACCCTCATGCTTGGTAATGAAAAGTCCCTGCCCATGAAGGACAGGCAAGGGAACTTGGCAGGACTCTCTCTGTGATGGGGCCACCCGCCCGTGATCCACGGCCTTCATTTTAGGTCAGCTGAAGAGTCAATGTTTCCTTTGGAACGAACTGGAAAAAATCTCAGAAGAAAATCCCCAACAAGCCCCCAACTCCCCACCATCACGTTGCTGCTTTTCCATGGCAATGACGGGCAGGGAAACCCGATCCCGGGCTGCGGGGCCAAGCCAAGCCCCGTGGGGGTTGCCAGCGGGGAGGGCTGGACCCCGGGCCCAGCGTCCTGCCAAGAACGTGGAGCTTAACGACTTGTGCAGATCCGCGGCCTCCAGCGCGAGCCAGGGGTGCCGGCTGCGCTTCTGAGAGAGCCCCCACCCCAGCCCCGCGGGGGATCCCTGCATTCTTTCCCGTTGCATGGGGGTCATCCCTTGGCCCTGTGTGATATCTAAGAAGCATGAGAAAGCCCGGGCTCCCATAATCACTTTCCCAGGCCTTAATTAATTTGGAGTCCTTGGCTGATTAGCTGGAACTGTCATTCAGTCCTTCGGAGACTCAGGGGTTGCTCAAGCTAGAAAGGTCCTCGGGGTCATCTGACTCGACCCTTTTCATCCACAGGCGGGTAAGACCAGCCCACGAGGAAAGGGAGTCACCTAGGGACACCCTGCAAGCGAGGTCCTATCCTCTCCCCGATGATGTTCTTCAGCTGTGGCCGACCTTTTTACCTTCTTCCAACTCACGATCACCTCAGGGCCTTTGCACCTGCTGGTCCACTGCCAGGAAGATGGTGTCTTCAGGTTTTTGCATGTTGTCTCCGGGTTTATTTAGGATCAGTTCAACTGTTATCACTTCAGGAAAGCCTTCTTTGTAAGGTTCCAATGATTCCTCCTGGCGCATGTGCTTTTGTGTCATCCCCTCCCCTTATGCATGGATGGGACCTGTCATTTGCTTCTGACCAGTGGCTAGGGCAACAATACAGGGAAGTCACTCTTTTGAACTGGTTAGGCTGTGTAGCTAAGGTAAAGGGATTCTGGGTGGGCCTGGATTAATCAGGCAAAAGCCCTTAAAACAGAAGGGCCCAGTCTGTTTTCTGCTGCTATAGCAAAATGTTTTCTGTTTTAGTTGTTTTCTGTTGCTATAGCAAAATGTCTTCTGTTTTATGTTTTGGTCTGTTCTCTGTTGCTATAGCAGAATACCTGAAGCTGGGTACTTATGAAGAAAAGAAATTTTATTTAGCTCTCAGTTTTGAGACCGAAGGCTCAGGGGGAGGTGGTCCCATCTGTGCGGTCTCGGGGTGAAGGGAACCCATGGCGAAGCGTGTGTGCAGGATCATCTGTGCAGCAGGCAGCCAGGGAGCGTGGAAGGGCCAGGCTTGCTCTGCTATAGCCTGCCTCTCTGGGAGCTAACCAGGCTCCCACAGGAGCTGCCTTCGTTTCTTCTGAGGGCATGTCCCCAAAGACCCAGTCATCCCCCACGAGGGTGTCGGATGGCCCTCCACTCACTGAGGACCAAGCTTGGAGCACAGATCTTTGGGGGACACACTCCAACCACATCCAGACCATAATGGGGTGAGAACACAAACCAGGAGAGGAACTGCAGGTGGCCTCTGCGACCTCAGGGTCACCTTCAGCTATAGTGTGGACCTTCACTTAAGACACCACAGGAAATAAATCCCCCCCATAATGTCGGTGTGCTTCGAGGCCGCAGTTCCCCAGCCCAGCCTCGGGTGAGGGCGCGGCCCACCAACTCTTTGATGAGGTCTCCAGAGACTCCCAGCAGACCAGCCTTCTAAGTCGCAGCGGGTCTTTCCACCCCTGGAAAGCGCTTCACAGCAATGTGTGTTAGTTTTAGCTGCAAAACACGCAGTGCTTGCTGGGCAGCTATGCGTAACTAACGGACTCTGATGCGCATGCGCATCCGGGAACCCTTTTCCCTCCTCCGCGTCATCTGATTTTATTGTTAAGATGCACTCGCACCTCTCTGGAATCGTCTTTTCTAAACAGGACTTCACGTGCTCACATGCTGTCTCTCCATGGGTTCTGAGCTCCAGGAAGGCAGGGTTTTATCCATCGTGTTTCATCCTGTACGCATGCAAACAGCAGGTGCACCATAAGTGTTTTGCAGTGAATAAGTGAATGGATAAATGATGGTATAAAACACGATCCTGAAATCATAAGAGAGAATATCAACACATTCAACTGAAGGAAAAGATCTTCACACCAGAATCTCTACAAAACAGCAACTACAAAAAGACCAACTTAGGAAAACATTTGAAGTGTCTATCACAAAAGGGTCTAATTGTTTTACTCCGTAACACAAATTGAGATGGAAAGGTTTATAGAGGAAGTGAAAAGATGCTCAACCACGCCAGTAATAAGAGAAATGAAAATTGGAACCACACCAGGAGGCCTGGTTTTGCCTGATATCTCTGCAAGGACCACAGGTCAAGGGTACCATGTGGGTGAGGGTGTCCCCTTTCCTGGCCTCCGAGGGACAGCTCCTGCCTGAGTCCCCACCGTCCCAACCTGCTCCTTTGACATTCCCTTCTTCCTGCCTGGCAGAGCTGAAATAACACCAGCCTGACTGCTCAACAGCCAAAAGACATGAGTAAATCAGGGGGTCATAGTGGACCCCAGGTTCACTATCCAATGTGGTTACAGCCCACCCACCCTCAGGGTTGCCGAGGAAGGACTGTTGGCACATGAAGTAGATGATATTTTCTGCGGAAGGAGAGAAATGACTCCCCCAGGGGTGGGGACCACGCCAGTCGGAGCTGGGGGATGCAGGGGAGACTCAGCCTCGGGTTCTCGGGTGCCTCTGTGAGTAACCAACAGCGCCCAGGACCCTCGGGCAGGGCGCGTGGCCTCCCTGAGCCTCAGTTGTACCTGAAAAGGGGGCGTCGGGAGGTGCTGGGGAACGAACCCCCCCACAGTGTGGTCATATTGTGCGCAGGTACAAGAACATACAAATTCCTCTGTTACGAAAAATCATAGGGCGTCAGTAAAAATCTATGAACAAATTTTTAAAAAAGAAGCGGGACTCCCTGAGGCTCCTTCAATCTGGGACAGTTCCGAGGTTCCCTGAGACGTTTGGAGCTCACTCTGGGCCCCTCGATCTCCGACAGCGGTGACACGGAGTGGGGCCAGGCGGTGGCCTGCCGTGACCCAGGGAATGGCGTTGGTCTCTGGGGAAGATGGACGGGGCTGAAGCCTCTGGGGTCCCCTGCGCTGCAGTGAGGGGCAGCGGGGGACATCCGGGGGAGGACGGAGGCCGTGGCTCTGGCTGCAGCCTGGGCACGACCCGGCAGCAGGGAGTGGCGGCCAGCCACCCAACCCTGGGAGGAAACCCACTGTGCGCCAGGCACGCACCAACGCGTGCGCGCAGCCAGCGTTCCCTGAGGCCACGCCCCCCACGCCACCACCAGCCCGCGTGCCTGGGCCCGCCTCGGCTCCCTTACTCCGCGCGATACCTCAAGCAAAGTGCTGTGTTCAGAACACGTTAAATCACATAATTGCTGGGCAGACCACCTCCCCTGGCTCCCATCTCACCCAGAGCAAAAGTCAGGGCCTCTATAATAACCCACAAGGCCCAGCCCATCACGTCCCTGACCCCAGCTCCTCCTTCTCCTTCCCATGTTGTCCCTGTAACATACCCCAGGACCTTTGCACTGGCTGCAGCTCTGACAGGACTGTTCTTGCCCCCAGAGGAGTCCATGCCTCCCTCCCTCCCTTCCTTCAGCTCTTTTCTCAGAGGCCACCTCTTCACTGAGGCCTCTCCTGGCCACCCCAGCTAGATTCCAACACCCCCTATCTCCTCTGCCCATTTCTCCCCTGGCGCTCCCTCACTAGCCTCCCCCGTACTGCTTTGCTGTCTGACCTGAGCCTCCCTCGCCCACTTGTTAGTGAACGCCAGGAAGCCCCTTTGTGTCTGCAAGTGCCTAGAGCGGCGCCCGGGGCTCCTGATGTGTCGGGAAGCCTTCGCTTCCTGTCAATCACAAGTCACCTGCCGGTCCCATGCCCCCCCCCCCCCTCCGGGCGCCGCGCTGCGTTTGCATCTAGCGTTTCTTTAGTCCTCCTGAGGGACCAAAGATGCAGTGCTGACTCCATGATCCTTATTTTACACATGGGGACACCGAGGCACCGGGAGGCCAGGCCTGGTGGTGTGCCCGGTGCCACACGGTGGGTGGGGGAGCCCAGCCCCAGGGCCATTCCTGCTCCTGCCACCGAGGTGACGCGTGGCTGCCTTTGGCCAAACGCTATCAATGACGGTCCTCCAAACGGTTGGTTCACTCATGGTCTTCGCGTGTTGATTTCCCTTGTTTGGACAGAGAAACTGGAACCCAGAGAGGTGGCCCAGCAAGCGCGGCGTCAGGTCCTGAGCTGAGGTCACAGATGGTTCCCCTCCTGCTCTGTGTGTCCCACGGACATTCAAGGACACGAGGCTCCTCGTGTGTTAGTCAAACTTTCCTTCACCCTAAAAACACTGGAAATAAATCAACCTAAAAAGAGAAAGGGTTTGCTGGGCGCGGTGGCACACGCCTGTCATCCCAGTGGCCCGGGAGGCTGAGGCAGGAGGATTGTGAGTTCAAAGCCAGCCTCAGCAAAAGGGAGGCGCTAAGCAACTCAGTGAGACCCTGTCTCTAAATAAAGTACAAAACAGGGCTGGGGGTGTGGCTCAGAGGTCCAGGGCCCCTGAGTTCAATTATCCCCCTCCCCCCCAAAAAGGGTTTTTCCGACCCTCAGTTCTGGGGGGTTCAGCCCAGGACTGAGGGGCTTTGCCCAGGCATCATGGCGGAAGCGCATGGCGGATGAGGCCTGCTCACTTCGAGGCGGTGTGAGCAAGGGGCTGGGTCCCAGTGTCCCCTTCAAAGACAGGTCCCCAGGGACCCGAGAGCTCCCGAAAGACCCACCTCCTAAACGTCCCCTCTGCCTCCAACAGCGCCAAGCTCGGGACCAAGTGTTGGACACGGGTCTTTAGGGACATTTGAAATGCAAACCACAGCGGTGCGTGCAGAGGGCCACGGGTAGGCCCCCGAGGCTGGGCCAGAGTCCCTGAATGTGGGGGGCAGGACTCCCTCAGAGCTGGTGGGTGGAGCTCCCAGCCGCCACTCAGGGGCCAGCTGTGAACCCGCCTCCTGGGTCTCTGCCCTGATGTCACACCTACACGTGGGGCAGGGGCACCTTCTCCTGAAGTTCCTCACAGGTCCTGGGTTACAAGCCTGGGCATCCTGAAGGTCATCTGGGGCCCCCAGGGGCTCTAGCCACTTCCCACCCCAGACTTTGTCCTTGGAGCTGTAGTTAAAGAGCGTCTGTGGAACTGCCCCTGCCGTGTCCGCCCTGCGCCCAGGCTGTGCACGTGGGGACCAGCACCAGTGGGCGTTCAGGTCATGTTTGCTGAGTGACTATTCGATCAAAAGGACTTGCCCTCCTCTAACAATGAGTGAGTGCACTGTCTGAGGGATTCTGTTCTGTTCTGGAATGTTCTCTACTAACTCAGTGTGATTCTCACGAGGAGCCTGTGAGGTCAGTTTCAACGCTGTCTCCATTTTCCCCCCCGAAGACTCTGAAGCACAGAGAGGTTAAGTAACGCGTGCGAGGTCACACAGTCAGGGCGCTGCCTTCCCATCCAGGAGTTCAGACTCCACAGACCTTGCTTGCAACTACCACCTTCTGATCCCACTCGAGCACGACCTCTTGCCCGACCCTAAGCACATTTATCTGGGGGACAGGGTCCCAGCACAGGGTGCCCCTGGAACACCAAGCTCTGACAAGGAGCTTCGGACCCCCAGCAGCGGCAGCGGAGGGAGGCTGTTTCCCCCGGGCAACCACACAGCCATATTCTTTTCCAGAAAGGCCATTTGAGAAATGAATAACTAAATGCGATGTCAGTTTTTATACCCATGTAAGATGTTGCACATAAAGAAATCCACAAATCAGGGCAATGGCCCTCGTCCTTATTTTTGCATTGTAAAATGTGGTCTGAGCAAGCGGATCTCCTCCCCCCGGCGGCTATTATCAGTTCTCACGGCAAGCAGGCTGTCCCTGGGCCCAGGGAGCCGAGGGCTCCTGGAACCGGTGGAAGATTCACTGTGTGTCTTCCCCCTGCGTAATGGGATGCACCTGTCTCCCCTCAATCCTCATAGGTACAATTGTAAAGTCGCTCAACAAACCTTCAAGTGCCTGTTCTGAACCAGGCACTGTGCTGGAGACCGGCCAGTGTCCTGATCGTTCTCCGCTTTTGAGGCATTAAAACGAAAAGTCCAGGTGAAGGCAGCCGGGCACCAGGGCGCACGCCTGTCATCCCAGCGGCTCTGGAGGCTGAGGCAGGAGGATCGTGAGTTCAAAGCCAGCCTCAGCAACAGCGAGGCCCTAAGCAACTCAGGGAGACCCTGTCTCTAATAAAATACCAAATAGGACTGGGGACATGGCTCAGTGGTCAAGTGACCCTGGGTCCAATCTCTGATACCTCCCCCAAAAATAAATAAATAAAAGTCCCCTGAAGGCAACTGGCAAGGGGCCAAGTTGGATTTGCACCCAGCTTTGAACGAGCCCCAGATCCAAGTCTTCATGTGCTTTCCTAAATCTTGTCACCTGAGGTCAAATCAGGCTGGTTTTGTTTCTTTGCATCGGCGGCTCTGAGTCCTGAAATACATGGAACCAATAGGGCGGCCGTTTTCCAAATCTGATAGCAATTTCTAGGCCCCCAAATAGAGTCCATCTCCCAGCCTCCGTGCTTGGGTGGGGTCATGTGACTTGTCCTGGCCAATGGGATTCGGGAGGAAGCGGAGGCTCACTTCCTGGAGGAGGGTTCGTGGCCTCCCTGTCTTGCCCGTTATTAAAGATGGTGGCGTCCCAGCAAGGAAGGGGCCAGTTCCTCGTGTCACCTCTCGGAGGTTCAGCTTGCATCATACGGTGACGTGACAGAAATGGATGTCAGTGATTCCGTGATGAAGATGGAGATTTTGGGGACTGAAACGAGGCCCTCCTCCCTGGGCTCAGCAAAACTCATCTTGACAGGAGGCTGGGGGCCTGGGACAGGAAGGCCCTGTCACTGAGTCGCCTGTGCGGAGCCAGCCACCCCAGGCCCCGTGCTGTTTGTGACGTTATCCACCTGTGGGGACTTCCCTTTGGTGCTCCAGAGCCCTCCCCAGCCCTGCTCTGCTCTGTCCCCAGAGCCCCCTCCGCGGGCTGCCCGGCAGGCCCTCGCCCTCCCACTCCTCGGTGGGCGGAGCCACGCCCGCCGGTGCCGGGAAGAGCCGGACAGCGAGGGGGCGGGCCGTGCTGGCGCCCCTTCCTCCCGATGACCCCAGGGAAAGTTCTGGAACACTTCTCCCTCCCTCCACCTTCAAGACCAGGAGTGTTCATGCCTTGTTGTCACTGGTCCCTGCGAGCCTTCACTTGTCCTCTCAGGCCCTTAAATCCTGCGCCCACCTCGGTGACGCTTCCTAGTGAAATTGTTTGAAGGTTCTGGCCTCCCACTGGGTCCCTGACGGGCAGCCCAAACAGGGCGGACCATCCAACCATCTAGTCACCAACGCTTGCAGTCATTCATCCCCCCCACACTCACGCAGGCAGCTGTCCGTCCTCCATCCAGCCTCCATCCATCTGTCCTCCACCCATCCCCTACGTTTTTTTTTTTTGTTTGTTTGTTTTTTTGGTGCCAGGGTTTGAACTCAGGGACACTCGACCACTGGGCCACATCCCCAGCCCTGTTTTGTATTTTATTTAGAGACAGGGTCTCACTGAGTTGCTTAGCACCTCACCTTTGCTGAGGCTGGTTTGAATTTGCCATCCTCCTGCCTCAGCCTCCCGAGCTGCTGGAATGACAGGTGTGTGCCGTGGCGCTGGCTGGATTTTTCCTTCTTGTGCTCAGAATGGCCCTCTGCATGGCACAGCATCCCAACTATGCCCGGGACCAGTCACCTCACAGCTAGAAGAGAACTTCCTCCCAGTTCTTCTGATGACCATGGCTACTAATCACACCAGCCCAACAAGAGAACCAGCACTGCCACAGTGACAGTGACCAGGTACTTGGCGAGCACCCAGTAAGGCCTTTGGCCAGCCCCACTCAGTTCCCCCAGCTACTCCGTGAGGAGCGCGTCACTACTGTACCCATTCCTCCCAGTGGGAAAACTGAAGCACCCAAGGTTCAAGTCGGGGATGGGACAGCATTTCTTCTAAAGGGCCAGATAGAAAACATTTCATGCTTTGCAACACCCCATTCTGCTATTTCAGTGCGACCACAGCCATGGGCAACACACACAGGAATGGGTGTGGTTGTGTTCCAATAAAACTTTATTGACAAAAGAAAAACTGAGCTGGACCAGAGCTGACCCTCAGGCTGCGGCATGCCCACACTCGGGTACTGTGACTTGCTCAGATTCCCGTGGTGTGTGAATAGCAGCAGCCATCAGCACCTAGGGACACAATGCTGGCTCCCTGGTCATTTTTTATTTGTCTGTTTTGGATGGTGCCAGGTTTATGAATGTGACCTCAGAAAGCACAACTAAGTGCACACATGCTCGGTGCAAGAGGAGCCCACGTCCGAGTCTGGGGGAGGGGGCGGGTCCTTGCATCAGAGAAGGAGACAGGGTTCAAAGGGACCCTGGACTGTCTGGTCCTTTTATTGGCATATATTATATGTGGTTGATTCTATGCATCAGCTTGACTGGGCTCTGGGGTGCCCAGATATTTGGTGAAACATTGTTTCTAGATGAGTCTGTGAGGGTGTTTCTGGGTGAGGCTCGCACGTGAACTAGGAAACTGAGCAAACAGACCCCGTCCCCTGAGTGGACCTCGTCCAGTGTGCTCTAGCTCTGAATTGAAAAAAAAAAAAAAAAAAAAAAAAAAAAAAAAGGCTGGGAAGTCAGTCTTCTGCCTTTGGTCTTGGACTTGAACGACACCATCGGTTCCCGGTCTTTATCCAGCCACCAGGGGACTCCTCAGCTTCCAGAATCACATGAGCCGTTTCTTATGATCGATCACGTTCTGTGTATGCAGGGTTTTTGCTGTTTTGAGAACTCGGCGCAATCTCTCTCTCGTAGTTTGCATCCGTGTGCCCATTGTGCAGGAGGGCCGCTGAGGCCTGGCTTGCTGAGGGGCTTCCTGCAGGATGCTAGCAAGGAAGCGGCTGTGCCAGAATCCGCCCACTAAGCAGGGCCAGGCCCCGAGTCGGCCCTGGGAGCACCGAGTGACCTGGGGTAGAGACTGGGGCATTCAGGAAGGGTTTTGCCAGCGAGGGCGCCTCCTTCTGGATTCCCAGGCTTTCTTCCTGGGAATGGCCTCAGGTTGCCTCTCGCGGGCCCCTCCCGCGCACACGCTCCTGACACTGGCTGTCACTCGGGGCCCTGCGCGCCTGCGCTCTGCAGGCAGCTGCGTGGGGCGCAGCCTCGACTCCCCGCCCAGCCCTGCCGCCAGCCCCGCCCTCCTCCTCTGCACCAGGTGGCATCTCGTCCTGGACTGACCCCCAGAACCCGCGCCGATCCCGTTCCCTCCTGCTGGCCCTCAAACCGCTGGTCCTCAGTGGCCGGCCTCGTCCTGTCTGCTGCTGCGAGGACGGGCTCGCTCTGCCCCCGGGGCCCTGGGGTGGGGCGGACGGTCTTCCTGATGTAGGAGAGACGGGGAAGCAGGAAACTAGACCCCAGGTGTCGCTCCCGCCCTGGGGAGGGGACACAGGCTGGGAAGGATGAAGGCAGAGGGCAGGAGGCTCTGCAGAGTGTGCCCGAGCCCAGGGCATGACAGGGTCCACCCAGATGCCCACCCACAGGGCTCAGGAAGTAGGTGGTCCCAGAGCCCACAGTGGCGTGTGTGTGTGTGTGTGTGTGTGTGTGTGTGTGTGTGGAGAGAGAGAGAGAGAGAGCAAAGAGTGCAGAAGGGAGAATTCCCCAAGTAACAAGCTCTGACTCCATCAGAATGCTCGGCCACGATAAGAAAGGTGTAACCAGTGCGGAAAAGACTGTTAGAAGGTTAGCCAGCGAGCAAGGAGACGCGCGCATGCGCACCCGAGAGGTGCGGCAGGGAAAGGTGGAGGGCGAGGCGAAGCCCAGAGGAAGAGGAAGGGGACCCCGGCGGCCCCAGCCCTCAGCCTCCGGGGAAGGCAGGCTGTCCACCAGGGCGCCCGGAACCAGGAGGCCAGGACAGAGGGGAAGGACCTCCCTTCCAGCCCGCTGGGCGCCCGGTGCACTGCACCTGCGGACAGGGGAGCTGAGTCTTGTAGGGAGCCCGTGTGCCAGCCACCGCCGGAATGCGCCTGAGCTCGCGGGACGGGGACACAGAGCTGACCCGGGAGGGGCTGGGTGAGGAGTCGGGTGGGGAGAGGGGAAGAGGGGCCCTGCCCCCAGGTGGCTGCGTCCTGTCCCAGTCCCAGGGGCCACTGGGCGGGACAGGTTCCCACCTCCACTCAGCCCTGGTGCGGAGAGGGTGTGGGGACCTGGGGCGGCAATGGAGCCCCCTGGCCTGCTGGTGGCCCAGCTCGGGAGCCCCCCAGGGAGCTGCTCAGGCCCCATGAAGCCCAGCGCAGGGCCGTGGGCAGGAGGCAGCCAGGGCCCTGGCCACATGTCCCTGACCTTGGCTGAATCTCCAAGTCTCAAGACCTTGATGTGACAAGTGGCCTTGCCAATCCCTTCTCCTGGGTCCCCCTGTCCTGCTTGGGCCCAGACTCAAGCCTGCTCCACAGAGGCCATGGGACCACACAGTCCTTGCAGGGAACTCTGGGGCTCAGGTCGAGCTGATAGAACACACACACATCAATAATTTCCTTCTTGCAGAGATGGAGCAACTTTGGCCCAGAGAGGTTAACTATTGGAGTAAGGTCACACAGCAAGATGGGATTCAAGCACGTGTATTTATCCACCCAGGAGGGAGAGGACTCTGTTTTGCCAGGGACTAATCAAAACCCGAGACATAACCTGCCTTGTAGGGTACAGGGCAATCAATAGGGCAGCCCAGCTATTCCAGCCCTCCTGTAAGGCTGATACTGGCTTCATAAAAGCATTAGACTATTTGATCCTTCTTCAAGCCCTCTCTGGACACCATTCATATCCTCCTTCACAGTTGAAGACTCTGAATCCCAGAGAGGTTAAGTATCCTGCCCCAGGTCACACAGCCAGAAAGCGGCAAAGCTGGGAGACCTCCTGGAGGAGAGACCGGGAAGATAGGGTGGGACTTGGCCAGAGGTGAACAGGGAGAGGGCTACACGTGGAGGGTCCAACACATGCAAAGGCCCAGAGAGCACTTGAGAACCAAAACACATTCTCATGGAACGCAAGAGAGGAGTGTGTGCGAGGTGGGGCATCTGTGAGGGCTGGGATGGGGGATTGTAGAGGTAGACCCATAAAGGGGCTGGATCTTCCAGCCCAACAGAAGTTTGGACCTTACTGGAGGGCGATGGTGAGCCGTGGAAGGTTGTAGGCAGCAGAGCGGTGTGTCTGGGGGTTTGAGGAAGTGTGCTGGCATGTGGAGGTGGGGACCGGCCCTCTCTTTCAGGAAGGGGCTGCGAGGAGGGTCTCCTGGGTGGTTCCCTGGGACTCAGGTGGTCTTTGATCAGCGATTCCCACAATCCCGCTCTCCAGGCCTCCTGCTGCTGTGTGACCTGGGGCAGGATACTTAACCTCTCTGGGATTCGGAGTCTTCAAGTGTAAATGAGGATGAATATTATGACCATGGTGGGGTAAATTCAGCACTCTTGGGAGCAACAGGGTCACTGCTGATTTTGGGGGTCCCAGGGAGGCCACGGCCAGCAGGGGGGTGGGGGAGGGCGGGGGTCTCCCGAGGCATTCCACCAGCTGCCTCCCCCATGGCGTCACTGGCCAGGAATGCGGGGGCACCGGAGGCCACGCTTATCGCCACCCCAGAGCGTCTGGAGCAGCCCGGCTCCGCCTGCCGTCTGTCCAGATGGGCCCTAAATCAGTGGTCTCTTCCTCCTGCGCCGCGGCTGACACAGGGCCTGGATCCGGGCCAGCACCAGAGCCCAGCGGCCGGCACTAACCCGGCACCTCCCAGACGCCTGGACCCGCCCGGCGCAGCCAGAGGCCTCCTGTCCTCGCTCCTGTCCCAGAGAGGCGTCACCCCAGGGAGACAGCGTGGCGCTGGACAGGCCTGAGTTTGAATTCAGACCGGGTGACCTCATCTCTCAAGTGGGCATCAACAGGACTCACCTCCTGGGGTGGCCACGGGGACATGCGACAGTGGACAGGACAGCCCCGGCCGGGGTCTGGCCAGCACGTACCCCCCCCCCGCCCCCCGCTCTTTTCTGTCGTCCATTAAACGCGCTCTCGCGCTCCGAGGCCTGTTCCGTGGGGTCAGCGCAGTCCCCGTCCATAGCTCTGGACAGAACCCACTGGGGTGATCTCCAGGTAGTGCCACAAACAGCTCCTCGCGCCTCCTCTTAACGCGTTTGCTGTTTTTCCAGGTTGGTGGGAGCCTGCGTACTCTGAGGCTGGCTTCTGGGGGTGACAAGAGGAGGACCCCCTGTTCCCGAGGTGGGCACCTCCTCTTCTATCCCTGCAGCCTGGTTTCCCGGCCAGCGGAAGGCTCGAGTTATAAATAACACGCTATAGAATATGCTGGAACGTGATAAGTGTGACAGAAAAGGAGTGAGGGAGATTGGGCGTCGGGGGTGGGGGGCGGGGTGCCGGGATGCTAATAGAACTTTCTATATATAGTGAAGCTCTTCCTTTGAAAACTCCCATCTTGGCGTCTGTTTTATAATGTAGTGGTCTAGGAGCGCAGGGGACCCTGGCCGTGATCTGGCAGCTCGAGTGTACAGAGACACTGAGCAGTGCTTGGATGCACTTATTAGGCTGTGGCTTCAGAGAGGCTGCATACCCCTGAGCTATGCAGCCTGGCCCTGCAGACTCTTGCACTAGGTGCTCCCCCAAAGTCGCCTTCCACATCAGCTCCCCACCCCCCAATTCTGCATCACTGCTGGACCTACCTCGAAGACGCTGGTCCTGAACCTTTTCATTTGTAGATGAGGAGACCGAGGTTCCGAGAAGCCCCATGCCAACCCAGGGCACGTGGCTGGTGATGCGGTAGGCAGGAGGCCACTAACCCAGGTCCTTGGACTCCCAGGAGTCCTTCCCCAGCATCACAACCTGGGGGTCGCCTCAGCAGCACTAGCCCAAGAGCCAGGCCGCAGAAATGCAAGACGGGGACAGGTCTGAGTTTTTCTTCTCGTCCCCCGCCCGAGAGGCCACTTAGGCAGCGCATAACTGCCCTGTGATGTATTGAAGCCGCTCTCCGCGCATAAATGCGGCAGGTCAACCGCCAGGAAAAAAGTGCCACATATATTTCCTCCCATTAGATGAAATATGCCCCTAATTTGGCTGGGGTTTTGTTTTATTAGACCTTTGGCAGCGAGGGGCCTGGCTGCAGCGTAACCTTCTCTTGATCACTCAGTTCTCTCTCGAGATCGCCGAGGGCCTGGTAAAGGGGGAGAGGAAAACGTCCTGCTCTGTAGTGCTTCAGCGGCCATTCCCAGAGCAAAGGTCTTCCCAGGACGACGGAGATGATCTGCGCACGCGCACGGGACATCTCAGAGAAGCCCCTCCCCAAAGACCGTTCTCCAGGCTGGGAGCCCAGAGACCCGAGTTCCAGCCCAGAACTCTCATTTATTTCTAGATGGGAGACAATCACATTGCCTACCACTCTGAGCCTCAGTTTCTCTGTCTGTAAAGTGGGGCTCAGAACGGAATCCCTCTCTTAGAGCTGCTATAAGAATTGAATATGAGCTGGGCGTGGTGGCACACGCCTGTAATCCCAGTGGCTCGGGAGGCTGAAGTAGGAGGATTGCAAGTTGGAGGCTAGCCTCAGCAATTTAGTGAAGCCCTAAGCAACTCAGCGAGACCCTGTCTCTAATTAAAAAATAAATAAAAGGGCTGAGGTTGTGGCTCAGTGGTTAAGCACCGCAGGGTTCAATTCCTGGTTTAAAAAAAAAAAAAAGAATTAAATATGATAAAAGGCATGCAGTGCTTGGCCCAGTGACCAGCCCAGTGACATGACTAAATATCATGGCCCTGCCTCCGGCTTGCAACAAGAAGTGAGTTTCATGGTCCCTGGAGGAGACCGTGTTGGTGAATTCTGCTGGACTAAAATAGTGATTTTTCTATGGTCCCTTAGGAGTGACTTTGCACTAGTTACTGATCCACACCGGACCATCTGTGGGCCTTGGGGCCACTTTGTACGGGGAGGGTGATGTCCTGGGAGCTGTCCCTGGACAGGTGGGTTCTTTCCTGCGTCTGACGTCAGCGTCTGCAGCCTCCGTGGTGGGGGGCTCCGTGGTGAGCCTCCTGCTCAAGACACCCCTGCCGAGGGGCCGGGGCTGGGCTCAGGTGGGTCCTGTGTCGTGCTAGGGCCTGGGACGCTGGGGCCTGGGACGCTGGCCACCTTTCCGTTCGTTAGCCCAGGGCACCTCACCTTTTGCAGCACCGGAATCGCCCGGAAACCGTAAAGACGCGTCGCCCCCTTCAGAGGAGCCCGGGGAGGGGCGGCGGCGCGCAGGGGGGGTCCTGGCCCGCTCCTGCTCTCGGGAAGAGCCCGGCTCACGGCAGGGACGGGTACAGAAGGCCGGGGTGCCTTATCCACGCCGGCACCCCCTTCGTTTCCGAGACGGGGGTGCAGGAAAGGAGACGATCACCGAGGAACGAAGCCTCCCATCCCGAAGGCCCCGGTGCGCCCTGCGCGCGGCCCGAGTCGCGTCTGCACACAGCCGGCTTCTTCCCGCCCTTATTCTGGGGCCTCTTTGCTGGAGGCTGGGGCGGGGGGACTTGCGTTGGGAGTCCCCTCTTCACCAGCCCAGATCGCCTCTCTGTCCTCAAGAGCCCCGTGGAACCCGAACGGGTGGGGAGACGCCAGTGGTCGGCCTGGGTCCTGCCCTTTTTGATTCCAGCGGCCAGGGGCACAGCAGGCAGGTACCTGCGATTCCATTTTCGTCCCCACTTATCTGATCCTTTAATTCTGCAAGAGACTTTGTTTCCTGGGCATGGGAAAGCCCCGGGATCAAAGTCCTTTTTCTTTTAAGCTTCGAAAAACTGAAGTCCCTATTCAGGGCTGAGCCAATACCCATCCGCGGGCGGAGGCCATTGTCCCCTGGTCACTGCTCGGCCTCACAAAGCCGCCCAGGAGGTCTCTCTCTCTCTCTCTCTCTCTCTCTCTCTCTCTCTCCTTTAAAGATGTTGGGTGACAGATAGCAGTTGGGGGACAGACAGCCACTGCACAGGGGCAGCACGCCCCAGGGACGCGCCCTGGGCACTGGGTCCCAGCCTGGGGACTGCCTGCCCCTCGCCGTCTAACCGCAGGCCTCAGTGTCCCTGCTGTGACTCTGCGATGTGTGTCGCCCTTGTTCTGTGACACCAGGATAGCTTTGCAGTCCCACATAGGGACACCAGCAACTTGAAGGCAAGGACTATGTTTTTGATTTTAGCTTCTCTGCTCCCCATCCAGGTGAATGACACCATCCTGCACCCAGGCCACACCGTCACCCTGTCACCTCTTTTGCAGGCGGTGGAGTCACCTCCACGTGCCTTTCTGACCTATCTTGCTTCCCCCAGGCCAACTGCCACCCCGTCCAGAGTCGCCACCTGTAGGCCGCAGTAGCGGTGGGAGGGGTCTCCACCCTCCTGCCACTGCCCCCCACCCCTCCATCCTGCACCCCGGGGGATTCTTCAGGGCTGCTCTCAGCAGCCCTCACCCACAGCCCTCTAATGACCTCCCCTGTGCTCACAGTGGCCCCCAAACTACCGTGGGTGGATGCAGTTCGGCCAGCTGACAGCTACCAATAAAACTTTATTAGAACGCAGCAGCTCTCCTGCCGTGGCCACTTTTGCACAACAAGAAGCAGAGAAGAGACCCTCAGTGTGGCTTAGTGTCTCGTTTATGACTGACTGAGCCCTCTTTGAAAAACGGGTGCAGAGCCCTGACTTAGAATAGCATTCGCGGTCCTCGTGGTGCCTGTCAGCAAGGTGACCCTGTGTGCTGTGTTCCCTTTGTTAAAGATCCCGCCTTCCCACAGGTCCTCATTCTCTATGGTGCCCTTGTCACTGTGACCGTTGCAGCTCCCCCTGCCAGGAGGTGGGTCTGTCTCCCTATGTGGGAATCTGAGCTGGCCACGTGACTTGCTCTGATGGATGGAATGTGGCGGAAGCAACCCTGTGGGCTCCAGCCACCTACATTTCTCCTCTGCTGTAGAACTGTCTCAGTCCCTGTTCTGCTGCTGTAACAGAACACCAGAGATGGGGTAGTTTATAAACCATAGAAGTCCACCTGGCTGACAGCCCAGGAGGCTGAGAAATTCAAGCTCGGGGGCTGCTGCTGGTGAGCGGCTTCTGGCATGGCAGAGGCATCCCAAGCAAGAGGAAGGGGAAGGGTGGCTCTTCACTCTTTCATCATAACCCCCTCCTGTGATAAGTGACCCACTACTGTGATCAAGGTCATTCATGAAGGCAAAGCCCTTAGGACCCTCTCACCTCTTAAAGATCCCAACTGTTAATATTATTACAGCAGCAGTTAAAGTTCCACATGAATTTTGGAGGGGATATCAAAGCCACTGTAGAGCCAGACAAGGTGGTGCACACCTGTCATCCTGGTGACTCAGAGGCTAAGGCAGGAGGATGGCAACTTTGAGGCCAGCTCACGCAACATGGAGGCCAGCTCAGGCAATCCTGTCTTAAAATGAAATGAAAGGGCCTGGAGATGCAGCTCAGTGCTAGTGTGCTTGCCTGCTGTGTGTGAGTCCCTGGGTCCAATCCCCAATACCAGAAGAGAAAAAGAAAGAGATCATAACAGAACCCCCAGTGCTTCCCTGAGAGCAAGCCTGAGCCTACCTGCTGGAGGACAAGGGACGCGATGCCCTGCCCCTCCTATCATCCCAGCCCAAACCCAGCCACACCCAGGAGTGTAGTGGTCCTGCTGACCAGCAGGTGCAAGCTCAGCCTGGGTTGGTAGAAATCCAAGGAGAGCCCACGAGACAACCAACTGCTTATCATTTATAATCTTCTCCAACTTGAGGGTGATTTGTTATGCAGCAGTAGCTGGCTGATACACCGCCCAACTTATCACTCAGGTTGAGACACTTCGGAGAGTACAAGAGGCACTATTCCTTTCACTGGGCTATTTTAGGCAAACCAGAGGGTGAATTCACGCTCCCCTAATGGCCCTGCGTGAGCTGGCTCCTTCTTTTCACGCCAGCTTCACGGCAAGCCAGGGACCCCCTTTGCCTACCAAGCTTGGGTCAGTTCCTAGATTCTGTGGAGCTCTTTCCAACCTCACGGCCATCGCAGCTGCTGCTCCCCTGCCCGGAATGCTCTGTGCTCACACGAGGACGCTCCCCACTCATCCTCAGGTCTGGGTGTGTTGTCACCACCCCACCACCCGCCTCTGCCCAGACCCCTCCCTCTTCCTTCTCCATTTTCAGTGTCTGTGCCTCTCCCACCCCGAGGTCGCCCTGCGGGTCTGTCAGTGTATAAATGGTCCCCACCTGGCACCGTCTGCTCTATCTTTTCACTTTACAAGGGAGTGACAGTGACTCCCCGTTCACTAGACCCAGCACGTGGGATTTCAAATTTCCGACCTTTCCCACAGTGACAGGCCACAGGGTCCCTCTCTCAATATGCTGAGCAGACTGCGTATGGCAGGTCCCAGACGGCCACGCCGGCACCAGGGGAAGGCTGGCACCCTCAGCCCTCTGCTGCTGAGCTAGACCACGGTGGTTTGGGCGTGTCCCTACATCCCCCATTGTTAGCGGAGGAGCATCTCCTTTGTTTTCTTTTGGTACCGGGGATTGAACTCAGGGCCCTCGACCACTGGGCCACATCCCCAGCCCTTTTTTGTACTTTATTAGAGACAGAGTCTCACTGAGCTGCTAAGTGCCTCGCCCTTGCTGAGGCTGGTTTTGAACTCCCGATCCTCCTGCCTCAGCCTCCAGAACTGCTGGGATGACGGGCCTGCGCCACCGCGCCAGGAGGACTATCTGTTCTTATTCATTGCCTAGGTGCCCTTGGGAGACGAGGAGCTTCAGGAAGGGTGGAACCCCGTCTTGTGCTCTGTGTCCCCCATGTGTGGCAGAGTCACAGGCTCATAGTAGTTGCTTCAGATACATATACATACGTATGTCATGTATGTATATGCACATTATGTTATATAATATATACATTATGTATTATGTGTGTACACATGTTATATACATGTACACACGTGATATACTATACATGTGTATATGTGATGAATTAATAGAGTAGAATTTCAGTCTGTTAACTATGTTCCTATGCACAAGAGGAACATAATCTTCTTCAAAGAGCTTGGGCAGTGATTAAATGAGATAATAAGCACAAGGTGCATTTTATGAGATGACAAATATAAAATGTATGCTCTACCGATGGGCTTAGAGTAAATACTAAACCAATCCTGTTGTTACCACCTGTGCAAAAAGTCACTTAAATCTTCTCCACCTCAAAATGAAGATGGTCTTCTTGCACCAGATTTAAATCTAAATGATACTAGAAGAAAGCATGGGTGGATTCCTGCCTGACTGGAAACCCTTTCTAACTACTATCCAAAATATACTCTACTAAATGATCCAACCATATAAAAATTATAGGGAAGCAAACTTCAAAAGTGAAGTCAAAAGAGAAACCGGAAGAGAATAATTGTAATCTGGGTCACAGACAAGTGGTTGCCATCTTCTTAAAGAGCATTTAAAAATCAAGAACAAAATCCCCAAACTCAATTTTTATAAAAAGACACAAATAAATGGTTCCTAGAACAAGGTGTATAAATGGACTGTAATAAAACAGGAAAAGATCTTCAGTTTAACACGTGAGAAATGGAAATGGAAACTGCCCAAAGATAGCATCCCTAGTAGATTGATAAAATTTAAAAACTCGACAACATACTTTGTTGGGACATGGCACCAATGTTGGGAAAGATTCTCTTATCTCACTGTTGGTGGGAAAGAAAATTGGGTATTTGATGCTATCTAATGATATCACATAGGCATCTACCTTTTAGCTTTTTAATCCTACTTTTTGAACTTTACCCAAAGAGCTGTCTTCACAAGTGGAGAACCACAAGTGTTCATGGTCATTCATCATGGCCTATTAGGAACAATCTAAGTGTCAACTCATAGGATCCGGTGGCACAAACTATGGTACTGTCACATAATGGAGTATTATGCAACTATACACAATAAAAACCGGAATGAAGTGATTTCTAGGATATATGAAATAATGACAAATCAAAAAGCAAACAGGTATTTGTTGTGTGTTCTCTTTTATCCAAGAAATATGAGGAGATAAGAAAAGTCCATGAATCTACAGATAAAACTGGTGGAATTCACTTATAGTCTGAAGTGAACCTAGGACACGGGTGGGAAGGGGGTGGCGGAGTGAGATCAGGAAGGACTCCTTTCTTGGGACTTCTTTTGATAGAATTTATACTCTTGAACCATATACATATTTCATAGATGCAGAGATAGAATTCAAAGATGTTGGAAAAGATAGCAAACCCTAGAATTGAATTTAGATAGAAATAAAAGAACCTGCCTACCTACCGAATTGCTGACTGGGATTCAGGGGCTCCAGGGGACGCGCACCTCATTCTCATTCCTTGTATGATCTTCTGCCCTGGAATGTGGGCAAGACCAAGGGGCTCACTTCCAGTGAGCGGAAAATGGGAAGAGCGGCGGGATGGCACCTGGGCTGGGTATAAAAGTCAGCGACTTTGTTTTGCGCTGGCTCCTGTGTGTTGGTCCTGATGGGGAGGTCGCCTGGCAGAGGGCGGCACCTGGACAGCAACGAGCAGGGAGCGGTGTGCAAAACCACCCTCCCGCCTACAACCGCGGGATCGAGCCTCAAAGTGGATGCCCCAGCCGAGCCCCGAGAAGGACCCAGCCCCTGCTGGCCCCTTGCCTGAATCCTGAGAGACCCTGAGGCAGAGGACCCAGGTAAGTCACACCTCCAGCCACAGAAACCGCGAGGTCGCTAATGCCATCCCTTTAAGCTGCTGAGTTGGGTGGTATTTTGTTAAAAGAAAATAGCACGATGGTAAGACATCAAAGGGGACTGGATTTAAGTAACTTGGGGCCCAGGCAAACTGCATCTTCTCACTGGACGGCATGTGCTCTCTGGTGACCAAACCTTCAAGGAAATCCTGGACCTCGATGGCTGCTTTGCCGCTGATAATTGCGTCTGTGTCATTCTGAAACTATGGAGAGAATACATTGATGTTTGGGGAAATGGGATTTTCACAGTGGATTTACAAGACCTGGGTAAGGAAGGGCGGGGGCTCACGGGAAGGCTCTCGAGATGTTGGCCTTGTTCCAGAGACGCCAGGGGGGACTCGTGGACATCTCCTGTCCCCTCCGACCCTGCACCAGTGAGGCCTCCCCAGGAATGAGCACACCCAGGCCCCCACCTTGGCTCCCAACTACTGTCCACCCCGCAAGCCACCAGGATGTCCCCGAGAAACGGCCGCCCCCAGGGTCAGAGAAAGGGACATGCAAGATGAGCCCGGAACATTCTGTCGTGTCAGAAAGTAAGGCACTTCTCAAAGAAAGACGGGCTCTGCACAAGGATGCAGAGGCCAGCTGCGAGGGGCTGCCGTCACCACATCCGGGACAACCACAGCATCGCCAAAGGCTGATTGGTGACGTGTGCAACAGAGTGCGGGTTCCTCACCAAAGCATGTCGACTGATCGGTCAAAAAAAAAAAAAAAATGGTTGATTCTTTAAATCTTCACGTTGTAACGGTCACATTTGATTCTGGAGAGGATGGTCAGCGGACTCCCAAACGACTGGTGGAACGGTTGGCCAGAAATGGAACCATCCCACGCCCCCAAGCGTCACCCAGAGACTGTGTGCCCTCTACACGGAGAAAAGGGTACTTCAGTGACAGAGACCGGGTGAGCCCCACCCGATCAAATGACCATTTGCCCTGAATCTGAGGCTGGGGACAGAATTGCACAGGCCTGGGTCAGGGACATGCGCAACACAAGTACAGCTGCACACCTCTGATCCCAGGGTCTGGGAGGCTGAGGCAGGAGGATTGCAAGTTCAAGGCCAGCCTCAACAACTTAGCATGACTTTGTTACTAAATAAAAAGGGCAGGGGTGTAGCTCAGTGGTAGAGCTCTGCCCTGGCATGCGTGAGGCCCGGGTCCCCTACCAAGCACCGCACAAAACCCTTTCTCTTTGGGTCCTTGATTTAGCAAATCAGTGAAGGTCTAAGGGACGGCCAGGGACGGCTGATCACACTTGAAGAGCCTTTGCACATTGGATGATGTCAATGTGCCAGCATTGCATTTTGGGGGCATGTTAATGGTGGTATGGTTACAGGAGGTTATTCTTAAGCAGTATGTACTGAGGTCTCTAGCGGTAGATTAACCTGGTGTCTGCCATTTGCTTTTTTTTTTAAATCTTATTTTTTTTTTTGGTGGGGTTCTTTTTTTTGCCTTTTTTGGAACTGGGGGGGTCGAACCCAGGGCTTTGCGAATGCAAGGCAGACGCTTTGCCACTGAGCTACATCCCAGCCCTGCCATTTGCTTTTAAATGGAAGATGGGAGAGAAAGAAGGAGAGGTAGAAGGAGGAGGAGGAGGAGAGGAAGAAGCTGGGAAGGGGAAGAGGGAGAAAGAGAAAATGAGGCAAAACCGAGACCAACTGATGAGTCCTACTAGGGGATAAACAGGTGCATTCCTATGGTTTTTCTGTAAATTTGCTCCCGTACAGTCTAATACTTGGGGATGGTATTGTGTCTCCGTCACGGGGTTAGAAGGAGCTCAGTTAGGACCCTCGAGTAGCTTTCCAGGTGACTCAAGGCTGATTGGAAACTTGCTGCCGCTGTCTGGCTGGGTGACCTGTGGGAGGTGACTTACCTTCTCTGATCCCCACTTTCTTCATCTGCAAACGCAGACAGCACCGACTGCCTGGTATAGTGGGGGCTGAGTGTGACGGGGGTGGGGGGGACATGGGACAAGGTGTTCGGGCAGCTGCGCCTGGGGCAGGCACTCTTTCAGCCAGGAGACAGCGGATCTGTTACGCTGGCAGGTGTCTGGGGGAGGTCCCTCCACATCCAGTTGTCCTGGACACCCGGGAGCTACCATGTCTGAAGCCACTTTCTGTCACCTGGGGTCCCCAGTGAGGACCCTGCTCCTGAGAGACTCCTTGCTTGCTGAGTGAGCTGCCAGAGGCAGGTGACCTTGGCCATGGGCAGGATGTCCCGGTCCCTGCCCCCACAGCCAAGGCGGTCTGAGCCCTTCCTAAACTTTCCCTGGACGCCCCCCCCCTCCCCCCCCCCCCCCCCCCCCGCACTTCCTGGCAGGCGCCTGGCTGTGATGGCATCTGGAGTTACTGGAACCCTGCTGTCTCCTGTCAGCTTCCCCCACTCCCCGCCCCCCGCTGGCCTCAGGGACCTCGGCCCCCCACGCACCCCACACCCCAGCTCCCGGGCTCCAGGTCTCACTTCCTGCCTCGTCCCCACCTCCTGCCCTGTCTGGTGAGGGATTCTCTTCCTCAGCCACCCCCGCCTGGCCACCTGGCTGTCACTGTGCCTGTGGCCGCCTCTGACCCTCCGCTCCTCTCTCACGCTGCACACCCCTGCCTGTCTGTGGTCCCCTCTTTCCCTGCCTTTGTCTTTTAGGCACCAGGATGGAACCCAGGGGCACTGGGCCACTGGGCCACGTCCCCAGCCCTGCTCTGTGTTCTATTTAGAGGCAGGGTCTCACTGAGCTGCTTAGGGCCTCACTTTGGCTGAGGCTGGCTTTGAACTTGCGATCCTCCTGCCTCAGCCTCCCAAGTGCTGGGAGGACGGGCGACCACCACTGCGCCCGGCTCCTCTTCCTCTTTAGAGGTGTCTTCCCCCAATGTCCTTCTGTTCAAGGCAACGTCCCCTCCAGAGCATGTCAGGACCGTGGCTGCCTTTGGGGCTGGCTCGCCAGGGCGCAGCTCAGAGGTCGAGGAGCGCGGGGAGGTGTGGGCCTCCCTCACCTTCTCTGGACCTCAGTGCCCGCATCTCTACAGCAGGAGGGTCACTGGGGCCAGGGGAGTGTGGGCTTCGACACAGGCACAGGCCAGCCCTCCACAAAACCTCCGGTGTCCGCCCCGTGCCTGCAGACCCAGCCCTGCCTTCCTGCAGCCTCGCCCCTGCGCGGCCTGCCTCTCCCCGGGCTCCGGCTCCGGCTCGACTTCTCGGGCCCCCCCCAGGGCTTTGTCCCTGTGCACCTTTCTCTAAGGTGTGGGCTGGACTTTGTGATGGTCTCCTACAGGACATGTGGCAGAGAAGGGCCGCGTATGGGCTCTGAGGGGAGGCCACCGGGTCTGGAGGAAGCCCAGGCAGCCTCCGGAGGTGCAGGGCAGCCGGGCCTCCGCCACAGCCAGCACTGACCGGCGGCAGGCGTGTCGGAGAGCCTGGGGAGGGTCTGTCAGTGCCACGGCCTTGGCCGCCATCCTGAGGTCCCCACACGGGAGGTCCCCAGCCAGAGTCGCACTGTGGGATCCTCAGCCCTGGGGACTGGGCCACCGTGTCTGAGGGCCACGAGGTGTCCTAGAGGGACGGCTGGTGCAGGTGGGAGCAGGCAGACCAGGGTGGGCCCGGACGTCCCGCGGCAGGGCGTGAGCAGGCATCTGGCCCTCGGCTCTGAGGACGTGCGTGCCCGCCTCCCGCAGGTGGTCAGCCCAGGGCCTGGCACGCGGGCTCGGGGGCAGCTCTGGCGGGAGGCGGGAGGCGGGGCTGCAGGCGGCCGAGGAGCAGGAGGACGGCCCTAGGGCTCGGTGGCACCTGCCCAGCCCCGCTTGTCCCACCCGCAGCAGACAGAGCCGCCGGGGCAGCGAGGCCTGTCCCTCCTCTCACAGGCAGGCCAGGAAACAGCCTCCCATACAGCGGAGCCCTGCCCCAGGGCGAGGCCTCCGCCTGGCTGCAGGCTGAGGGGCTGGGGACCCACCTGGGCTGACCCCACCCGCCCACACTCATTTCCCACCCTTCCACCAGCCATCGGCTGACTCTCTCTATTCACTGATCTATATCTACGTCAATTCATCCTCCTATGCCTTGTAATCATTAATTGATCCACCCCCCCGCCCACCCCTCCACCCGCCCATCTGTCCATCCATCATCTGTCCATTCACCCACCCAGTCCCCTGTCCACTCACCCATATATCTGTGTATTGTCCATCCGCCCGTCCACCTTTCAGCCCTCCTGCCCACCCTTAGGTTGCCCAACGTAAAAGCACCTTCAGGGTTCATGAACCAAGATCCACTGGGGGCCCGGCTGCCTCTGGCTTCTAATTCCTGCTAAGCTCTGTGTGCTGTGTGACCCAGGCAGGTTGCTTCACGTCTCTGAACCCCCATTCCCTCAGCTATAGGTGGAGCTTAGGAATACCTCCAAGGCTGTGGCTGGGAGCCTCACAGGGCAGTGTGGGTGCCTGGTAGAGGCTGGCCGTGCTCGTTCTAGAAGGGAGGTGTGAGTCAGCAGGGGGAAGGCCAGGGAAGAGCCCCTCTCCTCCAAATAAGCCTGCTTGGAGGTGGTGGGCATGAGGCTGCTCGCCTACCTCTCGGCCTGCACTGGGAGGTCCTTGGGGACTTGGTTGGGGACGGTTTCCGTGTCCTTAGGTCCTGGCTCCCACAGCGCAGAGGTGCTCAGAGGCAGCCTTGGCTGAAGGGAGGGAGGAGGGAGAGGAGGAAGGGGGAGGCAGAGGAGCTGCGCCCGCAAGCCTTGGGCCTGGCTCCTTCCTCCAGGCCATGCCACCCACAGGAGCCTCGGAGAACTTGGGGGCTTCCCCCAGGTCCCCCTGGGGCCCAGCTTGGGTGATGCCCCGTCCACCGAGGAGCTTCTGGAGAGTCTGTTTGGCGTCCAGGGTGGGCGGAGAGGCCCCCGCTGTCGCCGCCTGTCAAGTGGGGCTGCAGCTGGACGCTGGGGGACACTGGGGTGTCTGGCTGGGGACACCTTGGCCGAGGGTGAGGGCAGGCTGGGAGGGTGGGGTCAGACCTCCCGGGCGGGAGGGAGGCCTGGCTCCGCTTCTGCCCTTGACCTTGGGTGGCCTCGGGCGTTTTCAGACGAGGGGTGACACCCGCTGCTCCGGGCCTGGAGGTGCCAGCTCGGTCCTCGGGACTGGACGTGGCTGTGCGGGGTCCCCGAGCTCAGCTCGCCCCAGGGGGGCACTTGGCCCCCCAGGAGACGCTACGTCCTGCGGATTCCTCCCCCCCACCTCCGGTGCTGGGTCCCGCGGGGAGGCCTGGCAGCGGCCAGCCGCGACAGGGGCCTGTCTCTGCACAGGGGACCCGGGAGCCCCGCCAGGGTGTGGCCAGAGCCCAGGGCGGCCTGCGAGCCCCGCCAGCGCTGAGCCCAGGCCCCACCTCAGCGGGCCTGGGTCTATGGCCTCCAGCCCGGGCGGCCCACCCGCCCTCCGCACTCTGCACCCTGGCCAGGACTCAGCACGTGAGAACACAGGCTGCCCGTTCAGCCTGGAGGTTCAGGAAGACGATGGGCAGCATTTTTAGTATAAGTAGATGCCACGCCCTCTTTGGGAAATAATTATTCTAAAAGATCATTGTTTGTTTCTCTGAAAAATCACATATAGCAGGGGTGTCCCATATTGTGATCAGGCCACCCTGGTTGTTGAGACAACGTGTGGACCAAGTGTATGCGTCCTTCATGCTGTGCCTGACCCCTCAGAAGGTGACAGGAACCTGGGAGCCATTTCTATTAGAGCCAGAACAAGAAGACTAGATATTAAATATTAATATTAATTAATTGATATTAGTTGCATCATTAATATTGATGAATGCATAATTGATAGTATGCATTAGGTGGCGTCCAGACCTCCACTCCTGCCGCCAACAGAGAAGCTCTGACAGACACTTCCTGGCTGTGTGACTTCAGCAAGTTACTCAACCTCTCTGGGCCCACATCTCCTTGCCTATAAAATGGAAGTGATACCAGTCGCTTTTTCTAAATAGGACGTTTTTTTTTTTTTTTTTTTTTTTTTTTTTTAATCTTTAGATGACTCCATCCATGGAAAGCAGGAGGGACAGTGCCTGCGGGCGCAGAGAGGCTGTCTGGACCGAGAGTGTGATGTCCGCTGTTCGACTTGCGCTTTTATTTGGCTTTGATCTCCAGGGAGCAGAGCTGGACTTGGTGCAGGGGGTTTCTTTGACAGGTGAACCCAGGAAGCCCCAGCAGGGGAGTGACCCAGGGGACAAGGAAGAGAAGAAACCAAAGCAGGGAGAGGGAGTGGGCACCAGCCACCGTGGGCACTGGGGGCCACGTGCGGCCCCGCAGACCCCTCCCCAGCGGCGAGGCGGCTGGGCTATTCACCCTCCACGTCCCCAGCACCTGTGGCCTAGGCACTGCGCAGGCGCGGCCGGGAGCGCCCCGGCAGGATCCACAGGCGTGGGAACTTCCTGCGGGCGTGGGAACTTCCTGCGGGCGTGGGAACTTCCTGTGGGCGTGGGAACTTCCTGCGGGCGTGGGAACTTCGTGCGCCCGCAGCGCGCCTCTGGGCGAGTTCTTCACGTTTAAAAGCACCCTCTGCAGAAACGACCACGACACTCGGACAGCATCCACAACAGGCGACAGTCACCCAGGTTGAAGACCCAGGGACGAGGTCCGACCCAGCAGCTGCAAGGCCGGCGTGCTCTCAGAGCTGACGGCGGGGCACTGGCCGTCCCGAGGAGCACCCAAGGCTCCCGGTGACCCGGGCAGCTGTCTGTGTTCTGAAAACGGTGGCCACCAGGAGAAGAGGACGCCACCTGTCCTCCAGGCCCGCACATCCCGGAGGCTGGGCACCAATTGCAGAGGTAGAGGCCGTAAAGCATGCCGGAGGCCGGCGCAGGCAAGGCTGGTCAGCAACGCGCTCAGCTTTGATGTAGCCTCGGAGCCAAGGCCTCAACAGAGAGGGGGAGCCGGGCGCGGTGGCGCAGGCCTGTCATCCCAGCACTTGGGAGGCTGAGGCAGGAGGATCGCGACTTCAAAGCCAGCCTCAGCAGTGGTGAGGCACTGAGCAACTCAGTGAGACCCTGTCTCTAATAAAATACAAAAAAGGGCTGGGGGTGTAGTCGAGTGCCCCTGAGCTCAATCCCCAGTACCAAAAAAAAAAAAAAAAAAAAAAAGAAAAAAAAGAAAGAAAAAAGAGAGAGAGAGAGAGAGAGAGAGAGAGGAGGAGGGTGAGTGCAGTGAGCTGGGGGAAAGACCCACTTTAGTGGCCGGACATGAGTGGCAGCTGTCCGTCCTGGGGAGACAAGAAAAGAGCATTGCTATTTAGGTACCATTCAGCGCTGTGTCCTGGTGTCTAGTGCTAACTGAGCTCTCTCCTGGAACCCAGCCACCTAAGAATGGGTGCTTTTATTAGTGGGGGAGCAGTATCTGGGGTTGAACTCAGGGCACTGGACCCCTGAGCCACACCCCAGCCCTATTTTGTACTTTATTTAGAGACAGGGTCTCACTGAGTTGCTTAGCACCTTGCCGTTGCTGAGGCTGGCTTTGAACTCAAGTCCTCCTGCCTCAGCCTCCCGAGGCTCTGGGATGACCGGCTTGCACCACATCGCTCAGCAGGGGTTAATTATTTTTTATCTCTATTTTTGAGATGAGAGACTCAGAGAGAGAAACCAACTTGCCCAAAGTCACACAGCAAAGAATGGTCGGAGCAGAAATGACACCCTGAGTCTAGCACTCACGCGGGGCACTGAGCAGCCCCTTCTCCAAGACACCCAGTGTGGGCTGGGGGGGTAAGAGCTGCCTGGGGACGCGGGGAGGGCGGGGAGGTCAGTGGATGGACCAGGGCCTCGGGGGTCACTGCTGTATCTCTGGGCTCTCCGGTGTTCACTAGCTACACAGCTTTCGCTGAGAGAGAGAAACTCTGGGACTCTGCTTCCTTATCTCAAAAATGGGATGCACATCGTTTTTGCTTCTTTGGATTGTCCTAGGCATTGGACGATGTCTGATTTCCAGTGTCACTAACTGATGTTCCATGAGCACTCTCTTGCCTCTGGATGTGGGAGGATTATAATTTGCAGGGTGTTCTTGGAAGCAGAAAAATGAAGTGTGCAGGCCACGCGTGAAAGGCCAGGTGAGCCCACGGGCAGGCGTCCAGTCCCTCCTCCAGTCCCCAGGGCTGGGGCTGCAGCTCAGGGGCAGAGCCGTGCCTAGCACGTGAGGCCCTGGGTTCCTTCCCCAGCACTGCAGAAAAAACCCCGACAACAGGAAATGTCCAAGCCCTCAGAGCCTCCTCCCTCTAAGGCTGCCTGGAAGAAACCCCAGCGTCCCTCCTGGTGTGGCAGGGACAGCCCACGCCATCGGGGTGGGGGCCCTCACGCGTGGCACGCAGGTTCTGAGCGAGCCGCGTTACGTGCGCAATCTCACGGGGTCTCCCAGACAGCCCCTGAGTCAGGGCCATGGCTTGGCCATTTCGTAGACGAGCAAGCTGAGATCAGAGAGGCGAGATCTTTGCTGTAGTCACACAGCTGGGAAGCACCAGGAGGAAGTGCAGAGCCCAGGGGGGCGTCCACCACGAACTGGGCCAAGACATGTGGCTTTCTTCCCCTAAATGCTTGGTGACGATGCAGAGGCAGCCACGTGGTCCTGGGCAGATGGCCAGAGGGCTGTACTGGGTACTCCTTGCCTTTCTGCTAGATACTGGGGTCTCAGTGGACACCAAGCCCACAGAGTCCACTTTTCACAACCCCCCAAAAGCCTCTGGCCTGGTTACTCTGTTCTTCCTCCCAAAGCGGCCGTGACCCTGGCCCCCTGCGTGACAGCCATCTCCAGGAACGTGCCACCCAGCTGCTTCGGACCTTGGAGACTCAGGGAGTCATCTGTGTCTTTAAAAAAAAAAAAAAGAAGAAGAAGAAAAAGAAGGAAAGAAAAGGAAAAAGCAGGGAAGAAAAGTGCAGAACCAAGTGACCTCACTCTGGAGACGGGGCCACGTTAGCTCATGGCCCGGTTTTCTGGGTCAGGGTCGGGTGGAGCCCGATCCTCTTACGCAAGGCATTTGGCGGCCGAGAGCCGCGAGTTCCTGAAGATTATTATTCTTGCAAGCGCAGCTTTGACGCGTCCAAAGGCGGCTCTGAAGGGCTCCAAGACAGCTTGCGCGGCTCGGGATCGTTTCAGACTCAAGTTCGGGGAGGGGCTGTTTTGCTCCACTCGAATTTCTGGAAAAACAGGCTCTGGGAGAGAGCTGGCGGAGGTGGCGGGATGTGGAAGGAGGAGGCCGGGCAGAGGGTGGCGAGGCCACCGTGGCTGCTGGGGCCTGGGGAGGCCAGCCTCCATGCCAAGGAGGAGGCAGCCCCAGGAGGAGGCTCCGGTGCCGCCGGCTGCTTCCCTCTGAGGAATATTCCTCACCCAGCGAGGCCTCTCTGTCCCTGGGCTTTGGGGGGTGACGGTGCAGGGGACCAAGGCAGCGCCAGGCCGCCATCGCGGTTGGCCTCGAGTCCCCTCGGGCCTGGCCCTGCCGCCTCCTCTGCGTGCTCGGGCTCACCCGCCCCGCCCTCGCTCCTACCGTCCCGCAGCCCCAGGGCCTCTCCTCCTGCCTGGAAGCCCCCCAGGCTGCCTCTGTCCCGTCCTCTGAGCCCGCTTCCATATCACCTCCCTGAAGGAGCCGTCCCTGGTCCCCAGCCTGAGCCAGGCCTCTGCGGGGCCTCCTTGTAGCTCTGCCTCGAGATTCTCCCATCGCTGTCCCTGGCCCGCGAGAAGAGGACCTGC
The DNA here is from genome assembly GCA_025594165.1 of Tamias sibiricus. Taxonomy (NCBI): domain Eukaryota; kingdom Metazoa; phylum Chordata; class Mammalia; order Rodentia; family Sciuridae; genus Tamias; species Tamias sibiricus. Next base: position 22,142,705 of record CM046664.1, read on the forward strand.
GTCCTTCCTGGTCCCAGGGGTCTGTGGCCCTGGCGCAGCACAGGTTGGGGACGCAGTGGGCAAGTGGGGGCACCTTCCAAGCAAGGCTGCCCGCAGGGGCGGTGAGCCCAGGGCGGGGCCAGCTCAGCCCTGACCTGCTGGCCCTGTGACACCAGGTGGGCGCCAGCAGACGTGGGGAGCGTGGTGACGCCTCCATCCTCAGCATCTTCTGAAGATGACCCGGATGGCCACTCTGCAGGCCACCCGTCCACCGAAGCCAGGCACTCCCAGAGAAAGAGCTTCATGTGGCCTGGGCACCCGGCAGCCCCTCCTGTGGCCACCCCGACGTCCCTGTCCCCAGCCTCCTCCTGGGCACCTCCCTCTCTGACCAACTCCAGGCCCTCCCCTGCCCCGGGGCTCGCCTGCCTCCTGGGCCCCTCCACTGCCTCCCGCCCAGAGGCCAGTCATCTCCTGTCATGCCCGGTGGGGGGTCACGCGGCTCCCCCTTGAGAGTCTCCGCCCTGGACTTTGTTTTACGGGGCTTGGCCCTCTGGGGCGGGATTCACAGCATGGCCCACCGAGCGCTGGCAGCGTGGACGGCGTGTTTCTGAGACACGCGGTGTTTTCCCAGGCCTGGAACGCCGGCCCTGACACCACGGGATTAACAGATGTCGCGCGAGGAACGTGCAAAGGAGCTTTAGGAGGAGTCCCTTGACAGGGACGCACAGCCTGGATGTACCACAGTCTGTCTACTCACCAGTCAAAGGTCATTTCCAACTTGGGATATTTACAAATAAATTGTTATGAGTTTTACAGGTTTTTCTGTAATTACCTTAGTTTAACAGATGAAGTCATAGAGGCAATAGAGATCAAGTCACTTGAACAATGTCACACTGCCAGCAATTTGAATGAAGATTTGAACCCAGGTGGTGACTCTAGAGACTGCTCTCAGCCATCTGCCCAACTGAAAATCAAATCTTGTAGTTAAAAATAATTTACCCTAAAAAGTCAGTTAACATGCCAGTAAGACCCACCGTGTTTACCGGAGGTTTTATGCTCCCCCACGAGTGCACCACACATTCTTGGAGACGCCAGTCCTAAGATCCAAAAGCTGCAGAGTGGAGAGCGCTGAGCTTGGTGTGTGGGGGTGCAGCCTCTGCTCCCCCGTTCTCTGCTGCTGCCATGAAGCTCCGGCTGCTGGGGGGGGGTCGTCCTGCTTTTCCCCTGAACCCCCAGAGCGCCTACCCTTGGGTTCCTCTTACCTGGTCCCTCTGCCCTGAACGCCCCTCCGTCCATGTCCCCAGGGTCCCTTCTGTCAACAGGGCCTTCCTTGGGGAGGCCACGACATCTTCACTCCACCCCTGGTGACGTTCTTGGCCCCAGGAACATTTACCTGTTACGTAAACAGGGTCCCCAGGGGCCAGGGAGGTCCCAGCCACTGAGCTGAGGCCCAAGAAGCAGAGATGATCAATCCGCGGCCTCCGAGCCCAGCCTCCCGGCGGCTCAGTGGGCAGGAGCACAGAGACACCGGGCAGACAGGGGGACGCACAGCCCAGGGCGGGGCGCGGCGCCTGGGTCGGAACCCTGGGCAGGCTCTCTGGGCGCCTTTCCTGTCCGCTGCCCGTGGCCAGGAGGAGGCCTTGGGCTGACGGGGAGCCTCCTCCGGGCGGGGCTGCAGCCTCGTGCTCGGCTGGGCAGCCAGCGAGACCCCAAAGCCACGGCAGCTGGGGCTCCCCTTCAGCTGGCGGCCCCCGCGGCCCTCCGGGTGCTGCAGCAAGGGCAGCGAGGACAGGGGCGGAGGGACCCGCCACCTCGTACCAGGCGCTCCTTCCCCCACGCCGGACCCGCAGAGGCCAAGTGCGGCTCTCCTGCGCGCTCTGCGTCCGATTTCCCCCTCCGTGGCCTCCTGCTCCCCGTAAAACCCAATCTCCTGTCGTTTTCAATTCAATTAAGGGCCAGTGATTCCACCCACAAGGCCACACATTGAAAGTGTGGTCACCAACTCGGCTGGGGGACCTGGAGGCAAGGCTTTGGAGAGGCTTCTGGGGACCCAGCGAGGCCAGTGTAGGGTAGAGGCTGGGGTGGGGCGCAGAAAGGGGCCCCACGCAGGGCAGTTCCGACTTCCAGACACTACTGTGTGACCGTGGCCAAGGGACGCCCTCCTCAGCCTCCCTTTCCCCATCTGCAAAAGGGGCCATGAAGCACTGGTGTGATGAAGTTTGTTGTTTTTGTCTTTTGTTTTGTACCAGGGATTGCACTCAGGGACACTCCACCACTGAGCCACACCCCCAACCCCATTTTGTATTTATTTTATTTGGAGACAGGGTCTCACTGAGTTGCTTAGCACCTCACCATTGCTGAGGCTGGCTTTGAACTCATGATCCTCCTGCCTCAGCCTCCTGAGCACTGGGATGACAGGTGTGCACCCCCGCGCCTGCTCTGGTATGAGTTTCAGCCTGTTCTTCCAGCACCCAAGCTCCATACTTGTTTCAATACGAATTCAACGACAGACTGTGCTAGTTGTGTACTTTGGAATACCTTCCAGAAGGAGTACAAGAATGGGGTGGAAAAGATGACCCAAAGGTGTTCTTAAGGAAAGCCGCAGAAAGTTTACACATATGCAAGTGTGTGTGTGTGTGCGCATGTGCGTGCTTGTGAGCATATCCAGGACCCCCACCCCACAGACCCCAAAACCCTGGATGCTCAAGTTCCTGATATAAAACGGCACAGTAAGTGAGCGCCGTGGCCCACGCCTGTCATCCCAGCAGCGCGGGAGGCTGAGGCAGGAGGATCGCGAGTTCAAAGCCAGCCTCAGCAAGAGCAAGGCCCTAAGCAACTCAGTGAGCCCCTGTCTCTAACAAAATACAAAATAGGGCTGGGGATGCGGCTCAGTGGTCGAGTGCCCCTGAGTTCAATCCCTGGTACCAAAAAAAACCAAAAATAACAACGACAACAACAAAAACCAAAATGGCACAGCACATCTTCCCACAACCTGTAAGTCATATTTAGGTGACTTAGAACGCCTAATACAATGAAAATACTATGCAAATGGTTTTTTTAAACCATATTTTTAGGCAAAGGTGACAAGAAAAAAAGCCTACATATATTCAGTATAGCTTTTTTCCTCCTTAGTATTTTGATGTGAGATTGGTGGAATCACAGATGTGGACTCCTTGGATAGGGAGAGGCAACCTTACTCGGGCAAGGTTGTTAAGAAACAGACCAAGATTACAAGCAGAATCTAGATCCAGAGTGAGATAAAAATATGACCCTTGGGTGTGAAACCTGAAAGAAGCTCACACTACTTCTAAATCCCGGGGTGTGGCGCTGGGGAGAGGGGGTGAGGAAGGGTCTAGTTTTCCAATCAGCGCACTTTACTTCGGTAATTAAAATGTATAGAAACCCATAAAAGGAAACGATTACCTACTCGTGGTTGAGGACCTGAGCCTCGCATGCAAGTAAAAAAAGAATATTTAATTCCCACGGCTGGGCGATAACCACCGTTGACATTTTTATGAATTTCCTAAGCTCTTTTTTTCTCATTCACGTAGACATATATTTTTGGAATAAAGTTGGAATTAAGCTTCATGAGAAATTGTGTTGCCTGCTCTTTCACCTAACACAGCCTCAGATGAATTTCCCCGTCATTAAAATTTACCCCATTGCTGCAACGCACGTGATTGGCAGCTGCTTTGATTGACAAGCCCACCCCGCCCAGGGCCCAACCCAGCAACCCTGTTCCCTTCTGTACTGAATAGGATCTTCGTATCCTGCACATAGTAGGTGGTCAATAAACACTTGCAGAACCAATGAATAACCAGAAGAGAGAAAACTGAATGCAAATGGTCTGAAATAGGTGAAAACCGTGGCAGCTGTGAAAGCATCCCCCAGGTTAAGGTCGCGCTGCCTCTGACTTCTCCCTGTGGTGGCCGCAGTGGAGGAGGGTGTCCTAGCCTGACACATCTGCAGGCAGCCAGGACTCCGAGTCCTGTCCCCTGAACCCTCTCCTGTCTCCTCCGATGCTCTGAGCCATGCAGGGCGGGGAATCAGGCCCCGCGCTGAGCTTGGCCAACACAAACTGCCCTGCGGTCCCCAGAGGGAGTGTCATCTCACCCACATAAACAGCTCTTGATGGAAGCCGGGAAGTCACAGGGCTGGGAAAGGCCGAGCTGCCCTAGGTGGTCACCGTGCAGGGACAGAGGGCTCCCGGGTGGCTGTGGGTGATTCTAGAAGCCCAGCCTGCGGCTCCAGGTTTGTGGGCTCCCATAGTGGGGTGGGGGCACAGGGGGTGACAACTCTCGACTCAGACGCGTCTGAATCGGCAGGTCAAAAGCTCCCAGTTTAAGCCGGGCGCGGTGGCGCACGCCTGTAATCCCAGCACTTTTGGAGGCTGAGGCAGGAGGATTGCGAGTTCAAAGCCAGCCTCAGCAATGGCGAGGCACTTAGTAACTCAGTGAGACCCTGTCTCTAATAAAATACAAAAAAAGGGCTGGGGATGTGACCCAGTGGTCGAGTGCCGCTGAGTTCAATCCCCAGTACCAAAAAAAAAAAAAAAAAAAAAAGAAAAGCTCCCGGTTTGGCTCCTGTTGCACCACATCATGGTGACCCTGGGCTCCGTGGGCCTCAGTGTGTCATCCTTAGAGTGGGTCGAAAGCAGAAGCCACCTCACGGGGGCTTAGCACCGTGCCTGGCACACGAGGGACATGGCCCACGGGGCCGTGACTCCAGCCTCTGGGGACCTGCTGGTCAGACGTGGCCCCTGCTTTCCTGGAATGCGGGGACAGCTCCATTTCCTGCACTGGCTCACCGCAGCTGGCTTTGTCCTTTTGGCGATGTGGTCACACGTCAGAGGGTGCCGGGAGGCCCTGCCTGGGCCGTGGGCTTCCGGACACTGTTTGATGATCTGGAGGGAGACGGAAGTCACCTGGACTGCACACCTACGTGACTGGCGGCTGGGTGGGTGACGGGTGACAGAAGCAGGGACAGCAAAAGCTCACTGGTGACTGGAGCATGGGCAGAAGCTGGCAAGGTGACGTTGAACGGAGACCTGAAAATCCTAGGGTTGGGTCCAAGCCTTCCTCCCGGGAACAGTGGATTGTGACGCGGATCCTTGTCCTGGGAGCCAGGGCTCACGGTGTCACCTGGAAGCCACCAGGAGAGTTAAGAGGGCTTTCACATCTTCCCCCCCAGCCAGCTCAGTCACCGTCCCGGTCACAGAAGAGGACACTGAGGCTTGGTCGAGGCCCAGGCCCTCCGGCTGGCGGGTGGGGGAGCAGAGACCCACCCTCAGCCCGCTTGCGCCATCTTGGATTTCTGCGTCGTGGGAACGATGCCATCCGGGGTGGCTGGGAGCGGGAACGGGGTCCTGTGCTGCTGAAAACTCAGGTGCTCGCTTGAGGCTGGCTCTCATCCTTCCCCACGCGGACTCCGGCCGCGGGATGGGCTCAGGAAGGCGGGTCTCCGCAGCGCCCGGTGTTGAGCTTGGCGGCGGAGAAGCCACCCCGCGTCGTGGGGCTGGCGGCTCCATCCAGGCGCCCCAGGGGCCCGACCGGCCTGACGGAGAACACCCCAGCCCGCCGGGGGACTCCAGGTCCGCTTTGGCGTGCGGCAAGGACCTGGCACCTAGCAGATGCCCCATGTGGGTCACAGTGATAATACAAAAGTCCCACTGTCACAACCCGTCACTGACGTGGGAGGCCCAGCAGGTGACTTGGCTCCCCCGAGCATCTATCTTGTAGCGTCACCCATGAGGCCAGGTCTTGGCCCTGCTTCCTCCAAGTGTGTGTGGCCTTGGCCCAGGTATGCAGAGCCCGCAAATGCCACTCACAACCAAGAGATCAAAATGAATGTCCCTTTGGAAGGGAAAAAAAAAAAAAAAAAAAAACAGCCTTCCCTGACCCAAGTCAGCTCTGTTGAGATGCTCACCCTGTGTGGGAAGATCCTGGGGACCTTGGGTCACCCTGCTGCCAAGGTGCAGCTGGCGCCAGCTGCTCTGCTGACCCCGCAGGCCCATTGCCCAGAGGGATGGGCTGAGGCCGCGCTGGGTGGGCAGCTGCGGGGAGCAGGGGCCCCTGGGGAGACGGGCAGGGCGGCCGCTCCTCCTGCTGGAGGGGACGCGGCACCAGGCGGGCTTTCCCTCCTGCCCCTCTCCTGAAAGGACACTGCAGGGGACGCCGTCCTCACACCAGCCTCTTGTGGACAGCGTGGGCAGTTTCTGCCTCCGGATGATCCCTCTCCGCGCAGGAAAGTCGAGAGGACAAAAGCAGCTGGGTCGTGCCCCGGGTGGGAGAGGCTTGGGACGGCCCCGTGTGCGCCCCGCGCTGCAGCCCAGGCCTGCGCTTCATCCTGAGCCTCCTCCCCGTCCTCCTGCGGGGCTCCCACTGGTGGGGTTGGCCCGAAGGAGAAAGGAGTCCTGGCCAGGTCCTGCACTCGTCCCTGTCCCAGCACTTCTTAAATTCAAAAGAATGTATTTTGTTGTTGTTGTCACCGGAGATGGGACCCAGAGCACTTGACCACCAGGCCACATCCTTCGTCCTACGTTTTCTTGTTTTTTAAGTTATACTCCTTCATTTTTTATTTATTTATTCTTATGTGGTGCTGAGGCTCGAACCAAGTGCCTCACATGTGCTAGGTGAGCGCTCGACCACGCGAGCCACATCCCAGCCCCATTTTGTATTTTATTTAGAGACAGAGTCTCGCTGAATTGGTTAGGGCCTCTCTAAGTTGCCGAGGCTGGCTTTGAACTCCCCATCCTCCTGCCTCAGCCTCCTGAGCTGCTGGGATTACAGGCAGGTGCCTGTCCCTTTCAAGGAGTAAAAATAAAGAGATCCACCCATAGTTACTTAAGTCCATTTATTTTAAAATTTAAGTTTATGCCAATTAACTCCTTATATCATATTTGTATAGAAACCTCCTCTTCTTATCTTATAATTAGGAACACAACCTTGAAACCATAAAATTTTAATTATGGACCTTAATTTAAAATGACAGAGAATGTGTTTGTTTGAATCTAAACCACCCAGGCCAGGTCATTAGGGAAAGGTGATACTTTAGATCTGTTTCTGTGTGTAAACTTTGTATGCAGTTAAGAGTGGCAACTAATAAGAGAACCAGAAGAACAGTGATATAAATGAATTGAAATTTTATTGGTGTCTTGTATCAAAATAATCATGAAATACTTGATCTTTTTATTTCTAAGATTCTCAGCACATGGCCACCTAGTTCAGGGTGCCTCATGGTCACAAGATAGTTGCTGTGGCTCCAGCATTTGTACTCCCTGCAAGAAGAAAACAGAAGGAGGAAAGACTTGTCTCTCGTGTACACCCACCATTTTTAAAGAAACTGCTCAGAAAATCCACCTAATGGCCTTCTTGTGTTGCTTTGGCAACTCTGTATTCAAGGGAGGCAGAAAATACGGAATTTTGGCTGAGTTCAAATAAAATAGGGGTGTGTGGCTCTGGAAGGTTGGAGAATGTGCTTGGAGTAGGAGAGCAGCGGTGGCCACGACGCCCCAGGCCTGCTTTCTAACTTGTGTAATTCCAATGCAGAGAACACCTTTTGAGGCAGGACGCTGTTCTCAGTGCCAGGGCGATGGCAGAGGCTGGGTTGTCAGCTGGGAAAGCTCTCACTCACCTCAGCTCTGACTCAGCCTGCTGACCTCCATGATGCGAGTACACAGGAGGAGGGGCGGGGGTCTGCTTGGCACCAACCAGAGTTTTGAACTTGCTGTTAAATGAGCATCTATTAAGGTTACCCCAACAGCGGGACGGAGGAGGGTCTTTCCTGCGAACTCGCCAGCCGTCCTCATTGCCAGTGAGTGATTGCACCTGTCCAAGCAGGGCCAGTGTCTAGGGTGTCCACTCCCTGGGAATCTGGTGCTGCCCCTCCACTGCGCCCCGCTCTAAGGACACCTGCAAAATCCTCACTGGGGTCCCATCGTGAGCACAAGCAAAAAAGTGGGTGCTTTGGGGCATATTTTTGGGTCCAAGTTTGAGAAACAAGGGCTTCCGCCACCAGGAAGATGGTTTTCCAAGGGCTTCTGTGCCAGGAGCTTGTAGGACGGGCTCACAGCAGCCCTGGAAGCAGGTGGAAGGGTGGCCTTGTCCAAGAGAGGGCAGGCCACTTGAGGAAGGCCACACAGCGCGCGAAGCTGGGGCTGAGCCCCTCCCCATCCTAGGGCGGGGCTGTGAAGTCTCCCGAGTGGCCCCTGAGAACCAGGCCCTGAGTGTCACCACCCTTCCTGTGGCCCCCAAAGCAAAGGGGGTCCGTGCGTGGGAGCGGGTCCAGACCAACCCGCCCCGGCACCGCTGGTGGGTGGGGCGTGGCGGAGGGGCTTCTCCCAGGGCCAAGGCCACGGCGGAAAGCCCAGCAGAGTGACGGCGACCCTGGGGCGACAGTGGCCTTGATCGCCATCAGCTCGGGCCTGGTCTGCTCCTCCTAAGGATCCCCTGTCCCTGTCCCGCCTGTCACTCGGCAGACTCGGCCGCCACCAAGGACATCGTTCGCCACCGACTGGGCTCCCCGGAAGGCCCGGGATCAGCCGCGAGCGAGGAGCGAGGGACGGGCGGCCCCGCCCCGCGCGCCGCCCCTCCCCACGGTGGCGGGCGCCCTTCTCGTCGCCAGCGCGGAGCGGACTCCTAATCCACTGTTCTTTGGTTTAAGAGTCATTACAAAGTGCTTAATTAAGTAAGCCTCGCTTAATCACCAAATGTTTGCATGCGAAACGAGTTCCCGGGCAGCGGCCCTGGCGGGCTCGGCTCGGGATAATGACGGCGGGGGAGGGGCGGCTCCGGCCTCCGCTCTCGGTCGGAGGGCCTCGCCCGCTCATCACCCGGGGGGAATTAAAAGGCTTTCGCAGGAGCAATTGGAGAACTCCCACATTCCTGCCGAATGAATCACAGGAGGGGGCCCTGGCCCGGCTGCCAGGGGCAGGCGCAGGGGCGGGCAGGGCTGCCGGGGAAGGGGTGAGGAGGCCCGGGGAGGCTGCCTCCCCGGCCCGGGCTCTGGCCTCCCTGTTGCTCAGGGCTGCTTCCAACGGGGCTATCCTTGCTTTTACTCCCCTTCCAAGAGATGTGCCAATTATAAAGATTTGCAGAGCGAAGTGGCGGTGGTGGAATGTGTGTGTGCGCGTGTGCACGTGTAAGAATGCGTGCGTGCGTGCGGCGTGGAGCGGCTCCTTTTGTTTCTTCCCACTGTCATCTAATTCTTCCTAATCCGGTTCTTCCCACGGAGCCCCCAGGAGTTGGTACCCGGAGGAACTTATTTTCTTATCTCAGTGGCTACGTGTCTATTTTCCTCTTATTGGGGGTGGGGGGAATAAAACAGAGAACCAGGACATCATTCTGATTTCACGGGCATTATCCAATCCATCCGAGTCGGTGGAATGCAAAAATTAACTCTTTGAAGGTAGAACAGGGGTGGGACCCCGATCAGGAAAGAGGGAGTGGGCTGGGGGTGACCGGGGTCTGGAACTGTCTTCCGTGGTCTCTCCTGCTGTACTGGTCCCTAAGCCGTCAAGGACCTTTCTTAGGCCCATTGTGCAGATTAACAAACTGAGGCCCCCGGAGACCCCAGGCACTCTTTCACTTCTCTTGTGGAACGGTGGGGGCGCTACTGCCCCACCAGGAAAAACTGCAAAAGATCTTGATGTAAGCAAACCCCTAAAGCTGTCATGGAATGTTCTGGTTGAAACAGCCCTCCCCACCCTCTGTGCCTTTCATTGTCTTTGAGCTCTTTCACAACTCTCTGGGTTAAAAAAAAAAAAAAAAAAAAAAAAAACCGATAGCAATACAAATGATTCATGCCATAGAAATGCAAATGAATTTTGTCCAGTGGAATGCAATTGATTATTGCCCTCCAGTTATTGACCGGCTTTGCATCTACTTGTAAATTAATCCCAGCATCTCTGCCTGTGTGTGTGGGGGGGCGGAGGGGGTTTGAATTCTCCTTTGAGCCAGTCCTACTGTCTCTCTGGTCCCCCTCATTAATTCATGTGTTAAATAAAATCCTGGATTCAGGTTCCTGTTGTAATTGTGTCAGGGTCGTGATTTCACCTTCTTAAGATTTTTGGTGCCCGGGATTGAACCCAGGGACACTTAACCACTGAGCCACATCCACAGCCCTTTCTTATATTTTGTTTACAGACAGGTTCTCCCTGAGTTGCTTAGGGCCTCACCAAATTGCTGAGGCTGGCCTCGGACTTGCGATCCTCCCGCCTCAGCCTCCGGAGCCGCTGGGAGTCCAGGCCGTGCCACTGCTCTTGGTATGATTTTACCTTGATTTAAAACTGAACCTGGGAGAGCACCCGTCAGGGAAGGCCAGGCTGGTAGAATGGGCCAGGCGAGAGGGAGGGGTGGGGGCCTGTGTGCAGGTCCCAGTCCTGGTGCTGGCCTGTTCGCGGTTCAGTGGGGTGCCGTCCTCCGTCCACCCCTTCTCCGCCTCATTTGAGCAGGTGGCCAGCTCTGCCACTGCCCCCTGGGGGTAGGGACAGGGAGCCAGGAAGCTGACCAGGATCCCTGGCCTTGGCCCCGAGGGTTCTGTGGGTGCCTGGCTTTTAGAATATCTGTCTCATGTTGTGTTTCTCTCCAGCCAAGGGGCTGCCGGCTAGAAATGCAAATTAAACTGATTTGTAAAAAGCAAGCGCTGCGACATCTCCCCCACCTTGAACCTGGGAGCAGGACGCAGACCTGCAGCGGTGCTGGCAATGGTGGCTTTGACATGCTGACACCTTCCTTCTCAGCCTTTGGTTTAGCCTGTCCCTGCCAGGAGGACTTTTACAGAAGAGACAAGCAGAGATCAGAGAGGGCAGTTGATTCCCTGAAGTCACACAGCAAATCAGAGGTGCCAGCCAGAGCACTAAATGACAACCTCCAGGGTCCCCCCAGCCCCCAGCAGAGCCGATGTCCAGCCCCTCCTGCCCTGAGATTCTCCGTAGGTCCTGAGGTGCAGCCGGAACTCTGCACTTGACCCTGAGCCAGGCTGACACTCAGGTATCAGCAGACTTGGGGAAATTCCACTCCACTGGGTGGATCATTGAGCATGAAGCAAAGCAAGGCCCGTGGAAGAGAAGGTGCCTCAGACACACCTTGTGAGAGGCATTTCCAGATCAAAAAAAGCCACGGCTGGGTCCCCGGGGCCAGCAGGGCCACTCAGAACTCAGAGCCCGGGCTGTTGAGGATGAAGCAAGAAGGCCCTCCATTCCCAGCACAGAAGGACCCCTGGAGCTTTCTAACTTTACACACAGGGAAACCAAGGCCCAGAGAGGGAAAGCAGGTTCTGTAAAACTGCACAGCAGCGCAAAGGAGAGCACCAGGCGCCCGGTCCTGGTCTCCTGGTGGAGCTCCACGCGGGTGGGCCTGGAGGGCAGCAGGAGTGCAGCTGCCGAGCCCACACTGCGGGGCCTGGGGAAGGGCTCCTCACCGGCCACGGCAGGACCCCCGGATCCGCCATCACGTCATAGACATCCCACAGTCACACTGCCCACCTCCCCCTCCCCGGGAACGCCACAGGCTGCTCTCAAAGACAGCTCCAGAAGGGCGCGGTGGCGCTCGCCGGTCATCCCAGCGGCTCTGGAGGCTGAGGCAGGAGGATCGCGAGTTCAAAGCCAGCCTCAGCAATGGCGAGGCACTTAGCAACTCAGTGAGACCCTGTCTCTAATAAAATGCAAAATAGGGCTGGGGGTGTGGCTCCGTGGCCCAGTGTCCCTGAGTTCAATCCCGGTGCCCCCTGCCCCCAAAGGAAGTTCTGTTCCTAGAGCGCAGCCCGCACAGCGGGGCGCTGTGCTTTAAGCCCCACTCCTCTCATTCCCCCGGGGTCAGCACACTTTCTAGTAAAGGGCCAGACGTGACATAGCATTCTTGGCACTGTGGCCGGGTCCCTTCCACAAGGACGCAGCAGGAGCCCCACAGCAGGTGCTGCCTGGGTGAGGATGGGCCCTGGGCCCTGGCGCCGGCTGAGCCTGGGGTCAAGTGTCCTGTCCTTCAAGCCCCTTCCCGTTCCCTCTCTGTCCCCTGCTCCAACCTCGCTTCTAAACCCTTGTTGCCCGCCCACGAGCCACTCCACGACTCTGCCCAGACTCTCCCATAATCACTGTCAGAATCTCTCCTTGGGGGCAGATCACCCAGCACGTCCCGGGTGACAGTTTGGCCCAGCAAGCCCCAGTTGCTCCCCAAGGTGGAGCCCCGTGGCTTAGGTGGGAGTGGAGGGTCTCCTCTGGAGCACTCGGGAGCAGAACCTTCCCTCCTCTTCCCAGTGGTCCTCATAGGGCTGACCCCACCCCCAGAAACACCTGGTCCAGATCTGGCCAATCAAAGCCATCTTTCCTTGGCTCCGTGATTGGTCCCGGGAGAAGCACATGGTCCGTCTGGACCAATAAGAATCTTCCCTGGGATCTTTTCTCCTGGTAGGTTCTAAGTAATGGGGATCCGGGTTCAGCAAGGCAGAGGGCATCCCAGACACTGTTGGGGTTCTTTCTGAAAATGAAGCTGAGAGATGGGAGAAGGGGGGAGTCCCTGGTGGAGTCAGGCAATGTCAAAGCTCTGAGCTAAATTCGGATGGCTTCAGGATGAGTGAATCTGGTGGTCTCTGCTTCCAAATGGAGCAAGGGCTGAGGGTTCAGCCACAGGCAAATCCAGACTGCAGAGCTCTGAGCCACGGCGTCCAGACGGCGGCAGAGGGAGGAACCTGGCCACAGTATGAGGGGGCCAGGTGCTGGCCGGGAGCTGGGCAGGGGCCAGGTTTGGGCTCGGGGTTTCTGGTAGGTGTGCACTGCCTCTGGGCGCCCCCAGGCTGTGGCTTTGAAGGTGTGCCTCCGTTACCTCAGCACACCTGTGGCTCTGAGTGCCCTGCTCTGGCTCTCGGAGCCTGGTCTTTTCCAGGAAGCCAAGAGCTGCCCCTGCCAGGCCTCCCAGCCCCCTCCCCCAATTCCTCCCAGACTAGGAACGCTCCGGGTGGGGCCAGGACCGGGGCGCTGGGGCGCTTGCAGGATGGAAGGCCCCCGTCGAGGAGGATGCGCCAGCCCAGTGGAGGCAGAGGACAGGAGTGGGAGCAGAGACGGGCTCTGACGCCCGCAGCAGAGTCTGGCCACCCGCTCCCTGGGCGAGGACTCACCATCGCGTCCAAACTTGGTCACCTTTGCTTTAAGAGGCAACTGCATTTGCAAAGCCTTAGGCTGACCAGAGAAGGAACGCAGGGAAGAGAGGCAGGCCTCTCGGTGGCGAAGAGGGTGCAGACATTTGGGGCCTTTGGGGTGGAGGCACCGGGGGTGGCGGGGCCCCAACCTTGCTAATTTACTTCTCTGGAAAAAGTTGTTCTTTGGGCAACTGATGCTGCAGCCTCGGAGGACTCCAGCCCCAGTGCTGCTCTGTGATTCACCCTGGCGGCCTCAGGTCCTCCATCATCTCCGCCTGTCACGCCCTGCAGCTGTCAATCATCACCCCTCTCAGACAGCAGGCCCGTAGTTGTGGCTCAGCTCACCACGCCCGGCCCTCCTCCCCGGAGCAGGCTGTGGGCATCCCAGAGCCCAGCGCTCCCGATTTCTGGATAGATGCATAAAATGATCCCGTGGGGGTAGTCCACCAAATGGAAGAGACGTCATTTTATTTCCCTTGGCCTCAGTCTTCACATCTGCCAAATGGGAATAATAATCTCTTTTTCTTTTCCATCTGTGTCCGTTGGATACATAACTGGGCTTCAGTGCCTGATGGTGACAGAGCAAAGCAGATGTCCCTGTCACCCACGGGGCCTTAGTCACAGACTGTGGCTGGACTTCGTTCCTTGTCTTTGGGATGGAGAGGCCTGGGATGTGTGGGGCGGGCTCTCCTGGGACCCAGCTTCCCTTTGCTGGTTAGTGGGTGTGGAAGCCCTGCCAAGCCCTGGCTGCTTTCAGAACGACATTTCTCAAGCAAATACCCCCGACTTAGGTGTGTAAGAAGCCAGGTGAGACGGAATCAAGCATGTGTGCACTTTTCATTAGGAAGGCTCCCTGTCACGTCACCCAGGGAAGGGGGGACACGTGGAAGGTGGGTGGAGGAGCTGGGCTGCCAGGCAGGGCGAGGGAGGCCCAGGTCCCTCCCGGGGCCACAGGAGGAGGACGCCCATCTCTAGAGGGCGTGGAGGTGAAGTGGGGCTGGGAAGTGGCTCTCCGCATTTTGGGCCTTCCCGGTAGGGCCTGAGGCCATCAACCGAGGACAGCTCTCCCAGTCCCTGGGGGACGAGGCTTCCCTATTCATTTGTGCAGTCGTCCACTGTGCAACTGTCCCAAAAGCTCGGCGGGGGATTTCCCTACGCCAGCCAGACTCAGGTGGGTGAACAGTCTTGCTCAGGGACGCCCAGACAGGAAGTTCCAGAACTTTCCGCCTCCAGAGCCTCCCAGGCCTCTCTCGCCAGTGTCCCCCGGATGTGGCGCTGCCCCGCGCCAAGCAGCCAAAAGCGCAAACCCCGCGTGGAGTCGCTTCGTCGCTGGCAGGCCCGCCACCAGCGCCGCGGCTGCGCCTGGAGCGGGGAGGCGAGGAGGCTTCCCAGCCGAGCCCCTCCATCCGCTCGTGTTTACCCCGCGCGCAGCCAACAGCTGCCGCCGGGCCTGCCAGCTCCGCCCGTCTCAGCCAGCTCTCCCCTGCTGGCTCTTTCTGGGAAGCCATTTATTTTTCCTCTTTCTCCTTCCCAGTGGTGTGGCTGCATTTCAGGAGAGTCTGCAACACTGTGTCGGAGGCGAGGCGGGGACTGTTCCCACATCCAGGAGGTTGGAGGGTGGGGAGCAGCTGCGAAAATTCTGCTTTGGATTCCGGCCCGGTTTCCTTTTTAATTTTTTTTTTTTTTCTTGCTTCTTACCAATATGTAGCTTTAGAATGAGGGGCTGTGTTTATGAGTGTAGCTCCGAAACAGAGATTCACAAATACGATGGGAGAGAGATCTGATCTAAGGTTTGCTGTGTGACCTTGGCTGGGTGTCTTTACCTCTCTGAGCTCCCAGTACTTTATCTGTGAAGTGACTTCATGATCTCCTCTCTGGGGTCCACGGGGAGGGAAACTACAGTAGACCAAAAAGGCGCTTAATACATGAGGCCCAGTGTCATTACTGCTTCCCTTTGGGCTTTCTCTGTACTGACAGGGCTCCCTCCGCACTTCTAAATACTTCTCAGGTGGGCCTGGCACCGTGCAGCTCACCGCCGGGTCCTTGCATCTCAGAGAGGCCAGGTGCTCCTCCAGCCTGGCGTGCCCACCTACCTCAGCCCTTCTCGCCAGCCCTGCCCATCCGCCAGCTCTCTTCCTGCATCTCTGCCTCCAAGACAGGGCTCTGACGACAGACCTGCGACTCGGCGGGCCGCCCTCCTCCCCGCCTTCCTAGTGCACCTTGGCCGTGGTGAGCGGACCCGAGGTGTGTCCAGAGCTCTGTGCTCGGGCGCTGACGGTGGAGAATCATCTTCACGTGGAATGAAACATTTTTGTTTGTTTGTTTTTAACCATTCAAAAAATATAAAAACCATTCTTAGCTCATGAACTATGCAAAACAGAGAGCGGGCTGGGGTTGGCCTGCAGGCCGGAGTCTGCCGAGGCCGCTTCCCGGGGCCACTGCTGGCCACCTCCTGCTCCCCAGCCAGGGTGGCCCTTCCTGTGGCTTCTCCCTCAGTGTCCCTCAGTTCTCCTGTCACAGGGTCAACTGTGGATCAACACCTACCTGTTAAGTCCTCAGTGACCAAGAAGTTTTTGACGGAAGCACCAGATTTTTGGGGTGGGGGGTGTACCAGGGATTGAACTCAGGGGTATTTGACCCCTGGGCCACGTTCCCAGCCCTTTTAATATTTTATTTAGAGACAGGGTCTCACTGAGTTGCTCAGGGCCTCGCTGTTGCTGAGGCTGGCTTTGAACTCAAGATCCTCCTGCCTCAGCCTCCCAAGCCGCTGACAGGCGTGCACCACCGCGCCCGGCTCAGATTTTATTCATCATGAAACCCTCAGCATCCGCACATAGTAGGTCCTCAACAACTACCTATTCAGCGAGCCCACGCGTGGACCAGCCGTCCTTTGAAGAGTTCTGTGTGGCAGATGGTCCGTGTCAGTCAGTCTCCGGTCACGGTGTCACTGTGAGAGGACACACGTGACCAACCGAGAGGAGGGAAGAGGCACTTTGCCTCGCGGTTTCAGAAGTTTCAGTCCAGCTCACTTGGCCCCAGTGACCCAACTAGGTGCTACCTCCCACAGATGCCACCGCCTCCTGATAGGCCATCTAATGATCGCCCCGTCAGTGGATTAATCCAGAGGAGATCGTGGGGGCCTCCTGATCCAGTCACCTCCCCCACGCCCCACCTCCGAACACTGCTGCCTGGGGGGCCAGCCTTCCGCACGGGTGCCTTTGAAGAACGTTCCGGACCCAACCATCACATTAGGGTCAGCACCATTAGGACCAGTGGAGGCTGAGGCCCAGAGACTGACTCAAGTCACACACCTGCAAAACTCAGGTGGACCTCCCGTCTCCTAAGGAGAAGGAGACGCGTTAATTGAGCAAGTACTCTATGCCGAGCCCAGGGTCTCACTCCCTGCGTACGGAGCACCTGCCACGTGCCAGGACCTGCTGTCCCCTCGAGATCACACCCCTCGAGGCCCAGTGCACTGGGTTCCCCAACACCCAGCTCTACACTGCCACTTCCACGAGGCAAAGCCGGGAGCCAGGACTTACCAGCCACCTGTGTTCAAAGAGCACCTGCGGAGCCGCGGCCGCCCCGGGCAGCAGGTGCTGCGCCAAGCCTCCACATCTGAGTCCCTTTCCCCACCTGCCGCGGGCGTCCCTCCAGCACCTGCCGCGCATCGCTGCGCCCCGTTCCATGCTGCATTAATGAGGGAGGGGCCTGGGGTGCGGGCGGCGGGAGGGACTGCCAGAGCTAAGACACCTGGCGGGGAGTCCCTTTCTGGAGACCGGCGCTCGCTCACATTGGCCACAGGGGCTGGAGGGACAGGGACAGGCGCGGTGACAGGCTCCGAGGGAGGCCAGCTGTCCCAGGCAGGCAGGGCCTCGCTCTAAGTGGCTCTGGATGGCGTGTTGATCCCCAGCCAGATCGTGCACCCCGGCCCTTCCATTAGGGACACAAGTGGCCGTCCCCCTGGCAAGGGCTTCTTGGCGGAGCCCTTGGCCGCACCCCAGGCCCCCGCGCGGCCCCTCGGGGGGAGCCGCTGCGAACCCCACTTGCTGCCCGTGGCAGGATTTTATGGTGGAATAGTATCTGCACAGCCGAGTCCCCCAGAGGTGTCCTAAACACTATAAGAGGGATTTTCGGGGCTTAATGAGCGTTAGTGGGCTCAGAACAGGATTGCGGGCGACTAGTGGCTCTAATCTGATCTGGCACTTTCCACCCAGCAAGGCGCCGAGGGCCACCGCCTGGAGCGGCACCGCGCCCTCCTCGTCCTCTCCCCTCCACCTGGCCGCCGCCGTTGGCACCGTCTGGCCTGGGCATAGCCACAGCTTAGCTGTCCAAGGTGCCAGCCCCCCAGGCCTGTGCCTACGGGGTCAGCCAGGGACCTTTTAAGGAGCAGGAGGAGAGGCGGGCGGGGACCATACTGTCAATCACTTCATCCCCCTTGTTTCAAAAAGTAGCACCGAATAAGCCTTTTAAAAATAAGACAGTTTTGAGTTGCCTCTCATCCCAGCGGCTCCGGAGGCTGAGGCAGGAGGATCGCGAGTTCAAAGCCAGCCTCAGCAACAGCGAGGCCCTAAGGAACTCAGTGAGACCCTGTCTCTAAATGAAATACAAAACAGGGCTGGGGACGTGGCCCAGTGGTGGAGGGCCCCTGAGTTCAACCCCTGGTACCAAGAAAAAAAGGTTTGCATTTTTAAAGCATCAACAATAGACTCAATTACATAACAGAGTCCCACAGACTTCAGGCAGAGCTCCATCCCACTGGGCAAGCGTGACATCAAACACACAGACTCTGGGTCTGAGTTCAGATCTGGGCTCTGCTACCTCCTAGCAGACTCATTTCTCTCTCCAAACCTCAGTTTCGTCGGCTGTGATGGGAGTGATGGGCTGCACCCACCACAGGGCTCTTGACGCAAATATATGAGTCGAAAATACAGAGAGCCAGCACCAGGCAGCGCACAGAGTTCTCACGATGAGTTTTACAGTCTTTCTGGCCTCCACTGCCTCATCTGCAAAATGGGTCTCCTGCTCCCAGCCCCAAGGGCCACGTGGAAGAGTGCGGTGAGGCCAGCCTGGATGGGGGCCTGGGCTCCAGCCCCCAAACCCCCACCCACTGCTGGTCTCCGCCTCCAGTCCTCTGTCATCTGAGAGCTGCCGCGGGGACCAGCACCCCAGCACCGCGAGGGGCTCTTCAGGGGCTGAATTCCCTGGCTCCCCACAGCCACAGCCGGCTCTGCCCAGTGTTTCCGCAGGAAGGGAATCTGCCAGGTTAGGACCCGAGGACCTGGTGACTCCTTCCGAGGACTGGAGCGGGGCTGTCCCCGGGGCTGGGAGATTAGCAGGTGCTTGGCGCTGTGACTTGGGGGTCTGGTCTGGAAGCAGGTAGGGAGCACCGACCAGTGTACTCCAGACCTGGGGGCGAGGGGCGTGGCAGCTGTGGCTGACCTCACCTGCCCCTGTGGGAGTCCTCTGGGCAGACCGCATGCTGGCTGTGTCTGCTTTCCAGTCTTCCCCTCGCTGGCTGTGTTTCTCTGGGGAATCCGATTAGCCTCTCTGGTTTCCGTAACACAGGGAAGGTTCTCCTCTCCCAGGGCTGCTGTGAAGTTTGAGGGGACGGTCCATACAGAACTGTCTTTCACTTGACTCCCAAGTCCTCAGGTTGCTAGGTTAGCGTGTGCGGGGAAGATGTGTTTTCACTACTTCCTTCTTAGAAAATCTCAGGGAAGGCCTCTGATTGGCCTGTCCCTGTCATGTGACCAGTTTCTGCATTTAAAGGCCAGGCTATGACTACAAGGGTTAGGGCAAGCAGTTTTATTTTAAGATGGGGAAGGAGGGCACATGTTCTGAAAAGCAAAAATCAGTACTCACTAACGACCCGCTCAGTGGCTCTGGGGCTGTGGGTGCATTTGTAAACACCTCTGGGTTCAGCTTGAGCCATTCTGACTTCCTCACCGATGATCAGTTTTGTTTGTTCTAGAACTTCTTATAAGTGGTCTCATCCCATCTGTATGTTTTGGGGTCTGGCTTCTTTCATTTAGCATGAAGTTTGGAGACAGACCCACGTGGTTGCCTATAACTGTAGATTGTCTTTTTCTTACGTTATGTAGGACTCCAGGTGCAAATGTTCCGCCATTCATTTATTTGTTCTTGGTTACTCGCCATTGGGTTGCTTCCCAACGAAGGCTACTCTAGACACAGTACTGTGAACATCCCATATGGATCTTCTCGTGAACGTGTTTTCACATGAAGTGTTGAATTGCTGGGTTGGAAGCTAAGGCTTGATTGAATTTGATCTGATCTGTGTAAGAACTTTCTAAAGAGGTTTCCGTTTCTGCTCACCATGTGTGTGAGTTCTAGTTGCTCCACATCCATCTCAACATTTAGTGATGTCAGTGTTCTTAATCTTATGGATATGTAAGTAGTATTTTTATTTTTTCTTTCTTTCCTTTTTTTTATTTTTTTGGTACCAGGGATCGGACCCAGGGGTGCTTATCCTCTGAGCCACATCCCCAGCCCTTTTTATTTTGAGACAAGGTCTTGCTGAGTTGCTCAGTCTGTCCTCAAACTTGTGAGCCTCCTGCCTCAGCCTCCCAAGCTGCTAAAGTTACAGACATGTGCCACCATACCCAGCTGTAATAGTGTATTACGGTGTTGACAATTTGTGTGTGTGTGTGTGTGTGTGTGTGTGTCCTTAACCAGAGCCAAATTCTCATCCATTTTATGAAGTACCTGAACTGGAAGGACCCTGTGTCACGGGTGGGGAAACTGAGGGTGAGAAGAGAAAGGACCTGGACCCCACCCTTCTCAGTGTGAAGGCAAAGCTGGACTGCGGCTCACGGCAGGCGTGGGTCATTAAGCCAAGCTCTGACGGTGTGCCAAGCACCGTGGCAGCTCTCCCTGGGTCACTCATTCACGTGATCATCTGTCCGTCCAGCAGACACTCACAAAGCCGTCCCCTCCCCTGGTCCAGACTGCAGATACGGACACAAATGACAAGACCACCCTGGCCTCTGAGGCTCAGGCTGCGGTGACTGGGAGCCGCCCGTCCCTACTCCAAGAGGCCTCTCTCCACTTCGGACACAGAGCCACACATTCACGCACAAAGTGGGAACTTCTTCAGAGTTCGGGGATCTTGATCACTCTAGCAAAAATGGAAGTTCCTGACTCCAGAGGTAGATTTTTCAAAATTCTTTCCCTCCATTTCATTTCTAGAACTTGGCAGTCACACACCACTTGTTCCCCTGAAAGAGCTCTGCTGAGTGTCCCCAGAAGGTTGGGTGCCCAAGAGTCCCCTTCCCCACTGGGTGGGACACAGTAACCACACGGGGGATCTTTCCCAATGCTGCTCACTCATTGGGGGCCCACAGGGTCCCAGGAACCTACCTGTTGCTTTCCTACAGTCAACTGGGAGTGGATTTCCAGTCTAGGGCAGAGTATCACACAGTTTCAAAAGAGATCATGTTTCATCTAGAAGTTTCTGCACACCAACCCTGGCTGCATCTGCTGCCTAAATTCTGCCCTGTATGCCGAGGTGGGTGGAGGGAGCATTGAAATGCACATCCTAGTCCTGTCTCAAAGAGGCCAGCTCTGTGCGACCCAAACAGTTTTACTTGGAAACAGCTCCGTGGTAGGTCACAAAATCAACATAGAAAAATCAATAGCTTTCCTGTATGTCAACAGTGACTCTTCTGCTAAAGAAGTTGGAAAAGGGCTGGGGTTGTGGCTCAGCGGCAGAGCGCTCGCCTCGCATGTGCGCGGCCTGGGTTCGATCCTCAGCACCACGTAAACATAAATGCATTGCATTGTGTACAACTAAAGTAAAATAAATAAATATAAAAAAAAAGAAGTTGGAAAAAAAACAATTAAATTGACAATAGCCTCAAAAAATACTTAGGAATAAATCTAACCAAGGAGGTAAAAACCTTTTACAATGAAAAGTATAGAACACTGAAGAAAGAAATTGAAGAAGGCCTCAGAAGATGGAAAGATCTCCCATGTTCATAGATAGGCAGAATTAATATTTTGAAATGATCATATTACCAAGTGCAATGCAAGATTCAATGCAATCCCCATCAAAATATTAGTGACATTCTTCACAGAACTTGGGGGGGGACCAGTCCTAAGATTCATTTGGAAGAACAAAAGACCCAGAATAGACAAAGCAATCCTAAGTCAAAAAAGCAATTCTGGAGGTATCACAATAGCTGGATTTAAATTACACTACAGAGCTATAGTAACAAAACCTGCATGGTAGTGGCATAAAAACAGACACACAGAGCAATAGTAAAGAACAGAAGACACAGAGAAAAACCCCCACATTCACAGTTATCTGATCCTTGACAAAGATGCCAAAAACCTACATTGGAGAAAAGACAGCCTTTGTAACAAATGGTGCTGGAAAAATTGGTCATCCATATGTAGAAGAATGAAACTAGACCCTTATCTCTCACGCTGCACAAAAATCAACTCTAAATGGATCAAAGACCTCATAATTAGACCAGAAACTCTGCAACTCCCATGTAGAGAGTTGTAGGGCCAGGCAAGGACTTTCTCAAGAGGACCCCTAAAGCTCAGGAAATAATGCCAAGAGTTAATAACTGGGATGGCATCAGATTTAAAAGCTGCACAGTAAAGGAGACAATTAGTGAAAAGACAACCCACAGAATGGAAGAAAATCTTTTCTAGCCACTCTTCTGACAGAGGATTAATATTTAGAATATATAAAGGACTCAAAAAGCTTAACATCAAAAGCCAAATAACCCAAGTAATAAATGGGCAAATGAATGAAACACTTCTCAAAAGAAGAAATACAAATGACCAACAAGTGTGTGTGTGTGTGTGTGTGTGTGTGTGTATTTAGCAATTAGGGAAATGCAAATCAAATCTACACTGGGATTTCTTCTCACACCAGTCAGAGTGGCAGTCCTCAAGAATACAAATAATAATCATGCTGGAGAAGATGTGGAGAAGATTGTTGATGGGATTGTAAATTAGTACAACCACCAAGGAAATCCGTATGGAGGTTCCTCAAAAAACTAGGCATGGAACCACCATAGGACCCAACTATACCACTCCTCAGTATTTACCCTGAAGAATCAAAGCCATCTTACTCCAATGACACCTGCATAGCCACAGTTACAGCAGCACAATTCACAATAGCCCAACCATGGAGCCAGCCTAGGTGTCCATCAATGTATGAATGGATAAAGAAAATGTGGTGTGTATGCTCAATGGAATATTACTCAGCTTTAAAGAAAACTGAAATCATGTCATTTGCAGGAAAATGGATGGAAGTTAAGTGAAATACGTGAAATTCGGGTCAAGGGTTGTATGTTTTCTCTCATGCAGAAGCTAGAGAGGAAAAAGGGAAAAGAAAGGTCAGGGTGGATCTCCCCAAAATCAAAGGGAGATCGGGGGAGAAATGGGACCAAGGGGTGGGAGGTGGGGAGGGAGGGGAAGGCCCGGGAGTGACACTGGCCAAATTCCATCCGTAACAACAGATCCCGTCCACACCTAAATCGCCAAGGCGCCAGTTAGAAAAACACGTGGAATAGATAAATAAATAAATAAAACAGCCTCCTGGGGATTTTTAGGGCAGCGAAATCCTTCCAGATATTTAATGGTGGATTCCTGTTTATATATTTGTCAACGCCACCAGAAGGTGTGACTGACACCAGGAGTGGACCCTGCTGCAAACCGTGGGCTGGTTGCTGGGGGCCCCAGGTCCTTCCTTGTCCCCACGGGGTCCTCGTGGCTTGCTCCGGCTCTCCCGGAGCTCCCCCCGCCCGCGTTCTCACCCTTAGCTTAGCCGTCGCCTCCTCCAGGACGTCTCCCCTGGCTGCCCCAGCTGGGCTGGTGGCCCCCTGACATTCAAACACGGGTCAGCCTCACGCACACAGGGCCCTTTATTTCCCGCAGCTCCTGGATGGCGGGCACAGCGGGTGGTCCCTAGAACCTGGGCGGAGTAGATGACCACACCCCCAGCCCCGCGCCTTCCAGGTCCCCTCTGGAATGCAGCGCCTCCGCACAAGAACCTCCAGAAGGCCGGCAGATGCTAGGCCCCCTTTTCATGACAGCCCCCAACGGTGTGTTGAAATGGGACCCCAAACAACACCGTTGCCGTCCGCAACATCTCGAGAAAAGTGAGGTGCTGCTTGCGCCTGCGGCCCCCGCCTCGCCGTGCAGAAGGAAGGAAGGACCGTGTGGTCTGTGTCAGGGGCTCCTTGCTGCGCTGTCACGGCAAGGGTCCCAGGTGAGCCGGCGCAGGCGACGGAGCGCAGGCAAGGGGCGCACCCAGCCGCTCCCGGCTCCAGCTGCTCCCAAGCCCCGGCAGACACTCGGTGGACGGAGAGCCCACTCCCCGCCCCTTACGGCAGCCCTTCTGCGTGACTCTGTAAATCACACAGATGCAGAAACGGAGGCTCAGAAATCAGAAGACGTGTCCCTTCTGTCACACTGTGTAGCAGTCCCAGCACACAGTCCCAGATCTGAGCCAGAAAGCAAGCCCAGCCCAGGTATTTTGAACAGGAAGGTATTTAATACAGGGAGTCAAGTCCTGTAAAACCACTGGAGCAGCAGAAGGAGCAAGTTCTAGGTTGAGCCTCCTGGAACACTGCAGAGCATAGCCCCTGCACAGATTCTGCTGGAATCAGGCCCAATGCAAGCAGTGGCCACATTTCTGATGAAGCTTCCTCTTTTTCTTTCTTTCTTTCTTTTTCTTTTCTTTTTTTTTTTTTTTTTTTTTTTTGGTGGGGGTGTTACCAGGGACTGAACTCAGGGGGACTCGACCACTGAGCCACATCCCCAGCCCTATTTTGTATTTTATTAGAGACAGGGTCTTACTGAGTTGCTCAGGGCCTCACCGTTGCTGAGGCTGGCTTTGAACTCGCGATCCTCCTGCCTCAGCCTCCAGAGCCACTGGGATGACAGGCATGTGCTACCACACCCGGCACACTACCCCTTGATACCCAGGATGCAGGAGACCAAAGCCACCTTCCAGGTGCAGGAAGTGGAGCAAGTCTGCACCATATTTGCGAACACTGGCAGCCACAAACCAGAGAGGGCAGCTTCAGATCAGCTTCCGGAATCTCACAGTCTTGCCCTTTATTGGTGGGAGCAGATCTGCGTACAGAATTCTAGCTGCAAGACAGACTAGACGTGTTGCCTGTGGTTTCCAGCCTCACCATGCTGAAGGAGGTGAAATGGAAACTCAGTGAGACACACAGAGCCCAGGGGGCAGCCTGGACCCCTGAAGCTAAGTCCCAGGCCCCCACTCTCTGAATGTATGACCTTGGAAATGACACAAACGCATTATCACTAGGATTTGTTACTGCCAGCAGCCGTCACATAGAGAAGCAGAAGGGGTTAAATAAGGTGTCACATGTTCATGCAGAGCCTGGGGAAGCTTAGGGCCTCAACAAAGGGTCAGCAGTGACATAATTGTTATGATGGTTTTAGGAAAGATTAATTGCCTTTCCTACCCTCCCCCCAATAATAATAATTATGTTCCATAGCCACACAAAGTATTTTTGCACTATTCTTTGGAGCAAGGAATCCTTGGAGAAATATACTTTGGATGCAGAATTCTTAAATTTTAAGGTGTTTTTTTTCAATCATGCTTTTTTTTTTGGGGGGGGTGCAATGGGGAAGAATAGTATAAGCCCAGCTCATTGGCAGGAATGTGTGTTACAAGATCAACCTCCTTCTCTAGGTCAGCCCTGGGACGGGCCCCAGAACAATTGCAAGAATAATAGTTGTTGGTATTAGTTCCCCCAGAAGCTCATGACTGTGTCACCTTGCTCAGGACCACGGAGAAGACGAGGGAGACAGAGGGGGCATGTCATCTCCAGTAAGGGTTTGGGAGGAAAGAGGAGGGTGGTGTGTTTTTAGGAGTAGCTGGGTCAGTGGAAAGTGGAAAAAAGTCTGAATCAGGTGGCCCTGAGTGTCCCTTACCCCAACATTGCCTCTTCTGTGCCATAAGGCCTTAGCCACATCTCTCCCGTGGCCCCGTTACTGTCACTGTAACAAAATACTTGAAATAATCAACTTATAAAGAGGAAAGTTTCATGTTGGCTCACAGATCTGGAGGTTTCAGCCCAAGGTCGGTGGGGTCTTTCCTCTGGGGCCTGTGATTAGGATCATGTGACAGGATCATGTGGCAGAAGAAGCCACTCACCTCATGGCACCCAGGAAGTAAAGAGAGACCCAATATCCCCTTCTAGGACACGCCCCCAATAATCTAACCTCTTCCCACCAGGCCCCGCCTCTTAAAGGTGCACCACCTCCCACAGGATGGCCACCCGACCTTTAAACACACGGGCCTTGGGGGACACTGCCAAGCCACAGCAAGCTCCATCTGCAAAATGGGGGTGGTCACCTCTCTCCTGCTGGATTGCTGGAAGTCACAAGGCCAACCCTACACCGAGAGTTCTGTGCTCCTCTCCAGCCCACGGGTCACAACTTCCACAAGAATCAGCAGTTTGAAGGCGGCCAGGCCCAGGGGGAGGGCGTGTGGGGCGGGGTGGGCTGGCGACCCCTGCCCAGGCTCTGTCCCCGCGTCTCCGCCTGCGGGAAGCTGGCGCCTGCCCCTGCAGCAGACTAGACACCTCTGTGACCCAGTCTCTTTTCCTTTCTTCCAACCAGGGTCGTGGCCCAGGGGGACAGGAGAGGTTGTTACCAGGCAGAACAGCAGTAAGGGACCTGGGTGACAACAGCCCTGCAGGGCCATGAGAGCAGGTGTCCACCAGGAGGTTGCAAACAGGAAGCAGCAAGCCCTGGCAGGCCGGGTGGGTGGGGGCAGAGGAGGCCCCGCCCTGCTGGGCCCCACTGTGGGGCTGCCCTGGAGGGGCTGGGGCAGCCTGCGTGCACCCCCAGCAGGCAGGACACGCCGATGCCCCTCCGAGGACCCTGGTCTGGAGGGAGCGGCAGGCGCAGCGGGGAGGCCGGAGCCCACCGCACCGGCTGCTGGCCTAGACCTGGCTGGCGGCACCATATTGGCCACCGTCTGGCAAATCGGCAGATTTTCACAAACCAGATTCCTCCTCACATGCGTGGGCCCTTCCTGTCCAACTGTTCGGGCATCTGTTTCTCTTAGAACGTATTTATTACACCAAGGGGAATAATAACGGGGGGGGGGGGGCCTTGGTGGCAGTGGCAGTCGTTCCCAGGCTTTCCTGCAGAAGGGATTGCCTAGCGGGAAGTGTGCAATGCACAACCTGGGGAGCCCACCCCGGGCCACCAGAGTCAGAGGACATTGGACATTGGCCCAATGTGTGCAGTAGAAAGAGAAAGACTGGGGGTGGTGGTCAGGGGCTGGAGCCAGAGAAGACTTGTTCACAGCATAATGTGGGGCGATTTCCTGAACCTCTCAGAACCTCAGTTTCCTCCTCTGTGAAATGGGGCTGAGGCGCTATTATCTCCAAGGTGATCTTTTTGTCATTTTGTTCAAAAATTCAGTCTTGTTTAATTCAACCACATCTACACACCCAGGACAGGCATTCATTCATCACCCGGCCCTGTGGAAATAATGGTGTTTTAAAGAGAACAAAGAAGAAGGCCACCCAATGCTTGCTTCATACCCCCAGATAACTCAAAGACACGAATATGCTCCTTACAAACATCGCCTTTTCCAACATTCCCAACAACCCTGCCATATAAATCCACTCGTCCCCACAGGAGGCTCAGAGAGGCAAAGCAACTGGTCCAAAGTTGCACAGCAAACACATGATAAGAACTCCTTTGGGTGAGGGTTTTACCGACCGGCTGGTGTCCTCGAGCCCTTTGCAGCTTTGAGAGGCTCGCTGCTGCATTTACACTTTTTGACTTCCATGGGAATCCTGTGGGGTAGCTGGAGAGAATGGTGAACCCCAGCTTCCCCACGAGGACACTGAGGTCTGGTGAAGGAGCCCTAATTAGGAAGGGCTGTTGTAGCTAGCTGGAAGCCATGGGTTCCACCTGATATGTATGTGACGCACCTGTAGGCACCCGCAAACCTGAAGGTATATAACCGGGTGAAAGCGGTCCGAGTTAGGAGAACGGAGAATTCAGTCAGCCGGGCAGTCACTCGGTCGGTCAGAAGAATCAGAGCGGCCAGAACGTAGGCAGAGCGGTTACAGAAGAGAAACCAGATAGAAGAAGTAATGACTGGCCAGAGTTAGGCCGAGGCTCCAGAGGACTGGTCAGAGTAAGGCCGAGGCTCCCGAGGAAGACAGAAGACAGAAGACAGAAGAAGGAAGAAAGAAGAGAGAAGAAAGAAGCTCTAGTCTTTCTCTAAGCTAAGCTCTAATCTTTCTTTCTAAGACTCTAAGCTAAGAAGACAAGAAGAAATCTTTCTCTATCTTTCTTTCTAAGACTCTAAGCTCTCTCTAAGAAAGTAGAAGTAAAAGTAGTAAAAGCTTAACTCTGCCTCCGAGAATTTTCCCGCGGCACCGTGGCTGGCCACAACAGGCAGCATACAGTCTGGGTTGGAAAGGGATGTTCCCAAGGTTACAAAGCATGTGGCAATGGCACCATCTGCAAATAGAGAAAGTAACACAGAGCGATCCGCATCAGCCTCCCATGATTGGCTTGCTAGTTCTCCGGCTTGCAAAGTGCCCTTGTGGCGGGTTCTAAAGCACCTCTTTGGCCTTGAATCTCTGAAATCGAGACCCATCTTACAGCGAGTGACGTGCCGCCTTTTAATCAGTAGCTGCTTTTCTCCACTGAGGCAGAGATCCCAGCAGCCGGTGCTGGATGGTGTTTATTGAGCACCTACTCTGGGTCGAGTGGGTGCCAGGCATGGTTTCTGCTGCTGTCCTCATCCAGGGGCTGGTAAGCCGGGGTTCTCGGGAAGCCCTGGGAGATGCAGCTGAGGTGCTGGCGTTTGGTCCCGACACCCTGTTCCATCCTCCAGCTCTGTGGAAGTCACTGGGGCTGCAGGGAGGAGTCACTTCTGAAATGGGGAAGGGGGAGGTGACCCTCCCCCAGGTCTCTGGAGCTGCCCTGGAGGTCTGAGGCTCAGCCTCTTCCTAGATCCTGGCTGTGTCTCCACCTGGTCACCTTCCCCGCTCTCCCCGCCCAGAGAGACTTGGGGCCCGCAGGCCTCTCTGGGGCTGTAGCTGGTGACCCCGTGCTGCGGCCCTGAGCTTTTGGAACAATGGGGTGGAAGGATTTTGCCGGCTGAGCCGCCGCCGAGGGCTCCCGAGAGACGGAGGAGGGACTGGGACAGGAGGTGTGAGCGCTGCAGACAAAACATAGTCGCGGCTCATCTGCGCTGGGCGGGCACCAGGCCGGGGACAGCAGCCAGCGCCGGCAGCCGATGGCCCTGGCAGGGCTGGGCCACGTCAGGAACCTGGTCGTGCCTCCCCTGCCAGGGCTGGTGGCTGGGGGTGGCGCTGGCATGGAAATTAAGGCACAGCATCAACGTCCCAAGAACTGGAACAGAAGTGGGTGGCTCGCCCCTTGGTGACAAGTCTGTCCCTTCCACAAATGAGAGGGCAGGCATCTTGGAGAGAGAGAAACCGAGGTGGGGGGCACATAGTAGGTGCTCTGTGCTCGGTCACGCCGCCTGGGAGCAGGCCTCGTGGAATGCAGCTGGAGGTGGAAGAGAAGGGAGGCTGGCCACGCGGCTGTAGATGATGGACAGGAGGCGGAGGGGCACGCAGGCTGGGCAAGACCTAGCAGCAGCCGCGGGCGCTGGCCGGCTCCTTCTCCCAGTACAGACCTTGCAGAGCCTTGCCACCCAAACACACGACACAGGCACACACACAGAGCCAGATGCACACGCAAAGTGACTCTCCCATCACGGGAGCATCACAGTTAAGGAGTTGCCAAGTCAGAAGTTTCTAGAAACGCTTTACACTGTCATCCACAAAGTTGTGCGTAGAAGAGGCACCCAGGCTGTGTTCAAGGTCGCTCCGGGAAAATAACATCTGTCGCTGACTCTAACTGATGATCCCTGGGTTACAGGAGGCTGGATCTTTACCGCAGGGCGTGTCAGAGCATTGAGAATGATAGTGTGCACGGCCACGCGGGGGCCAGGGAGGAGGGCGTGTGCGTGGACGGGAATGAGTCTGCGTGCGGTCAGCGCTACCCCACGGTCACTTCCTAGAATTATGGAAGAAAATATCATGAGCTGTAAGGCTGGGACAGCAAGGTTAAGTGTATAAAAACAAAGCGCCTGCCAGCCATCTAGCTGACCAACCACCCGTCTGTCCATCTAGTGGCCTAATTATCCATTAATTAATCAGCCACTATCCATTCATTCCTCCAATCACATGTCCATCCATCCATCCACCCATCCATCCATCCCGTCTGTCTGTCCATCCACCCACCCCTCCGTCCATCACCCATCCATCACCACCCACCCATCCATCCACCCACCTGTCCCTCTGTCCGTCCATTCTCTGGAATTCTCACTGATCCCCTGCTGCACCCCAGGGACTCCACTAGGACTGGGCGTGGGGGGCACAGGTGTGGGGCCCGTCTTGCTTAGCAGGTACTGGCAGTGGGTGAAGGGGAGGGGAGACGCGTCCCCTCGCAGCTCCTCGTGGCTAAGAGAGGCTGAGGGAACCTGGTAGGGACGTGTGGCCTCCGTCCCTCAGGCCCACTGCTAGGTCCAGGCACCGCAGTCTCGTCTGGGAAGCGGGCTCACCGGGGTGGCCCACGGTCCGCTGCTCCGTGGCCGTGATTGGCACGTCCGGCCCCGCCCCCTGCCCGCGGCTGGTCCTCCCCGCGGTGCCCACGGAGGCTCGGCAAGGGGCGCGGCCCGAGCTTGCCCTGAGTCTGCTGAAAGGCCCTCCACGTGGGGACCCGGTGGCCCGCTCCCCAGGTGGGAGGACGCATGCGCTCAGGGCAGTGCGGGGCAGAGCGGGGGACGCAGGTGTGACTTGGCACCCTCCCGCTCGGCCTGCCCCGTGCCAGCCTGGGAGGGAGGGCCTGGGGGGGACGCTGCGTTCTCCTGGGCGGCTGCGGGGGTGCACAGGGAAGCCCGCGGCGTCCCAGGGCCTCGGCCCCAGCAGCAGGGCATGGCGAGGCCGCTCGGTGCTGAGAGGGACTTGGGGCGCGGGCCGGCCCAGCTGTGGCCATGGACGCGAAGACCGGAGCCAACACGGCCGCTTTCCCCGATTGGGAGGCACTGCCCTCGCCTTTAATTTGGAGGAGTCCTGACTAAACCGGGCCCATGATGTCATCGAGCACAAAGAGCCCCATCCTCCCTGCCCAGCAGGCCCAGGCCACCCATGGTGTCCGCGGACACAGCTCAGGGCCCTACCCTGGGGTTTGAGGCAGGGTCTGAGGACCTTCCTGGACTGGCCTTCCTGCTGTGGAACTTGAGGCTGTGCCCAGACAGACCGCGGCCTGCCTGGTGCGTCTCTGCGGTTGCTTGGTCACTCTGGGTTGGGGACACTCGACGGGACCCATCTGATCTGCTGCCAGGTGGTTACATGGGGGGCGCCGGAGCCCAACTAACTGTGTGACCCTGTCCCCTCGGAGTATCCGGGTCCCCGGCTGCAGAATGGGAACAGCAGCAGTCCTCACTTGCAAGAATGTGTGCATGGCTTAGTAATGGGCTACTGGGGGGACAAGAACAGAAGCAATGTAGCTGTTGAAGGGATTAGGTGAGATGCTCGCGGAGTCTGCCACGCCCAGCACATAGTAGATGCTCAACAAACATGGCTCCCGGGATCACCACATCCTCCGTGCTCGGCTAAGTCCTCACCCCACGAGGGTGCCCACGCTCCCCTACGGTCAGGCTCTACTCCCCGTGGCCCAGCTGGGCTCTTCCCTCTGACTGCGTGCACTCCCCTCCCTTCTCTTGTGGAAGGTCTTCCATCGTGGCCAGAGGGGATGGGGAGCCCTCTGGAGCTCCCTGCAGCCAGTGCTACCGTCACTGTGTTGGTGGCACTCAGTCCCAGGTTCGCACTGGCCATTGGCCTGCCGCTGCCGTCAGAACGCATCTTCCTTAGGCAGGAGTAGCATGCCATTTTCTTTTTGTTTGTTTTTTATTTGTTCTTTTTAGACATACACAACAGTAGAGTGCATTTTGACAATTCTACATACATGGAGTATGACATATTCTGATTAGGACCCTGGTCTGTGGTTGTGCATGGTGTGGAGTTTCCCTGGTCATATAATCGTATACGAACAAAGGAAGGTTATGCCAATTCATTCGGCTGTCTTTCCTATTCCCATCTCCCTCCCTCCCTTCATTCCCCTTTGTGGAATCCAATGAACTTCTATTCACCCCCTTTATTGTTAATTAGCATCCACATATCAGAGAGAACATTTGGCTTTTGGGTTTGGGGGATTGGCTTATTTTGCTCAGCATGATATTCTCTAGTTCCATCTATTTACCATAAAATGCCATAATTTCATTCTTCTTTATGGCCGAGTAATATTCCATTGTGTGTGTATACTACAGTTTCTTTATTCCTTCTTCTGTTGAAGGGCACTTAGGTTGGTTTGATAGCTTGGCTATGGTGAACTGAGCTGCTGGACACATTGATGTGGGCACAGAAGGATGCCCACGCATCTTGTTAGGAGGAAGAGGCAAGTGCCCCCAGGATGTCTCAGGATGGTTCCATTAACTGGAAGCTCAAGTGTAAACAAAAGTAAGCCAGGCGCGGTGGCGCACGCCTGTAACCCCAGCGGCTCAGGAGGCTGAGGCAGGGGGATCCCCAGTTCAAAGCCAGCCTCAGCAACTTATCGAGGCCCTGAGCAGCTCAGTGAGAGCCTGTCTCTAAATAAAACACAAAATAGGGCTGGGGATGTGGCTCCATGGCCGAGTGCCCTGAGTTCAATCCCTGGTACAAAAAAAAAAAAAAAAAAAAAAAAAAGAAAGAAAGAAAGTGTGTGTGACATCTCACTTGCCTGAACAAGTCTCAAAACAAGTCCAGAGTGATTCCATTTTTTTGGTCATTTTTCCCCCATTAAGCATGTAACACAAGAGTACGCCTTCCAACATGACCCGGGGCAAGTCCCTTCTCTCTGGGCCTCAGTTTCCTTGTCTATAAAATGGGGAGAAGGAAATGAGGGAAGAGGCCTTGAAGTGCTGACTATAGAATTTGGCACCTACTAAGCGCCTAATGAGTTGCCCTGAAAACTTGTTGCTTCTGGGCTTCCCAGTGGGTCCCGACCAACACACAGCTGTTTTACCCTCAGTTGGAGAAACTTCCTTAACTGGCCTCCTACCAAGCTGGCTGGATTAACCAGCCCGCCCATTCCTCCTGTCAATCAAAGCAAATGCCCACAGCCCCCCAAACACCCTTAGCCAGTGGCTTCTCCTCTCCCCTAGCTAAGGTGCCAACCTAACCAATGTCAGTAGCATTTGCTCCCAAACCTACTTATTTCAGTTGTCAGCATAATTCGATCATTTAATTAAACTTTAGGGAAACCAATGACTTAAGAGTGTGTAAGGAGAAACTGTCACTCCCACAAAGATTAAATCAGATTCTTAGACACAATAACAATGAATTGCTTCAAAATTTAAATACATAAGCATATCTTGATGTTTATTTATCTATCTTGATATATGCAAGAAACTGGAAGAGGTGGAGAGGAATGGAGAAAAACTCTAGTATTCGGGTGTTTCTTTAAAACACTTTAAGTTCTCAGCTGGTTGGCATGGCGCATGCGTGTCATCCCAGTGGCTTGGGAGGCTGAGGCAGGAGGATGGCAATTGGAGGCCAGCCTCAGCAACTTAGTGAGACCCTGTCTCGAAATAAAAAATAAAAAAGGCTGGGAAGGGGCTGGGATTGTGGCTCAGCGGTGGAGCACTTGCCTAGCACGTGCGCGGCCCGGGTTCGATCCTCAGCACCACTTTGTACAACTAAAGCAAATAAATAAATGTTTTTTTTTAAAAAAAGGCTGGGGATGTGGCTCAGTGGTTAAGTGCCCCTGGGTTCATTCCCCAATAACACCCCCCCCACAAAAAACCCCAACATTTTAAATTCTTGCCGTGCCAATAAGAAATCAAACCCAGACACTGCTGATAATGGGAGAGGATGTGTTTTGGCTGTGGGTTTCTTTAGGGTGACCTCCAGGCACAGAAGCTGAATTCAGACACAAGCCTTGCCAGGCACCACAAGCCTGGTGAGTCCCTGTACATTTCTGTGCCTTCGGTGAACACATGCCATTATTTTATTTTGTTGTCACCTAAGTCCAAAGACAAGAGGAAGCTGGGAAAAGACATTAGCATTTCCCATCCCAGACAGAAGGGCTAATCTCTCCGTCCTTAAAGAGCTCTATTTACTGATCAATAAGAAAGGAAAACCAGCTTAATAGAAAAATAGGCAAAGGAACTAATGTCGTTAGCAGAAAAGAAAATACAAATAGCTCCAAATCGACGGCGAGCAAGGCCTCCTGCTTCTTTTTTGAGAAAATAAATGCAAACAAAACCTCCAGGGAGGCAGCGTTTTCACCTGTGGCATTGGCAAAGCTTCAGTGGCTCCCGAGGCGCTGTGGGCGGGGCTGTGGGCGGGGCTGTGGGCAGGCCCGGGCCGGGACGCGGCAGAGCTGGGGCAGAGCTCAGGGCAGGCTCCTTGCAGGGCGGGTGGGCATACCTGAGGCAGCTGGCCCTGTCCCCACCCTGTAACCCAGGCTTTCCACCTCCGGGATGCAGTCCACAGACGATGTCCCATGCTGTCCTAACGTCCTGTGCACAGACTGGCATGACAGATAGAGCACAAGCTAAGTGGCCACCAACAGGGCGCTGGTGGTGGGGGTGGGGGAACAGGGGCCTTTCGTGGGCGGCACAGCCGGGCAGTAACCAGAATGAGGACGGCCTCCAAGGGTG
This sequence comes from Tamias sibiricus, assembly GCA_025594165.1. Classification (NCBI taxonomy): domain Eukaryota; kingdom Metazoa; phylum Chordata; class Mammalia; order Rodentia; family Sciuridae; genus Tamias; species Tamias sibiricus. The sequence continues at coordinate 22,176,579 of CM046664.1, forward strand.
GACTTGAACCCATCTATCTCTAGGCGCATCTGGAGCGAGCAGGCGGGCGCGCCTGGGGTCTGCTCAGCGATCTCTGCTGGGGCAGGGCCGCGGAGACGGCTTGCGCCCGTGGGCAGAGGCTTCTGGGGTTTTCCCGCCTCTAGGGACGGGAACTGTGACCAGGACCCAGAAAAGGGACCGAGACAAGCGCGAACCCGTTTCCTTCCCGCTTTCTCCCTTCTGCCCCTCCTTCCTGGCCTCCCCTCCCACCCCGTCCGCCTATCTTTGTTAGAATTTCAGAATTTTGCAAAAGTCTCCGATGAAGCAATCAACTCATTTGAAACGAATAAAATATTGAACCTGTGACTGTGTTGGTTAAAAAAAGAAAGGTTCCTTGCTTGAAGTGACTTTTTCAATAAAGTGACTTCACTTTTTTTCTTCCCTTTTTTTTTTGTCCCCTCATCCTAGATGCGGGTTTGAGCAACGTGGTTTCCAATTCTTCCATCAGGAGCGCGCGGGCCTCTGTGGGTGGACCTCTGCAGCTCACAAATGCACAAAAAGAAAAAGAAAAAGAAAATAGGAGAGGCCCAGACGGTCCTCTCCCCGCGGATGCCCGGGCCCTGGTCCCGGGTGGACCCGGCGCCTCCCCGCGTCGCGCCGCCCCGCCCGCCCCGCTTACTCCAACACGCGTTTGCCGCCTGATAAAGGTGTTCCGTGGCCCTGCCGCGGCTTTTAATTAATTTTCTGACATGAAAGCTCCCAGTCCCTTCTCCCGCCTCAGAGACCCGCACACAGTTCGCCTCTCTTTTTGCAGGAAGCAGCTGCCCGAGTTCCCCATTCCCCCCCAAAAAAGTGGGGGAGGGGCAGGTTGACTCACGTCTCCTTTTTTTTTTTTTGCATTTGCACTGATTTGCATATTAATAGTTTGCATATTAACCAGCGACTTCAGAGGGTGGGCGGGCTAATGAATGCAGCAATCTCCTCAATTTTAACTCAATTTACCTCATCCATATTCCAATGACTTTGGGGATTGGTGCTCTGCGTTCATTGAAATGATCCGAGCCAGACCCGGTGTGGGCTGCTCTACCATTAATCCAATTAATTAGCCCCGTGGATGTGGCCGCCTGGGTGAGAGCCCTTTGTTCAGCGTTGGAGGCTAATGACAGCCCCAGGCTGAAGGGATAATGAGGGGAGATAAGGAGGGTTTGACCCCCAGCCTGGGTCCTGGGGGTGTTGGGGGGAGAGGGTAGATTTTTTGGGGGGGTATCCTGGATCATGGGGAGGCAGCTGCTGTCCCTCTACCCCACTCAGGGCTTCCTGCTCACCGTTTTTTGCCCTCTCCATGCTCAGGGAGGCTGATTCTAGGGAGGCTGAGCCCAGGGAGGCTGAGCTCTACACACAGGGCCTCTAGGCCACTATCCCCCACGTGGGTCCAGCCCTCTAAAAGCACCAGCAAGAGATGGAGAGGGAGGAGGGTAGGGGCAAAGAGTTCATTGCTAGGATTCCCTCAGCCCCTGTCAAACAGTCCAGCCTCAAAGCTACTCTCCTGACCCCTGGCTTTCCCCAGGCCTTGCCCCCTTAGGCCTGGGGGTGGCAACAGCTTCTTTCTCTTGCAAGCATTGATGATGAAGCCTCATCCTCTGTGGTTATTTTTAGGTCTTTGAAGCCATCCAGCTCCTCTGAATGCACCATCTATCCCCTGCTGGGACCCTGACTGCACACCCATACTTCTTCACTCTAAACGTTTTTTTTTTTTTTTTTTTTTTTTTTTTTTCCCTCCTTATAACTCAGTCACTCACTCTTGCAAAGATGATTGCAAGGACTAAACAAGATTCCGTATTTATAAAGTGCTCAGCTCCAAGCCAGGCACATGCCCAGGGTCCAATAACTGTTGGGGATGGTGATGCGCGCAGATCGGCGCCTAGCCGGTGAGATAAAGTGTCCCTTAAATTAATCCCCCGAAATAACAGCCCATGAGATGCTTTTTGATAAAAGAGAGTCCCTGGTAATAAATGCCTAAGAGCCCAGAAAATCTCCTTCTTAGAGATTCATAATATGCATGATCATAATAAAATCTATAAGAAGTCCTGGAGGGAGGGACGGACGCAGGGCTTTCACGTCCATTCAGCATTTCCCATTTGACACACGAGGACACCGAGCAAAGCCAGCCTGGACACAGACTCCTGGACGGAGCCTGTGCAGGTGGAATCAGGGTGATGGGGGGCCGGTTGAGACCTCACCTGCAAACCCCACCTGCAAGCAGGTGGACTCCCTGCTCGAGCAAGACGCACGAGAGAAGCTGCCGCACTTCTTGGAATCTCAGTTTTCTCATCAGCAAAATGGGAAGAATTCCCACTGCATCCAGGTAGGGGAGGATTCAGAACAAGTCACTCCTTAAGTGCCAAGCATGTCAACAGATTCCTGGGTGACATCTGTCCTTGGATCTGCAAGGGGCATCCCATACTGTGATTCATGAGAGAGAAATTCCTTCTTGATCAGACCTCCCTGGTTGACTTAAAATTCTACTTATCTTAAGAAATATATGAACAAATGTGCACAGAGAGATGCACATCTCTCTGCTTCCTAGACTTATTAGTATTAGGGGGGAAAAAACAGAAAGAGAAACAACCTATGTGTCCAACAAAAGGGGATTAATGAAGTACAGAGTGGGCTTCCTTGCCCTAGAATCCTAGGCAGCCGTTTGAGATCAGGAAGCCCCTTTTCAAACACCTTGCTATTTCCCCCATTAAAAACTCTAGAATTCTCATTTTTATTTGAACTAAATTTTATGTACAAATCCAAATAGATTGAGTCGACTTTTTCAAATGACGCAGTTGCCTTGATCATTGGGAGCTAGAGAGACAGGGTCTCGCCTTTCAGTCCATTCCCCCGGGGTCTTTCAGAAATGTCCCCAGACCTGTGGGAAGATTAAAGGGACAATGGGAAGATTAAATTTTGTAGGGGCTGATGTCACCTTCTAAGTGCCTCACAAGGCAGCGCTGTGCGTGGGGTCACTTAGTTTCCCTAACAAGCCTGCCACACAGCAAGAGCTGTTTGGGAGATCCATTCTACAGATGAGAAAACGGAGTCTTTTTGCCAAGATCCCACAGGTAGAAGAAGGAAGGACCAGAACTTAGCTGGTAAACTCTGAAACTAATTCTCTGCTCCTCGTGAGGGGAATGGAACTGGCAGAAAATAACATAGTACCCACCATGCCAATTTCCTGGTTCCGATCCACCCTGCTTAAGGGGGAAAGTTGGGTGCTGGGCACGTAGTCACTCCCTGTGTTTCTTGCAAATTTCAAGTCTGAATTTATTTCATAGCAAAATAAGAATTTAAAATAGAGTGCAATCTCAAAATTTAAGTGTGTGTGTGTGTGTTTATAAACCACTTTAAAATGATATTCAGGCTGGGCCTGGTGGCACATGCCTGTCATCCCAGCAGCTAGGGAGGCTGAGGCAGGAGAATTGAGAGTTCAAAGCCAGCCTCAGCAACTTATCGAGGCCCTAAGCAACTCAGTGAGACCCTGTCTCTAAATAAAATACAAAATAGGGCTGGGAATGTAGATCAGTGGTTGAGTGCCCCTGAGTTCAATCCCTAGTACAAAAAAAAAAAAAAAAAAAAAAAAAAAAAGACATTCAGGCTGAGCATCCCCAATCCAGAGATCCCAAATCCAAAACCGTTTCAAATCCAAAACTCTTAAAGCGTTGATATGGTGCCACAGGTGGTAAATTCCACACCAGAACTCCTGTGACCAGTCACAGGCAATACGCAGGTGCAGTTGTTAAAAAGCTGTATTAAATCACCTTCGGGCTCTGTGCATGTGAAACACGGGTGAATTCTGCGTTTGAACTTGAGTCCCATCCCCAGGATATCCCAGTGTGGATATGCAAATATTCCAAAATCCAAAAGCCACTCCAAATCCAGAACATTCTGGGGTCAAGCGTTTCAAATAGAGGAGCCTCAGCCCGTCCCAGCAATGTGACCCTCATCTCTATCTCTGGGTCAGAGTTTGCAGGTGATCTTTCAAAATGTTGTACAGGTTTAATGTTTTTTCCTCAGTGACTACAAATGATCATCTACATCATCTTTTTTTTTTTTTTTTTTAAGTTTAAGAACGGAATTATCTGGGGCCACAAAATACCTCCCCCGCCTCCTCCCCCAGCTTCTATTGGTTCTCCCCAAATCTGTCCCCAGAGTTTCAGAAAGACAGATGCCACGTCACGTCCTGTCGCTCTCCCAGCCCCCACCCTGCCTGTCGTGGAAGAGACCCCCAGCTCCTGGCCCCTCTTCCTGGAAGACACTGGAAAAGCCCCTAGACCAGGCGGGGGTCCGTGGGCACTTACAAACTCACCGCGGCAGAATGGTTCGCCCTGACACAAACGTAATGTTTTGTGACAGAGCCCGAATATGCATTTCATTCTTGAGGAACAAGCCCAAGGAACTCGTTGGAAATATTAAATTAAGCAGTGTAACAGCTGAGAATAATTGGGTTTTCTGCCCTGTTGCCTGTGATTTTGTGCGCTGCTCGAAGCAGCTGGGCGGTCCTGTCTGACCGGGCTGGGGGAGGCGCTGGGCGGCTCTGGGGGTGTGGAGGCTGGGGGGAGGGGCGGGGGGGGCTCAACCCAGTGGAGACCCGTCAGGCTCCCGGCACCAATCCTCCCAGTCCTGAGTCTCCCGACTCCAAACGATGGCAGACCTGGGTGCTTGGCCACCCCCTGCTCCCATTCCCCAGATGGGGACACCGAGTCCTTGGATGTCTTAGCAGGCGAGTGGCAGGTCGAGACTTCAGAACACCACGCTGCAGTGTCCCCCACCTTCTCACCCTCCTCTGAATCACAGACTGAAGCCACAGAACTGTGGGTCATTTTTGCTGGTATTGTGACCCAAAAGGACACAGAGATACAAGTACTGATGACTGACCACACGTCTCTACCGCTTGGAGCCTAAGTTTCCCAGGATAAAATGGGGTCTGGCATGTTTACATCTGAAGGAATGCCTTGAGATTTTTGTGGGGGGGTACTGGGGATTGAACTTGGGGGCCCTCGACCACTAAGCCACACCCCCAGCCCTATTTTGTATTTTATTTAGAGACAGGGTCTCACTGAGTTGCTTAGGGCCTTGCTTTTGCTGAGGCTGGCGTTGAACGCGTGATCCTCCTGCCTCAGCCTCCCAAGCCACTGGGGTGACAGGCATGTGCCACCGCGCCCGGCTTGCCCTGAGATTTTGATAGAGCCGGCGTGCTCTGGCCTTCTGGGGTGTTGCTAAATTGAGGTCGATTCACCTGGTGTGTGGAGGGACCCTAGCTCCTCTGATTTTGTGGGAACATGAGTGTCTAATATGCTGAATGGCTGAGCCAGGGTTCAGTATACAGCAGGCGCTCTATCAACGTTCTTCTGCCTTTGTTCTGCCATCGCTCCTTCCAGGAGCTGGCCGGGTCCCCATTTTCTGGAAACACAGCTGGAGAGAAGGCAGGGGAGGGGGCGCTTGGCCGGCACAGCCGAGGCGCCCCGCGGAGGCGTAAACACCAGGCCCAACCTCACGGCCTTGGTCCCCACCCGAGATGGCCAGGCCGGGCTGGCGGAGCAGAGCGGGTGAGTCATGGCTGAGAACCCTGCAGGGCTGCACAGCTGCGCCCCACCCAGCTCAGCGGGGGACATATTTCTGCCTTTGCACATTTTCCGGCAGTTGGGCCAGAAGTCTTCGCCCAGCGAGCCTCCACACACACTGGCCTCTCTGAGGTCAGGGGAGTTTCCTTTTCAAAATCCAACCTCAAGCAAACATTCCTGGGCACTCAGACAACAGGCTGGAGGACAGACACCCTCCCTCTGTCCCTGGGCCACCTCTGAGATCTCCTCCCACTTTTCACTACGGAGGATGTCACGGGAAAGCTGAGTGGGCCTTTCCTTGCTGTGTGTCCTCTGGCCAGACATCGTCCCTCTCTGAGCCTGTTTCATCATCTATAAACTATGTGGAAGTCTTTTGCTGTGGAGCCGGGGGCTTGCTGGTGTGGAGTCTGGAGCTTCCAACAAATCTGATGCAGCCCTGTCATACCCTAGCTCTCCATGCTCCTGGCCAGCGGGGCCCACGGTGACGTCAATGTCACAACCCTGTTCGGAGGATTCAGCAGGATAAAAACCTGGGCCATCTTAAGGTCGGGGCTCGGCACCAGCCAAGGGCTCAGCAAAGGCAATTATTTATTTGCAAACATGAAAACAATTCATCTGCTCTCCGGTAGATGATTGGACTTTGAGTGTGATTGACAGCTCCCCCCGACCCCTGCTTCCGCGTGAGCAGCTTTTACAAGGAGTTACCAAGGCTGGCGGTGATGGTGGTGATGATGGTGCGGGTGATGGTGACGACCGTGATGACATTAATGCATCCAAAGCTACTGGCGGCCCGGCCCTGCGCCAGGGCAGTAAATTTGTTACTTCTTGTTACCACATTTAGTTCTCACGGCGGTGGGGACAGATGGATGACAGTGGGGAACGGAACCATCCCCTGTTTTACCAACGAGGACACAGAAGCACGAGGGGCCTCGCTAACTTGGAGGTCACCCCGTGGGTGTGTCAGTCAGGAGGGACAGTGGGACGCGGCCTCATGACAACCACAGACGTCCCCATGGAAACACCAAGCCGCAACTCCTCTCTCACCGTCTGGTGGTCAGTGGAGGGTGACCTTGACCCCGCTCAGCTCCAGGTCTGCCCCACGTGTCTCCTGGCCCCCAGGGACCTGCAGGTGTCCCTGTGCCAACATCTCCTGGGGCAACGTGAGCCCGTGGGCAGTTGCAGAGATAAGAAGTGGCAGAGGGCTGTTCCTCACAGCGCCCCGCGGGGCAGGTGTGGAGGTGCCACCCTGGGCCGGGTCAAGAGCTGGGACAGTATTCAGTGTTCCGTGGCCGGTGGGAAGGGCGCGGGGGAGGCAGTGAAGCAGCGGGGGCTGTCGGAACGGCTGTGTCACGGGACCCCCTGGCCCTTCAGAGCACAGAGCAAACATGATGAAATGCTGACCTCTGGCCTGGCCAGCAGGGGACTCAAGGAGGGCCTTCTGACACCCTTCCAAAGAAGAGGGCATGTTAGAAGAGTGTCTACTCTGCTTTCAGGAAGTCTACCTACCCACCTACCTACCTATCCATCCATCCACCTATTTATTCTTCCTTCCTTTCCTTTATCCATCCATCCACATACAGGTTCATCCATTTATCTACCATTCCTTCCTTCCTTCCTTTCTTCATTCATTCCTTCCGCCTATACATCCTTCTGTCCACCCACCCCTCTAACCACCCATTCACCCACCCATTCACCCATCCATCCACCCATCCATCCATCCACCCACTCATCCACCAATTCACCCACCCATTCACCCATCTAATCACCCATTCACACATCCACCCAACCGCCCCACCCATTCACCCATCCACCCACCCATCCACCCATCCACCCATCCATCCACCCATCCACCCATCCACCCACCCATCCACCCATCCATTCACCCATCCACCCATCCATCCACCCATCCATCCATCCACCCACCCATCTACCCACCATCCATCCACCCACCCACCAGTCCACCCATCCATCCACCCCCCAACCAAGCACCCATCCATCCACCACCCCACCCCCACCCACCCATCCACACATCCATCCATCCACCCATCCATCCGTCCACCCACCCACCCATCCATCCACCCATCCATCCACCCATCCATCCATCCACCCACCCATCCACCCACCATCCATCCACCCACCCACCAGTCTACCCATCCATCCACCCCCCAACCAAGCACCCATCCATCCATCCATCCACCACCCCACCCCCACCCACCCATCCACACATCCATCCATCCACCCACCCACCCATCTACCCATCCATCCATCCACCCACCCATCCACCCACCATCCATCCACTCACCCACCCGTCCACCCATCCATCCATCCATCCACCCACCCACCCACCCCATCCATCCACCCACCCACCAGTCTACCCATCCATCCGCCCATCCACCCATTCATCCACCAATCCACCCATCCACCCATCCATCCTCCCACTCACTCAAGGCACCCATCCATCCGCCCATCCATCCATCCATTCACTCACTCGATTGATTGATTGATTGATTCACGCACAGATTGCTCTCTGCAAGTTTGACATTCAACATATACAATAAGGACATCCTTTTCCCTTTTTCTAAAGCAGTCTTGTCTCCCAACTCAAAGGGAAATTTCCACCCCTCCTTCGTTTTATTATATGTTCATTTATTTACTATTTGTTGGTTCTCAAAGCCCAAAGCCTTTCAATTTAGCAGGCGTGCCTGAGAACCTCCCCAACACGGTTGTGGGTGACATTGGCAGAAATAGTTGGTGATCAATTCCAAGGGCCCCACTGATCTTTTTTTAATAAGACGCTGCTGCACGCTCCTGGCAAGGTAGACCACTGTGCTCCCGCCAAGCGCGCTGCCCGCCTCCCTGCCACGGGACTTGAAAGGACCCGCACTCTCTGGGGGACGCCTATCAGTGGTGGCGGCCGGCGGGGCGGGCGGCGGGGCGGCTGCAGGATGAGCACGTTTGCTCTCGGGGCTCCTGCTCAGGTCTGCAGGGGGGAGGATTCGCCCGCAGTGGTCTGAGCGTAGCAGGAGAAGCCACTCGTGGGGTGGCCGGGAGTCTGGGGTGACATAGGTACCTGGGACTTCCTTATGCCTTTGCAGTCAGAGTCCATCCCCCATCGTGGGAAAGGACGGAGAGGCGGGAGGCACTGCTATTAAAACTCTGCATGTTTGTGCAGCCTTGTCAATTAGCTTCAGACTCAGGAAATACAATGCTTCAGGCGGGGGCCCTGTTTTGTAATGCTTTGGCCAAGTAGCTTGGTACCTACTAAAAGTTTTTTTTTTTTTTTTTTGTGGGAGGAGATACCAGGGATTGAGCTCAGAGGCACTCGACCACTGATCCACATCCCAGCCCTATTTTGTTTTTTATTTGGAGACAGGGTCTCACTGAGTTGCTTAGGGCCTCACTGTTGATGAGGCTGACTTTGAACTTGCGATCCTCCTGCCTCAGCCTCCAGAGCCGCTGGGATGACAGGTGTTTGCCACTGCGCCCAACTAAGAGGGTTTTACCATATGTCTCTCACCCCTCCTTTATCTTCACTTGACCAATGAGGGAGCTCCCCCTTCCTAAATTATATTTTTCCCCAAACATGCCATTAGTGCCAGGCTTTGTTCCCATTAACCTCTTTTCCAGGGATGTCACCTCTGGTTGGTTCGCCTACCCCCAAACTCCTACACATCCCTCAAAACCCAAGTTAAACCTCCCCTCCATTAATCACTTTCTCCTACTTCCTGCTGCTATAGTTGGACATTCCACATCATCGAGTCCTATGAGCTGCCAGATATTGGAAGCCCGCTGCTCATGGGGACTGTATTTGGCACTTGAGATTTTAGTTCAGAAATGCATGGAAGCAAGCATACTGTGCCCAATTATGAGCACCCTCCTGTGTCCCTCTAGGGCAGCCACAGAACCTAATCCCCCAAGGCAAACTAGGCACTCAAGTCACAGTGCAGGGACTGAAATTCACATGTCCGTTGGACCAGACTGGATCAGCCAGAAAAAAAGAGTCTGCGGGACCATGTTAAAGAAGCCACTGCCAGGAGGGGCAGTGCCCCAGCGAGGCTCCACCCTCGACCACCCCCACCTCAAATCCTGGTTCTGCTGCTTCATGGCTGTGTGGCTTTGGGGAATTCGCCTAACCTCTCTGAGCCACGGTTTCCTTACAAATCTCTCACGTGTCTGCTGCGTCTCAGTGGAGGGAATACCTCTGACAGTTTCATCTTCCCTTTCTTCTATTTACTCGTATTTTGTTAGTCTATATTTTGTTACCTCTGTAATTTTCCTGATCTTGGGATCCCTGTACTATTGAGTTTTCTAAATTCCATCTTGATTATGAAACCTCCCGCTTAGCTCTTCTTTCTTGGCGTTACATATTTTCTCAAGTGAGCTCCCTCTGCTAAAATTCATTTCCCTGCCAATCTCCAATTTGATGCATCGTCCCGATCATGGTATATTATGTATGGCCACATAATGTGATGTGACTTGGGCTGCCGATGACGGATGCGGTACCCGTCGGCAAATGGAACGGCACCCAATTTTCTAAAGAGCATTGTTACAGAAACAAACAGGATGGCCTTTTAACTTGTATTGATTTATTTCTGAAGAATGAGCCCTCTCCTACTTTTACAAGTGCTGTAATTAGTGGGCAGAATTACCTTTGGGGGCCAGGGCTCAGGAGCCCAGCACAAGGCAAGGTGGTGGACAGAGGGGCCAGAGAAAGGCAGGCGGGTGGACGGCCACTCTGACACCACGGGCCACACGCAGCTCAGGAGACGTGGAGGCTTCAGACAGACGGAACCCCTCATTCCCTCCCTCCTTCCTCTCTTTTTGCTTTCCTTTCTTCCATCCGCCCACCATCCATCCATCCACCACCCATCCACCCACCATTCATCCACCCATCCATCCATCCATCCACCCACCATCCATCCATTCATCATCCATTATCCATCCATCCATTATCTTCCTTTCTCTTGTCCATCTTCCTTTCTCTCCTCCCTCTCTCCCTTTACTCTTCCATCTCTCATGCCTTCTCTTTCCCAGTCACCAGTCTGGAGAGCTGTTCTCCCCATGCTACGAGAAGACGGACTCAAAGAGAGTGGGGTTCACATCCAGCCCTGCTGTGTGACGTTGGGGAAATTGCTTTCCCTCTCTGACACTGTCTCCTCCCTCTCCCTCTTGCTCTTTCCCTGGTTGCTTGGCTCTTTTCCTCATGGCCAGGGACTCCTGCTTAGCAGGGCGGTTTACATCCCCTTTCCCTCTGCCCAGAAAGTCCTGGAGACGGGCGCACGGCCCCTGCTGCAGCCCCTCCGCTCTGGGCTGTCCAAATGCCTTGCCCAACCTCTTCCCCAGAGTAGCCCCTGGTCCCTCCCATCCCCGGACAGCTTTCTAGCTGATGGCCCATCGGCCACACTGTGCAAGTCACTTTTTGAAAGTGTGTTACTGATGTAATGTCCACTCTGCAAGGACCGGGATCTTGGCCTCTTTGTCCACGGCCACCGCCACGCTACCTAGGAGAGAGTCCCCCATGCAGTGGACAGTCCCACACATCTTGGGTGCATGGCTTTTACGCGGCAGCCCCGCCGCGGGTGCAGGGGCCTGTTTGCTGGTGATTCCGAGGAAGCAGGGACAGAGATGGGGAGGTGCCTGGGTCAGCTGCAGGGCGGTGGGCCACGCCGTGCTGTGAACATGGCCTTGATTCCCTGGGGACTTGCAAAACTGTCCCTCCACTGACACGTGGGTGGACAGCTGGACCTGGACTCCGGGCCCCCTGCTGAGGGTTGACCTTGGGGCTCAGTCGCCCAGCCCAGCAGGAAGCAGACAGCCTGCCTGGAACTGTCCCCCAGCTGTGGGTGAGGTCCCAGGTGGGCTGCGGGGGTATGGCAGTGCAGATTTTGCCTGTCCCCACTGTGTTGCCGTGGGGGACCCTCCCCAAGCATCTACAGTTGTGGGGCAAGACGGCGGCCCACCCAGAATGCCCACCTCTACTCAGGCTCTGTGATCTTGGGCAAGTCACTCACCCTCTCTGGGCTTCAATTTCTAGATTTCTTTGTCAGTAAAATGAACCAATGAACCAAACCCCAATGACCCTTTGCCAGCCGCCTGCCCTGTCACACCTCTGTGCATGAGGCCCTCCCAGGCACAGGGTACGGCGGGCCCAGGACAGGCCAGCAGGAAGCTCCCGCCCCAGCCCAGGTGAAGGTGGGCGTCACAGCCCCGCGTCCAGGGGAGCCGCAGCCCCGCAGGCGGGAGCGTGGCCTGCGGGGTCCAGCAACCCTGGGGTCAGACTGTGGCTCAGCTCTTGCAGCTCCTGGGTGGCCGCGAGCGTGCTGCGGCGGGTCTCTGAGAGCGCGTCCTGGCCACCTGCTGCTGGTGCTAGGCCAGGTCACACACTCTGGGCTGGCCCAGACCTTTGTGAGAGCGAGGGTCAGCTGCCACCGTCCATCTTGGTCACAGACTCCAGGACAGGGCTGCCGGGCAGCTCCTCGGGTCGGGGCCGTGGGGGACCTTCTGTTTGTTTCTGTGTTTGTGTTTGGACCCTGCGGGACGCTCCCGGCAGCACACACCGTCCTCGACTCCAGAGCCCAGTGATCTAAGGAGGAGACCAGCCTGTGACTGTCCCAGGAACAGCAGGTCCCCAAACACAGGCCTCCCAGAGGGTGTCCCGCAGGACACAGGAAGAGTCCCGCAGAAAGACCGATTTGCAGAGTGCCCTGTTACTGTCCCCAGAGCGGGCCCAGCGGGCCACCAGCAGAGTGGACGGGCAGGCTCTGCAGGACGGGCCTCCTCGGGAGGGCGCAGGTGAGACTCGCCGAGCTCAGAACTGCGCAGGACCCCAGGCCGCGGGGAGAGGCCAGCACCCCCAGAGGGCGGAGGTATGGGGGACAGGAGGAGGCTGGGAGGGTGGCCCCACTTCACCCTGGGCTTTTCTCCAGGCCGCAGGGGAGGGCCTGAGGGGTTTCCCGCCTAAGTCCCGGAGGTGCAAGCTCGAGCAGCCAGTGTAGACCAAAGTGGGTCCTAATCCTCACTGGCCACATGTGACTTCCCCACCTGCAGCAGGAGCCGTGGCCATGCACTCCGCAGGGCACGGGGTGGGACGGGGGTCTCTGGCATCAGACCCGGGGTCACTGCCGGAGCCCCTAGGACTACGGTCACGGAACACGTCACTCACTGTGGCGCAGATCCCACCAGCAGGTCCCACCCAGGCCCCGCCCTGCAGCCCGTGTAGCTGTCACAGCGCCTGGGTGAGGTGGCTCCGTCAGCTCCTCTACAGATGGGGACCGAGTCCCGCAGAAGCAAAGGGCTTCCACAGCCGAGTGCCAGGGCCGGTGACCGGCCGTGGAGGGCCACCGTCTCACAGGGCTGGAGGCCGACGTCAGGTGTGGCGGGTCTGGTTTCTCCGAGGCCACTCTCCCTGACATGCCCGTGACGGCTCCTTCTCCCTGTGTCCTCTAGTGTCCCTTGTCCTTTGTGTCCCGTATGTCCTTGTCCCTTTAAGGACATGCCAGGGCCTCACTTTAGTTCAGTCACCTGTTTCGAGGTCTGGCCTCCCAAACAGTCACACTCAAAGGTTCTGGGGGTCAGGGTCTCATAGATGAAGTGGGGGACATGGTTCAGAGAGAACACCCTGCATGTGGGATCCTGGGGCCACCCAGACCCCCGCCCCCCCGCCCACTCCTCTCTCCCCAAGCCCCGCCCCAAAGTCCTTCCCGCCTCTGCCCATTCTGACCCCCAGGTGGCCGTGCCCAGCTCACCGCGAGCTTCCTCCAGGGTCCAGAACTGCAGGCCAGGCCTGCTCCGGTCTCGCCACGGAGCCGCTGGCCAGGAGGCCCGTGTCCACTCACTCCCATGGGAAAGAGGTTCGCGCTGAGCAAACGCCTCGTGCACCCCAGGCTCCCTGAGGCGGCCGTTTTGTTTGGGTTATTTATTTATGACTTGGCCTGGAGTCATATCTTGGGGGTTCCAAGGGGTGGCCATTTGGCCTTCCGTCCATTGCTCTGATTTTGCAGGATTGGGGACGTTGTCCTGTCCTCTCTCTCTCTCTCCCTCTTTCTCTCTCTCTCCACCGCCCCCCTCATTCCCTTCCTCTCTCTCTCCATTCTTTTCCATAAGGAGGTCTTGAATCACAAATCCGTCGGGGTAGGACGATGTCTTCAACTAAGGGGAGGCGTCGGGGGTCATCTTTTATTAAGAAGAAAGCTATTGAAATGACACCCTGGAACATATTGCCATTACAGCCTTGAAAAGTATTTCCCTCATTAGCGTAAAAGGGAAAAAAAAGGGGACCCGGCAATCTTGTTGATCATCAGCGGCAATTTATTTTAAACTGTCCATTTTCTGGGTGTCAGAGGACGACTTTTATGTATAATCTTATTTCCAATTTCAACAAAGGACACTTCACTCATGTTCCGTGCGGAATTTTTTTTTTTTTCTCTTCTCATAGACAATAACCGATTATAAAAGCGGGTCTCCGCCGCGCCCCCCCCATCTCGGAGCGGTGTTGACATATGGAAATGAATCAAAATGTAATACGCATAATTACGAGCATTGTAACAGGGTACAATTAGTGTCTCTTCAAACCGATGTTGTAATCAAAGACGCTACTGAAACAGCCCAAGACGGAGAAGATGGTGGGGCACCAGACGCGGATTGGAAGGAAGTTTCTTTCTTCCCCCCTGTTCTGCGTGTGGAGACTGATGCCGCCTCCTATTCTCTTCCTGAGTGGATGCGGAGAAATCAATTCTAATTATTTTCCCCACCCCTCCAGTTGGTCGCAGACAGGGAAGACTAGCTTTAAAAATAAACCCAGTCACGTGGGAGGGAATGGGGAGGGGGGTCTCTTTTCTGAAGCTTAAATATCCGGAAGGTGTCTTTTAAGGTCACATATCCCTGGGGAGGTGTCAAGGGACAGGCTGGCCGAATGGGGCTCTCTGTGGGTGGAGTTCTGCCACCTGGGTGTCCCTGAGGTAGCCCTAGAGTGCCTCAGGGTGGGCACAGGGGCGTCTCCAAGGGACCATGGTATTGCATTTGTTTTTTGTTTTTTTTGTTTTTTTTCCCACATCTAAAATTAGGGAGGTGTTCCCACTGAAGGTGGGCTTTTGCCTCCTCCTCAAACACAACAGGGGTTGACCACACAGAGCCACACTCTCAGGGGACGCGGTGCCCTGACGCCTGGCCCAGTCGACCCTCGAGACAGGGTGGGCTACTTCTGCTCACCAAGCCCTTGCCGTCACTCCCAGCCCAGCCCGTGCATGCCTGACCGTGGACGGTGGCTACTGAATGCATGGAACCGAAGGGCGTCCACCCCCAGCCCTGTGCGCGAGGATTCGCCCCCCCCCGCTGTGCCCCTGCCACTGCTTCTGCTTAGCCCGCTGCCTTTGTGACTTCCTGCCGTCTCTCTGAGGTGAGCTTCCCCCCACAAGCCCAGCTTCCTGTCTCCTGGCCCAGAAAGCCCTCCCCTCCTCCCCCAGCCTGGCCCAAGCAGCATGGCCGCCCTTGACCTTGGTCTTGCCCTTGCCCTTGGCCTTGACCTTGCGCTTGCCACTGCGCATGGACTCTTCACAGAACCTCCACCTCTCACTGCTCTGGAATCTGGGTACTTCCCCCTCCACCACGAGGACCTTGGAAGTAAGGTCCCGGCCCTTCGCACAGCCACTGCCCAAATGTGGCTTAGGACCTGGGAGGTGTGAAGTCCTTGTGTTGATCAATGAGAGCTGCTTCTTGCTGTCCTAGGTGAGGCTGGAAAGGAGAGAAGGGGATAGTAGGGGCGACTGAGAACCTACTGTGTGCCTCGGGGTCGCAGAATTCAAAGACAGAGGGAGAAACTCTGGATGGATCTCCCAAGTCAAAACGTCCAGCTCACAAGCTACTTACCCCCAGCCCCCAAGCCAGTCCTCACCGTAGAATAAAATCTGATATCAGGGGTTCAAGTCCTCTTAAAATATCACCAACGGTTTCAATGTGTCCTCCAAACGTTGGTGTTAGAGACTTAATCCCCCAATATATATGCTGACGGTGTGTGGAGGAAGGGCCTTAGGGAGACAATGGAGGGCAGGTGGGGTCAGGGGGTGGGGCAGCAAGATGGAACTGGTGGCTTTGTCAGAACGGGACCCAGCTAGTGCACCTGCCCTGTCTCACCATGGCAGGGAACAGCTAGGTGCTGGAACCCAGATCTTGGCCACCCAGCCTCCAGAATTGTGGACCGAGTAAACTCCTATTCTTTACAAATTACCCAGTCTCAGACCTTTTGTTACAGCACTGAAAACAACTAATAGAAACATCCACAGAGACACGGACATCTACCCCTGCATCTGCGTTCTGTGTTGGTCTTGGTCATATCCTTTGTCTAGACCTTGTTTCAATTTTGAGTTCATCATAATAGCAAACATCTAGAACCCAATGAGTGATCTATCACTGGGACCCTCGTTCAAAAACACTGCAGTGTCACCTGAAGTGCATGTGTGAAGACACGAATGGTGTGAATATACTTTGTATACAGCCAGAGATATGTAACAATGTGCTCTATCTGTGTAATATGAATTGTAATGCATTCTGCTGTTATATATAACAACTTAGAATAAAAGAAAAAAACGCAGTGTCTGTAAATACTGCAATAGTCTGATACCGTGAGTAGGTGGACGTTCATTCCTGAGCACGGAAGAGGAATTGGAGGAGCACACCTGTCATCCCAGCGGCTCAGGAGGCTGAGGCAGGAGGATCGCGAGTTCAAAGCCAGCCTCAGCAAAAGCGTGGTGCTAGGCAATTCAGTGAGACCCTGTCTCCAAATAAAATACAAAATAGGGCTAGGGATGCGGCTTGGTGGTTGAGGGCCCCTGAGTTCAATCCCCAGTAGCCCCCTAAAAATAAAAAAATAGAAAATAAAGAAGAAGAATCCCCTGGGTGTATAAATCAAACCATGATCTGACACAAAGGGGTGAGGACTGTGTCTCTTCGTCCCAAATGTGCAGAGAGGGGCTCAGAACCATCTCAGCTAAGTGCTCAGAGTGGTCTTTTAGGCGGTGGGCTTTCTGCTGCCTTTTGCCTGTGTCTTTTCTCTAAGAATCTGAGACCCGGTTTCCCCTCCCGGTCCTGTCTGAAGGCCTGAGCGGCCATCCAGGGCTAGACTCGGCTCCTACCGAGGCGCAGCCGCGCTTGCCCTGTTCATATTTTGTTTTCCAGAGCTCGTGCTTCTCACAAAGCTAGTTTTTTTTTTTTTTTAAATAAATATTTTTAGTTGTTGATGGACCTTTATTTTATTCATTCATGCACGGTGCTGAGACGCGAACCCAGTGCCTCACCGTGCCAGGCAAGTGCGCCCCCGCTGAGCCCCCGCCCCCGCCCACGAGGCCAGATGTCACAAACACCGACCGGGGACACAGCCGGCCCAAAGGTCAGGTGAGAAGGGGCCGCGGAGAGGTCGGAGGAGGCCTCCCTCCGCGCGGATGGGGACACTGAGGTCCGCGTGACGCAGGCAAGAGCAGGGGTCAGAGCCAGCCGTGCTGGTGGGAGCCCGGCTCTGCCAGCTCGGGCCTGTGTGACCTCCAGCCTGCCGGCTCGCCTCTCTGTGCCCGCCTCCTCTGGCTCACCTGTAACGCTGGACACTGCGAGGACGGCGTGGGGCGTGACTGGGCCTGGGCGTGGAGGCGCTGAAGCACGCCGCGGTCAGCGCGGGCTCCTGGGTGCGCACGCGGCCTTCAGGTGCTGGGCCTCCGGGGCTCCTCGCCGGGCGGTCCTCAGGGACTCGCAGCCGTCCTGCCGGGCAGGGCGGACTCTGGGCCTCCTCCTGCGCCCTGGAGTCTGTCTCCCTTAGTGAAGGACAAAGTGCCGGGAAGCCCTCCGGCCAGGGGCCTGCTGTGGGGTCGGGGACAGTCTCCAGGTGACTCTCCGGGCCGAGCACACCGGCAAGCCACTTCTGTCCAGAGGCTCCTTGAAGCCAGGGGAGGCGGGGGAGGCAGGAAGAGGGCGGGAGGCGGGAGGCGGCTGGCGGCCTGCGGAGGGACCTCTCCGCACAGGGCTCCTGCCCGGCTCTCCCACAATGCACCGGGTGCCTCCGCTGATAAGCGAGGCCCCGCGACCTCCTGAGGAGGCAGTGGCCGATAAGGGAGGCCACGCTGCCAAGCCTCGGGGCGCAATTTTTCTTTCCCAGCTTTTTTTTCTCATTTTGCCTCACGTCCCCTTCTTATTTAAAGAGAGAGTTAGCAGGATGCGGTGACACACGCCTGACATCCCAGTGGCTGGGGAGGCTGAGGCAGGAGGATCTCAAGTTCAAGGCCAGCCTCAGCAACTTAGCGAGACCCTAAGCAACTCAGCAAGATCCCATCTGTAAATAAAATATAAAAAAGGGCTGGGGCTGTGGTAAAGTGCTCCTGGGTTCAATCCCTGGTACCTCCCCACCCCAATAATAATAATAAAAAAATGAATAAAATAAGAGAGTAGGCATTGTGGGGACCTGGGAGCGGGATGACAAGGTGCGGGCTTGAAGGGAGACAGTGAGAACAGACCCAGGGCGTCCCACACTGACCACCGACCTCGGATCTGTGCTGGCAGGGACACTGTGGGAGACTCATTTCCGTCTGCACCTTGGCTGATGGCTCCGAGTCGTCTTGGGATGAGGAAGCAGGGGCGACTGATAGGGGTGGGGGAGGGCTCCTCTGAGTGAAAGTGCTGCGGCAGTTTTATTTTTAAGGGGTGCGCCTGTGACACCCAGGACACCTGCATTCACGCATGGCAGCCTCCTTCGGGTGGGCCAGGACCAGGGCCCCGCCTAGGTGGGCACCAGCGGTGTCTCTCAGCACAGTGGAAATCTGTTCAAGCACAGAGAGAAGGAGTGGCCCTCACGTGGCCCTCACGTGAGCTTTGTCAGCAGAGGCAAGTTGTGTGTTGTCTTTCAGATGTCTTTAGAACTCTCCCCAAAGTGGGGTAGTGGATTTTCTGAGATGCATGAGTCTCCAAAAGTGGCATTGCTCATCAGAAAATGGGCAAGGGGAAGGTCATGTGTCCGGTAATCCACTGCTGGGGGAGAGTTCTAGGAAACTTTTTTTCTTTTTCTTTTGGTACCTGGGATTGCACCCAGGGGCGCTTCACCACTGAGCCACATCCACAGCCCTTTTTTATATTTTGTATATATATATGTGTTTAGAGACAGGATCTTGCTGAGTTGCTTAGAGCCTCACTAAATTGCTGAGGCTGACTTGGAACTCGTGATCCTCCTGCCTCAGCCTCCAAGCCGCTGGGATGACCAGCGTGTGCCACTGCACCGGACTCAGCGTCAGCTTCTTCATGGTGGTAAGACAGTTCTGCATGTTGGTCATGTGATGGCTACTCAAATTGAATGTGAGAAGATTTCAGAAAACTATATGTGACAAAAAGAGATGTTCTCATAAAGCTAGTGAAAACAGAATCCGGTTGTGATCAGTTACTAGTATTGTAGTAACATCAACTTCCTAGGTTTGATCACTTGACTATTTTTACAGAAGATAGCGTCATTCAGGGAAGCCAGATGGAACATACTTAAAAACCTTTGTTGCTATTTTTGCATCTTGTTGTGAGTTACAAATTATTTGAAAATAAATGGTATTAAACATACACAAAGAAGCCAGGCATATTGGCCATTGCCGGTAATCCCAGTGACTCAGGAGGCTGAGGCAGGAGGATTGCAAGTTGGAGGCCAGCCTCAGCAACTTAGGGAGGACCTGAGCAATTTAGCGAGACCCTGTCTCTAAATAAAACATAAAAAAAAGGAAGAAAGAGAAAAGGAAAAGAAAAACCAAGAAAGAGTTCATAAATATTTTTTGAAAAACTATATTTGTAAAAATGTGTCCAGTGGCTCTTAGAGGTGTTAGATGAGGGTGGAAGGCAGGTGAGGTTATTCGAGATGTGAGGCACTGCCCACTGAAATGTCAACACAGCACAATGAGGAGCCTCCAGCCTCAGAGCCACGGGGTGCGATTTCCTAAATCTTCCAGTACACAAACCCCAGACCCTCGGCATCTCTTTTAAGCCAGTGTCAGTAGCAGACCTGCCCAGTGGGGTGGATCCTGGAGTCCGGCTTCAGGCAACTCTGACTTGGCTCCTCCAGCTGCATGGCCTGGTGGCCTCCAGCAGGGTCCCTTCCCCGCCTCTCTGAGTGGTGGATGGTCAGTGTAAAAGTGGGATTCCTCAGAATCCTTTCAGCGTCTAGTGACAGGAACCAGATTCATCTAGCTGGAGAGACAGGGAATGTGCTCATTCCTAGAAGCCTGAGGTCCCAAGATGGCAGGGCAGGCTCTAGGTGCTCCATGGCCTCTCCACTCTGATTTCTGTGTGCGCATTCACTCGTAGGTGTCAGATAAAATCAGGCCACCAGGCACGCCCCCAGGTGCCTTCCCGGAAGTGCCCATCTCTCGCGAGAATCCACCTTTGGTCCCCACCCTTTCTCATCCTGGGAATACTCTCCTCTAGAGGGAATTCACCCGGGGCGGGCTCTCCCCTTCTGAGCCAATCCCGACCAGACAAGTCACGCTTCTGCCCCTCTGTACCTGAGCCCCTGCCAGCCCAGAAGCTCGCTCTCTCTCTCTTTCGCACCATTTTCTCACCAGCTCTCCCCTCTCCCCGTCCTCCTTCCCGTTCCCCTCTCCCTTCTTCCCTTTGCCCCCTACCCCCTTTCTCCCCTTCACCCCTTCCCTTAATAAACCCCCCTTTTCTACAAGGTGGTCTCGGTGTGGTTTTTGCACTTTCATTAGGTAGGACCTTGCCTCATGGTGACAAAGAGGATGCCAGAAGCTGGAAGCCTATATCTTCTTACTAGACAGCCGTTGTCATGGAAAGACTTTATCCCTTTCTTAATAGTCCCAGATACGGACCCTGTAATTGTGTCTCGTTTTGGTACACGGCACTTGCCCATCCTTGTCGGCTACACGGATTGGTCAGTTCTTACTCATGGCCAGACTCCTGCTCTACCATTGCAGTCAGAGACCAGCCTCATTAGAACTATGGATCTTTTTCTGGAATAAAATCAGCGTGTCCTTAGTAGGAAGAGGGAGGATTGGAAATCAAGCTGAGGCCCAGCACAGAGGAAAATAGCATCATGATAAGGGTGGAATATTACGCGAGACTGAGCACAGGCACCATGGTAGAGGCCTGTTAGGAGACGAGTTTCTCCACTTCCACCAGCCTCCCTCCCGCAGCCTCCACCACCAGCCCTTTACCAACCCTTCACCCAACTTGAGGTTTTGTCTTCCTTAAAATTTGCCTTCCAAGAGCCTGGTTCCTCTTCCCCTTAGCAATCGGACCCAGCCAGCTGGGGGCTGCCAGCCAGCCACAGCACGCGCCGTTCTTGATCGTAACTCGGCCTCAGCGCAGGGCCATGGCACGGGTCCATTTCGGGGAGGAGCACACTGGGTTTCCGAGGGGACCGTCCCATGGTGTAGAAGTGGCCACGCCTGATCTCAGACCCAGAGGCTCCCAACGCCATTTGCTTTAAAAGACCCCCCCCCCGGGCGCCCCCAAGATTGCACCAGTGAAATCCGGGCGGGAGGGCAGACCCCCGCCGGCCGCCCCGCGCCTCGACCCGCCCTTTCCTGTGCTGCTGGGCGCGCTTTCCCGCCCTCTCTGTGCAGCGACCCTGCTGGAGTCCAGGGCGTTGACGTCACTGTGAACCACGCCCGCGGAGGAGCCTCAGCGAGGCAGCGACCTCGCCAGCGCCCAGACGGAGCACCCTGTCCTGGAGCCCCCGGGAAGGGCCTGTCTCTGGGGACCGAGAAAGTCTCCATCTCGCCCGGGACGCCAGGAAAACGAACCCTGGACCCCGGCTGGTTCTGCCCTTCCGACCAGCCAGGCAGGCCGTGGGGTCTGGTGGGGGCCGAGGTCCCCAAGCCCTTGCTCACAAGCTAGGAGGACTTGGCCCCTCGATCCCTCTACTCACACGCACTCACACGCACTCACACGCACTCACACACCTGGAGGCTTTCCCTTCCTTTTAAAATGAAACAAGAACGCTCCTTATGTTTACCTTCATCTTTTCCATGTTCTCTGTGTGTGTGTGTGTGAACCCGTGTGTGTGTGTGTGTGTGTGTGTGTGTGTGTGCGCACCCGTGTGTGTGCGTGTTTCCTGGTCATTATTTCTCCTGACCGCGTCCCCACACTGAGCTGGAATTCAGCCCCGTTTAGAACACGGCGGTGCCAGCCCACATTTGTTAGAGCCAGCCTCTGCTGTGGGAGAGCCTGGGGCTCCGGCTCACGGGGGCTGGGAGACGCGGTCTGCGGCTTCCTTCAGTACCCAGGTCTCCTGGGCATCTCTGCTTGCCCAGGTGGTTGGGTACTGGCCACCCAGAAAGGCCGAGGTGCTTCATTCAAAGCCATCACACTGAGTGACTTCCCATATAGCTTTTTTTTGGGGGGGGGCTGAACTCAGGGGCACTCGACCACTGAGCCACATCCCCGCTCTATTTTGTTCTTTGTTTAGAGACAGGGTCTTGCTGTTGCTGAGGCTGGCTTTGAACTGGAGCTTCTCCTGCCTCAGCCTCCGGAGCTGCTGGGATGACAGGCGTGCGCCGCTGCGCCTGGCTTTTTTTTTTGGTACCAGGGATTGAACTCAGGGGCACTCGACCACTGGGCCACATCCCCAGCCCTTTTTTGTATTTTATTTAGAGACAGGGTCTCACTGAGTTGCTAAGTGCCTCGCCATTGCTGAGGCTGGCTTTGAACTCGCGATCCTCCTGCCTCAGCCTCCCAAAGTGCTGGGATGACAGGCGTGCGCCACCACGCCCGGCTTGGCTTTTTTTTTTTTGAGATGCAGTCTCCCTGGTTGTCCAGGCTGGACTCAAACTCCTGGGCTCACGTGACCCTCCTGCCTCAGGCTCCTGAGTAGTTGGGACTAGAGGTGGGTGCCACCATGTCCTGTTGACTTTCAGTTATTTGAAGGAAGTGACAAGAGCCGGCATTTCCTGAGGACCTACTATGAGCCAGGACCGGTGGGGGAGCCAGGCCCACACACTGGCTACATGGCGTCCAGTTCCCCACCTGCGATTCCCCCTACCCAGAACCCAGGAGAGCACCTGCCCAGCAGGCCGTCAGAGGGACTTACAATAGCCGCACTCATTAGCATACTGTATCCCAGGCAATATGCAAATTACCATATAGTGTCACTATTGTTTAGACCGACATTAGATATTTAGTGATATTTTATCTGTTTTAATGAAAAACGTTTCAAACATAAAAAACAAGAATAAAGAGAATATCATAAACACCGGCTTTTGAACGCTGGAAGCTCGTAGTCTGCTCCTTCTAGATTTTTCTTCTCCAACAAGACATCGCAGAGAGAGCAGAGGCCCCCACACCAGCCCCGAGCTCAGTTCTCCCCTCTACCCTCCTACCGCGAGCCTGAATTCAGAGTTTATTATGCCGATCGATGTTTTTAAACATTTATTACACGATTATGTATCCATAAACATTATGTCGCGTGGCTCATGAAGGTTTTTGACTTTGTGTAAACGGGCTGTAGCGGTTCGTATTGTTCTGCGTCTAGCTTTCTTCCTTCCCGCTTTACAGACGATCACAGTCAATCCTCACAAACGGCGGTCGGTGGCAGGTGCCGCGCTGCACACCAGACACTTGAGGCGCAGGCAGGGCAAAGCGCTGGCTGTAACATGCACCAAAGCGGAACTCGCACCCCGGCCGTGGCTGAGCAGCCCTGGGTATTCAGTCGGTGCCCTGTATCTGCAGCCCTAGGTGTTCAGTTGGTGCCCTATATTTGCAGCCCTAGGTATTCATTCCGTATCCCCTGTATCTGCGGGTCTTGCCTTCACGTTTTCAGCTGCGACTGAAAATGTTTGAAAAGAGAACTGAACTCAGGAGGACTTTTCCCTTGTCATTAGTCACTGAACAGGTGAGCATAGCATTGACACTGAGTGGGTACCAGAAAGAACCCTCCAGCATGCGTGTAGGTGACGTGCAAAGACTGCATCACTTCATATCAAGGCAGTGGGAATCCTTGGATGTTGGTATTCGTAGGAATCCTGAAACCAATCCCCATGGCTGTTGAAGGGTGATTTTGTACCCAAAAAGAAATGAGATCTTGGGGCCACTAAAGACCCCAAAGAAGAACATCCGTAGAAGCTTTAGTCAAAAGAACTAAAAATGAGAAATAACCCAAATGTGTGTCAAGAGAAGAATGGATAAACAAGATCACTCTGTGGAATATTACACAGCAGTGGAAAAGGACCGAGGACTGCATCTAGCCCCAAGGATGCATCTGACAGTCACACTGCTGCACTGAAGAGGCCAGAAACAGGAGACTGACATGCTGCGTGACCCCATCTATGTGAGGTTCAAAACCAGAAAGAACCCACTGATGATGACAAGAGGCCAGAGCAGTGACTTGATCTGGGCTTGGGGGCGAGGTTGATGTGGAGGCTCATGGCAGAGGCTACTGGGCCATGACCCTGGCGTATTCTGTGACATGGGCCTCAGGCTGTCCCAAGAACACACCATGGACAAGTTGGCTGGAGCAAAAGAAACTCATTCTCTTGTGGTTCTGGAGGCTCGAGGTCCAAGGTGAAGGTGTCGAGGCACCCTCCTCTGGAGGCCTCTCCTCCACTGCAGGTGGTGGCTCCTTGCTGTGTCCTCGCAAGGCCTTTCCTCCGCGCACCGCACCCCTGGTGTCTCCCGCCTGTCCTGATTTCCTCTTCTCCCAAGGGCACGGCCAGAGTGGATCAGAGCCCATCCCGAGGCCTCGTTCCCCTCGACCCCTCTTTAAAGGCCCTGTTTCTGCAGGTGGCCGCATGCCGATGTCCTCTGGGCTGGGGGTCCGCTCGGGAATCTGGGGGACACGATTCTGCCCGCAGCGCCGCGCCTGCACAGTGAGTCCTCAGACTTTGCCGTGGACGCGCGCACGGGGTGCACCGCGCTCTATCTCAGTGACGGTGATGACAAGTCCCGTGGGCGGTCCACGTCACCCTGAGCCTACGTGAACGCGGACGGCGTGGCTTCTGGATCTTGCAGCTGCACTTCCTCTGCGAGCATTCTCCCAGGGACAGTGGAAGGCGGCCAGAGGCACCGGCCAAGGGCACGCACCCATCGAGTGGGACGGTGCACCGAACTCGGTCCCTGCTCCTGGGGACGAGGCCAGGGCTCTCTGGGCACGCCGGCCTCTGGCAAGGCGCTGAGGAAGGAGTTTCCCACGGTTGGTGCCGTCGCCCCATGCCCGGACTGCCTTCTTCACGTCCCCGCTCGCGGTTTCACTGCTGAAGCCGGCTGGCTGCGTCTGCTGGGGATGTCACCCCGCGTTGCCCATGTCACAGACGGACAGAGTCCCAGTGGAGGTCCTTCCAGATGAGCATCTCTCCAGGTGGCCAGGAGGGCCACGCCAGCCAGAACGCAAGCCTGGGGTCAGTCGGAGACGCAGCTGTGACTCTCAGCCGGGGACAGGTCCGCCAGGGCCTGTGTGCCCCTGTCCGGGGCGTCCCCAGCCTGGCCCTGCAGGGGCACAGCGTGGATGAGGCTGTGCCCGCGGCGGGGGCAGCTTCGGGCTCGGCGCAGCTCCAGGACCTTCTCCCCGCCCTCTGCTCCCCTCGTGCTCCGGGCTCGCGGGTCGGCTGCGTGGGCTCGACCCCGGCTTCCTCGCAGCTCTGAGGTTCTGTGATTCATGGCGTTTTATGCAGATGTCGATTAAGCACTCAGCTCTGCAGGCCGCGGAGAGAGAGGAGGGGCCTGGGCTGGCGCGGTCCCTGATTCCAGATGGATGACAGTAACGCGGGGACACTGGGGGAGGGGGAGCGGGGTCCCCAGCTCAGCCGCCTCCCGGTTCCGCCTCACCCTCACACACCCTGGGCCACGCTGCCGCCAGCCACGGGATGGACTCACTCCTGCGCGCAGCTCACGAGGGATCCGGAAGGACGGGGCCGCTTGGGGCCGGTCGGCCTGCCGAGATGGCCAGCCAAGAGGGGCTGGGCCCTGGGACTCGTCCCCTGGGACGGCCACCCCTCTGCAGCTGGCCTTTATAGCACCTCCGACCCTATGCTGCTCCATAAAACCCAGAGGAAAGACAGAGCCCACATCTCACAGAGCGACATAAACATCATCTTAAAACAGACATCCATAAATGTGAAGCTGGTGATTATTTGGGTCTAGTTAACCATGCAACAAAATGGAATCAACTCGGCTCCATTAACCTTACTTTAAAGGCACTTTTTGGTGATTCATGTTTATCACACTGTTAACATTTAAAGGAGTGGGTGCTCCCCGCCACTTCTCTCTGGGAACCCGGCTCGGGAGAAAATACACAAATGTGGGGAGGGCGATGGGAGCCAGCAGGACTGACTGCTCTCTGGCAAGCCCTTTGCCCCGAAGATACCTCACTCTGTAAGCTACCTGGTACCGTAAACCGGGATAAAAACTCTCGGGGGCAGAGTATAGCTTTTACTACTTTTACTTCTACTTTCTTAGAGCTTAGAGAGGGAAAGAAAGATTTTTAGAGAGAATGATTAGAGCGAGCTTTTCTTCTTTCTTCTTTCTTCCTTCTTCTTTCTTATGTCTTAGCTTAGAGTAGAGTAGCTTAAAGAAAGATAGAGCTTAGCTTAGAGAAAGACTAGAGCTTCTTTCTTCTCTCTTCTTTCTTCCTTCTTCTGTCTTCTGTCTTCTGTCTTCCTCGGGAGCCTCGGCCTTACTCTGACCAGTCCTCTGGAGCCTCGGCCTAACTCTGGCCAGTCATTACTTCTTCTATCTGGTTTCTCTTCTGTAACCGCTCTGCCTACGTTCTGGCCGCTCTGATTCTTCTGACCGACCGAGTGACTGCCCGGCTGACTGAATTCTCCGTTCTCCTAACTCGGACCGCTTTCACCCGGTTATATACCTTCAGGTTTGCGGGTGCCTACAGGTGCGTCACATACATATCAGGCGGAACCCATGGCTTCCAGCTAGCTACAACAGCCCTTCCTAATTAGGGCTCCTTCATATTCCTTCCCTTTAGTTTAAAAAGGTGCTTTTGTTCTATTTTCTCTATTTTCTTTTATTTTCCCTACCTAGCTTTTCACCTTTTATTTTTGAAAGGGTGGATATTTGAGCCCTTTTTGAGAAGGTGCTGTGGCTTTAAGGAAGCCTAATGCTGAGGAGCAGCTAACGCACCTAGTTAAGCACAATTGCATAAGCGGCTTTGACTTTTTTTACTTTTTTTTTTTTTTTTTTTTTTTTTTTTTCTCCTCTTCTTTATTTTTCTTTATGGCTTTCTTGCCAAAGCTCAATGGCTTTTTTTTTTTTTCCTGCATGGTTTTTACCATGCTATTTAATTCTCTATTTTCTTTTAAGCTCATGGCTTTTTTCTTTATACTAAAGCTCAAGGCTTTTTCTCTATATTTTTTATGGCTTTTGGCCGGCTACTCTGCTTCGGCTTTTGGCCGGCTCGCTTTGGCTTTTCGCTGGCTACTCTGCTTCAGCTTTTCGCTGTCTACTCTGCTTCAGCTTTTGGCCAGCTACTCTGCTTCGGCTTAATTCTTAACTGGCTTCAACTGAGTCAGAGGCTCTGCTCTCTTGTTTCTACTCTTTTTGCTGGTCTCAACTGAGTCTGAGGCTATGCTTTTTCATTGCTCTTATTTCTTAGCTTTTCTTCTCTGCCTGCCGAGCCCCGGACGGACCACCAACACTGTTAACATTTAAAGGAGTGGGTGCTCCCCGCCACTTCTCTCCGGGAACCCGGCTCGGGAGAAAATACACAAATGTGGGGAGGGCAATGGGAGCCAGCAGGACTGACTGCTCTCTGGCCAGCCCTTTGCCCCGAAGATACCTCACTCATTCCATTTCCCAGTGTTTATTGAGCACCTGCTGTATCTGGGCTCCTGTCTCAGCGCTGGGGCAAAGCAGCTTCCTGCCTCAGGAAGCTGACCGTCTGCTGGGGGGAGACCAGCAAGCGTGAGGCACATTCTCCAGTGTCTGGAGCCCCACCCCAAATCTCTACCAGGGCACCCTGAGAACCAGAACTCCTCTTCAACTACCCATTTTTAATTCCTGGCGTCAGCATTCATCAATGGTAGCTACTCATGCCGCAGTGGCTGCAAAATGCTGATTTTCTTAACTCTGTTATTTCTCTGCATTTATCAGTCAGCTGCCTGGTGGAGAGGGGTCCTGTAATCTCTCTTCTTTGTGTCTATTTCTTGATTAGCAGGATGGATTCTTCTTTTAGGAAGTGGTCCATCATCCATTCCAGAGGTCACTAAAAAAGAGACAGAGAGACTGTTCTAGATGACGCAGCCAGGTCCTCAGAAGAAACCTGAAAAACAGGGCATCTAATGAAAAGCGTGCTTTTTTTGGGGGGGGGGCACCAGAGATTGAACTCAGGGGCACTGGACCACAGAGCCACGTCCCCAGCCCCAGTTTGTATTTTATTTAGAGACAGGGTCTCACTGAGTTGCTTAGGGCCTCACTGTTAATGAGGCTGGCTTTGAACTCATGATCCTCCTGCCTCAGCCTCCCGAGCCACTGGGATGACAGGCGTGTGCCACTGTGCCCCGCAAAAAGTGTGGTCTTGAACTTGGGCTACACTGGGAGATGGGGACGGGGACAAAGTGGCCTTTGGGATTGGGATACCTGGCAGGATTTGAACAGAAGACTAGCGCGTGGTGTGGAGGGTGAACATTGCCCTTTGGCCACTGCACCGTGGTTACGTGCAGGGGGTTGGGAGGTGGCACCCTGGCGCTCAGGACACACACCCTGCAGTACTTAACAGACGGCCACCAACAGCCCCCATGGGTTCAGGACGCTGAGGGGCTGCCCAGGATGTGCTAGAACCACGAAAACCCAGCAAACCTGAACATCAGTCTCCACAGAAAAAAAGGCACCAATCCTACAACTTAATCAGATGATTCCCCCAACCTATTCAAGGTATTCGTTTAGGCAAAAATGATCAAGAAAAGTGACGAAGCATCTATGATTGGTGAATCTAATAAGAAGCCCCGAGAGATTCTTCATTCTAGGGATGCTAGATGCAGTACCAGAGACTGAGTGGCTTCGAAAAGCAGAAGGTCTGGCCGGGCGTGGTGGCGCACGCCTGTCATCCCAGCACTTGGGAGGCTGAGGCAGGAGGATCACGAGTTCAAAGCCAGCCTCCGCAATGGCGAGGCACTTAGGAACTCAGTGAGACCCTGTCTCTAATAAAATACAAAATAGGGCTGGGGATGTGGCCCCCTGGTTGAGAGCCCCTGAGTTCAATCCCTGGTACCACAAAAAAAAAAAAAAAAAAAAAAAAAAAAGAGAGAGAGAGAGACTTAGAAAACTCTTTGTGACCAGATGTGATAAGAGGAAGCTGCAGATGGCATCCTTTGGGGGACCTTGATAAAGGTGCCTCCAAAGGCTGGGGAGTGCCAAGAGGGGCGGTAGGGCGCAGAGCTGCTACCCCAGGCCCAGGACAGGGAGGGCGCAGTCCCTGGAGCCTGGGGAAAGGGCTGTGTGGGAGGGGCCCTGAGGGTCTGGTGACAGCAGCTGGGCGTGATGTTCCTGCAGGAAGGGACCTGGAGGGATCGGTACTCCTCAGTCTCTTCCAGTCCTTCCACCCTGGGTCCCCAAGGGCCAGACTGGACATGAAGCCATCGATGTTGCCAAAGCCGCACGGTCGTCGTCCTGGCCCCCACCGCCGCAGCCACCAGGCGCCGTCTCCTCGCTGGCCTCCCACACCGGCCTCCGCCCCAGCTCAGCCGCCCCTGCCGCCTCCGCCTCGGCCCTGGTCCACGCTGAGCTTCGTCCGTCAGGTCACCAGGCTCAGGGCTCCGCAGGGCTCGCTGCTCCCGCGACCCCTCCGGGGGTCTGGCTCCTGTGCGGGTGGGTGAGGGAGCGGGGCCGGGGGCGGGAGAGGACCGTCCAGGCGTCCCCCCGCCCGCCACCACCCCGCGGCTCCGACTTGGGGTCCCCTGAAGAGCTCTGAGAGGGCTCAGGAAGCAAAGGCTCGGGCGACGTGGGCGCCGCCGCTGCTTCTCTAAGGCGCCTTGTCATGCCCGGCCCGGGGCCAGCGGGGTCCACTCCTCGGAGAGGAGCGCGGCGCCGTCGCAGGGCCTCGGGACGCGGGGCAGCCTGCCCCTGATGGAGGCCCCCGTCGTGCACGCAGGCCTCAGGCCCTCGCTTCCTTCCTCGTGGACAGAATCGGGCGGAAGCGGTCCCCCCCAGAGGCTGGTGCGGGGAGGAGGCCAGCGCCCGCCACCGCGCGGCTCCGCCCACAGGCCCTAGCTGGGGTTGTGCCCTGCCTGGAAGTGTGGGTGGAGGCGGGTGACTAGGACTGTGAGGCCTTCGCAGGAAATCCCCAAGTGCAGGCTGGGACCAGGCTGGGTGGGAACATTCTAGAATTTAGCTCCTAAGACTCCTTTGAGACGCACTGGGACCACTCAGGGTCCTGAGACCTCGGTTTCTAGCGTCCCTCTTCCTCTTCCTCGGTCCTCTCAAGCCGTTGCCTGAAAATGCACCCTGAGAACACCACCAGGAAGGCCGCTCCCAGGCACCTTCAGACGCTTTGGGGTACAGAATCCATCACCGAGGGGACAGTGAGATCAACTTAGTCCCTGGAAAAGCAGATGGGACACAATTTCCACCGCAGATCGTAACAGCCTGTAGCTCAGTAGAAGACCGACAGCTCTCCCTCTCTGGGGAATGCCAGTAAACGCCCGAGAAGGGCCAGGCAGGATCAAGAAGCTGGTGTTTGGCCACCTCTCTGGTGCATAGTGACTTCAAGCCACGTTACCATCGGGAGTTAAAACCATAAGGTTGAGGGGAAAATGGGCATCTGGAATGCCTGTCCCTTTATCATCTCCAGTAGGTGTGGGCATCTATTTTCAGTCTGATTTCTGTGGCTATAACAAAATGCCTGAGGCTGGGTGAGTCAAAAAGAACAGAAGTTCATTGAACTCACAGTTGTGGAAGCCCGGAAGTCCAAGAGCAAGGCGCTCGTATCTGGTGAGGGCAGAGGGCAGCCCGTGCCAGGACAGGGCAAGTGCGCTAGCCCAGGTCTCTTCTGTTTCTTGTAAAGCCACTGATGCTGTCACAGGAGCCCCACGTCCATGGCCTTATCTACTCTAATCACCTCCAACAGCCCCACCTCCAACAACCATCAAGATACGAGTTTGGGGCTAGAGTTTTCACGGAGTTTTGATGGGAACAAACCTTCACACCATAGTGACATCACACGGGGCACCCTAGCCAGGGCGGCTTCATCCGACATCCCTAAAGGTGGGCCACGCAGAAATCACAGGTCTCCTGATGGGACATGTCAGGACGGAGGTGAAATCCCTGGGATGTCCCCCTGCCACCAGAGTTGCCTGGAACCCATCCGGCGTCGAGAACCGGTCTCCAGTCTTTGGGAAACACAGGGGAGAGAAGACCAACTCCAAGGGCACCACCAGGAAGTGCAGGAGCCCTGTGTGCGGAGATAGCTAAGATTGCGGTTGACTATTGGGCCATAGACATTTTTGGGCATTTCCGCTTTCCGTAGTCTCACGGGATCTCGCGGGACTTGGTCGAGGCTCTCGAGAGATTTGAACGGTGACTCAGCAGATCGAGCGAGCGCCATTGCTGCTCGGGCGCATGGGAAGAGACCAGAGGGAGAAAAGACAGGGTTATCGCTATTGTGTAGATATATTGTAGTTTCTTGTAAGATTAAAGAATATTTTCGTCTCCATCCTGTCTCCGGACTCCTTCCCGCGGCGCTGCCGTTCCAGACTGCAATCCTTTTCCGGCGACAACAGTTGGTGGCCTGTACGGGGAATTCAGCACGGCAGGTAAGAACTGAGAAACCTCGCAGGAGTCTCTAGTCAGAGCGGTTAAAATGGGTTCGAAAATATCTAAGACCCAAGTGTACGAGGCTCTTGATGAATTCTTTGATATAGATGAGTCTGTCGTTAGCGAGGAGGATTTAGAAAACAGTGAAGGCGATCATGAAAGCGTAGATTCCGCTGAGTCAACTAAGACCAGTAAGGAGAGTATTAGAAGCGTCCCCAAAATGACAAAGATCCGAGCTGCTAAAGCTATTCAAGATTTATTAGAGATACTTCAAGGATACATGGTCTCAATTGAACCTGGGACTCAGGATGTTACTGAGTCAATTAGGACCAATGAGAGTAGTAATAGTGAGGAGGAATTAACTAAAGGTGATTTTGAGAAAATGAACAAAAGGAAATTAAGGAAGACCAAGATAAGGGATCATCAAGTGGAGGAACTTGTGTCCTCTACTCCCCCATGGGTGAAATCGATTACAGAAAATATGAAGGGTATCACTAGGCGTTTGCATACCCTAGAAACAGAAATAAAAAGTCTTTCTGAGCGCTTATGTGCTCTCGAGGGTAACTCACAGATACGTTGGGAACTGCCAGTATTTGAATATGGAAATGGACGGAGGGACCACCAGCCAGTAGATTTCAAAACAATAAAAAATCTCAAAGAGGCAGTAATGACTTATGGACCCCAAGCTCCTTTCACGTTGAGTATACTGGAGTCCCTTAACACCTTTAGCTTAACCCCCGCAGACTGGAAACGTCTATGTAAAGCAACATTAAGTGGGGGACAATACTTGGTTTGGCGATCGCAATTTCAAGAACTTTGTATAGAAACAGCTAAAAGAAATGCAGATGCGGGGTTTGGAGACCATAATATAGAAATGCTCACAGGAGAAGGGCAATTTGCAGACGTACAGGATCAAAAATATTATACCCCAGGAGTATATGCTCAGATAAACGCAGCTGCCTTAAAGGCATGGAAAACTGTACAAGGACCTGGGGATCTACAAGGTAGCTTGTCCAAAGTAATTCAAGGACCTAATGAACCATATGCTGAATTTGCTGATCGACTTTTGAGAACTGCAGGTAGAGTTTTTGGAGACATTGATCAAGTTATGCCATTAGTTGTCCAATTAGCGTACGAAAATGCTAATAAGTATTGCCAGGAAGCCATCAGGCCATGGAAAAATAAAAAGGATCTTTCCATATATATACAATTATGTAAAGATATAAATGATGCCTTTGTCACAGGGAATATGATTGCAGCAGCTGTGAGAGATGCTGCCCCTCAAAATTTTACAAGAGCTCAACATAGACATTATAATCAATCAGGATATTCTAGGCAAAATTATCATAATCAATCAGGCTATTCTAGGCAAAATCCTAAAAGAGAAATAAGACCAAATTCATACCGTGCTCCAGGTTGCTGCCCCAGGTGTAAGAAGGAAATCATTGGGCCAATAAATGCTATTCAAAATTTGACATCCATGGAAATCCTTTATTCAGGAATTCAAAAAACGGGGCAAGGGGCCCAATGCCCCGGGGCCCACAAATGTACGAGGCATTGGAGGAGGAGTATCCTCAAGCATCCACTCAGATGCTTCCCCGACACAATCCCTATTACCCATCCACTCCCTCGCCAGAGGAACAGGAGGAAATGCAGGATTAGACCTCTGTTCCACCGCCCGAATAGTGTTAACACCTGAAATGGGGGTTCAACTGATTCCCACAGGAGTCAGGGGACCTCTTCCCTCAGGGACTGTAGGACTTATTATCGGGCGAAGTCCTGAGAGCTTATTAGGTTTGCAAGTGACCCCAGGCGTAATAAACTCAGACTATAAAGGGGAAATAAAAATAATGCTTAGCTCACCCCAAAGTATAAGTTCTATTAATCAGGGAGATAGAATTGCTCAGTTGCTCCTCCTTCCAAATTTACATAAGTCATTTAAAATGAATATGCCTCTAAATAGGAACAATAGAGGATTTTGTTCCACTGATTCGAAACCCATGGTTTGCTGGGTTCGGGACTGTACAAGGAGGCCTATGTGTAAAATAAGAATCCAAGGAATAGAAATGGAGGGTCTTATAGATACTGGAGCTGATTCTTCCATCATTAATTTACGTCAATGGCCCAAACACTGGCCTCTGCAAAAAGCTTCAACCAGTTTAAGAGGCTTGGGATATAATAACCTCCCAGAAAAAAGTGCGGTAATTTTAAAATGGGAGGATGATGAAGGACATAAAGGCACGTTTCAGCCTTATGTTTTACCTAATCTACCGGTTACTTTATGGGGAAGAGATATTTTACAACAAATGGGAGTACACCTTGCAACCAAACCTGCAGGTGTTAAATGTAAAAATCTACAGAGTAATCTTAACCCTATAAGAAATCATCAAAAAGTACAGGGTAAGCTTAACCCTAAAAGAAATCATTATCATATAGGAAAAAGACATTTTTCTTCGGGGCCACTGAGAAAATAATTTTGAAAATACCATGGCTTTCTGATAAGCCAGTGTGGGTCCCTCAGTGGCCCTATCTAAAGAGAAATTACAAGCGGCCCACCTACTAGTTCAGGAACAATTAGAAGCAGGACATATAGAACCTTCCACCTCTCCCTGGAATTCCCCCATATTTGTGATCAAGAAAAAATCAGGAAAATGGCGATTATTACATGATCTTAGACAAATTAATAAAACCATGCAAGTCATGGGCCCTACTCAACCTGGACTTCCGAATCCTATAGCTATTCCAAACAATTTCCATGTTATTAGTCTTGATATAAAGGATTGCTTCTTTTCTATTCCCCTACATCCTCTGGATGCCCCCAGGTTTGCCTTTTCAGTTCCTTCTATTAACAATAATGGCCCTGATCAGAGATATCAATGGAAGGTTTTGCCACAGGGAATGGCTAATAGCCCCACCATATGCCAAATATATGTGGACAAGGCCATCCAATCCATTAAAAATAAATATCCAAACCTCATGTGTCTACATTACATGGATGATATTTTACTGGCCCACCCTAATCAAAAAATCTTATTTAATATATTCAGTGATATGGTAGAAAATTTAAAAAAATACGGATTATATATAGCAGAAGAAAAAGTTCAAACCAGATCTCCCATATTATATTTAGGATTTAAAATCATGGATACTTTTGTTAGACCCCCCCCCAAAATTTTAATAAATAAAGAACATTTAACCACCCTCAATGATTTCCAAAAACTACTGGGAGATATTAATTGGCTTCGCCCTACACTAAACCTCACTACTGGCCAATTAAAACCTTTATTTGATATCCTTCGAGGGGACCCTGATCCATCCTCACCGCGAACATTGACTCCTGATGCTAGGAAAGCTTTAAAGGTAGTAGAAAAAGCCATCGAAGGAGCTCATTGTGACAGATTTGATTTAACTCAACCGCTGATATTGATTATTATTTCTTCACAATATACACCCACAGGAGTATTTTGGCAACGAGGGCCTTTATTATGGATACATTTGCCTGTCTCTCCTAAAAGCATAATTGAGTCTTATACCTCCATGGTGGCTAAACTTATTCTTCAAGGACTTAAAACTTCTACTAAAATATTTGGCATTCACCCTGCTACTATTATTACTCCCTATTCATCGTCACAGATTGAATATTTATGCTTCAACGATAATGACTGGGCTATAGCTAGATGCTCTACCTCTGCAAATTTTGATAATCACCTTCCTAAGTCTCCTATATTATCTTTTTGTATTAATCATCCTATTATATTTCCACAGGTAATAAAAAATCAACCTATTCCTAAGGCATTTAATGTATTTACAGATGGGTCCTCAAATGGTACTGCTGCAGTAGTCACTACAAAGGAAAGTATGACTTACATAACTGCACACAAATCAGCTCAACTTGTGGAATTGGAAGCTGTGGTAAGAGCTCTGGAACATTTTAGAGACCAGCCCATAAACATTTTTTCAGATAGCCACTATATTGTACAAGCCGTCCCAAAATTAGAGTTAGCAGGACCAATAGCACCTCATACTCCAGCCTTTAAATTGTTTTATCAAATACAAAAACTTTTGTGGGCAAGAAAAGAACCTCTATTCATAGGCCATATTAGAGCACATACTAATTTGCCTGGCCCCCTCCATGAAAGTAATCAAAAGGCTGATGAACTTACAAAAACTATATTTATACTTTCAGCGCTACAACAAGCTACTTTATTTCATTCCCAGTTTCACGTCAACAGCACCACCTTGCAACGTAGGTTTAAAATCACAAAGGAGCAAGCCAGAACAATTGTAAAAGATTGTAAATCTTGTATGACACATTTGCTCAATCCTCATTTTGGTGTTAACCCTAGAGGATTAATGCCCAATCATTTGTGGCAGATGGATGTTACTCATGAGCCAAGTTTTGGAAAATTGCGATTTATTCATGTAACCATAGATACATGCTCAGGCATGATTTTTGCTTCCTTACATTCTGGAGAAAAAGTTAAAGATGTCACATCTCATTGTTTACAAGCTTTTGCTGCATTGGGCATCCCCAAAATGCTTAAAACAGATAATGGCCCCGCATATACGTCCTCATCTTTCAAAGAGTTTTGCGCAAAATTCAACATATCCCATAAAACAGGCATCCCATACAATCCTCAGGGTCAGGGCATTATTGAAAGAGCAAACCGCACACTAAAAGTTATGTTGTTAAAACAGAAAGAAGGAAACTGGAAAAATCCTAAGGACAGATTGGCAGTTGCCCTGTTTACCTTAAATTTTTTAACTTTAGACTCTGATGGTTATTCTGCTGGAGACAGACATTGGAACCCACATCAACAACATAAACCTTTGGTTTACTGGAAGGATGTTCTTTCAGGTACATGGAAGGGTCCAGATCCAGTGTTAATTTGGGGGAGAGGATCTGTTTGTGTTTTTCCAAAGCATGAATCCTCTCCAATATGGATACCATCTAGATTAATAAAGCAAGTACCAAATCAAAAGGATCAAGATGAAGTTGTTGAGGAATCAAGATTAATAAAAAAGGTACAAAATCAAGAGGACCATGATGAAGATATGGAATGATTCCCTTAAAAGAGTCCTTCTAAATACATCACAACTTAAGTGTCATTCCTCCCAGCTGGGACGAAGAGATCTCTCTTTAGTGTGCACACAATTGTATTTTTTTTTATATATATGTGTTTATGTCTGTGTATTTGTCTAAATTTCATGTTAATGTGACGTCACAAATATATGTTTGTATGTGCGTCTGTCTGTCCAGTGTGACATCAAAAATAACAAAGCGCTTGTGAATATATATATATATATATATATATATATATATATGGATCCAAATAACTCTAATTCATTTAAGTTTAAGAGTATTCAAATTGGGTAAATAATTTAATAAGTGAAGGTACCTTCAATTTTGTTTTATAGGTGTCCCAGGGATTTCTCTTTAGCGAAAAATATGACTAGGGCTGTATAACCTGATATTTTGGTGTTTTGACATAAGGTTGCTTATTTGTTATTAACTTCATTTGTTTAATAAATGATTAATTTCAATTATTTCAACAGGTAAAGGACTGCTGTATATGCAGAAACACGAGAGTTCCAGCTAACAAATTATTTCTCCAAAGTGCTTTTAGTTTTTCTTTAATCTATCTTTAATACAGTAAATACCCTCAGTCTTTCTTTGTTTTGTTCTAAACATGATGTTTTGCCAGCTTATGTTTGTGGGAGCTCAGGCTGCAATGTGTGTGAGCAGAAATCAACTTTAATTTTCTAATCTAATAATTCTATTTTTTAGTTTGACAACTCGCCTCTTGACTCAGTGCTGGAATAGCACTGCCTTTCCTTTAATAATTGATGCTTGAGTCTCTAGGGAGCGGGCCCTGAAGATTTGCCGGTGGCATTGTCTAGACATAAAAAAGACGGCTGCTGCTACAGATGCAGGGATCGCGGTCGCTGCAAGCATCCCTGCTGCTCAAATGTCAAACAACCTCACCAGCGGTGTGGCCTCTGCTCTGCATGCATGGGGCCTCCTAGATCTACGTGTTATAACAAGTGGACATTTTGATCTTTCATTGTTTGGAACTTCATGGGACAGTACCTTGGGGGTATTTGTTTAGAGAACTCAGTGTGTTACTTGATAGAACTTAAGGCAGCTGATTTGTTTAAAGAATTTGATATGCTATGCAATTTGGCTCGTCACCAAAAGGCTTGTCGCCTTAAAGCCGCAGCATCTCCCCACAATTGGACGGCTGTTAGTCAACTTACACAGTCGATCCTAAAGGGCTCCATTGGATGGCTGGTTAGCCAATGACGGGTAAGATCCCCAGAGGGGGACAACCTAAGACAGGCACAGTCGCACGGGATAGTCTCATGTGGCCGACATATCAACCTAAGACAGGAGTCAAGGGCACAGCCTTGATTATCCGATGACGGGTAAGAATGTTGGTTGCACATAGACGTCCTAGAGCATCCCCTCTTTTAAAACAAAAGGAGGAAATGCAGGAGCCCTGTTTGCGGAGATAGCTAAGATTGTGGTTGACTATGGGCCATAGACATTTTTGGGCATTTCCGCCTTCCGTAGTCTCACGGGATCTCGCGGGACTTGGTCGAGGCTCTCGAGAGATTTGAACGGTGACTCAGCAGATCGAGCGAGCGCCATTGCTGCTCGGGCGCATGGGAAGAGACCAGAGGGAGAAAAGACAGGGTTATCGCTATTGTGTAGATATATTGTAGTTTCTTGTAAGATTAAAGAATATTTTCGTCTCCATCCTGTCTCCGGACTCCTTCCCGCGGCGCTGCCGTTCCAGACTGCAATCCTTTTCCGGCGACAACAAGGAAGCAACGGGACTAATCCAGGAGGAGCGGTTGGCAGAACCAACTCAAGGGCCAAGGGGACTGGTCAGTAGATGAGAGGACGTAGAGATGTGGAGGTGGGGGAAATGCAGGGCACAAGCCGGTGCAGTGACACACGCCTGTCATCCCAGCAGGGTGGGAGGCTGAGGCAGGAGGACCGCAAGTCCAAGGCCAGCCTCAGCAACTCAGCGAGACCCTGTCTCTAAATAAGAATATAAAAAGGGCTGGGGATGCGGCTCAGTGGTTAAGAGCCCCTGGGTTCAATCTCCGGTACAGAAAAGAAAAAAAGAAAGAAAGAAAATGCAGATCACAAAGCCTGATGGGTTGTTTGATTCCATTTTGGTAAAAAATACACAGCCAAATGTTGGACAGTAGAGCGATGATAGGTTCTAAGGTATGGACGGTGGCAGACTCTGAGAGGAGGTTCCTGTGACTCTTAGGGTGCTCGCTGACTGTGTCCCAGTGGACATATATGCAGATTTTCAGGTGGCAGTCAGTCCCAGCCTCTTCCAGAGGCCATGGCTTCACTCAGGCCCACAGCTCTGGCTTGGCGTTGGTGCTGAGGGTGGAACCCAGGCCCTCGTGCATGCTAGGCACACACTCTACTCCGCCTCCACGCACGTTTTAATTAACTACGACGCAGAAGACCTAGCAACGGTGTTTGGTTCCTAGGATAGTGACCGCCGTCTCTGGCCTGGTCAGGAGACAGATGTGTGGTCGTCAAGCCAGTGCTTTCCTGAGGAGATAATGACCATGGAGGTGGAGAGATGAGGTACTGGCTATGGGGGCTGAACACTCAGTCCAAGGATGTCAGGAAAGAAGGTTCAGAGGAGATAGCACTGCAAGGTGCAGCCTCTGCCTGCCTTTCCAAGGCCAACTCCTCTTCCTCTCTTAGCTTGATCACTCTGAACTTATTTGATCTACTGGGGTGCACCAGATTCCTTCCGACTTCAGGACCCTTTGCACATGCTCTTCCCTCATCACACTTTACCTGTGCAGATTTGATGCCTGTTCACTCTTCTGATCTCAGACATTCCCTTCCAGAAGGAATCGCTCCTTTCCTCCCCAGACCAAGTGTCCTGCCTCTGCTCCCCACAGGGCTCGTCCTTTCCCTTCCTGGTGTTTTGTATTATGGTTTGTTCCTAATCTGCTAATTTTGCAATTCATGGCTCAGGGTTTGAAGGTAACTGCACATCTTGGTCATTTCTGCCTCCTGGCCTGTTAGGTCCATCACACCCCGAGGCACCTCAGGGGCTGCTGCCGCCTGGCACCTCCGGAGCGCTCTGCAACGTGTGGGTGGAGGCGCCCTGGTCCTGGGACGCTCGGAGCAGAGCCCCGGCAGAGGCTGCGCTCTTACATTCCACAGCTGGATGACCACGAATCATCCCCCAAGAGTCAGGACACAAGCGAGCGGCCCCAGCCCCGCCCTGCCTGTCATGTGGGGACTTGCTGGCCACCGTCACCAACTGTCACCCACTGTGCGGTCCCAGGCGCAGACAGAGCTCGCGTGGAGGGCGCTCCTGCCGACCTCGTTGGAAAGATCAGCGAGTCCAGCAGCCAGCACGCCTGGCTCCCCCACTTTCGGCCCCCTAAATCTCCCTCTGAGTGGCAGGACGCTGGCCCTGCTGCCCTGTCTGGGGGCGTTGGCTCCATCTCCGAGGAGACCAGTGCCGGACCTCCGAGGGGCTGGCGGGGCTTGGTCTCCCATTTCAGAGCGGCTGCTCAGACGCAGGCCGCAAACACCAGTGGCGGGGAGTGGACCCGAAGTGTCCCTTCCCTTGAATCGCCTGGCCTGCCTGATATCAGAGTCCCAGGGCGGTCCCTGGGGATGGTGGCTCCAGGCCCGGCCCTGCCTGAGGCTCAAGGAAATGGTTTCTGAAAGAGCTGGCTGGGGAGCAAGGGGCCAGTCCAGGCTGGGGCACTGCAAAGATCAAAGCATTGATGAATTCCTGCCATCGCAGGTAGCGGGTGCCTACTGCTCACCGCGACTACACCTCCGCCATAGCATGTCCTTGTTTTCTCCTAACCAAAGTACAAAGTTAGTTTTATCTTAAATCCCTGTTATGGAAAAGTCAGAATGAAGCTCAGAGAGGTAGAGTAGGCTGGCCAAGGTCACACAGCAGAGCTGGGATTCAGACTCAGGCTCCTCTGGCCCCTGAGGCTGTGGGTTTCACAGGCTGGTTGGGACACTCCCAGGGACTGTCAGCTGTGTGGCTTTCTATTGGAGAATACTGGCACCTAGTGTCACTAAGCTAAGCACCCTAGAATGCCCAAGACTGCGCCTTCCAACCACGAACAATTAACTGGTCCCAAATGTCATCACGGCTGAGATGGAAAAACCCAGGTCTAAGTGAACAGTGTCTCCACCAGACTGTGGACAGGGACCGGGGTCTCAGAGCTCAGCCCACCCGTGTAGAAAGGGCCACCCTTCCACAGGGGCTGAGACACGGAGCCGCGTCGGCCCTCCACCCTCCCGGCCACCCTCCGGGCCAGGCAGAGGGAAAGGTGTGCGGTCTGTGGACAGACTGCCCACCCTACAGGGCCATCCTGGAGGGCGATGTTCCCAGGCAACCTCGCCTCTGCCGGGAACCACGGGCTC
Source organism: Tamias sibiricus (assembly GCA_025594165.1). NCBI lineage: Eukaryota > Metazoa > Chordata > Mammalia > Rodentia > Sciuridae > Tamias > Tamias sibiricus. The sequence goes on from CM046664.1 coordinate 22,217,328, forward strand.
CCAGCGCTGCCAACCCCTGCCCTGGCTGAGTGCCACGCGCAGCACGCTACCCTGGCACTGGCTGGACCGCAGCGTCTCTGGCTCCACGCTCTCCTCTGGGATCAGATTGGGCTGCGGAGCTGGCAGGAAGCCTTCCACCTCACTGCCAGCCCTTGTCCATCTGCAGCAAAGCAGAGGGTCACCCCCAGACCCCAGAACAGGCTTCGGGGCCCGCTGTGGCTTTGGGGGTCTGGGGAACTAGAGGAGCCATCGGAGCAGGGATGGATGGCCTGGGTTTCCCAGGCCAGGGGGCGTCTCAGATTGAGCTCAGCTAACACATGGCTTCTGTAGTCACTGGGGCTCACGAGAGCACCTAGGAGCGCAGAGAGCTCTCTATCTGAGAAGGGGCCTTTAAGGTAGCTCTCAAAGTGTAAGCCTCCATACCTGGCCTCCTTTATGTCTTGCCACCTTAACATGCTGTACAGTAGCCTCTTCCCCCAGCCCCCAGAAGCCAGGCTGCCTCCCTGAGGCAGGGCACCTAGGGAAGAGCCTTGCACATAGTAACCACTCAATAAATGCTTCCCTGGTGACTGGACAAATGAGCACAGACATGTTCAGGGGTCTGGATTGCATCTGGTTGGGCACAAGATTTTGAGCAAGCCTCCCCTCCCCGGACTCAGTGCAGTGACCTGTCCAGTGGCGCTCACTGTTTTCTGTTGCATACACCCAAAAATCAAGACAAAGCCCTTTGGGATCAGGAGCGGGAGGAGGCTGGTGCTGAGCTCATTCTTGTGAAATAAACCAGAAAACCTCATTTTCACTACACAGCTTCTAGAAAACAACTGCTCTGTAAACTCTGACTCCAGAAAGCCTCCTCTGAGTTAACTCTAGCCCCTGTATTTGTTACCTACTGCTGTGTAACAAGTGGCCCACAATCACCCTTTATTATATCATAGTTTCTGAAGGTCAGGGTTCAAAGCGAGGATTAGCTGGGTGTTGTGGTTCAGGGTCTGTCATGAAGTTTCACTGAAGCTGCTGGTCACAGCTTCAGGCTTTTAGGACTTGGTGGCCAAAGGATCTGAGTGGGTTTGGGCAGCTATTGGCTGGAGGGCTCAGTTGTCACAACACAGCCTTCTACACAGGGCTTCTCACATTATGGCTTTCCCCAGAGAGACAGAGAGAAAGGGTGAGGGCCGGGAGAGAGAGACCAAAACGAAGACCGAAGTCTTTTTATAACCTAACCCTGGAAGTGGCATGCCATCATGTTCCAACTGCAGTCTCTTTATAACCTAACCCAGGAAGTGGCATGCCATCTTGCTCCAACTGCAGTCTTTTTATGACCCAACCCAGGAAATGGCATGCCATCTTTCTCCAACTGCAGTCTTTTTATGACCTAACCTAGGAAGTGGCATGCCATCATGTTCCAACTGTAGTCTTTTTATGACCTAACCCAGGAAGTGGCAGGCCATCATGTTCCAACTGTAGTCTTTTTATGACCCAACCCAGGAAATGGCATGCCATCTTTCTCCAACTGCATTCTTTTTATGACCTAACCTAGGAAGTGGCATGCCATCATGTTCCAACTGCAGTCTTTTTATGACCTAACCCAGGAAGTGGCAGGCCATCATGTTCCAACTGTAGTCTTTTTATGACCCAACCCAGGAAATGGCATGCCATCTTTCTTCAACTGCAGTCTTTTTATGACCTAACCCAGGAAGTGGCAGGCCATCATGCTCTTTGTATTCTATTGACCAAGGAGATCAAACACTGGTTCAGGTTGGGAGGATGTGCAGAGGGCAGAGGTGAGAAGGCAAAGAATGCAAAGGCTTTTGACAATGTGGAGGTAGACTTGGAAAGGAGGATCTGGCTTTTTTTTTTTTTTTTCTCTGTGCCATGTTGAAGCACCACCCCAGGCCAGATGCTATTTTATCTCACCCTCATAGCTAACTCTGAAACCACTTTTCAGAAGAGGAAGCATCATTCATAGAGCTGACAAAGGTTGGAGGCGGGTGTCCAGCCCAGAGTGACCAGATCTCCAGAGTTTCCAACCCTAGGGATGACCACATGGCCTCCTGCTCCCCAGCAAACTGCAGAAAGCACAGGCAAGCTTGCTCCTGGTTTCTGTATGCTATCCTACAATAACGGAAAAGCCCAGAACCTTCCATGAAGGCTCTGGAAAGCCCTTTGCAACTGGATCCCAGGGCTTTTCAGCTTGGCCAGGGAGGAAGATCTTTGTCCCTGCCTTATGTAAAAAATATTTAGGCTTGGTGAGCAGGTTGGCAGCCCCAGGGTCCCCCAGCTGTAAGAACACCCCTGCTTGTTAGGATGTGGTGTTCACCAGTGTCTCTAGCCAGGACTGCTGCGCTCAGCACAGCCTGGTTGTCACCCCCACCCCAGGCTTCAAGCAGTCCCTTAAACTCCCCTGACCATACCCAGGAAGAAACCCAGCCCGTCACCTCAGCATGTGTGTGTGGCACAGGGACCCTTCCTGACGTGTGAGAGGGGCTTAAACCAGGATTCCGCCCCGGTATCTGCTGAGGCCGTTTTGTTTGATGGCGGCAGGACAGGGGACCGTAAAATCAAGAAGTGCGGCTGAGAACAGAGGGCAGAGAGGATTTTCCCTTTGGAGGTCCCTTCACTATCTCTTCTGAGAAGTCGTAATCCCTTAATCACTTTTATTAATCTCCTAACAATCTTCCCAACATCGGTTACATCCTTCTTATCTTGGTTAAGCATTTTGGTGAACTTAGAGCTTCTTGTCACTTGAGGTCTTTTTCCTTCTGCTTCCGACATCTGCTCTCACCTAGTGTCTCTCTCTCTCTCTCTCTCTCTCCCCACCCCTTCCCCCTCTCTCCAGCTATGCCTTAAAAATCCAATAACCCTTGAATTTCAGGGCAGGAAGCTTCTGGAGCAGCTGCATGTACTGCTCACTCTACAGCCAGAGTCCCAGGACTTCCAGGTGTTAATTGGCTGATTCAAGGTCGTTGCACCACAGGTACAAGGGAGGCCACCCGCAAGCACCTTGCAGTGAGAGTCGGACTCTAACCCACTCCTCGGGTCCTCACAAACACCTCTGCACTGGGTTCTGAGCCTCAGTTTAGAGATAAAGAAACTGAGGCAGAGGGAGAGCAAGTCACTTGTCCCCAGACACAGGATGGGACAGGCACAGAGAGGAGGCTGGGGCCAGGTGCTGGGACTTGGGCAATGGGTTTCGATCACATGGTACCCATCCCCCAAGCCTGAGCACTTTCTTCCTCTGGTCCCTCCAGGATGCACACGAGGGGAGATGGGGACCCTGGATGCAATGACATAAAGGTGCTGGGGGCTCTCTGGTTAGGAGCTCTGAGACCTCTCTGTGATGTTCCCTGAGCCCGGCCGAGGGTGTCTGCCTACCGGAGCCCGGGATGGTGATTTCTGCTGCCTACCCCAAGTCAACTCTTCCACCAGGGGCACAGGACAAGGTGGGCGTCCCAGGACTCCAACCCTGGCCACACCTTGAACCCGCTGCCCTGACAGGGGACCCTGGGGCTGTCTTCCCTCATCTGCCACCTGGAACAGGTTGGGCAAATAGCTGTCACCTTCAAAGGCCAACAGGAAGAGTTAGTTCAAGTAAGCCCCTGGTAGAAGTGGGGCTCTGGAGGGGGGACCCCCAGGTTCCCGCCTCTCCACCTTCCCACCAGGACCCAGGAAGCAGCTAGAGACCCCAGTCACCGTCCCCAGCCACAGGCTGCAGAGACAGGAACTTGTAAGCGTCCCTCGGTGCCATATGCAGACCAGCTCTGCGCGGGTCCCCCCCTCCCTGGGGACTCATGGCCACTCCGTTCTCTTCTGTCTTCTCCTGCTCGCCTCCTTCCCTTTTTGTCTGTCTGACAAGCAACTGTGTGTGTGGGGGGGGGGGGGGGGAGGACGACAGAAAGCCCAGTGCTGAATTTAGAAAATAAAAACACCCCGGTCGGCTTTTATTAATCTCTTGAAATATGCGCTCCAATTGCTGCCAAGCCGGAAGGGCTGTGTTTTCCCCTGGAACACCGTAAAAAAGTAGAAATGTTTACAAGGATGACTAGAAAATGGTGCAGTAGATCTTTCTGGTAATGTACAAGGTGATGCAGTAATTGCTATGGAAACTAGTCATTATAATTCAATAAAAAGGGAGAAAAAAGTTAAGTTCATTGTGTTACCTATGACTCCATCGTCAGGATCTTTACATATATTAGCATAAAATCAAGTCCCACTTTTATTCTCAGGGTCTTCTCTGGCTCTGTCTGCACAAAAGGGGTTTGTATGGTGCAGTACAAAAGAAGGGCCCTCAAGACGAGGAGATGCGCTTTGCAAGAAATCTGTCTTCCTTTTTCTCTTGAGCAAAATAGTTGAGGTTTCCACGTAAATGTGCATGCAGGTTCGGGAGGAGAAAGCCAAGTGCATCAGAAGAATGGATTGTTTTTTTTTCCCCCTCTCTATGGAACCTGAGATGTGGCAGAGAGGGAAGTCTCCTGGCGAGAGAGAGGCTTCTCGCCAAAGAAAGAGGAGGAGGCGGAGTCACATGATGCCTTGCCCCTCTGAGGTCCGGCAGCGAGGGGACGCAGTGGGGAGGGGCGGGTCCGAGTGCTGCTTTGGAGCACCCTGGGGGCGGGGCCACCGCCCTTCAGGACCGCCCACGCTTCGCTTGGCCCACCCACCCGCCTACCCCGCGCTTTTCACACTGGGCACGTGGTAAGCAAATTGAGAAGCGGGTCTGGACCTGAGGTGGTTGTCATCCCCAGAGCGGTGGGGACAACCACCTGGCAGAGGCAGGAGTTTTTGCTCAAATGCCTTTTTCTGGTCCTCGGAGCTAAAAGGAGGGGGGCTAAGTGGCCAATGCGTGTGAAGCTACCCTGGGGGCTGCAGAGGGTTAAGATGAAAACCATCACCCCTCGACTCTAGCTTCCAAACCTCTGCGTGATTGGCAGCCCTGAGGCAGGGGCCCGGGGACAGAAGGCAGGCGGCCTTCCTCCAGCTGTAGGTGAGCTCTTTCGCCCCTCTGAGATTTGAATCGTGGAAATTATTGCAACTGCCCCCCCCCCCCACCACCACCACTAAATCCATGGTTCTGTGCCTCGGCCTTCTGGGGCCAGGGCTGGGAATCTGCACCCATTATCTCTGCTTGGTCTGCGGGGACTTGTGAGCCTCCACCCACAGGGGGCGCTAGAGGGAGACCTGAGGCAGCCCCCCCTGCCAAGGCCCTGGTAAGAACCTTGGCTGTGATGGCTGGTTCCCAAACAGATTTACCACCCCACCCCCTCAGGATGATCAGCCTCTTCGTGACCCCTCAGAAATCTGTGCCCAAGCTCTGCATGGTCCCTTCTGGTAGCACGTGAGCACCCACAGAGTTCTGGTCCCTTCTCCAAGACTTTCCTCCTGATGTCTCCCTTTGCTCTCTCAGCTAAAGGAAGTAGCTGCTTCCTGCAGCTTCTGCTTCTGCATTGCTCAGTGTCTCCTTTTGGTTTTTCTGGTTTACCAACACAGATCCACCCATCCCCTATATTAAATTCCTGCTGTCAGAATACCCGGTATGGTCTCAGTTTCTTGCTTTGACTCTCGCCTCTTTTAATCCTGCTTCCACTCGGAATTTAGAACAGCCTTTTGATTGCCTATTTGGCCTGATCAGAGGGTGAAGGCCTGGCCTTTTGGCTGCCAGGGCCCCTCCTCAGACCCCACAGCAGACGCCTCCGTCAATCACATTTCTTTTGCACAGAGACACACGCTCAGAATCCTTCTTAACCCAATGCTTCAGGACAGCACTATTCCTGGCCCAGAATCAGCAGGTGGCATGGAACTTCTTTTTCAACCTTTCCTTGGAGAGTAAATTCCACCTCTGAGCTCTGACCCCTGAGATCCATTTGAGGATTTATCTCATGTTTGTTGTTGATTATATATCAGGCATTTTTTAGTCTTACCATGTAGAATTTTCAGATAGAAATTCTTCCCGTTGATATAGTCTCCCATCGAGGGAGTTTTGTTTGGCTTTGTCCAGATGAATCCACCCGGCATACTTGGATCTAGTGTAACACCTAGAGGAATGTTTCAACTGGAACTCAATGAAGGGGACACAAAGAATTCTTGGAGAACATCGGGATTTCATCTCTGGGAGCAGAACTCTACTGAGAATTTCAGCATAGTTACAAACTCCGAGTGGCAAACTCTGATATGATTGCTAAGCCTTGATAGACTTCCTTATCTGGGTGTGGCTAAGAGTCACAGACTGTATTCTGGAACAATCTGAAGTCTTTTCTCCCAATCCTGCTCTTCTCTGTTGGTGTATTCTGTGTTGGTCTTGAGTTTACCCTGCTGGGGACATCTGGTGATGTCTGGAGACATTTTTAGTTGTTAAAACTGAGGATGGAGCCAGGCGTGGTGGCGCGCACACCTGCAGTCCCGGTAGCTCTGGAGGCTGGGGCAGGAGGATCACAAGTTCAAAGCCAGCCTTAACTACAGCAATGCCCTAAGCAACTCAGTGAGACCCTGTCTCTAAATAAAATACAAAATAAGACTGGGGATGGGCTCAGTGGTCGAGTGCCCCTGAGTTTAATACCTGGTACCCTCCTCACCACAAAAAATCGAGGATGGAATGCTACTAGCATCTAGTGGGAAGAGGCCAGGGATCCTGGGATGCAACTCGGCAGTTGTGGTCAGCTTTCTGTTACTCTAACAAAATATACCCAAGATAATCAACTGATAAAGAAAAAAGGTTTATTTTTGGATCACAGCCCTAGTGACTGAGCAGCCCCTCACTGCTAGGCCCCAGCTCTGCAAGCTTCCACCACCTCCCAAAAGAGCCACGCTGGGGACCACGCCTTAAACATGTGGGCCTTTGGGGGGCCTTTTAAACTCCCAGCTCTGCAATGGTCCCCACAACAAAGACTCTCCCGGCCCCACCTGGCTCCACGTGTCGACAGAGGCCAGGCTGAGAACCTGTGGTCTTGACTCACCTTCTCTGTACTGGAAGTAAAAAGAGGGTGGGAACTTAACCCCATCATGGTGTTTAGAGACGAGGCCTTGGGAGGTCACAAGATTAGACCAGGTCCTCGGGGTACAGCCCCCAGTGGATTGGTGTTGACTGTGAAGGAAACCAGAGGAGACACGTATGCATGCCCTGTCTCTTGCCGTGTGATGACCTTCTTTCTGGCACTCTGTCAACAAGAAGGCCATCGCCAGGTGTGGGCCTTAAATCTCCAGAACAGTGAGCCAAATAAATCTTTTTCACTATAAAACTACCCAGCCTCAGGGATTTTGTTACAGTAATGAAAAATGGGCCCATACACTAGCCACCTGCTTTTGTGGTCCAAGCATGTCAGGTCTAAAGGCTCTGAGAAGATTCTCTTCCCCACCAAGATCAAACTGTTTTGTTGGATACTGTGACATTTTCCATGTCCTGTTAATAACCTTCCCCTTCCACTTGAAGCCACTTGAGTTTGTTCTATCTAATCCTCTCTTGCTCCAAATCATTCAACCTCCATGGCCTGTCCTTAGAGGTTGAACTATCTTTAATCTGATTGGACTTTACACATCCCCGGTCCTTTTTATTTTTTATTTAGAGACAGGATTTCACTGAGTTGCTTAGGGCCTTGCTAAGTTATTGAGCCTGGTTTTGATTTCACGATCCTCCTGCCTCAGCCTCCCAGGCCTCTGCAATGACAGGCGTGAGCCACCGTGTGGGCTTCATCGCAGTTATTTATATTAAGTACCACCTGACAAAGGGACACGTGGGGCTTGCATAGCTCTGTTACACTCTCATAACAAATTCAGCATTCCTACAATTGTTTCTTGACTCTGGATATTGGCATGATGGCTTTGTTCTAAGTGAGATGCAATCCTCCGGTGTCTGGTTTGGTGGCCTTGATTCCATTAGCAAGTGAAGGGATCCTTACAGCAGAGTAAATGCTCTGGGGAAAGTCCCGGCCTCCTTCTGCCACTGAGGGCCTCATCGTGCCTGCTGCTTGGCTTACTGTTCACAGAGCCCAATGGCTGCCCTAGGCGTCCCCCAGGGAAGCCACACAGCTGAGCACTCTGGGCTCTGTCACCGAGATCTCCAGGAAGTGGGCCCACTTAAAATCCCGAGATCTGTGTCATCCGAGAATCTTCAGCATAGTTTGAATTTCAGAAGTAAAAGACACAGAACTTTGGGGTCCCCAGATGATAAATGACGTCTACTACAAAATCTCAGAACTTTGTGATGGACCTTTTTTCTCTCTCTCTAAATGCGACGTGGGTAAGCAGAGCTTCCTAGGATTACTGCAAGAGAAGACAGCGGACGCCCGCCCCGGCGGAGCAGGCGCCTCGGAGCTCCCACCCTCCTCCGGATCCCTTGCCTCCCCCAGCCCCAGAGTGGATGGCTCCGTCCACTTGCGGCCTTAGAGGTGACCGGAAGTGGGCGGACTGCGGGCGGGTCCCTCCAGCTGAACCTGGCCGGGTAGGTACTGCTGCGTCTGCACCTGAGCGTCCGGAGCCGGGAGCCCTGGGCTTCGATGCAGAAGCTCAGAGATTCTTTGGTAACAGATTTTGAATTTCAAATGTATCACAGTTGGAGGGGTGATGGGCAGGTCAGGGGGTGTTAATGAGCCTCCCTCAACTTAAACCTGTATCAGATCACCACCTTATTGGTCCATTAAAAACAAAATTTAAGAAATACTGTGTGGGCCCCTTTGAGCCCGCACATGCCCGGTGTACACTTCCTGTAGTGGGCAGCACTGAAGAAGACCCAGAGACCGTCCCAAACAGAGGTGAAGAGAAAGGGCTCTGGAGCCCGAGGGTAGAACTCAAAAGTCCCACTCTGCCATTTCCTGGCTGTGCAGTCTTGACTGAGTTACTTAACCTCTGTGCCCCCGAGGCCACCATCTGTAAAATGAAGATGCTAATAATAGTGCCTATCTCGGGGGTTGTTGTGAAGTTCGAGTGAGTTAGAATTTGCCAAGTGTCTAGCAAGTGTACATTGAGCCCCTTTCAGACCTTGGGAAAACAGGCAGATGCATGGTAACTGATAAGCGAGCCTGACTATTCTCCTTGGTATTTTGCTGATCCACATTGACTGTGAACTTGGGCTCCCCTGGTGGGACAGGAAGACAGGCAGAGTGGGCACAGTTAATATGTCCATTTTTCAGATGGGAAAACTGAGGCCGGAAGTGCTTGCCCGAGGCTACACAGCAATCCCATGGCTGAACACGGCTCTCCAAATCTGGCCCTCAACCCTCTGATGCTCTCTTCCCCCGTCCCAGCCAGCCAGCCAGAAACTGCCACCCCGCCAGATGTCCCCTGCTACACTCCAGACACAAAATGACAATGAGGTGCCTTTTTTTTTTTTTTTTTTTTTTTTTTAAGAAAGAGAGAGAGAGAGAGAGAGAGAGAGAAGGGACCAGAAGGTGGGAAAAGAACTGTTCTCATCACAAATTTCTCTCTGGCCCGCTTCCCAGACATGAAGTTCCTGGCACCGACTGGCAAGAATCGGGGCAGGAGATTGAGCCAGCGTGCTGGGCAGAGTCGTTTCCAGAACTGCTACTCTTCATTTCGTAGGCTGTCTGGGCCCCAGAATCACTGCAAAAAAAAAAAAAAAAAAAAAAAAAAAAGTGCACCCCGGTGCAAAACGGTAACAGGGACCTGGTGCGAGACCCACCGAGCACTGCAAGGGCGCCTACAGGGGAGCCTTGGAAGGAGCCCCCGCGTGCGCCCTGGACACGCCCCTCCCCAAGGCGTCCAGGCGCGCAGGACGGAGCGGAGCGCAAAGAGGGTTAAAAGAGGCCCTCGCCTCTCCCAGGTCCCGGGGAGATAAAAACCACCATTGGGAGACCCAGGACAATTTTTATGTAGGATTAGAAAACAAAAATCAATATTTAATTATCTGTAAGCTTTTTGTGTCACTGAATCTTTAGCAGTCTAACGGGGTGCACAGGCTGCCGGAGTAAAAGTGAGTCATTAAAGACGCCGGATCGCCGGCCATCCCTTTTTAGTGTCGGGCCATAAATAGAGTGCATTATCACCGCCGCACGCTGGTATTGTTATTTATCTTTACAATCTCTATTTACCTCTATTTATAGCAGATTTCCCCCATATATTCTCAGGCCAGGTTAACTTTAACAGAGTTCATAAAAAAAAAAAAAAGAAAAAAGAAAAAAAGAAAGAAAGAAAGAAAAAAGAAAAAAAGGTACTTAAAACTTTGGAACATGCTCATGTGGACAGATGGCAAGGTTTTCAGAAGCTATGGGGCCCAGAAGGCCGATTTGAAGGGTGTTGATTTTTTTTTTTTTTTCCTCTTCTTTCTCTTATTGCCTACACGTCTCCAGTGACGTCTGCCCAGAGTCTTGCATCCCCAGCTTGGTGACCACAGCCTTGCAAATGGTGGGGGACAGGGTCTGCATGTGTCACCTGCACGTGGGCCTTTTAATTTGCTGAGATGACCAAAAAAAAAAAAAAAAAAAAAAAAAAAAAAATCTTCCTGGAGACTGGAGACCTTTGCTTGGCCAGGGAAACCCTGGGCAGATTTTGCACATCACCATCTTATCAGAGCCTTAGTGACGCTGGGTGGTGAGAGTCTGTTCAGTGACTTGCTTCTCCCATCTCCTCTAGATGGGGACAGAATTGGGGCCACTGGGAGACCTGTACGGCCTGTGCACTTTCTGGCACGTGGTGGATGTGTCGTAAGTGTGAGCAAACACGAGACAGGAGAAGCAGCAGGTTCCAGGTGAAGCCAGCCTCAGGCTGATCTGGCCCCCTCTGGCCCGGGGAGGGGGGCTGGGCAGGGTGAACGCGGAGTGACCCGCCTAACCCCAGGTTCTGGTGCAGAGAGCACCCTGGCAGAAGCTGATTTTATATCATTCATCCAAAGAGACACTTAACTTTTTAAACAAATGTTAATGTGGGAAAGTGAGTGAATGAGCTCCTGGATGGATGGATAGATTGGGTGGATGAATGCATGGGCAGATGGATGGATGGATGGATGGATGGATGGATGGATGGGTGGGTAATGGATGGATGGATGGATAAATGGATGGATGGGTGGATAAATAAATGGATGAACGAATGGATGGATAGATAAATGGATGGATGGGTGAATGGATGCATGCATGCATAAATGGATGGGTGGATGGATGGGTGGGTGGATAAATAAATGGATGGATGGGTGGATGGATGGGTGGATGGATGGACGGATGGATGGACAGATGGACGGAAACACATAAAGGGTCGTCATCAGAAGCAGAGCTGGCTTCCAAGAAATGTAACATGGGGGAGGATTAGAGGCATTATTGCTAATTAATTTAAAAAATAAGGCAGTCTAGAAACAGACTTGAGGATTTATAAAAATCTGTGTGGAGTGAAGGCAAGGGTACTCTACAAATCGCAATGGAACAATTGTGTGGCTCTGGGAGAGCAAAACCAGAGTTAAATTGCAACTCCAAGGCCATTCAGCAAAATCAATTCCCAATGGATTGGTGTTAACTGTGAGGCATAAAACTCTATGACCCCCAGATGAAAATGTGAGCTAGCTTTTTATGACCTTAAATAGTGAGGACGTTTCTAAGTATAAAAACAAAATAATAGGCAGTTAAGAAAAACATGGATTGATCAGACCAAATAAAATGAAAATATTTACAGATTTAAAAAGTAAGAGACATACAACACAGAGGGAAAAATACTTCTTTGTCTACACCAGGCAAAGGGTTAACAAACACAATATAGAAAGAGCTCTGGGCTATTATTAAGAAAGCAAAGAATAAGAGTAAATAGGAAAGAAAACACAAATATATGAATGGTCAGCAAATCAAAGAAGTTACAGGCATGGCTACATAAAGTCTTAGTACAATCTAAACATCACTAGCAAAAAAAGAAGCTGGGCATGGTGGTGCACGCCTATAATCCCAGCAGCTTAGGAGGTTGAGGCAGGAGGATGGCGAGTTCAAATCCAGCCTCAGCAACTTAGCAAGATCTTGTCTCAAAATAAAATATAAAAAAGGGATGGGGATGTGGCTCAGTGGTTGAGCACACCTGGGTTCAATCCCTGGTACCAAAAGACCAAAAAGCAACTTGTCTGAACAACTGTGTTTTAAAATGATCAAATCAGCAATCTTCCTTTTACTGACCATGCACATTGTTTGTGAGAATGTGCAAGACAGACACCTTTGAACACCGTAGCTGTAACTTTTGTGGAGCACAGGAAGAAATTTTTTTTTTGTCGTATACCTTGCAATTTTTGTGGTTGTTTATGGTGTAGTATCTTTGTGTAAGAGTTGAAAGCTACAGCTTCAATATAGCTTCTCTGTATTGGTTTCCTCTCAATGGGGAGGTTAATAGGCCACTTTCCCCCTTACTCCTTAGTAGAACTCACCACAATTTTTAAATGTCTACCTTTGACTTGGATAATTCCATTTTTCTGAAATCTATCATACAGCAATACTTACATATGTGCTTAGGGATACATTTTCAAGGAGAACATTGCAACATAGTTAACAATGGCATAGAAAGAAATGCAAGCAACCTAATTGCCCATCAAAAAGGGACCACTAGGTTAACCAAAATGGCTACAATTTCAACTTAATATATCCATATGGTGGAATACTATGCAACCATCAAAAGAGCCAAAAGGCTGATCACATGACAGTACTCTGGGAATGTCCATGCTAAATTGTTAAGGGAGAGCACAGTTTTCTAAAATGCACTAATATCACCATCCAATTTATGTAACTGAGTTAAGCATCAAGGCTTCAAAAGAAGGGTGGTTTAAAGCAATGTTCTCTTTTTCAACTCTGCATTTCTGCAATATCTAACTTGTGGCTGCTTGTTTCACTAGAAATAGCTTCTATGCTGCCCACCCAAGCCAGCCCCCATGAGTCAGCCTGAGATCATTTCTATGCACAGCCCCATCTGACACACTCCAAGGATTTATTTGCAGGGCCCTCAGAATGATGCTCGACATCTTGCCCCAGCAGTTGAGGCCACTGTTTCATGGTCCTCCTCTCCCCCGCCCCCATTAATGCCCATGGTCCTCCATATCCCCAAATTATCATTTTTTTGAGGGGGGTACTGGGGATTGAACTCAGGGGTACTCTACCACTGAGCCACATCCCCAGCCCTATTCTGTATTTTATTTAGAGACAGGGTCTCGCTGAGTTGCTCAGGGCCTCACTTTTGCTGAGGCTGGCTTTGAACTTGCGATCCTTCTGCCTCAGCCTCCTGAGCAGCTAGGATGACAGGCATATGCCACCGTGCCTGGCTCCCAAATTATCTTTTGCTTCATGGTTTTCTCAGGCTATGCCCTCTGCAAGGAATACCCTTTCCTGCCACGCCCACCTAGAAATCTCCACAAAGACTCCAAGAGCACCTCCCACAGGTCGTGTCTCTAACTTCAGTCTGCATAAGTCCTAGAGCTGTTTCAGGGAGGGGTAGTTCCATGCCTGTTGGTTATAGAATCATGCAAGGGATTTTTTTTTTTTTTAATTGACGTGAAATTTCTATAGCATGCAATTAACCCACCTGAAGCATACAATTTAGTGGAGATTTTTAGCATCTAAATTCCTGCGCCTTGATCCCGATGGGCTTCAGTGAACACTCCGGTGTTGGGCCTCAAGCCACAGCGTTGTTAATAATATTTCCCCATTATTCTTGCATACACCAAAGTTTTATAACTACGACCCTACAATTCATCACAACAGTGGATGGCTTTGTGTCCACGTCCGTCACACACAACCCTTGGCTGCGGGCATCTGCTAGAGAAAGGGCTGTAGATACGGAGGTGTGCATAATAGCCTGGCCACGTGAAATAAATGATACCGCGTCCCAGTTAAAAAAGCAAAACCTTTCCTAAGCTGTAAAGCGATGTCCAGGAGGTGGAGGCGGAGGCGACCCAGCAGCCGCGACCCAGGCCTCGGGGCTCCCCTGGAACCCAGGCCACGCTCGCAGCGGCTCTCCGGGTCTGACGGCTGGTGCCCACTGCCGCCAGGAACAAAGTCCCGCCACCTCGCCGTGGGAGATCAGAGATGTGTCTCGGCCGGGAAGTCTGTTTTCAGGGTTTTCCAAAGTCCCACGAAGGGCCGAGGCTGGGCTGAGTCTGAGGATGGTGGGGGTTGGCGGGTCCCGCGGGCTCCCTGCGCATGCTCCGTGCGTGCCCAGGGCTCCTCCATCCTCAGCCGAGGACCTGCTGCCTTCTGGGAGCTGGGGGTGGGGTGGAAATAACAGGAGAAGAGGGTGACAGCTGGGGCTCCAGGCGGGGAGGGTGGGAGGCCCCTCTCCCAGGACCAGGTTACGCTAGCTAGCAGTTGGGATGCTTCCACGGCCGTGCAAACTGGGGTGCCCCGTGGAGAAACCCAGGGCGCACACAGCCTGCGCTGGAAAGCTCGGGGGTGTGAGAGTGGGACCGCGGTTCACATCCCGGCTGGACCACTTCTGCGCTGTGTCACCTGGGGTGAGTCACTTGGCCTTCTGAGCCCTTCCCTTCTCCATAAGAAAGACACACTTCCCAGAGTTTCTTTGTGAGATTTAAGTCACATCATATCTGTGACAGGTGCACACAGTACTTGGGATAAAAAGAAAACGAGCACCTGAGCTCTCCATGCTGAGGACGGCTGCGCTGTCCTGATCTCCGAGGGCCTCCGGCGACAGGCTGAGGCTGCTCGGAATCACACTCAGAGACCCGGGCGCCCCTCTGCCACTTGCTTGGTGACTTGGGGCAAGGCCCTACCATTCCTTCTGCAAAAGGGCGGTCACAGACCAGAGCCCCTCGGCTGTGAGGCTGGTTTGATCTAGGATCCCCGCAGCTTTATTCACCCCATTTCCCAGATGAGACCTTTGAGGCCCACGGACACGAAGTCGTTTGCAGGAGAGCTGGGCATCCCAAGCAGGAGGCCCCGGGAGCTGCGCGCCCTGGGGATGCTGGAAGGCAGGGTGCTCTTCATGGGGGTCTGCGGCTGCCCTCCCAGCGGAGAACACCTGGCTGTGTCACCCACGTGGTGTCACCCATGTGGCCGTTGCCCACCGTGGCGTCACCCACCGAGGCTTCTCCCGTTTCCCTCAAGGACTTGCCCAGGTACTGCACAGAGGCAGAGGGAGGAGTGGGGACCTGAAGGGGCACGTCCCTCTCACTGACCAGGCTGCTCTCGCCCCCAGTCACCCAGTGAGCACCCGCGACCAGAAGCCTGCTCCCTAAACAAGTGGCAGGATTTCACAGATGCCCCAGGAAGCTCGAGCCGGGAAATGGCTCGGCATATGTCTAAATGGTTAATTGACTTAATTGCTGTGCGTTGGGCGATTAGCTGACTTGATCCACCCCAGTGGCCACCAAATGTCCTTAATGGTGTTCCGTTTATTTGTACGCTAAGCTCCAGTTACTGTTACGGGGAACTTTTCAATTGCTGATTACCTCATAAATATATAATTGTCGTCGTGGGGAAGGAGCCCGGAGCCTCTCACCAAGGGCTTTCCGAGGAGTGACAAGGCGCTGCTCACGCGCCCACGTGGCAACTGTTTCTTGAGCACCTACTATGTGCCAAGGCCTCTGTGAGGACCTGGAGATGGGCAGTAAATAAATCCAGCAAACTCCCTGCCCTCGTGGGAGGGTCCTCCCACAGGAGAAGTCGGGATGTGGAGAGGAAAACACTGCTGAACAGGACAGGAGAGGCCGCGGGGCCGGGTGCTGTGGCCGGGACGGGTTCTCTGGGGAACTTGTCTTTGGCAAGACATGGACAAGAGGTGTGCAGGGACCGTGCAGGAGGCAGGGGCCAGCAGAGGTTGGTGAAGACCCTAGGATGGGAATGGGCTTATCTCAGGGACAAGCCTGGAGGAGTGTGTGGAGGTGAGCTGGCCGTCCAGGGTGACAGGACAGGGAGAGTGAGGGAGGATGAGGGAGGAGGAGGGTGGGGGAGGGTGGAGGAGGGTGAGGGAGGGGGAGGGAGGAGGAGGGTGGGGAGGAAGATGGAGGAGGAGGGTGGGGGAGGGGGAGGGAAGAGGAGGGTGGGGAGGAGGGAGGGGGAGGGTGGGGAGGAAAATGGAGGAGGGAGGGGGAGGGTGGGAGAGGAGGAGGGAGGAAGAGGGTGGGGAGGGTGGGGAGTAGGAGGGTGGGGGAGGAGGGGGGAGGAGGAGGGTGGGAGGATGGGGAATATGAAGAAATGAGGTAGGATGAGGGAAGACTGGGGATGAGGAGGATGAGTGAGGTGGAGGAGGGTGGGGGAGGGAGGGGGTGGCCATTCCGGGTGGAGGAGGGTGTGGCTCTTTTTCTGGGCGTAGTGAAGGGCACCCCAAGGTTTGTGTCTTGGAGATACTCTGGCCAACGGGTGGCGAGTGGGTCAGTAGAATGGGGGAGGTGAGATGGAAGGTGGGGGTGGACAGTGGGGGGAGGGGCAGCCCTGGAGGAGCAGGAGGAGGACGGGGCCAGGTGGTGACAGGGCGGTGGAGCGCTGTGGATGCTGTGGGCTATTTGGGAAGGACAGGGATCAGGGCTTTGCTGGGTCCCAGGTTTTTAGCTGAAGCCGTGGCCTGACGGAGGACCCACTCAGCAAGACAGGGACCCCCCCCAAAGGAATGGGGGCCAGGGAGCTGCATGATTTGGGGGAAAAAGGAACCAAGGACCACCCAATTTGGAAGGGACCGGCGGTGGCTGAATCCGGACAGACCCAGGGTGGCCCAGGCTGGGACCAGGACAGGGGGTAGAGGCTTGGGGTCATTTGTCTGTTTAACCTGCATTTTGAACGAGTATCTGGAGCAAATCAACTCTGGTGGCATCTGTATAATACGAACCCTGAAAATAAGAGGCCTCGCTTCTGTCATGTCCCAAATTATTACCCATAGCCCTGTCTTAATCCTCCCAAAGTCAGGTGGAAGTGAGGAGGAGCATCAGAATTAGAATGATATCAAGCAGAAAATGATCTTGGGTCTGGGTTGCACTGATAAAAAAAAAAAAAAACAGGCAGAATTCATAATTACCATGTAAAACTGTTGATGTTTGTGGTCACATGTCCCGGCTACCTCCAGGCCCTGGCAGTAAACGACTTAATTGCGTTAGCCTCCAGCTGGGGCCGGTGGGGGGCTTGTTGGGTGGTGGGACGGCAGCAGGGCCTCCCACCGCTGTTTCCCACCCTGCGTGGCTTCTGGGGTGCCCCTGGTTCTTCCAACAGCGTCCATCAGACGTGGTGTCCACCGCCTTTGTCCTGCTCAGGTTGGCGAGAGTCAGAGGCGAGGCTGACCCAGGAACCTCGGGGTTGGGTGGGATTATTCCGGTCAGGCGGAAGGGGCCCAGGAGCTGGCTTGGCTGAGAAGACACAAATGGGTCCCACAGCGTGTCGCCCACACCTGGCTGTCTCTCCCGGGAACTCGAGAGCCCTAGGAGGGTCAGAGTCCATCTCCATGCCAGGAGCGTCCCCACGTCCGTCCCCAGGGGCCCCTAAGTGGGGCGTAGTGGAGTGAGAGAGGGTGGCATTGACAGAATACGGGTCACGTGGTCAAGGACATCGCCACCACGGGCCACTGGGACCTCATCCTCTGGGGCAGCCCCTGGAGACTGGGTGGCACCCGGGAGAGCGGGAGCCGGGCACTGCCACACCAGCCTCATGTGGCTGCCGCTGGGCCTGGGCGGGGTCCTGGTCCCCGTGGTTCCGTTCCACCCTGTTCCTGGGCACAGGAAGCTCCAGGGCCCACGGAGACCCGCGGGGGCGGCTGCAAGCGGAGCTGGGATGCTCTGGAAAGGTAAAGAAAGCCAAGGAGATGCGGGCGGGCACCACCGGCCTCTCCCACGGGGCCCCAAATACCGACTTGAGTTAGACCAGTGGCAGAGAGGGCCTGTGGGCGTGGGACCCCGACGCGCCCGGTTCAGAGCCAGGGGCCGCGGGCGGCGGTGGAGCACGGTCCCACCCGGGCTGCCCCCAGGAGGCCTCGCTCACCCTAGTGTGTCCTCCCCGGGGGCAGAGTGGGGAGCAGAGCTGCGGGTGCTGGGAGCACCCCGACGCTCAGGCAGCCTTGTCCCTTCCTCCCTCACCTCCCCGCGGCTGTTCCCTGAGCTTCTGCTCCCGCCAGCCCCGCACCGGGCTCTTCCTGACCCCGCCTCCATTCAGCCCACTACCAAGACCTGTCAATCACGCCTGCTGAATCCCTCACGCCCGCTCCCTCCCCTCGTATCTCCCTGGATCGGGTCACGTGCCCCGAGGGTCCTGAAGAAGCCTCCTCTCTCATCTCTAACTTTTGAGGTTCCTTTGCCGAAAAGCTTCTAGAACTTTCTACTGCCTTCAGTAGAAAGACCCAGGATCTTGAACGTTGGCCCCTGCCTCCTCCACATCTGTGTGGCCAGCCATCCCAGCACCTCTAACACCTGCTTTGTTGTCATTGACTATATTTAAAAATATTTTATTTAATTTCACATGTGATGAATGTGGATTCATGGTACATATAAATGGAGTTCACTGTGATATTTCAATCCATGCATGTAGTGTGCACTATTCGATCCCAGCCACCCTTTATCCCCCACCCCCAACCTCTAGACTCACTACTCTCCATTCCGGTGGTCTTTTTCAACTTCTACATATGAAATAGAACATGTGGTGCTTGTCTGTCCATGCCTGGCTTATTTCAGTTAGCATGATGTCCTCCCATCCCCTACAAATGGCAGGACTTCGTTCCTCTTCATGGCTGAATAGTATTCCATTGTGTCCATATGCCACCACTAATCTATGTCCTGTCGTTGTAGAGGTGCCTGTTTTAGACGTTTCCCCTAGATGGGGCCCTGTGACATCATGGCCTATTTGACGTGCTTTTTCCACTTAGCACAATGAAGGTGACGTGTATGGGTACTTCACTCCTCTTTACCATTGGAGAATGTCCAGCGAGTGGGCGGGCCCAGGCTCTTTGCCCATCCATTCACCATGGTGGACACTTGGATCAGCTCCACATGTTGGCCATGGTGAGTAATGCTACTATGAACATTCTTGTGCACATTGTGGAATGAGTATATTTCTTTTTTCTTGGATATATACCCAGGAGTGGAATTACTGAGTCCTGGGGTAACTCTGTGACTGACATCAAAAGATGCTGGCAAATGGCTTCACAAAGGGCCACACGATTTAAAAAAGAAAAAATTTTTTTTAGTTGTAGATGGACCAAATATCTTTATTTATTCATTTATTTTTATGTGGTGCTGAGGATCGAACCCAGTGCCTCACATGTGTGAGGTAAGTGCTCTACCACTGAGCCCCAGCCCCAGCCCAGGCCACACGATTTTACCTCCCCACCAACAATGCATGAAGGTTCCGATTGCTCCACACCCTCACTGACGTGTGTTATGGCCTGTCTTTTTGATCACGGCTACCTCAGTAGGTGTTGAAGACTTACCTCGTCATTCTTCTGATTTGCACTTTCCTATGACCAATAATGCTGAGCAGGTTTCAATGTATAGGTGCTTAAAGGAGAGGCCATTCAAACCCTTTACTTATTTTTAAAAATCGGGTCTTTTATTATTATTGAATCATAAGCACTCTTTATATATTGTAGAAACATGATCCTTAAGGCAAATGATTCTGAACTAATTTTTCCCATCCTGTGGGCTGTCTCTGCACATTCTTGACATTCTTTAGAACACAAATGTTTCTCATCTTGATGAAGTCCAATTTGTCTTTTGTTTTGCTTTGCATCTTGAGCTTGTGGTATTGTATTTAAGAAGGCTTTTCATAGACTAAGGTCATGAAAATCTAGTCTTATATTTTCTCCTAGGAGTTCTTACATATAAGTCTATGACCAGTTATGAATTTTGTTCTTTTACATATTGGTTTGTCTCTAGCACCATTTTTGAAAAGACTGTTTCTCCCCTAAATAGCACTGACATCTTTGTCAGAGATGAATTGACCAACCAGGCTCAGTGGGGCATGATTGGGAGGCTGAGGTAAGAGGATTGCAAATTTGAGGCCAGCCTCAGCCACTTAGAGAGGCCCTAAGAAACTTAGCAAGACCCTGTCTCAAAATTAAAAAAGGGCTGGGGATGTGGCTCAGTGATTAAGTGCCCCTGGGTTCAATTCTTGATATTAGGAAAAAAAAAAAAAAAAAAAAGAAAGAAAGAAAGAAAAAAAAAAAAGGAAATAAATTGATCATGATATTTGGGTCTATTTCTGAACTTCTGACTGCATTCCATTGATTCACACATCAACCTCATGCTCAGGAGCCCCTGTGCATGCTCTTCTTAAATGAGGTCAGGTTTTGCCTCCAAATACTATCTGTCTGAAGGTGTTGACCTCTGAGTGCCTCAACAAGGTGGTACAGGAGATCCTCATGGCAGTGAGTCGTGACCAACCTAGCTTCTTTCATGCTGTGTGATTCTGGTTAATTTACCTAACCTCTCTGAGCCCATGATTCTCAGAGCTTTATTAGCAACCAATAAGAATAGTGCCTTCACTGTCTAAGCTTTCTCCTTTCTTCCCTTGCCTGCCTTTGAAGACAGGGACTACTTCATTTATGACAGCACCTGTGATGGCCGCTTGGAGCAGCAAAGCCGCGGGAATAAGTTCAGAGGCAGACTGGAAACAAACAGGATCTTTATTCTGTCAGTTTCTCTCTCTGGCTCTAACAACTCTAACACGTACCACACACCAGCAAACAACCAACAACCAAAATGGCCCCCACCCGCTCCACGCTCGGCCCAAGTCTCTCCAGATCCCGGGCCAAGTCTCGTGAGACTACGGAAGGCGGCAAGGTCCAAAACTCCGTGGCCCAAAGTCAACCGCAATCATAGCCATCTCCCCAAACAGGGCTCCTGCAGGCACCCGTGCAGCGTCCTGTATAGAATACATGCCGAGGACACGTCAGCTGACTGAGTGAGAGACGCCGGTCCTGCTGGGGAACCGGAGGGCACGGTTTCCGGCGCAGCCACCTGCGGTGTCCAGGCATTTTGGCGAGGCATCAGTCCCAGCCCCTCTCACACCGCAGCCCTGGCCGGGGTGGTGGGGGTGGTGGTGGTGGGGGGGTTCAGAGCTGCCTGTCCCTTTCCCACGTCGCGGACTTGCGGAGTTTCTGGTGCCCGATTGTTCAGGAAATGTTTCAGCAAAAGAAATCCCTAACGTTCTGCTTATGAAGATGCAAACCATTCAATACGCACTTACATCCTCACGACCTGCCTTTCGGAAGGAAACGAACAAAACAAAACAATACACACGTATTTTGGTGGGCGGGTACCATGGATTGAACTCAGGGGCCCTCAACCCCTGAGCCATGTCCCCAGCCCTATTCTGTATTTTATTTAGAGACAGGGTCTCCCTGAGTTGCTCAGGGCCTCGCTGTTGATGAGGCTGGTTCTGACCTTGCCATCCTCCTGCCTCAGCCTCCCTAGCCGCTGGGATGCCAGGAATGCCAGGCCTGACCCACCAAGCCCACCTGTTCATTTCAATCCTCAGTGGACACTTTCATTTCAGGTGGACCCCAGTGCACCCGTGGGGCTCTGCGTGGCCTCCAAAACCTCCCCATCAGATGGGACTCGCCCCCATCCCCATTTCCTGTTTTGCCTTGATGCTAAGCTGGCTTTTTATCCCCACAACCACTGAAAAACCCAGGGTCACAAAGAGATGACGTCACCAGGCAGAAAGTCATGTGAGCTAACGCTGGACCTGGGAACAACCCCGCCAGGGTCCACATGGCGCTGGACAGGGGTCAGGCGTCCCTTGGCTATTTAAAGAGCCTCCAGGGGGTTGCCGCCAAGTGCATACCCCCAGGGGTGCCTCGGCACACAGTTTGAGAATTACAGTCTCGGAGGACGGCGCACGTGGATTGGCTCTTGAGACTTTCCCAGGGATTCTAGTTCTGCTGGCGAGCGACCGTCTGTGGGACCTTGGGACAGTCGCGTCCCCTCTCTGGGCCTCCGTTTCCCTCTTCCAGCCCCAGTACTTACCCATCACCATGGTGGTCCTTGTCCTCAATTCTGGTAGGGATGACCGCGCAGGTGGCAGATTCTGGGGAGTCCTCATGTTCCAGAGGAGGCGGGGAGGCTGCCAGGGCTCGGTCACCTTAGCACCCCAGGTAGGAAGAGGCACGGGGCGTGGGCTGCATGTGGCCGCCCCCTGACTCTGGGACCTGAGGGCTCAGCGCCGAGGAATCGCTGTCCCCATCGCTGTCCCCGGGACCGCGCAAGAGGAGGCCGGTGGTGAGCCCGTGTTGCCCTCCAGGGCGCAAACTCCTGCGCGGAGTCTCAGAGCCCGTGGCCAGGCCTTCCGTCTCCTTTTGAGGTCTTGGGACCCGCACCCGTGCGTGAGCGGAAGATCAGACTCTGCGCTGAAGACAGCGGCCGGAGTTGGGCATCAGCAGGGGGGCGGCCTGTGTGTGCGTTTTTCTATCAAGACTCAACTACTATCTCTTTTCATTTTTCTATTAAAAAAAAAATCCTTTCAGGTTTCTTCTCATCTGTGGGAGAAAGTGCGATCCGTCGGAGGCTCAGGAGGCTCCTCCCACCTTCAGCCCTCCTCCGGCCCGCCCTCCCACCTTGGTGTGAAGCTCAATGGAGCAGCTTGGTCATGAACCGCCCTGTGCCCTGTGCCTGGCACTGTGCGAGGCACCCGGGACGTGGCCGGGAAATGCAAGATGTGGAGCTGGCCCTCCTGAAGCTCGTGGCCTGAGCAGGAGACAGAGAGAAAGCATGAGAGAGATTTAGCATGCAGTCACACAGGTGGTGGCTGACTATGGCGAGTGACAGGAAGTAGAGGCGGGTGTTGCCGCCCAAAGCGATGGCCGCTTGGAGCAACGAAGCCGCGGGAAGAAGTTCAGAGGTGAACTGGAAACAAACAGCTTTTTATTCTGATAACTTTTCTCTCTGGCTCTAACAATGACTAACACGCGCCACACACACACACCACCAAAAAATGGCGCAGACCCCGATCAGCAATGTCTCAAGTCACTTGAGATCCCCGGCCAAGTCTCACGAGACTACGGAAGGTGGCGATGCCCAAATCTCCATGGTCCATAGTCAACTGCAATTTAAGCCATCTCCCCAAACAGGGCTCCTACAGGCGGGGGCTCGGACACTCCCTATACAGCCCTGCCCTTGCCTTACCACCCTGAGTTGCAATTACCTTTCAGTATGTTTGTCCCTATTGTCACTGGACCACAATACAGGGCCCAGCACATAATAGATGCTCACTAAACATGCATCCATAAGTCGATGCTCAGCGGGCAAAGAAAACCAGAAAAAGTGAAATAATCATATGCATACACAACTGTGGGCTGGCCCTTGCTGTTTTTTCCACGTGCCTGCTTAGCTCCTGTTGAAGAAGGAGCTCATGCTGATCTGACCACTGTGCTACCTTCCCCTGGACCTTCCACCACGGCGTTTCCCCATCAAATGCCCATCATCCATCCATAATGCCCGTAATGGGAAAAGACGCAAAGAGAAAGCCAGGCTGGGGTAGGTTCATGAGGTTTTCCTTGGGCAGGGACATGGGGCCTTTCAGGTGGACAAGGTCAGGAGCTTAACACTCAGAATTGTGCACAGCTTTGACCCTCCAGAAGCCAGATCAGGGGATGGAAACCCCTCTCGGATAATTTGACCTGAAATGCTGCCATATCAGGAGGTGACAAGGGTCCTGTCTCCCTCTCTTAGGAAGTCTGCGGTGACATGCACACTGAGACTCGGTGACCAGGTGACTTCAGCAGCCCCCGTGGGGTGAGTCGATTCCCTGATCCAATCCCCTCACGACCAGCTCATGTCCCTGCCAGTCCTCAGAGCAAACCCCCGGCAGCAGGGCAGCTTCTTCTACAGCAGGCCACGTGTGCATACCGTAGGCTTCCTGGACGGTGCGGGCTCCCTCTCCATGCCCAGTGCTGCCCTCGTAGGACCAAAGCAGCCACAGGAAATATGTAAACCAGTGGGCGTGTCTGTGTCCCGATAAAACTTTATTCACAAAAACAAGCAGTGGGCCAGACATAGCTGGACACAGCTGACCCCTACTCTAAGGCCAGGGTGATACCTTTTTAAAACTCTGTGTCAGCTCCAATTAGCTACTGGCAACTACCAGGAGCAAGGAGTTTTTTCTGCAGTCTGGGGCCTGACTCTGCTCCACACAAAAGAGAGCAGGGATTGATTAGTGATGTCTGCCTCACACAGGAGGGGAGAGATCAGCACATGTGTGTGGCATATTGCACAGGGTGACCTCAGGGAACCTCTCCCTGGTCAGACAGAGCCAAGTGCTACCAACTCAATACAAATGGCCTCTGTGATTCTGTGAGCGGGTGCTGGTCAGCTTTTCGTCACTGGCACAAAACGCCTGACAAAAGCAGTTCTAAGGAGGAAAAAAAAAATTATGTGGGCTCAAGGAGATTTCGGCTCATGGTTGCCTGGACGGTGCCTTACCATGGGCCTGTGTTAAGGAAGACCATCGTGGCAGAGAGTATGTGGCAGAGAGGGCCCCATTGGTGGCCAGGAAGCAGACAGAGAAGAAAGGGACTGGGGCAAAAAGAAATGCTTCAAAGCCACAGCCCCAGGGACTCGCTTCCTGCAGTTAGTTCCCTGTGAAAGCCGGGAGCTGTGGCACAGGCGCGGTGGCACATGCCTGTCATCCCAGCAGCTCAGGAGGCTGAGGCAGGAGGATTGCAAATTCAAAGCCAGCTTCAGCAACAGCGATGCCCTAAGCAACTCAGCGAGCCCCGTCTCTAAATAAAATACAAAATAGGGCTGGGGATGCGGCTCCGTGGCCGAGTAATGGGGACGGTGGAGATGACAGTGGCTGTCACTCACACCCTTGGACCAGGCAGCACAAGAATCTACCAGGGAGCGGGGTGTCCCTAACTCCCATTTCACAGATAAGGAAATGGAGGCTCCTGTGGAGAAGCTGCTGGCCCCAAGCCAAGCACTGGAATGTTGCTGAACCAAAAACATGGCAGCAGCTCGGTCTCCTTGGAAGCCCGTGATCAGCGCTGAAGCACGGCGCTGCTGGAGCCCGGGACTGGCTCCGGCGGCGGCGGGGGCTGGTCGGGAACGGCCCCTGCTGTTTGAGCTGGGACGGGTCAAAGCTGAGCGGGGGCCGGGCAGCAGGGGCAGGAGTGTGGGCGGGGGCAGCTGCAGCCCCACCGCCGAGGTCCCACCCCAGCTCCCTCGCAGCAGCAGGCTGAGAGCCCTGGTGTGCCCGGCGCCCCCGTGATTGGCAGCCTACAGATGGCGGGGGTGCCTTGGAATTTATTATCCGAGCCTGCCTTTCGGAGGGGCCTCGCCGCCTGACACTACTTTATCTGAAAGCTGGGGATGGTTAGCGGAGCCCATCTGTTAGCCAAAGAGGGGGACTCAGTGGGTGGGGAAGTCTGCGGAGTCATTTAAAAGGAATTTCTCTGATGCTGCAGCCAGGGCGGGAGGTTATCTGCCCGCGGGCCCTCGGGCTGCCTGGAGCCCAGCTCGGGGGCTTGGGGAGAGTTTGTGAAGGGTTTTGCTTTCTTCGTCTAAACCCAAAATTGCTGCCTTCCTTCCTCCATCAGAGCAACAACTTCAACTTTGCAATGATCCTTCCTAGAGAAAACCTACAGCATTAGCATTGTCAGTGTCTTGGTGACGAATCTGGGACAGATGGGGATAAATGCAGTGATCTGAATTAATACTGGGGTCGCTAATGAATCCAGGAGCTGAGAAATAATTAGGAGAAGTTACTGCTCTGACATGGTGAAGCGTGTTGGGTGCTTTCTCCCTTCCCCCTCCGCGAACAAAGGTGGCCCAGCAAAAAGGCTCAGAGGGGGACACTTGGGTGTCAGGACTCCATCTGGGGTGAGGTTTCTGAGATGTTTATGACAGAGGCTGGTGAATGGCAGGTGGAGCCAGAGGGTGGTTTCTCCGTTGTATATCAAAAGTTCATCCCCCGCGGTCGAGGCGGGGCATGCCTGTCATCCCAGCTCTGGAGGCTGAGGCAGGAGGATCTCGAGTTCAAGGCTAGTCTCGGCGACTTAGCGCAGCCCTAAGCAATTTAGCAAGACTCTCTTAAAATAAAATAAAATAAAAAATAAATAAAGAGGGCTGGGGTGTGGCTCAGTGATCAAACACCCCTGAGTTCAATTCCCGGTAGGGGGGGGTGAGATTCTTCCCGGGTGGCACTCGGGCATGTGGCCCCCTCCTCAAATGCTTAATGAAATAAACCCCGTGGAGATGACGCGTACTGCCTGGTGCTCTGAGCTGGCCCCTGCTTGTGCAACTCGTGCCAGGGCAGGCTCTCCACCGTGGAGTGGACTCCACCCGGGGACATGCAGCTCAGAGCTCAGAGCCTGGGACCTCGCGCGCCCCCGCCTTCCGCCCCGAGGCCCCGATCCGCGGATGCTCCTCCCACCACGCTGACGCGGATGCTCCTCCCACCACGCTGCCGCGGATGCTCCTCCCACCACGCTGACGTCCCGCAGGGCCTCGGGATCCCAGGCGCCTGCACGCACCTGCTGCGTCACGTGGAGAACGACCGGTCGGGAGCTGTACTTTTGTAGTCCGGCCTCTGACGAGGCTGGGTCTCCATTACATGGGATCGTAGGCTTTACTCCTCCTTTCCCACACTTAGCATGATTGCAATTGAATAATTGATTGAGTATTTAATTCCTAAATGGCCCTCGACCCTAGACTGGTAAGTTCCACAAGGTAGCACCTGTTTTGCTTCCGACTGTGTCTCCGGTGCGGAGGGGAGTGGCAGGCACTGGCTAAGCTCGGAGGGGTGAAGGCCAGGGCGCAGCTGAGCAGCCAGGCTCGGCCCTGATGGGCAGGAGCCCCCAGGCGGTGCCAGCCGGCGGTTCCCGGCGGGCGAGGCGAGGGATCAAGCCCAGCCTGCAGCATCTTCCGCAGGGCGGGCACTGACAAGGGCTCCTCGGGGCCTGTCCAAGGCCGACTCCAGCCCCGCCTGCCCGCCTCCAGGGACCCCTCGCTCTCTCCAGCCGCTTGCTCCGACACGCTTGGCTGGCAAGCAGGGCTGCCTGGGCCTCACGTGACCGCGGGGCTGCCAGGGGTTCGAGGGTCACCTCCGCAGTTAAGTCATGTACCTGGCGGAGGAGCCCGTGTTGTGGAGAAGGGCTCAAGGAACGGAGTGTTCCTCGCTTTCTCTGTTTGGCCTTCCCTCTCCCTTGGCCGTCTGGATGCAGGATATTTCCATGCGGGGTGGCCAAGGTGAGGGGCCCCGCAGACGCGGCCAGCAGCAGGGCGAGGCTGCTCCGGAGGCGGCGCAGATGATCTCCAGCTGGGAGCCCCCCGTGCTGGCTGTGGCTGCTCCTTGTCCTGGCCCCGAGAATGACCTCGAGCTACTCAGTTAGCCCCGCTGGGCGTCCTTCCTCATCTGTTAACTGAGAGGCCCCGTCGGACCCCTAAAGTAGCTCGGAGCTTTCTAGAAGACGCTGCGTGCAGAATACACAGCACTTTCTTCTCACCGAGTCAACACAGCCACCACCACCACCAACGCCGGCAATAATAATATCATAGTGGAATAATAATAATAACATCATGGTGGAAACAGAAAGCAGTCCTATGGGTTCCTTGTGCCAGAGAAGGATATAAACGAGTCTTGAGGTTTTATACATAGATATTTATTATTATTATTATTATTATTATTATTATTATTATTATTATTATTTTGCCACTAGATTTCATCAAGGAAAAGGCTCAAGTAGACTCTGAAGTCCCAGAGGTGCTAAGTCCCGCAGAGGCGAGGACCTGGCCAGGTCACAGGGTGGCAGGTGGAACCCTGCGTTTCCTGGGTGCACAGCCCCCGTCTGGCTCACCTGACTCGGAGCAGACTGACCCCCAGCATGGCTGAGCCGCTGGTCAGCTGGGGTTCGAGGCTCCCTTGGGTTCAGAGGCAAGCCTGATGGGGGACAGGGGTGGGGGCATAGCCCCCTCTCTCTACCTGTCCGGCAGGTGGGGGTCCTCCCAGGTGTTCCCTCCTGAGACAGGCAAACGCTGTCATGTTGATCCCCGGTTTAGCAGTGACTTGATGGACCCAAGGTCACACAACACACAAGCGGCTGGCCGGGTGGCGCACAGAGAGGAGTTGTGTGGGCACCACTGTGCGCCAGGCACCGCAGGTGAGGTGCCCAGAGACCTCCAAGAGCTCACGTGCTGATATTTAGCTGTGTCTGACAAATGCCTCTCACTGTGACCTTCGACAATGTCCTTCTGCTCTTTGGGCCTCAGTGTTCTCATCTGTAAGTTGGGGGTCCCACAGGACCCCCTGCCTCGGGGGTGGATATGATGAGTCAGCTAAAGCAAAGCTCTTAGAACAGGCCTGGTACGTGGTCGGCGTTCAATACACAGCGGTGGCCGCTGACTGGCCCCGCGGTCACAGCTCTGGGCAAGGTGACGATACAGTGCGCTACAGGGTGCAGGACCCTGGATGTCAGATGTCTGACCTGCAGTCCTGGACTCCACCTCCGTGTGACTCTTCTCTGTCCAGTGCATACGTGGAGGCCTGTGGCCATGACATGTCCCTGGTCCCAAGGGGACAAAAGTCGGAGCTTCCACAAATTCTGATCCAATGCCCAGTGAGGAGGGCCAGCAGCGCTTGGATCACGGCACCGGCCCGCCTTCTCTTCCCGGCTCTTGCGCGTGCTCAGACCTATCTCAGGGCCTCTCCAGGTATGGAAGCCGAGTCCTTGCTTATTGGGAGAGATTTTGGGGGAAAAGGGCTGTTTTAGCCAGCTTTGTCATCCCTGTGACCAAAAGACCTGACAAGAGCGATCTTAGAGCAGGACAAGCTTACTTGGGGCTCACGGTTCCCGAGGTCTCAGTCTGTAGGTGGCCAGCCCCATGGCTCGGGGCCCAAGGCGAGGCAGAACACAAGAGTGTGGTGGGGCAAGGGGTTCGGGCCTCCCTCTGCAGATCTGGGGAAATCTATGCCCCAGAGGCACGGCCCCAGTGACCCATCTCCCCCAGCCACAGCCGACCTGCCTGCAGTTCCCACCCAGCTCATCCATGCAAGAGGATCAACGCGCCAGTTAGGCTGAGGCCTCGCAACCCGATCATTGGACCTCTAAACTTTCTTGCATTGTCTCACACAGGAGCTTCTGGGGGACGCCTCGCATCAAAACCACAGCAGGGGCTACTTCCTCTCCTCATGCCCCAGGAAGAGCATCAACTTTGGGGGAAAGGACAATCCACTGATTTGGAATTTCATCTTGGTCCCCATCCATCTGAGTGCCTTCAGGAAAGTCACAGCCCCTCTCTGAGCCTCAGTTTCTGCATCTGTAAAATGGATTTTTTTTTTGGTACCGGGGATTGAACTCAGGGGCACTCGACAACTGGGCCACATCCCCAGCCCTTTTTTTGTATTTTATTAGAGACAGGGTCTCACTGAGTTGCTAAGTGCCTCGCCACGGCTGAGGCTGGCTTTGAACTCGAGATCCTCCTGCCTCAGCCTCCCAAGTGCTGGGATTACAGGCGTGCGCCACTGCGCCCGGCTTGGATTTTTTTCCTTGAGGGTTTAATGGGCCAGTTTTTCCTGGGGGCAAACCCTGGCTGGCAGACCACTGTGTGCCAGGCTGGGTGCCACTGTGTGGGCACCTCAGTGCCCAGCAGGACTTCACATGATACGGTGTTTAAGGAGCACATTGGTGACACCGAGTAGCCACTTGGATCAAGGGCTGGGCAAGCATCTGGAGACTGCTCGGCCTCAGTCCACTTACTCTTCCTAGTGAGAAAGAGCACGCTGACCCCACTCCACACGTGTGAGCAAACTGAGCCAGAGGGGCACCGTGGAAGTCCTCGTTCAAGGTCGCCTGCTGGGGAGCCACAGAGCCAGAAGCTGAGCTCAGCCAACTTGGAGCTGGAGCCTGAGCTTATGGGGGCGCCAGGACCCAGCGGGACGGGGAGAGGGGGAGAACCGAGAC
Source organism: Tamias sibiricus (assembly GCA_025594165.1). Classification (NCBI taxonomy): domain Eukaryota; kingdom Metazoa; phylum Chordata; class Mammalia; order Rodentia; family Sciuridae; genus Tamias; species Tamias sibiricus. The sequence goes on from CM046664.1 coordinate 22,247,103, forward strand.
GCAAATGGGTCTGACTCGGGCTGGCACCGTCACCCGGGGACTGACACGTAACTGCATAATCAAGGCGTTAATTAAAAGCAGAGGAAGCCTGCTGCCGCTCCTCCCCCCACCCTTCTCTCTCTCAGGCCTCAGGGGTGCCGAGCTGCCCAGAGAGGCCACCATTCCACAGGGAAGGTGGAACTCGCAGGGTCCCCAGACTTGGGGACTTAGAGAAGCACATCGACAGAGGTCACTCTGGTGGCCCTCTGGCCAGAGCCAGTCCTCCACAATTGGCACAGCCTACGTGACTTTTGATATAGATATACATTCATATCTGAATTGGTTCCTAACATTGAAAACTTGGGAGATTTTATCCCAGCTGCTCAGGAGGCTGAAGCAGGAGGATCACAAGTTGGAGGCCAGCCTCAGCAATTTAGTGAGGCCTTAAGTAACTTAGTGAGAACCTGTCTCAAAATAAAAAAAAAAAAAAAAAAAAAAAAAAAAAAAAGAGAGAGAAATATTAAAAAGGCTGGGGGCTGGGGTGTGGCTCAGTGGTTAAGCACCCCTGGGTTCAATCTCTAGTACCAAAAATAAATAAATAAATAAATAATAAAATTGGAGGTTTCATACAAAACTCCAGACCCCTGGTGTAGATGAGAAAAGTGCCTCTCTTTTGCCACACGTTGGCCTCTCCTTGTATATTTCTGGCCCGTCCCCTGGGGGGGCGATTTTGAGACCCTGCGGGTGAGGGGCGCTGGAAGGAGGGGCGCGGTCACGTTGGCCGGCGTCGCGGAGAGAGGCCCTGGCTGGGGAAGGCCGTCTCCTCCTGGCCGGGTAGAGATGACTCACAGGGCCAGCATGTGTCTCCAGCAGAGCCAGTTTTCCTTTCCTACTTTGTTTTTATAAGGCAGAAATAGACATTTCCATAACGTGATGCGGCTCCACCCAGCGACCGCGGAAGCCTCCGCTGCTGGCCAGTGTCCCAGGGAGAGCGCTGGGGGCCAGCCTGCCACGGCTGGGGCACGAGCCTGGGGACAGCGTGTGCTCACGGCCACGGGGCTCCGCGTGCGGACAGCGGCTCCCCCCTGGGCTCCCCCTCCGACCATCAAGGGGGAGGCTTTCTCCAGGGCCTGGGAGAGAGGAGGACAGGGACCTGTCTAGGGTCCGTGACTAACTC